>JAEOAD010001655.1:42500-642500 GCA_036365145.1 Orientallactaga sibirica
TCAATTCCCCAGGACTTACGTAAGCCAGATGCACAAGGTGGTGCATGCGTCTGAAGTATGTTTACAGTGGCTAGAAGCCCTGGTGTGCCCATCCTCTCCCTCCCTCTCTCTCTCTCTCTCTCTCTCTTTCTCTGCTCGCAAATAAAAAGAAAAAGAAAAAGAATTGAGCAAGACACAGAACAGTCGTATTGAAAACACAGATTTATTAAAAGTGAAGGCAAAAACATAGAATATACATCACAAAACAGGAGCGGACTCAAGAAAGCATGTTGTTGGGCATGCTAAAATGGGCTGGGACTGTGAGGAGGCTGGCCTGAACTGTTGGACATGGCCGGGGACCTTGGGCTGTGGGGTTGTAGCTGGCCCTATCATCAGGAACTCACCCTAGCCACGGTGACTGGCCATCCCTACCCTCCGGCAAGATTGTAGTGTGCCCTGTCATCACCCAGAGTGGGAAGAACTGGCAGGCCCTCCCCGTGGACCCCAAAAGCTCTGATCATCCCATAAGTCAGGCTTTGCCCTTCCCCCACAGTTCCTGACCTTGTGGCTAGCTGTTCAAGAGACCCTTATGTGGCTGAAGTCACGTAGCTTTTTCCGCCAGCTCCTCCCTCACAGCTTTGAAGTCAGGTAGCTCTTCTGCCACGATCTCCCTTATAACCAATTAGATAGCAACCCATAAACTATGTATCCGATCGCTATATAGTCTGTATGTGCCGTCTCAACCTTCCCCAAGTGTTTATGAACGCACTCCCCTTTTGAATAAACGAGTGCTGTCCATTGCCCATCATCGCACTCACCTGCTGCTCCAGGATGGACCTTGCTTGCCCCCCCCCAACTCCTCCCTCCCTTGCCCGGGACGTCGGTGGTCAACGACCCTGGGAAACCACAAGGACCCACAGCATGTGGCTGAAGAGTCCCTTTTATTAGGTCCAAGGCTCTCTATGACCAAAGGAAAGGGAAGAACTCACTAAAGAAATGTCCTCTCTTGGCTGTTGCAGGCCATTGATTTTCTGTGTTTGCTAGAGGAGAGCTGAACAATCCTGGCAGAAGTCTAGGGCCTTCCAACTGATGGTCTTTCTTGCTGGTGGCTCCCCAGGCTCTTTTTCATGGCACATACCTGTCAGAACGTATCTTCCCGCCCTCTCACAGGAAGCTGCGGGGCAGTGGGTCTCATCTTCTGTAAGTGCTTCCAAATGGCAAGATGCCATAGTCATTACCTGCTGGAGTTCATGCAATGCTCACACCAGTGGATCCAGGAGAGACAGGAAGAGATAAGAGTCTTCATTTTGGATTGGTCTGACTTCGTTTTGAACTTCAAGTGGGTTCTGATGGCGCCTAGATGAGAAGAAACAACGGTTTTGTTTTTTGTTTTCGGTGCTGAGGACTGAACCCAGGGCCTTGCGCTGCTAAGCAAGAGCTCATCCACTGAGCTAAATCTTCAACCCCTCACAAATTCTATTACTAGATTTAAGTAGACTAAAACCTCTGTAAACCATGAACCAAAATAAATCCTTCCTCTGGAAAAAAAAAAAAAAAGAAAGAAAAATTAGCTGCACGTGGTGGCGCACACCTTTAATCCCAGCACTTGGGAAGCAGAGGTAGGAGGATCACTGTAAGAAGCCACCCTGAGATCCCATAGTGAATTCCAGGTCAGCTCGAGCTAGAGTAAAAACCTACCTTGAAAAAACAAACAAAAGAAAAAAGAAAGAAAATTAGAAAAGTTTAACATCCATACCAGTAAACTAAAATGTTACAAGGAAAAGTACCAAAGGAAGGTGACTCAGTCATTCTCAGTGGAAGAAGAAGGTGATTGGTAAAAGGAATCCACAGAATATTTAAAAAGGATAAAGTCAATGTCAATTTATTGATTCCCTTTCTCTCATGTTAAGGGTCTTAGTCCCTTACTTGAAGGAAGGCCCTAAAATAGGATGTTTCTGGTGCATGAGTGAGAGGAAACATATGTCTAAGGAACTCACTGATTTCTCAGCTGGGAAAATGTTCTTGTAACTCTGGTCTTGGACTCTGGGGGAGCTAAAACTATACACGTATACATACATACATATATACATACATACATACATACATACATACATACATACATACATACATATATACATACAGGTTTTTAGAATCATAATTGTTAATTGTCAAGTACTGAAAATAAATGACTGATAAATGCTCAGCCCGAAACAAGACGTACCCATCCTCCTCCTCCAGGGCTCAGGGAACATTGTGGAAGACAGGATAGAAATAATAAAATAAGGTAATAATAAACAAGGTAAAGAGGGCTGGAGAGATTGCTCAGTGGTTAAGATGCTTGCCTGCAATGCTGAATGACATGGGTTCAAATCCCCAGCACCCACATAAAGCCAGATGCACAAAGTGGTGCATGCATCTGGAGCTCATCTGCAGTGACTACAGGATTTGGTGCACCCATTCTCTCTTTCCCTCTCTCTCCCTCTCTCTGCCTCTCTCTACCTCTCTCTCTCTCTCTCTCTCTCTCTCCCCCCCCCCCTTGCAAATGAATAAATAAAACAAAAAATAAGAAAAAATAAGAGCTGGAGAGTGGAGGGAAGCACTGTGGATCTCTGGCATCCATTGCACTTATGAACTCATACCAAATGCGGGTACCAGCTGAAGACCTGCACATGATGGGGCCAGTCAGCAAGTTCTTCTGTTGTAAAAAGGAGAGAGGGTTGGGAAACCCCTCTCCTCACTACTGAGCTAATGGCCATTAAAGGGTGCTGGGGAGGGAGTGATTCATTTCCATATCATAGCCACAGGTATGAAGAGGTACCACGAGAGTTAGAGGGATAATGGAGGGTAATATGGGGTAAATATGATCAAAATGTACTACATATAGGTGAAAATACTTTTAAAAATTAAAAAAGATACATAATAAAAAGTATGGGTCCCAGGGCTGGAGAGATGGATTAGCGGTTAAGGCGCCTGCCTGCTAAGCCTAAGAACCCGGTTCCAATCTCCAGGTCCCACATTTAGCCAGATGCAAAGTGACGGGGGGCGCAATGCCGCACTTGACCACAAGGGGCGCACGCATCTGGATTTCGTTCACAGCAGCTGAGAGGCTGATGGCGCACCCATCTCTGTCTCCCTTTCCCTCTCTATCTCTCTCTGTCTCTCTCTCTCCAAAAATAAATTTAAAAAAATAATAATAAATTTTAAAAAAATGTGTGGGCTGGAGAGATGACTTAGTGGTTAAGGTGCTAGCCTGAAAAGCCAAAGAACCCAGGTTCAATTCCCCAGGACTTACGTAAGCCAGATGCACAAGGTGGTGCATGCGTCTGAAGTATGTTTACAGTGGCTAGAAGCCCTGGTGTGCCCATCCTCTCCCTCTCTCTCTCTCTCTCTCTCTCTCTCTCTCTTTCTCTGCTCGCAAATAAAAAGAAAAAGAAAAAAGAATTGAGCAAGACACAGAACAGTCGTATTGAAAACACAGATTTATTAAAAGTGAAGGCAAAAACATAGAATATACATCACAAAACAGGAGCGGACTCAAGAAAGCATGTTGTTGGGCATGCTAAAATGGGCTGGGACTGTGAGGAGGCTGGCCTGAACTGTTGGACATGGCCGGGGACCTTGGGCTGTGGGGTTGTAGCTGGCCCTATCATCATGAACTCACCTTAGCCACGGTGACTGGCCATCCCTACCCTCCGGCAAGATTGTAGTGTGCCCTGTCATCGCCCAGAGTGGGAAGAACTGGCAGGCCCTCCCCGTGGACCCCAAAAGCTCTGATCATCCCATAAGTCAGGCTTTGTCCTTCCCCCACAGTTCCTGACCTTGTGGCTAGCTGCTCAAGAGACCCTTATGTGGCTGAAGTCACGTAGCTTTTTCCGCCAGCTCCTCCCTCACAGCTTTGAAGTCAGGTAGCTCTTCTGCCACGATCTCCCTTATAACCAATTAGATAGCAACCCATAAACTATGTATCCGATCGCTATATAGTCTGTATGTGCCGTCTCAACCTTCCCCAAGTGTTTATGAACCCACTCCCCTTTTGAATAACGAGTGCTGTCCATTGCCCATCATCGCACTCACCTGCTGCTCCAGGATGGACCTTGCTTGCCCCCCCCAACTCCTCCCTCCCTTGCCCGGGGCGTCGGTGGTCAAAGACCCTGGGAAACCACAAGGACCCACAGCATGTGGCTGAAGAGTCCCTTTTATTAGGTCCAAGGCTCTCTATGACCAAAGGAAAGGGAAGAACTCACTAAAGAAATGTCCTCTCTTGGCTGTTGCAGGCCATTGATTTTCTGTGTTTGCTAGAGGAGAGCTGAACAATCCTGGCAGAAGTCTAGGGCCTTCCAACTGATGGTCTTTCTTGCTGGTGGCTCCCCAGGCTCTTTTTCATGGCACATACCTGTCAGAACGTATCTTCCCGCCCTCTCACAGGAAGCTGCGGGGCAGTGGGTCTCATCTTCTGTAAGTGCTTCCAAATGGCAAGATGCCATAGTCATTACCTGCTGGAGTTCATGCAATGCTCACACCAGTGGATCCAGGAGAGACAGGAAGAGATAAGAGTCTTCATTTTGGATTGGTCTGACTTCGTTTTGAACTTCAAGTGGGTTCTGATGGCGCCTAGATGAGAAGAAACAACGGTTTTGTTTTTGTTTTCGGTGCTGAGGACTGAACCCAGGGCCTTGCGCTTGCTAAGCAAGAGCTCATCCACTGAGCTAAATCTTCAACCCCTCACAAATTCTATTACTAGATTTAAGTGGCAAGGTCTGAGCAGTAGGGGCAGCAGAAGTATCAGAAAGAACCCTGCTTAAAATAAAAGTAGTCAGGGCTGGAGAGATGGCTTAGCAGTTAAGGCGCCTGCCTCCTAAGCCTAAGAACGCTGGTTCCAATCTCCAGTGGTTCCAATCTCCAGGTCCCACGTTTAGCCAGATGCAAAGTGATGCAAGGGTTCAATGCTGCACTTGACCACAAGGGGGAGCACACATCTGGATTTCGTTCACAGCAGCTGAGAGACTGCTGGTGCGCCCATCTCTGTCTCTCTCTCTCTCTGTCTTTCTCCAAAAATAAATAATAAAAATTTAAAAAAATAAATAAAAGTAGTCAATCAAGATATCTAATATTGGGGCTGAAGAGATGGCTCAGCAGTTAAGGTGCTTGCTTGCAAACCCTAATGACCTGGGTTTGATTCCCCAGTACCCATGTAAAACCAGCCGCACAAAGTGGCACATACATCTGGAGTTTGTTTGCAGTGGTTAGAGGCCCTGGCTCGCTCTCTCTCTCTCTCTCTCCTGGCAAATAAATTTTTAAAAATAATATTTTTTATTCATTCATTTATTTATTTATTTGAGAGAAAGAGGCCGATAGAGAGACAGAGAATGGGCGTGCCAGGGCCTCCAGCCACTGCAAACAAACTCCAGACGCATGCGCCACCTCACGCATCTGGTTTTACGTGGGTAATGGGGAATCGAACCTGGGTCCTTTGGCTTTGCCAGCAAGTGCCTTAACTGCTAAGCCATCTCTCCAGCCTTAGAAACATTAAAAAAGAATTTAATAAATATATCTAATGTCAAACTTTAGGTTATCGGCCCCATGATTCAGATAGCTGCTGGCAATTTTGTGTAGCGTCTCAGACCAAAAAAACCAGCATTCTTCGTTAAGGATGAGACCGATCCTCCTCTTTTAGATGTGAAGAGATCTAATCCCCTTTGATTTTGGAGAGCCACTATCACTAACAAGTGGATTCAGTTTTGAAGGGTAATAATTACTTCTCTGTGACACAGCCTCAACTCTCAGAAAGCACTTAGATATGCTTTGGTAATATGAGAGGGAGGTGGTAAGTTGCCTCCGTCCTATAGAAGATTGTACCTCCCATCGCTACAAACAGAGGAATGGGTTGTACAGCCTGAGGATTTTTTTTTTGGAATTTTTTTCTTTATTAGTTATGTACATACACAGTATGTAAATAGCGCATGTTGGTACCATCCTTAGCCTCCTCCCTGTCCTCCCCCGTCTGAAGGGACCCTCCTCCTTGGGGATGCCAGTTATCCCTTGTGGATTGTGGATGGTTCATAATGGGGCTATCAGTCAGTTATGGGGAAGACAGCCTGAGATTTTAGCATTGTCTGTGCTATTGTCTCCAGGTGGGTAAACAGACAATGGGGCATGTATTAGATTATGTTAATGAGCTGTGAGGAGTTTGACTGCTCTCCCAGTCAGTCAGTCAGTACATATTTGGTTAGAGCTATAACTTTTTAGAACATTTTTCTTTTTTTTTTTTTTTCTTTTTTTTTTTTTTTTTTTTTTCTTTTTGGTTTTCTGAGGTAGGGTTTCACTCTAGTCCAGGCTGACCTGGAATTCACTATGTAGTCTCAGGGTGGTCTTGAATTTACAATGATCCTCCTACCTCTGCCTTCTGAGTGCTGGGATTAAAGGCGTGCGCCATCACGCCTGGCTTCACTTTTTCTTATTTTTATTTATTTTGTGTGTGGTGGAGGGGGTGTATTCCAGGATCTCTTGCTTCTACAAATGAATTCCAGGCACTGTACCGCTTTGTATCTGGGTTTATGTGGGTGCTGGGGAATTGAATCTAGGCCACCAGGCTTTGCAAGCAAGCGCCTCAAAGCAGTGAGCCATCTCCCCAGGCTGCCATACCTATGGTTTTAAAATCGTATGCATAATTTGTGCCAATAGGCCAAGAGAGTTGGCCTTCCTGTTAGGTAGAGTAGAAGATAGGGGTGGGTTTGTATATCCCTTAAAAGATTTCCCTAATTATCCCAATAATGTTCTGTGGGTAATGAATGGCTACTTAGGGTGATAAGATACCCCAAGGTAATTTTGATCCCCAACCGATAACATGTTAATTCTCTACAATCAGTGAATCAGCCTTGTAGAATCTTTAATGTAGGTGCAGTGTTTTTTAATGACAACAAAGATGTCAAATATGTACATTAGAGAAATGACAGCATTTTCAACAAGTGGTTCTGGAAAACTGGATATCTGCATATAGAAGTATGACTCTAGACTTTTATCTTCACCATGCACAAAAATCAACTCCAAATGGACCAGGAACCTTAACGTAGGGCCCTAAACCCTGAAATAAGCAGATGAAAAAGTAGGGAGAACACTTCGCTATCTAGGCACAGGGAAGGGCTTTCTGAATATGATCCCTGCAGCCCAGGAAATAAGGCAGACAATCAATATGGAACCTCATGAAAATAAAACGTTTATTGATCCAGCAAAGGAAACCGTCAACCAAGTCAAGAGACAACTTACAGAATGGGAGAAGATCTTTGCCAGGTATACATCTGACAGAGCATAAAGACCTCATACATAAGGAATTTTAAAAACCAGGCAATAACTGAAAATTCAACCAAATAATGGGCCATGGAACTAAACAGAGAGCTCTCAAATGAAGAAATACAAATGCCCCTAAAATACCTGGAAAAGAAATGTTCGACATCTTTCCTTATGAGGGAAATGCAAATTAAAATCATTCTGTGATTCCATTTCACTCTTTCAAAATGGCTATCATCAAAAAATTAAATGAAGCCGGGCGTGGTGGAGGATCGCTGTGAGTTCGAGGCCACCCTGAGAATTCAGAGTGAATTCCACCTCAGCCTGGGCTACAATGAGACCCTACCTCGAAAAACCAAAAAAGAAAGAAAGAAAGAAAGAAAGAAAGAAAGAAAGAAAGAAAGAAAGAAAGAAAGGGAGAAGAGAGGGAGGGAAGGAGGGAGGGAGGGAAAGAGGGAGGGAGGGAGGGAAAAAGGAAGGAAGGAAGGAAGGAAGGAAGGAAGGAAGGAAGGAAGGAAGGAAGGAAGGAAGGGGAAGAAAAATTAAATGATGGGCTGGAGAGATGGCTCAGTAGCTTAGGTGCTTGCCTGCAAAACCTACCTACTTAAAATGCATCCAATATGGCTCAGGGAATTTTGTGGGAAAGGGGGTGGAGAGATTGTTAGGGCCACAAGTTGGTACATTTTGGACAGAGAAATTGCCTCCCCCCATAATGCATGACCCACAATCTCCATGAGATTGACTTGCACCCCCAATGAGGAAGGCTTCTTTAGAAAAGGAGCAGAGAGGAGGGAAAGGATGGTACCAACATGTGTTGTTTACATACAAATATGTCCATATCTAATAGAATTAAGTTAAAAAGATAAAAAATAAAGTACAAAGCAAAGAAGCAATGCTTCTTGCTAGGAGGGGGAAAATACCAATTACATACATCTCAGAAGCATCGGAATAATAAGACATCTTTTGGGCTGGAGAGATGGCTTAGCAGTTAAGGTACTGGCCTGTGAAGCCCAAGGACTCATGTTTGACTCTCCAGATCCCAGATAAGCCAGATGCACAAAGGTGAGGCAAGCACAAGGATGCACATGCCCACTAGGTGGCACATGCGTCTGGAGTTTGATTTCAGTGTCAGAGGCCCTGGCACACCAAAACTCTCTCTCTAAAAAAGTTTGTTTTTTTTTGTTGTTTTTTTTTTTTTGGTTTTGCAAGGTAGGGTCTCACTCTGGTCCAGGCTGACCTGGAATTCACTATGTAGTCTCAGGGTGGCCTCGAACTCTCGGTGATCCTCCTACCTCTGCCTCCCGAGTGCTGGGATTAAAGGTGTGCGCCACCACGCCTGGCTAAAAAAGTTATTTTTAAAAAAGACATCTTTTGTCAGCACCACTAATGCCAGGAAAGCATTGGCTAATATCTTTCAAGCCCCGGGAGCAAATAACTGTCAACTAAGGTTGCTATATCCTATTAAAATTGGTGGGTAGGGTTTGGGGAGATGATTCAGTGGATAAATCACTTGCCACTCAAACTATAGTGCCAAAGTCCCACCCCCAGACCTCGTGTAAAAAGCCAGAAGCTGAAGCAGGCTTCTGCAATCCCGGCACCCTGATGGTGATTCAGGAGGTAGAGAAAGGAGAATTTGTCAGAAGCTCATAGAAGCTCATGCTGAGTGCAACAAAGAATAGAAGAGCAAAAAGCCAGAGCAAGAAACCCTGTCTTAAATAAAGTGGGCAGGCAAGTATTGATCCAAGAGTTTTCCTCTGACCCCCTTACATGCACCATGGAACACACAAACACGCACACATACACACAAACTGTAATAGCAAGATTTGAAAAAACATGATGGATAAACAAGAATATTTCAAGAAAACCACAAGTTAAGGTAATTCGTGACAGCTAAGCCAGTGTTGCAGAAAATTCTAAAGAAATAACTATATAGGAGAAGAAGAAAGACAGTTTCGTGCACAAGAAATACATATTTCATGAAAGGAACACATCAGCAGGGAAGAAATGAGAAGGAATCAATCATATCCAACACAGAAAACAGAAAACCTTCAATAGTTCAATAGTGAGAGGGCAAAAAGCACCTCCTATAAACCAATCAAATGGAACAACAGGAAACTTCTTTCGAGGACCACCCTGTTGGCCTGACTGGTGACACACATCTTTTCTTTTTTTTTTGTAATTAAGTAGAAACTTTGTATGAAAACATCATGTGTTGGTAACATAATTTCCCTCCCTGCTGACCCCGTTCCACTAGGGCCATCCTCAAGAGATTGCTGGTATTGACCATGGGTTGTGGGTTAGGAGGCGTGAGATCAGTAGTAAAAATTGTGGGGTGAAGGCATCTGAATATTCCCTCCCACTTTGTGGTGCACATATTTAATCCCAGCACTCGGGAGGCACAGGTAGGAGGATTACTGTGAGTTTGAGGCCAGCTTGAGAATACATAGTGCTTGAATGAGACCCTACCTCAAAAAAAAAAAAAAAAGACGAAGAAGAAAAAGAATCACCTTGAACACAAATGGTCGTATCTCTCCGGTTAAAAGGTGGAGAGTTGGGCTGGAGAGATGGCTTAGCAGTTAAGGTGCCTGCCTCCTTAAGCCTAAGAACGCTGGTTCCAATCTCCAGCGGTTCCAATTTCCAGGTCCCACGTTTAGCCAGATGCAAAGTGCCGCAAGGGTGCAATGCCGCACTTGCCCACAAGGGGGCGCATGCATCTGGATTTCATTCACAGAAGCTGAGAGGCTGCTGGCATGCCCATCTCTATCTGTCTCCCTCTCCCTCTCTGTCTGTCTCTCTCTCTCTGTGTCTCCCCACCCACCAAAAAAAGGTGGAGAGTTAAGGTGACTGGATTGCAAAACAAGATATAACTATCTGTGGTCTACATAAAACTCACACAATGGGGCTGGAGAGATGGCTTGGCGGTTAAGGCGCCTGCAATGCCTAACAATCTAGTTTTGATTCCCCAGTACCCACGTAAAGTCACATGCACAAAGTGATGCATGCATCTGCAGTTCCTTTGCAGTGGCTGAAGGCCCTGGTGCACCCATATATTCTCTCTCTTTCTCTCCCCTTGCAAATAAAAAAATAAATAAATATATTTTTTTTTTTTAAAAAAGGAGCAAATAATCACTAATATTAGCAGTGGAGGTGAAGCAGAACTTGTATGGAAGAACTTTATGGGTTGATGCATAGTCATGAGATGTGACCATGACAAAATTGTCTGCCAAACCTCACATGCTCTCCATGGGGACCTGACAGAATGTTCAACAGTTTGGAAATGCTCATTCATCCATTGTGTCCCTGACTGTGGGACACTGATGACCAAAGTTTTATATGTTATATAACTACTACAAAGAACAGATTTCTCACGTTGTCTATTTAGAGACTACTTTTGTTTCTTTTCAACATCCCCTTTTCAATATAATATATTTATAATAAAGGCAATAGATGACAAAACTATAACCAAAATGATACTAATTGGAGAAAAACTGAAAGCATTTCTTCTAAAGTCAGGAATGGGGCTGGAGAGATGGCTTAGCGATTCAGGCACTTGCCTGCAAGGTCAAAGGACCCAGGTTCGATTCCCCTGTACCCGTGTAAGCCAGATGCACAAAGTGGTGCATAAATCTGGAGTTTGTTTGCATTGGCCAGATGTCCTGGTGTGTCCATTCTCTCTCATACTCTGTCTGTTTCTCTTCTCTCTGTCTTTCTCTGCTTGCAAATAAATAAGTAAATACATATTTTGAAATAAATGGAAATTAATAGAGATAAAACACAGATCATAATACCATGATGGCAAAGGTTGCAGATACTTATGAGGTGGCACCTACTGGTACCCCCCACACTGAATCAAACTGATTGCCTACATTCAGCCAGATTTGGAGAAATTTTAGAAGTCAGAGGCTAAAGTGACATTAAGAAGGAAACCTTAAAGTGCCCTGGTAGATATCAAGGGCATTAATCAAGATAATGATTAACCAAAGGGTCAGGTCCACTTGGCTCAAACCCCATTGGCTAACCGAAAGTACACAAGCAGAGATGATGAAGAGAAGCTTCTAGAACCCCTCTAGAACTCTAGTGCTGCCTGGTGAGTCATTAACAGAATGGACGGAGCAGACAGATTGGTGGCAACAGGCTCATGATTTGGGAGATGGAGGGCTGTCACCCTAAGTTTCTCTGTTGCCCAGCGCTCTCAGCTGCACTCCTTACCTAACAATCGAGGGGAAGCATTTTTTTCTCTGTAGTCGGTTGGGCACTGGAATGGCCATCGGTTCTGATTCAGTCCCTTCCACTGACCCCTGTGTGTGTTATATTAACGCAGCCTGTAAATCGAAACAAAGTTGCTATCACTGTAGCCACTGTGGACATTGATATAGAGAGACTTCAGAAAAGCTAACTATAGAACTACTGTCTGGTCCAGCTTTACCGCTCCTTGGTATTGACCCAAAAGAATTCAAGTCAGCATACAACAGACATATGCGCACACCCATGTTTATTACAATTCAAAATAGCTGACTCATCCAATCGGCCTAGTGTGTATCTACAGGGGAAATGATAAAGGAATTATGGTGTGTGTGTGTGTGTGTGTGTGTGTGTGTGTGTAGTAGGTATTAATCGTCCATGAAGAATGATGATATAATGTTATTTGTAGGAAAATAGATAGAACTATACATAAGAGTGTTTGTTCAGTGAAATGAACTAGGCTCAGAAAGACATATAATGCATTTGATCTCATCAATGCAGAATTTTGATGGAGAAAAAATAAGGGTGAGGAGCAGTTAAGGCACTTGCCTGCAAAGCCTACCAACCCTAGCTGGAGACCCCAGTACCCATTTAACCCCAAACTTTCCATCTGTAGTCCCTAGATAGTCATGGTCATTTCATAATGTAAAATGCATTCAAAGCAAATTTCACAAGTTCACCATAGTACTTAATATTTTGTACACTGTTCAAAAGCATAAATGAGAGCTGGAGAAATAGCTTGGTGGTTAAAGGTGCTTGTTTGCAAAGCCTGGCATCCTGGGTTTGATTCCCCGATACCTACATAGAGCCAGATGCACAAAATGGTACATGGATTCAGAGTTTGTTTGCAGTGGCGGGAAGCAGTGGCACAACCACCCCCCCCCCTTGCAAATAAAATAAAATTAAAATTAAACAAGTATACATGAAAAGTTCTTCCTCCATGACCCACACCTGTAATCCCAGCACTGGGGAGGCAGTTGTAGGAAAATCGTTATGAGTTTAAGGCCACCCTGAGACTACATAGTGAATTCCAGGTCAGCCTGAGCCAGAGTGAGACCCTACCTTGAAAAACAAAAAAAAAAAAAAAAAAAAAAAAAAAAAAAAAAAGCAGAACATTGCCACACATGGCTACACATGCCTGCAAACCAAGGCTAAGAGAGGCGGAGACAGTAAAATCACTGGGGCTCACTGGTCAGTCTATCTGACCAAAACAAACAACAAACAAACAAACAAAACTTGGCAGCTCTGGGATCAGTGAAGGGCATGAAGCAGAATGATGAAGAAGGAACATTCTTCCCTTCTACCTAGTACTAATCTCTCTCCGTTGGAGAATTTGCTTATCTCTTTTCAGGTGGACAACGAACCTGAAGGGAGGATCAGCTAACCACACCCCACCAGCTGAAACCATAGAACAACGCAGGGGAAGGGCAAGAGTTCAGCGTTCAAGGCGATCACGACACCAGAAAAAGGCTGAAGGAGATAAACACAGAGAACATCCAACTCCAACTAAGCCAGATATCCAGAGACACAGAGGCTCCCAAAACCTCACCACTGAAGCAGAACTAAAATGACCCCATTGTGGCTCAGGGAAACTCGCGGAAGAGGGGGGCGGAAAGATTGTTAGAGTCACAAGTTGGGGCATTAAGCACAGAGACTGGGGCCTACCCCCCAGAACTCTTGAGCAAACTCACAATGCACGATCCACATTCCCCATTGATGAGGGCCCCTTTGAAAGTGGGAGGACGGGGAGGAGGACAATGGAACCAATACTATGAATGTAAAATCAGAATAATATAAATAAAAATATATATATTTATTTTTAAAAAAAAAAAAAAAAGAAGAAGGAACATTCTACACTCTCCTCCCATCTGAAACAGCATGCACCAGGCTACCACCGACTGTGCTCGGTGATTCTCCCATTGTTTTTCATATTTATTTATTTATTTACTTATTTATTTATGAGAAGAGAAAGAGGCAGATGAAACAGTGAAAGGAGAGAGAGAGAAAATGGGCACACCCAGGGCCTCTAGCCACGGCAAACGAACTCCAGATGCATGTGCTACCTTGTGCATGTGGCTTTACGTGGGTCCTGGGGAATCGAACCTGGGCCCTTAGGCTTTTCAGGCAGTGCCTTAATTTCTGAGCCATGTCTCCAGACATTTTCACAGTATTTTGATCTTCTAAATCCACACCAGAATGACTCATGAACCTCCATTGACATCATTCCACAGTTTGCTAGCCTGAAGTTCCAAACTCTTCCACATTCATCCCCACAAAGGAAGTACCCAAGGCCTACAGATGGCATGGTCAGGCCTGTCACAGTAATGGCCCCACTTCTCCATACCTTTCTTTATTGGCTACTTTTCTGATTGCTGAAATTACATACCTCAAAAAAGCAACTGAAAGCTGGGCGTGGTGGCGCACGCATTTCATCCCAGCACTTTGGGAGGCAGAGGTAGGAGGATCGCCATGAGTTCGAGGCCACCCTGACACTACATAGCTAATTCCAGGTCAGCCTGGGCCAGAGTGAAACCCTGCCTTGAAAATCCAAAATAAAAAAGTAACTGAAGAAAGGAAAGCATGGAGAGTTGCCTTTTGATCACAATTGGTAGGTGGAGTCCATAATGTTTGAGAGGTCACAGCAGCAGGAATGTGAGGCGGCAGGGACATAACATTGGAGGAGTCACAGCAGCAGGACAGTGAGGCGGCAGGGACATCATGTTTGAGGAGTCACAGCAGCAGGAACGCGAGGCGGCAGGGACATAACGTTGGAGGAGTCACAGCAGCAGGAAAGTGAGGTGGCAGGGACATAATGTTTGAAGAGTCACAGCAGCAGGAATATGAGGCAGCAGGGACATTCCATCCCCAGTCAGGAAACAAACGAATGTTGGTGCTCAGCTCTCACTTTCCTTTTCAATCACTGTGGGACCCACCAGCTCATGGAATGGTGCCATCCATATTTAGAGGGGTCTCCCCACCTCACTTAATCTTATAGAGAAATTCCTTCACAAACATGCTCAGAAGTTGGGCTCCTAGTTGATTCTAGATCCTGTCAAGTTGACAGGCAATGTTAACCATCATACCAATTATATTTTACAATGGATATATGCTGATAAAAAAGCAAAAATAGGGATGGAGAGATGGCTTAGCGGTTAAAGCGCTTGCCTGAGAAGTCTAAGGACCCATGTTCGATTCTCCAGATCCCATGTAAGCCAGAAGCACAAAGGTGAGGCAAGTGCAAGGTTTCACATGCCCACTAGGTGGCAGAAGCATCTGCAGTTCAATTGCATTGGCTGAGGCCCTGGCATGCTAATTCTCTCTCCCTCTCTCTCTCTTTCTCTCTCTCTTGAGTGAGTGCTTTCTCTAAAAAAATATATATATAAAATAAATAAGGGGCTAGAGAGATGGCTTAGTAGTTAAGGCGCCTGCCTCCTAAGCCTAAGAACATGGGTTACAATCTCCAGCGGTTCCAATCTCCAGGTCCCACTTTAGCCAGATGCAAAGTGACGCAAGGGCGCAATGCTGCACTTTACCACAAGGGGGTGCTCGCATCTGGATTTCGTTCGCAGCAGCTAAGAGGCTGCTGGCGCGCCCATCTCTGTCTGTCTTCCTCTCCCTCTCTCTCTGTCTTTCTCTCTCTCAATAAATAAATAAGAAAAAATATGGGCTGGAGAGATGGCTGGGCGATTAAGGTGCTTGCCTGAAAAGACAGAGTGCTTAGGTTTGGTTCCCCAGAACCCACATAAAGCCAGATGTATAAGGTGGTGTATGCATTTCTGGAGTTGTTTACAGTGGCTAGAGGCCCCAGTACACCCATTCTCTCTCTCTCTCTCTCTCTCTCTTTCTTTTTGTCTTTTACAGATAGTGTCTCACTCTAGCTCAGGCTGATCTGGCATTCATTATGTAATCTCAGAGTAGCCTCAAACTCACAGCATCCACTCACCTCTGCCTCCCAAGTGCTGAGATTAAAGGTATGTGTCACCACGCCTGGCTCTCTTTCTTAAATAAATATTTTTTAAAAAAAGGAAAACTTTTCAAATTCTTCTAGGGCACATTAGGGGTTAGCTGCCTCATATTAACTATCAATCAGTAAGTTAAAAAATAAATACATAAAGGTAATGATTAAGAGGTGTTATGACATTTCTCCTCCATTTTCCTGACAAAGCTAATTCTTGAAGATAATTATTTACAAAGTGAGGTGTTGGGGATCCAAGGGAAAAAGTAGATTTGCTATAGCGAAATTAACCCATCCAGGCCTTCAGTGGGGGAGCCAATACACTGTGTCAGGACATGGAAGATTATGAATGTTGAAATGTTTTAATTACATTTCTATGAAGAACTCATGTGTGTAGACTAATGAATGTGATGTCTGGCCAGGAATCCCCTATTTTTTACTTACTATTATAAAACAAAGCCTGTTGATAAATCCTCTGTTAGCTATAGTTAGGAGAGCTGATGAAAGGTGAAAGTATTTGAAAACCTCCTGTGATGTGTTTGTTTCCCCACCACCTGATTGCCTTAAGAGGACGCTTGCTGTACATGGCTGAAGATACTGCTCGATAGAAGGGATTATAGGGATGTACTCTGTATTTCCACATGCAGAAGAAAAATCCAGTACTTTTATCACCAACAAGTGATAAATGCTTCAGGAAATATATACACATATCTGACTTGAACATTTCATAATGTACACATGTCACAAACATCACACTGTATTCCATTTATCTATGCCATCTTTAGGCATTTGTGTATCTATTCAAATAAATTTTAAGTTACTATCCTTAAAAACAAAGAGTGACTTTAAAAAAAAACATTGATTTCTTTTCTATTTTTTTTATTTTACTTTATTTATTTATTTGAGAGAGAGATACAGAAATAGGCAGGGAGAGAGAGAGAATGGGTGCGCCAGGGCCTCCAGCCACTGCAAACGAACTCCAGATGCATGCACCCCTTTTTGAAACTGGCTTACATGGGTCCTGGAGAATCGAGCCTCGAACTGGGGTCCTTAGGCTTCATAGGCAAGCGTTTAACCACTAAGCCATCTCTCCAGCCCTTCTTTTCTATTTTTAAGAGAGAGAGAATGAAAGAGAGTTGGCATGCCAGGGCCTCCAGCCACTGCGCTCGAACTCCAGACATGTTCACAAACTTTGGGCATGGCCCATCTTACACATGCATCACATTGTGCGTCTGTCTTGTGTGGGATCTGGGGAGACAAACATGGGTCCTTAAGATTTGCAGGCAAGCCCTTTAACAGCTAAGCCATCCCTCCAGCTCTTATTTTCTATTTTTATTGTTTATTTGTGTACATAAATGTGTGTATTATGTTCGGTGGGGTGCCTGCTCAGGCACACATAGGGAGATCAAAGGGCCACCTTTAGTGGTTTCTCTACCTCTTCCATTGCTTGAGACAGCATCTCTCTGGCTGCTGCTTTTGATCTTTCAGAGTCTTCTGGTCCCACCTCCCATTGCTGTAGGCATGTAGGGATTGCAGGCATATGTGTCAATTTGAGTCCCACTTTGCATGGGTGCTGAGAATTGAACTTGGGTCATCTATGAGTTAAAGCAAGCACTTTTAACCTCTGAGACATCTCCCCATCTCCAAATGACATTAATTTAATGCAATTATATTATGTCCTTGTTCCATAAAACTGACTTTCACACTGTGAATATTTGTTTATTGGAGACAGTCAGAGAGAGAGAGAGAGAGAGAATGGGCACGCCAGCGGCCTCTCAGCTGCTGTGAACGAACTCCAGATGTGTGCACCACCTTGTGGTTAAGTGAGGCATTGCGCCCTTGTGTCACTGTGTCTGGCTAAACGTGGGATCTGGAGAATCAAACAGGCATTCTTAGGCTTAGCAGGCAGCTGCCTTAACCGCTTAGGCATCTCTCCTTTATATTGGGGACTGGAGAGATGGCTTAGTGATTAAGGTGCTTGCCTGTGAAGCCTAAGGACCCATGTTTGACTCTCCAGATTCCATGTAAGACAGATGTACAAAGGTGAGGCAAGTGCAAGGTCACATATGTCCACTAGGTGGTGAGTCTCGAGTTTGATTTCAGTGGCTGAGGCTCTGGCATGCCAATTCTCTCTCCCTGTCTCTCTCTTTAAAATACTAATAGGGCTGGAGAGATGGCTTAGCAGTTAAGGCATTTGCCTGCGAAGCCTAAGAACCCTGGTTCGATTCTCCAGGTCCCATGTAAGCCAGATGCACATGGTGGCATATTCATCTGGAGTTCATTTGCAGTGCCTAGAGGCCCTGGTGTGCCCATTGTCTCCCTCTCTCTCTCTCCCTTTCTCTCTCTCTCTCCCTGTCTCTAATAAGTAATTAAATAAATAAAAATAAAATCTTTAAAATAATAAATAAATAAAATACTTTATTTCTTTATTTGAGAAAGAAAGAAGCAGATGAGAGACACGGGAACAATATGGGTGAGCCAGGGACACTAGCCACTGCAAACGAACTCCAGACACGTGTGCCATATTGTGCATCTGGCTTTACATGGGTACTGGGGAATTAAATAAGGTTCCTTAGGCTTTGCAGGCAAGTATCTTAACTGTCAAGCCATCTCTCCAACCGTGAATAATTTTTTAAATTTAATTAATTTATTTGCAAGCAGAGTAAAGACAGAGAGAGTGGAATGAGAATGGACACACCAGGGTCTAGTGACACTGCAAAGGAACTCCAGACACATGCGCCAATTCTGACATACTGTGAATGTTTTCAAAGGCACATTTATGTGCCTTTGCACCAGTGTCAGTTGGACATTGCAAACTCCATACTGTTGCCAGTGTGACATCAGATGTTCTCTATTGTTCACTCCATTTCCTGAAGACGGGTGTGTGGGATTGCTGTGTGTGTCTCTGTCATCCTCTATTATTTTTTCCTTTTTTGGTTTTTTGTTTGTTTGTTTGTTTTTTGAGGTAGGGTCTTGCTCTAGCCCAGGCTGACCTGGAATTCACTATGTAGTCTCAGGGTGGCCTCGAACTCACAGTGATGCTCCTACCTCTGCCTCCCGAGTGCTGGGATTAAAGGCATGTGCCATCACGCCCGGCTAAAAAATAATAATAATAGAAGAACCCAGCCCGCCAGGTCACCACACCCAGCTTTGGCTTGTCTTCTTGTAATGGCACTGCATTCTCCTGGTTGGCCTGCCTCTGAGTTTCTGGGGAATTCTTCTGTCTCCACTTCTTTTCTCCATATAGATGTACTGGGATTACAGATGCTCACACCGCTGCATCTGGTTTTTATGTGGGTGCTAGGGATGTGAACCCAAGTACTCATGCTTACATGGCAAATGCTTTATCTACTGAGCCATCCCCTATTTGTGTATTTATTTGTTTAGGTTTTTTGTTTTGTTTTGTTTTGTTTTTTCAAGGTAAGGTCTCGCACTAGCCCAGGCTGACCTGGAATTCACTCTGTAGTCTCAGGGTGGCCTCGAACTCACAGTGATCCTCCTACCTCTGCCTCCCGAGTGCTGGGATTAAAGACGTGTGCCATCACTCCCAGCTACTACTTTTTATTGACAACTTCCATAATTATAGATAATAAACCATGATAATTGCCTCCCCCCTCACTTTCCTCTTCACAACTCCACTCTCCATCATATTCCCTCCCCCTTTTAAGTAGTCTCTTTCATTTTGATGTCATCATCTCTTCTTCCTATTATAAAGGTCTTGTGTAGGTAGTGACAGGCAGTGTGAGGTCATGGATATCCAGACCATTTTGTGTCTAGAAGGGGTCCTACCCCCACCCAAAGGCCAAGAAAGGGTTTGATTCCCGAGTACCCATGTGAAAACAGATGTACAGATTGGCAAGTGTCTGGAGTTCACCCTGTCATGCAGATTCTTTCACTCTCAAATAAATAATTTATCTTTAGGGCTGGAGAGATGGCTTAGCCATTAAAGCACCTGCCTGCTAAGCCTAAGAACACCAGTTCCAATCTCCAGGTCCCACGTTTAGCCAGATGCAGTGATGCAAGGGCACAATGCCGCACTTGACCACAAGGGGGCGCACGCATCTGGAGTTTGTTTGCAGTGGCTGAGAGGCTGCTGTCATGCCCATTCTCTGTCTCCCTCTCCCTCTGTCTCTCTCTGTGTCTCTCTCCAAATAATAATAATTATTATTATTATTATTATTATTATTATTATTTATCTTTAAAAACAAAATACTATGAGTATGACTTGGAAGAGAGAAGAGTTAAATGCAATCATTCATTCTGTCAAATCAATATCTGGTTTACAAAGCAGCATCTGAAGGCTTACTGTGAGTGTGTGTGTGTGTGTTTGGGGACATGTTGGTGCATGAAGAGATGGCACTATCACTGTGAAGAGACCAGGTGACAGCAGGTGACAGGAATCCAACCTGACCTTAGCCGTGAGGCAGCAGCTGTCTCACCCAAGCCCCAACAGTATCCCAGGACAATCTTGGCCCTGCCAGCTGGGCATAGATCACTGGGCCAAAGGATCTAAACCCAAGAGATAGCTGGAGGATGGCTCAGGGGTGGAAGATGGTTGCTTATAGATCCTACTGGCCCAGGGTTCATTTTCCAAGCACCAGTGCAAATCCAGGTGGAAAAGGAATGACACTGGTTTACGGAGGAAAGGGACCTGACACACTTAACACACACACACACACACACACACCCATACATGCACAAAAACACCTCAGAGAGGAAATCCTGTGCTATCTTATGTCTGAGTGTGCTTGTGTGCACGTGCATGAGGCAGGGTCTCTCACTTGTGCTTTCTGCCTGTCAAATTACCCAGCATGCAGCAGAGATCCCTTCCCTGCCATCCCAGCCTCCACGATGGCTCAGACTGTCGTTGTAGTAGGCGAGGACCACTGTTGATGGTGGAGCTGAGACCTCTGCTCTTGGGTGAGCTGAAAGGCCCTGTTACCTTGGTGATCTTCAACCTCTGTTACCTGGAGCAGCTGAAAGTGTCTTTCCTGGTGGAGTGGAGGTCACTGTTTCAGGTGGAGGACAGACCACTGTTACTCTGTGAGCTGAGGCCACTGCAGTGCCCGCCTCCAGTGTCCTCTGTCTGTCCAGTCAGGTCTCCACATGTTGACAGGAAATAGCACCAATGGTCAGTGGTCTTCTAACCAGTCTCACCGTGGCCACATCTGCCCCTGAGGGCTGCTGTTGTCAAGTCCCTTCCCTCCCTCCTTCTCTTCCTTCCCTCCTTCCTTTCTTTTTCTCTTTCTTTTTTTTTCTCTCTCTTTCTTTTTTTTTTTTTTTTTTTTTTTTTGTTTTTCGAGGTAGGGTCTCACTCTGGCCCAGGCTGACCTGAAATTAACTATGTAGTCTCAGGGTGGCCTTGAACTCACGGCAATCCTCCTACCTCTGCCTCCCGAGTGCTGGGATTAAAGGCGTGCGCCACCACGCCCGGCTCTTCTTTCTTTTGAGATGAGTTGCTGCATTGCTAGACTCCCTTGAACCCATTGACCCTTCTGCCTCAGGCCTCTGAGCAGCTGGGGTCACAGGTGCCCCCCAACAGCCCTGCTTCTTTTCCTCCATTTCCCCCCCCCCTTTACTCTCTTCCTCTCCTTTTCTCCCTCACTTCCTCCACCTCATCTTTCTCCTTTCTCTTCCCCTTCCTTTACTTTGTACTTTCCTCACCTTTCTTGACACTGGAGATCAAACCCGTACTCCTGTTCATGTGTTTTCCATTTAGCTATGTCTCTGGCCCTCTTCCTTCTTTCCCTCTATAACTCCTCCCTCCTTCTCTTCCTCCCATTCTTTGTGGGTTTTTTTTCCCTTTCTCTCTCATCTCCCCTTCTTTTTCTTTCATTTCTCCCAGAATGTGCATCTTCTGCCTCAGCCTCCCAGCACATCTCCCCACTTGTAGCGCTGGGAAGATAAAGACTGTCATTTCTCCAGCCTGGGGACTGGAGGTGACTGTCCTTCCTTCTGCATCCCTGCATGCCCACACTGCCTGTCTAGCAGCTTCTAACAGCAAGGCAGGATAACAAGTGATTTTGCTAGGCAGGCCTTGCTGTGCGCTTGGCAGAGATCTGAGGGGTGAAAAAGAACTCTCCTAGCATTGTGCTCACCTCTGCTCTGCTTGGCTCTCTCCTGGCCTCCAGCTGCTTCCACTGCCTGCTGAGGTTTGTAGAGGCATCCGCCTCATGGGGCATATACTAGGGAGGTGGTGGCTGCCTCCTCCTCTTCCTCCTCCTCAACACAGCCTGCCTCTTCTCCTTTCTCCTATTAGATTTACATTAAATTTTTTAAGATTTTTAAATTTATTTGAGACAGAGAGAGAATGGGTGCATCAGGGGTTCTAGCCACTGCAAATGCACTCCAGACACATGCGCCACCATGTGCATCTGGCTTACGTGGGACCTGGAGAATCAAACCTGGGCCCTTAAGCTTCACAGGCAAGCACCTTAACCGCTAAACCATCTCTCCAGCCCAAGGTTTACATTAAATTCTGATACAAATGAGATTCTTTTAAAATGATGGATACTTCAGTTAAAAACTTTCAAATATGGGGCTGGAGAGATGATTGCCCAGTGGTTAGAGTTTGCCTGAAAAGCCTAAGGAGCCACGTTAGATTCCCCAGGACCCATGTAAGCCAGATGCACATGGTGGCACATGTGTCTGGAGTTCATTTGCAGTGGCTGGAGGCCGTTGGCATGCCCATTTCTCTCTTTTACCTGCCTTTCTCTTTCTCTCCCCCACCCCAATTTCTTTTTTTTGTTGTTTTGTTTTATTTTGTTTTGTTTTTCGATGTAGGGTCTCACTCTAGCCCAGGCTGACCTGGAATTCACTACATTTAGTCTCAGGGTGGCCTTGAACTCACAGTGGTCCTCCTACCTCTGCCTCCCCAGTGCTGGGATTAAAGCCGTGTGCCCGGCTTTAAATGTTTTTTGTTGTTGTTGTTGTTTTAAATTTTCAACTGTGTTCCTAGCAGATCTAGGTGACTAAGAGGTGACCAGGGTTTGAGGATGAGAATGCACCATTGGGGGGGGGGGGGGAGCCTGGATACTGGATGGAAGAGAGACAAACCTTTTCCCTGGGGTTATGCAAATACACACCTCCCCAGATAGAGCACAAATGACAGACCAAAGAAAGGATGATTATATCAAAACCAGTCTGATGAACTGATGAGTTTTGGGGTTACTCACTGAGCAATGTGAGGGGCTGCTTACAGGAGCAACAGATGACTCAAAGAGCCGCCCAACAGGAAGTCTCATCCGGTCCTGGATGACAACCTCCCCATAGCTGCTTCCACTCAAAGGCAGCTGCATCACCAGAAAGCCCATCCCAGCACTGAAGAGTCATGGAAGCCGCATCACTGGAGCACACTGCACCACTGCAGACATCACTGGAGCACAGCTGAGTGTGCCAGGAGATTCTCTGCATGGAGCAGCTCCAGGGGTGGGAGACTGGGCTCCAGCTGAGCGTGCCAGGGCTGGTTCTCCATGTTCCAGCTGTCCCAGTTTGCAGTGACGCAAGGGCGCAATGCCATGCCAGTGTGCTCAAGACATCTGATTGTGTTCACAGCAGCTGAGAGAGAGACTTTTCTGTCTGAAAAGCTTTCTCTCTCCAAAAATAAATAAAATAATTAAAAAACATCTGGATGGTTGGTCATTCACTCAGTCATTTCCAGAGTAATCATTTGTTGGTACATCTGGCTTGGTCATTCATTCAGTCATTTTTCATTTGTTGGTGTGGGCTGAAGATTCTTTTTTTTTCTTTCTTTCTTTCTTTTTCCCTGAGGTAGTTCAGTCTAGTTCAGGCTGACTGGAACTCACTCTGTACTCCAGGGTGGCCAGGAACTCACAGCAATCCTCGGCCTCCTGAATGCTGGGATTAAGGCATGTGCACCATGCCCACCAGAAGATTCATTTTAAAAAATATTTAAGAGCCAGGCGTGGTGGTACACACCTTTAATCCCAGTACTCGGGCAGCAGACGTAGGAAAATCAACATGAGTTTGAGGCCACCCTGAGGCTACATAGTGAATTCCAGATCAGCCTGAGCTAGAGTAAAACCCTACCTTGAAAAACCAAAAAAAAAAAAAAAAAAAAAAACTTTTTAAGAGAAACAGACAGACATACTGAGTAGAGTATTTCAGGAAAGAGCATCCTACCTCTGCAACAGAACTCCAGACACGTGTGCCACTTTGTGCATCTGGCTTTATGTGTGTACTAGGGAATGGAACCTGGGCCTTCAGGCTTTGCAAGCAAGCACTTTTAACCATTGAGCCATCTCTCCAGCCCCTGAAAATTCATTTTTTAAAAATATTTTAGGAGCCGGGCATGGTGGCGCACGCCTTTAATCCCAGCACTCGGGAAGCAGTAGGAGGATCGCCATGAGTTCGAGGCCACCCTGAGACTACATAGTGAATTCCAGATCAGCCTGAGCTAGAGTGAGACCCTACCTCGAAAAACCAAATATATATATATATTTTTTTTTAAGGGGGCTTGGAGAGATGGCTTAACGGTTAAGCGCTTGCCTGTGAAGCCTAAGGACCCCTGTTTGGAGCTCAATTCCCCAGGACCCACATAAGCCAGATGCATAAGGTGGCGCATGCATCTAGAAATCATTTGCAGTGGCTGGAGGCCCTGGCATACCCATTCTCTCTCTCTCTCTCTCTCTCTTTATCTCTGCCTCCAAGCCTAAGAACGCCCATTGGATTATCCAGGTCCCACATTTAGCCAGGCATAAAGTGACGCAAGGGCACAATGCTGCACTTGCCCACAAGGGGGCACACGCATGTGGAGTTCATTCACAGTGGCTGAGGGGCTGCTGGCACGCCCTTTCACACTCTCTCTGCCTCTTCCTGTCTCTCTAAAATAAAAAAATAAGCCGGACGTGGTGGTGCACGCCTTTAATCCCAGCACTTGGGAGGCAGAGGTAGGAGGATCTCCGTGAGTTCAAAGCCACCCTGAGACTACATAGTGAATTCCAGACCCTACCTCGAAAAACCAAAAAAAAAAATAATAATAATAATAATAATAATAATAAAATATATATTTATTTATTTATTTGAGGGAGGGCAGATAGAAAGAGAAAATGGGCACACCAGGGCCTCCAGCCACTGCAACTGAACTCCAGACCCATATGCCCTCTTGTGCATTTGGCTTACACGGGTCCTGGGGGATAAAACGGGGGTCCTTAGGCTTTGCAGGCAAATGCCTTAACTGCTAAGCAATTTCCCCAGCCCTGAAAATTATTTTTTAAAAACTTATTCTATTTGCAGGAGGAGGAGAATGAATAAGGGTGCACCAGGGCCTTTAGCCACTTCAACCAAACTTCAGATGCATGCACCACTCTTTGTGCATCTGGCTTCATGTGGGCACTGGGGAGTTGAACCTGGGTCATTAGCTTTGCAGGCAAGTGCATTAACCACTGATCCATCTCTCCAGTCTGAATGTTCTTTCTTTTTGTTATTATTATTATTTTATTTATTTTTGGAGAGAGACACAGAGAGACAGACAGAGAGGGAGAGGGAGACAGATAGAGATAGGCGTGCCAGCAGTGTCTCAGCTGCTGCGAACGAAATCCAGATGTGTGCGCCCCCTTGTGGCCAAGTGCGGCATTGCGCCCTTGCGTCACTTTGCATCTGGCTAAACGTGGGACCTGGAGTTTGGAACCAGCGTTCTTGGAGAGGCACCTTGGAGCCATCTCTCAGTGTTCTTTCTTTCTTTCTTTCTTTCTTTCTTTCTTTCTTTCTTTCTTTTTTTTTTTTTTTTTTTTTTTTTTTGGTTTTGCAGGCAGGTCTCACTCTGGTCCAGGCTGACCTGGAATTAACTATGTAGTCTCAGGGTGGCCTTGAACTCTCGGCAATCCTCCTACCTCTGCCTCCCGAGTGCTGGGATTAAAGGCGTGCGCCATCACGCCCGGCCCTGAGTGTTCTTTCTTAATAAGGAAGCCTGACATGCTGCATCAGGGCCACCATAACAACCTCACGTCTCCTTAATCACCTCTTTAGTAGGTCCTATCTTCAAACACAGTCTCCTACTGAAAGCACTGGATTCAGAAGACACAGGTCCTAAAGGTGACTACTCATCTGTGTGTGGGGAGTGTGCTCCAGCTCACGGCTCTGTCCTTAATGAGAAAGACCCCAGGAAAGGAGAGCTTGTGACGGCGGCGCCAGGAAGCGTGTTCCCGTGGGGAGGAAACAGAGTCCAGGAACAGGACTGTGTGAGTGTGGGACTGAGAGGACGCCAGAGTAGGGCAGGGGGAGGACAGGACCCGTGTGGATGTGACCTATACTCCTGTCTGCACATGTCACCCAGCAGGAGCACCGGACTTAGGAAGGGATCCCTGAGGTCTGTCAGCAAACCTGCTGCTGCAGCCCAGAGCACTGTCCAGTCTCTGGCGCCCTCTGCTGCACAGGAAACGCAAAACTCAGCCCACATGTAGGAAAGAACTTTTTTGTTTAAATTCAGTGAAAAGCTCATTTCCAGGGCAGGAAATAGCTCAGTCCGTAAAGTGTTGGCTGCATGGGGACCTGTGAAGAGTGGAGTGCGGTCCTGTATCAGTGACTTCAAGCACCAGGGAGGCAGAGATGGGGATCCTGGGCTCTGCTGGTGTCTAGTGAAGCTGAGTTGGTGAACTCCAGGTTCAGTGACAGACCCTAATCCCCACCCCACCCCGCAAAAAAAAAAAAAAAAAAAAAAAAATGAAGAGAGATTGAGGCCTGCACAAAAGTCAACCTCTGTCCTCCACGCAGGTGCACACACATGCACGTGCCTCCGCACACACACAAATATATGCATCTATCACACACAGCAAAACCGCCATTTACACCAGCCACATCTCTAGTTCTCAACAGCTGCATGTAGCTAAGCACAAGAGCATCGCCAGCACTCCAGAAAGTCCTGACAAATGCACTGAGACCATGAAGTCCCTGTAAAAACATGCGAATCCCAAACTTCTCCCTCCAACCCACCTACCTCTGCCACCACGCACACACACACGCTCAGGATACTCTTGCCGTTTCAAGGGCTGGCATCTCTTTCCAACCCACCTCCTCTGCCCCCCACCCCCACCTCATACACAGACGCTTCAGGAGACTCTTGTCATGCAGGTCTGGCACCTCATTGGCTTGTGGCATTTCCCACTTCAGAACAATACTGTATTGGCAGAAAGACAGACACGGGTACACATATGCCCACCCTCCATCAAGGGCCCACAGATGACCATTTCGGTAAGGACACAGGGCCACGGAGGGTATCAAAAAGGTGAAAGAAAATTGAATGAACATAGTTTGGATGAGGGAAGTCAATGCGTTCATTTTGTCAAATTAATATCTGACTTATCAGCCAGCCTGGGCCTTGAAAGCTCAGTGTGTGTGTCTGTCCATGGTGGTGCACTGAGAGATGGACTTGAGAGCAGCAGGTAACTGGAAACCAACTGGAGTTTAGAAGTGAGGCAGCTGGACGGAATGCTGGAAAACCTACGCTGCATGCAGTTCAATGAGAGAGAAAACACCAGTGAAGATACTCAACAGTGAACACTGCAAGCTTTAAATTTGACCAGCCAGGCCAAATGAGCCTATGCGTGCAATAGTGGTATGTTCATTATGGGGGAAACCAACTGCTCTCTAATTGGACTAGAAGGCCCACTCCATGGGAGGGAATACCTCCCTTATACTGAAAACAGGGGTAGTCATGAGTCTTAGAGGTGTAATGTCTGCTGGTGTCTGGCTAAATGTATATACTGTGCTCACCAAACTGCCCAGTAAGCACTTCTCTCAATGTCCACACCCATATATTAATGCTACTCTCACTTTTGTTTAGAGAAGCTTCTCTTTTCAGATGATGGTGACCTTGGGATGACTCAGAAGGCACCATGAGAAGGGACAGAGGAGTGCTCAGAACTGAAATACCTATAACACAACTATCAGGGCTCAGGGTCCATTGTGGAAGGGGGGTGGAAAGAATGTAAGAGCCAAAGGAAGGGTAGGACTCCTTACAACGTGCTCCTCCAGACACAAAATGGCCTGGATATCCATGACCTCACAGTGCCTGACACTACCTACACAAGACCATCATAATAGGAGGAAATGATCATGACATCAAAATAAAAGAGAGACTGATTGAGAGGGGAAGGGGATATGATGGAGAGTGGTTTCAAAGGGGGAAGTGGAGGGAGGGAAGGAAATACCATGGGATATTGTCTACAATTAAGTTAGTTGTCAATATAAAAAAGAAGTGCGCCGGGCGTAGTGGTGCACGCCTTTAATCCCAGCACTCGGGAGGCAGAGGTAGGAGGATCGCCGGGAGTTTGAGGCCACCCTGAGACTACATAGTGAATTCCAGGTCAGCCTGGGCTAGTGTGAGACCCTACCTCGAAAAACCAAAAATAAAAAAAAAAAAAAGTGAGGCAGCTGTAATACCCCCCTGGCACCCCCAACTCTATGAACCCACAGGCCCATAAGGAACAAAACCTAGGTATTGGAGATGGCTCGGTGGTTAAGGGTGCTTGCTTGCAAAGCCTGCCTCCCCAGGGTTTGACTCCCTGGCAACATGAAGTCGGGCCCACAAAGAAGCACAAGCACTTGGCATTTGTTTTCAGTAGCATGAGACCTTGACATATACACTCTCATTGATGCAAAAAACTCGGGCGTTTGTCTCTACCGTGCTGGAGTTGGCTTTTGTTGTACTTGGTGTGTAGACTTGTGTGTGAGCACGTGTGTGAAATTAGATGTTGACAGTATCTTCCTCAGTCGCTCTTTGCACTTTATGTACTGGGGCAGGGTCTCTCACTTAAACCACAGGCTTGCACCAGGGATTCCTTCTCTGCCATCCCAGCGCTGGGATGACAGGTGGGCCACTACACCCACTAGCACATTGATGGGATCCGGAGTCAGACAAGGAACAACCGAACCATTTCCTAGCACCCCCACCCCCCGCCTGGGCTCGTGTCCACCCACTGCTCTCTAGGTAAGTCCCTGCAGCAAGACTCCTTCATTGCTTGAGCCAGAACAGTCATCCTCATCTGGTTTCCCATCCGCAAGCAGCCCTCAGCTCCTCGTCTCTACATCGGTCAGACCACGTGGCACCAGAGTGGAGTCAGAGCTCTCCGCCCCAGGGCCAGTCCCATGAACAGGGTCCCTGTTCCTAAGGTGATTGGTTAGTCCTGGGGAAGAGTCTTCAGCACTGAGCTCTACCAAGAGGCGCTGAAGGACAAGAGGGACGTCCTGCCTGGCATGAGAAGCACCTGCAGTGCTCTCCACAGGTGACCTGATGCACCCACTCAATCCACATCTCATCATGGAGGCCATACTCACAGCACCTGGAACTCTGCCAACTGGAATATTCTGGGGGTGGGGGAAAAGGACACACAGCTCTTTGGCATTGCTGTTTTCACACTAAGAAATACAAATGCGGGGCTGGAGAGATGGCTTAGCGGTTAATGTGTGTCTGCCTGCGAAGCCTAAGAATGCTTGTTCAAATATACCAGCCCCACGTATAGCCAGGCGCACAAGTGACGCAAGTGCAATGTTGCACACGTGCACAAGGGGGCGCACGCATCTGGAGTTCATTCACAGCGACTGAAAAGACCCTGTCTCTCAAATAAATTAAAGAAAAAAAAAGAAAGAAAAAGAAATGCGAACGGGGCATGCTGGGATGGAGCCTCTGGCTTCAATGCCATGCTCCTCATTTTACTCTCTTATGTCATCTTTGGTTTTGAAAAGAAGTCTTGCCAGAGTGGTGGCGCATGCCTTTAATCCCAGCACTCGGGAGGCAGAGGTAGGAGGATCACAGTGAGTTCAAGGCCACCCTGAGACTACATAGTGAATTCCAGGTCAGCCTGGGCTACAGTGAGACCCTACCTCGAAAAATCACACAAAAAAAAAAAGAAAAAGAAAACAAAACAAGTGAGTTGTTGGCCAGGGAGATCACAGACACCCCCAAAACATTATAGGCCATTGCCGAGGCCCTTGGTTTCCCACCAGGAATAGATGGTAAGACCCTACTGCTTTAGACTCCACATACTTGGGTGGCAAGGTCATTAAGAAATCCTGCTGGAGCTGAGCTGAAAGCCTCCTCCATGTGGACCAGCAGAAAGCTGGAAAAAGCTATACTGCATGCAGTTCAATGGGAGAGAGAAAACACCAATGAAGATACTAAACAGTGACAACTGCAAGCTTTAAATTTGGCCAGCCAGGCCAAATGAGCCAACAGGTGTAATAGTGGCATGTCTGTTATAGAGGAAACCAACCTCTCTCTAATTGGATTGGAAGTCCACTCCATGGGAGGGAATACATCCCTGATACTGAAAACCTATGACGGGTAGTCATGAGTCTTAGACATGTAATGTCTGCTGGTGTCTGGATAAATGTATATACTATGCTCACCAAACTGCCCAGTAAGCACTTCTCTTAATGTCCACACCCATATATTAATTCTACTCTCACTTTTGGTTAGAGAAGCTTCTCTTTTCAGATGGCGGTGACCTTGGGATGACTCAGAAGGCACCATGGTGCTGAGAAGAAGGGACAGAGGAGTGCTCAGCACTGAAACATCTCTAACACACCTTTCCAAGGCTCAGGGTCCATTGTGGAAGAGGGGGTGGAAAGAATGTAAGAGCCAAAGGAAGGGTAGGACTCCTTACAATGTGCTCCTCCAGACACAAAATGGCCTGGATATCCATGACCTCGCAATGCCAAAATGTAAGAGAGACTGACTGAGAGGGGGAGGGAAAATGATGGAGAGTGGAGTTTCAAAGGGGAAAGTGGGGGGAGGGAGAGTAGTATCATGGGATATTGTCTACAATTAAGGAAGCTGTCAATAAAAAATAAATAGGGGGCTAGAGGAATGGCTTAGCAGTTAAGGCATTTGCCTGCAAAGCCAAAGGACCCAGGTTTGATTCCCCAGGACCACATTCGCCAGATGCACAAGGGGGCGCATGCATCTGGAGTTCATTTGCAGTGGCTGGAGCCCCTGGCATGCCCATTCTGTCTCTCTCTCTCCCTCCCCCTCTTTCTCTGTCAAATAAATAAATAAAAATAAAGTAAAATAAAAAATAAAGCCGAGCGTGGTGCTATGTGCCTTTAATCCCAGCACTCGGGAGGCAGAGGTAGGAGGACTGCTGTGAGTTCAAAGCCACCCTGAGATTACATAGCAAATTCCAGGTCAGCCTGGACTAGAGCAAAACCCTACCTAGAAAAAAACAAAAAATTAATTAATTTTAAATAAAAAGATGGAAGACAGTCTCAAACCTTTATCCTTTCTATTACATAGTGACCCTATGTCAACTATCCTCCTTGGTTTTGTTTTTTTTTTAATATATTTATTGATTGATTTGAGAGAGAGAGAATGGGTGCACCAGAGCCTCTAGCCACTGCAAACGAACTCCAGACGCATGCACCCTCTTGTGCATCTGGCTTACCTGGGTCCTGGAGAATCAAGCTGGGATCCTTTGGCTTTGCAGGCAAACACTTTAACCGCTAAGCCATCTCTCCAGCCCCTTCCTTGGCTTTTAACTGACCTGAGGAAAGGCTTGGAGGCATGAACATCCTACATCAGGGCACAGGGTCTAAGAGACACAAGCTAAGTCACTCACAGGCAGGATAAAGGTCTTGTCTACCCCATGACCCCACCCATAATGCCCTTGTCATAGTCCCTGAGCGAAGTGAATGTCACCCCACGGACACTCACTCTATGCCCACATGGGAGACCATCCTCAGATCACTCCAAGGTCCTACATGCTGTCTGCAGCTACCCACTGCAGGGAGGACATAAAGACCCCTCCCCAAGGACAGGGGTAGCAGACTGTCCCAGAGGCTGCCCGTCCCATGTCCTCTGGATAGCTTTCTTGGGTAGCCGGCTGGCTTGGATGCTGCCCCTGGGCTCGGGCATTGTAGCAATTCCCCAGTGACACGGTCACCTGTCCCCTTGCCCAGCTCCTCTCCAGGAGACAAGAATCAAGTCTACCTCTGTATGTCTTCCTCCCACCCAGCCTTCATACAGAAGGAACCCAGAGGTCAGGTTTACACGAAGGCACTTTCACACAGACATGCACACACAGCAGCGGCCCCCTGGTCAGGCCGCCCCTCAGTTCTGATCACATGGTGCAGCAAGGAGACCACAGCAATGGCTGACACATGGCAGCGACGGTCCACGAGGCTCAGTGGACGGAGGTCGACTCCGTGGCTTGCAGAGTGCTGATATATTAGGGTGGACAGTGATGGCAATAACACGTATTCAGGATGTTTCCGTCATCTCAGTAATGTCACTATCTTCACCCTGACCTCAGCCTGGTGTCCCCTGCCACATCTTTCTAAGGTCTGGCATCCAAGAATCTTGTCAGCTGCCAAGTAGGGGGCTGCTGAGTCCCAAGTATTTGTACCTACAAAAGCTGCAGCTCATGTCAGGCATGGTGGCGCACGCCTTTAATCCCAGCAGGCAGAGGGAGGAGGATCGCCTTGAGTTCAAGGCCACCCCGAGACTACATAGTGAATTCCAGGTCAGCCTGGGCTAGAGTGAGGCCCTACCTCAAAAAACAAAAAAGCTGCAGCTCCCCCAGGCGTTGGGCCCCCCACCCCCCGCACCACCTTCAGCCAGCCATCCCCAGAAACTGGCTCAGGGAAACCAAGGCTTCTGATTGGGGCTAGTTCACAGCTCATCCCGAGAGGTGACTGTCCAGGCTCCAGGTCTCCCCTGAAGGAGAGGCTTCTTAGGGACCCGTGAACACAGATGGGAATCTGGGGGAGCCGCACCCATGAGAATTGCCATTTATTCCCGAAGTTGCCAAAATCATCACCAAGGATTCACCATGGGGTGCAAAGGAGAACGAGGAGGCTCAAACACTGATTGGGGGTTGTCAGGAGTTTGGAGGAAAGAGGAATGGGTGGGGGAGCCCCAGCTGTCCCTCCCCCTTCTAATGCCACAGAAAAGGGTCCTCCTCAGGCCGGCTCCCCTCCCCTTCCCCCATGTCCAGTCTCTCTCTGGGGAAGTGGGTTGGGGACTTGGGAAGAGGGTGTAGTGTGAGTGGGCCCCAGGAGGGGGAAGGGCGCTAGGGGGAGTGTCCCCCATTTCACATGCACTCACAACACTGATCTCCCAGGGAGCAGAAAAGGGGGAAGCCAGATGAACCAGGCCTCCCTCCAGCCCTGGATTATAGGAGAAAGGGGTTAGTGTTGGGGGCTGGAGGACCTGGGGGCATCATGGGAGGCAAGCCAGGGCCTCCACCAAGAGGAGAGATGTAGGCTGGGGGTACTCCAGGAGCTGGGGGCACAGGGCTGAGGCGGAGCTGGTTCAGGGTAAGTGTCGCAGGGGGTGCTGGCTGGAAAGGATTGGTGACTGATGGTCCAGTGGCTGGAGCTCCTGCAGTGACAAAAGACAGCAGACATAAGGAGCAGTCAGCACCTGTTGGTCCTCCCAATGTCTGCCTAGGTTATGCCCTCAAGTGGGGACATGCATCCCTGCCCTGCAGACCCCTATTTTACAGACTGCAGAGAGGACCCCAGAGCACAGGAGGTCCATATTCCATACTCACCACTTGGCAGGAATGGGTTGGAGGCCTTGGCTCCTGGTGGTGTGGGGCCTGGCCGGCTAACCAGTGAGTCCAGGTCCACAAGGGCTGCGTTGGGCCCCAGGAATGATTCCGGAGTCTTCCGTGTGGGGGGTGTGGGTGTTGGGGTAGCGGCAGGTGGAGGACTCCCCACGGCCTCAGCCAGAGATCCCCCAACCCCACTCATGTCGAATGCCCCAGGGCTGCGAGTGGGCACCTCTCCTGCGAGCAGCTCCAACTCCCCTGAAACAAGTCAGGACCAGGCTCAGAGAGCTTGGCTGGCAGGGCCACCCAGGATCAGAAGGAAGGAGAGCAGGCTGACATTGAGAAGTTGGTGGCAGAGGCCTCGGGGAAGACACAGAATGAAGGAACATCTAGACTTGACTGAGTACATGGGTCACAAAACATTGAGCAGGTGCAGAGGGAATGGTGGAGCTGGATGTCACTGGTAACCAGAAGAGGAAGTTTCAGGGAGAACCACTGAAAGAAGGTTCCAGTCACTGAGGGGGACAGGGTTGTCTATGGGACACTGCAAGCTGCCAAGGAGCCTCTCCTAAGGAAATCCACTACTGGCCCCACAGAGAAACCTGGAGGCAGGTGCCAATGGCCCTTGATGATGACAATTGTTGGTTTAAGGTCAGATCTATCTTTCTTTCTTTTTTTTTTTTTTGTTTTTGTTTTTTGAGGTAGGGTCTCGCTGTATCTCAGGCTGACCTGGATTCACTATGTATTCTCAGGGTGGCCTTTAACTCATGGCAATCCTCCTACCTCTGCCTCCCAAGTGCTGGGATTAAAGGCGTGTGCCACCACACCCAGCTCAGATCTTTCTTTTTAATAAGAAAAATGCTCATATTCATACTGAGAAAAAGGTTTGTAATAATGAGCTCAGAGACTCAGGAGTTACTCTAACCAATCCTAATGTATGAGGAACTTAATCAGAACTTAATCAGTGGAAACATGTTTTTATCAGATAGAAGCTTGCCTATTCCAGGAAAATCAAGGCAGGTGTGTAGGTGGGTGCCTATAATCCCAGCACTTGGGAGGCTTACACAGGAAGATGGAAGTTTCAGGGAATGAGAAGAAAAGCAGGAAGGCGGAGGGAAGGAAAGGCAGAGTGGGAAGAGGAGATGTAGCTCACTGGAAAACACTTCTCTACCATGAGCAACCATGGGTCAGATCCCCAATACCAAGGAAAAACAAGGACAGGACAAAGCAAAGGTGTGTAAGGGGAGTAGCGGGGAGGGGCAAAGGAGAAAGGGGTAGAGGAAGAGAGAGTGAAAAGGAGGGAAAGAGAAGAAAAAAGCTGTGCTTGTTGGTGTGTACCTGTAATCCCAGCTACTCAGGTGCCTGAGGCAAAAGGATCATAAGTTCCAGGGGAGCCTAGGCCTCTTAGATAGTCATCTCAAAAAAGAAAGAAAAGTGGGTTGGAGAAATGACTTACAAGTTACAGCGTTTGCCTGTGAAGCCAAAGGATCCTGGTTCGATTCTCCAGGACCCTAGTTTACAGTGGCCAGATGCCCTGGCGTACCCATTCTCTCTCTGTCTACCTCTCTCTCTCTCTCTCTCTCTCTCTCTCTCTGCTTGCAAATAAATAAACAAACTCACTTATCTAAATAGAAAAGAAAGAAAGAAAGAAGAGAAGAGAGAGAGAGAGAGAGAAAGAAAGAAAGAAAGAAAGAAAGAAAGAAAGAAAGAAAGAAAGAAAGAAAAAGAAAGAAAGAAAGGGGCTGAGAGATGGCTTTCGTGGTTGAGGTGCTTGCCTGCAAAGCCAAAGGATCCAGGTTGGATTCCCCAAAACCCACATAAGCCAGATGCACAAGGTGGTGCATGTGTCAGGAGTTCATTTGCAGCAGCTAAAGGCCCTGGCATGCTCATTCTCTCTCTCAAATAAATAAAATAAAAAAAAAAAAAGATAATGAAAGAAAACCAATGACCAAGATAACAGCAGCCCTCAAAGGCAGATGTGGCTGTGGTAAGACACTCAGTGGGAGGACCAAGCTCCCTGGGGGTGTTTCCAGTCAAGATGTAGAGACCTGGGCTGGACAGATGGCTTAGTGGTTAAGGTGCATGCCTGCGAAGCCTAAGGACCCAGGTTCGATTCTCCAGGTCCCATGTAAGCCAGATGCACATGGTGGCGCATGAGCCTAGAGTTAGTTTGCAGTGGCTGGAGGCCCTGGCACTCCCATTATCACTCTTTTTCTCTTTCCCTCTCTCTGTCTCTAATCAATAAAAATAAATCTAAAAAAAGGTATGGAGATCTGACTGGATAGAGGCCACTGGGGGCACCAGGCTGCCCCGCACCAGGCTGAACTCAGCCAGCCACCTAAGCAGAGGACAGCCAGGGAAAAGCAAAGAAAATAAGCACAGGGATAGCATGATGGCACCAGCTTGCAGACAGGGTGGAGAGGACATGTGGGTGGGAATCAGTTACACATCCCTCATGAAGAGGGGTGTCTGGGCCTGACTCATTCCATCACACTGCACTATACCATGAAGTACAGTCAGCCCTGCCTGAGACAAGAAGAGACAGGAGGGGCAGGGGATGGGGTCTTGTGGGGAGCAGAAGGAAAGGTGGCTCACCTGTGCTGCTCCCAGAAGTTGGCAGGGCCGTGCGGAGTCGGTCGAAGTCTGAGAATTCATCAGGCTCTGTGTCAAAGCCCCCAACAGCTACGAGGACAAGGGTGTTCAGCTCAGCACCTGCTCCTTGACTACGCCTCAACCTCTTCCACCCTCAGGTCCCAGGTGAAGTTCTCATTCAACACTCACACCCGGGACCGTGCCACCTCATACCTGCAGTGCCATTAGTGCTGGGCTTGGCAGGGGAGCCGCCCCATGGGTCCGAGAAGGCCGGAGCCGGTGCCCAGGGATCACAAGTAGGGGGTCCGCTGGCAGGGACCCCGCCTAGAAGCAGAAGGAGAAACATGAGAGGTGTGTGACCTCTATGCTGGGGCAGCTGCTGCCTCTCAATCACTAAATTACTTCTAGGCTCTTCCCCAGCCAATCAGGGTAGAGCTTCACTTGTACCTGCCCTACTCCAAACCCTCTTTCATCAACATAACCATGGGCCTCCTCAACTTCGTCCAGCCACTCACCAGGCCCCTTCATCGCCTGCCACACACAGCTTCCACCACCACCACCCCAGATGGCCAAATCATGCTCTCTGCCCTGGCTATGTCATCTGACCCTAAGTAGCCAGGCCATCCTGTCACAAAGACACAGGTGACCAAGAGGGCTGCAAAAGACTGGTGGTGCTCACCATCAGAGCCTCCCCACGGGTCTGGTGTGGGCCCCTCTCCAGCTGCAGGGGCTGGAGTCCCACCCCAAGGGTCAACAGAGGGCCCCGCAGGGGCTGCAGGCCTCCAGGGGTCTCCAGAGACTGGCGTGGGGGCCGGACCACCCCAAGGATCAGCAGCTGGAGGGACAGCAGATCCCCCCCAAGGGTCTGAGGCAGAAGCAGCTGCAGGAGTGACAGTAGCCATGGAGGCTGGCCCCCCCCAGGGATCCGAAGCCTGTGGAGGGGCTGGGGCTGTGAAGACGTCAGCGAGATCCATGAGGGACGACTGTGAGAGAGAGAAGAGATGGAGCATGAGAGGACTGCAGAGACAAGGTGAAGACAGGAGACCAAGGCAGAGTCAAAAGCACAAGCGCCTGCGCAACTCCCCTCCTCCGCCCTGGGACGGCCCACCTCCCTCCACTTCCTCATACCTTGCCCTGTCTACACCAAAAGGGACCTGACTTGCTCACCTCTGACCCTGGCCCTAGTCCACTCTCTCCACAGTGCTGAGTGGTCCTGCAAAACCACCCGCCCAGGGTCCTCTGATGCATCTCTGCATGAGGATAGAGGCCAAGGCCTCCCCTCAACCTACACAACCTTGATGTCTTCCTCACCCATGATGGACTTTAATCTGATTTTCTCAGATAATTTTGCCCACACTTCTCCCCACCCTTTCCCCAGGAAAATCCTCCATGAGCTCCCACTGCACCCCCTCATCCTGCCTCTCCTGATGTCATGTCACTGCCCTGCACTGACCGCCACTCAGCACACTCCCAGAGCTGCATGCACACATGCACACAAGCAGAGGTGGGCACTCAACTTGAGCAGAGCCAACCAGAACCAATCAGAAGTGTACCACATATGCAGAGACACCCCACCTACAGTATCCATGAGGGAAACAACCCAGGACAATAGGAGAGCCGGGCAGCTAAGACTCATGCTCACACTATGTACTAAGGGAGAAACAAACATGGCCTTCCGTGGCCAGACAGAGACCCTCAGAGCTAAGCCCAGCCTGAACAGGCACTGCTGTCGGTCAAGAAAGCCTCACTGGGGGGTAGAGGGAGGGTGGAGAGATGGTTCAGCAGTTAAAGGTATTTGCTTGCCAAGCCTGCCAGCCCTGGTTCAGTTCCCCAGCCACCCACCTAAAGCCACATGCAAAAAGTGACACATGCACCTGGAATTTGTTTTTGGTGTGGCGGGGGTCATCTCTCTCAAATAAATAAATGAAAAAAAATTTTTTGTTATCTTAATTATTTATTTTTGGAGAGAGACACAGAGAGAGAGAGAGACGGAGAGGGAGAGGGAGACAGAGATGGGTGCGCCAACAGTCTCTCAGCTGCTGTGAACGAAATCCAGATGCATGCGCCCCCTTGTGGTCAAGTGCGGCATTGCACCCTTGCCTCACTTTGCATCTGGCTAAACGTGGGACCTGGAGATTGGAACCGCTGGAGATTGGAACCAGCGTTCTTAGGCTTAGCAGGCAGGCGCCTTAACCACTAAGCCATCTCTCCAGCCCCCCCCTCTCTAATAAAAATAAGTAAATAAGTCAGGCGTTGTGGCGCACGCCTTTAATTCCAGCACCCGGGAGGCAGAGGTAGGAGGATCACCATGAGTTCAAGGCCACCCTGAGAATACAGAGTGAATTCCAGGTCATCCTCACTAGATGGATGGATCCTCGGAAAACCAAAAAAAAAAAAAAAAAAAAAAAAAAAAAAGATTGAAAGACTCACGGTGCTGGGGACCTAGCTCAGGTGGTAGAGTGCCTGCTTAGCATGCACAAAGCCCTGGGTTTGATCCCCAACATCACATAAACTGGATAACAGTGCCCACCTATAATCCCACACTGGGAAGATGGAAGCAGGATAAAAAACTGAGTTGGGCGTGGTGGCACACGCCTTTAATTCCAGCACTCGGGAGGTGGAGGTAGGAGGATCGCTGTGAGTTCGAGGCCACCCTGAGACTACATAGTTAATTCCAGGTCAGCCTGGGCTAGAGTGAGACCCTACCTCAAAAAAAAAAAAAAAAAAAAAAAAAAACTGAAAGTTGGAGGCCCACCAGAGGCTATAAGACTGTCTCAAAAACTTATTTTTAGGCCACACATGGTGGTATATGTCTTTAATCCTAGATATCAGGAGGCAGAGGTCGGAGGATCTCTGGGAGTTTGAGGACCCCCTGAGACTACAGAGTGAATTCCAGTCAGCCTAGGCTAGAGCAAGACCCTACCTCAAAAGACAAAAAAAATCTTTTAGGCCAGGGGTGGTGGTGCACACCTTTAATTCCAGCACTCAGGAGGCCAAGGTAGGAGGATAACTGTAATTATGAGAGTTTGAGGCAACCCTGAGACTAAAATTCTAGGTCAACCTGGGCTACAGCAAGATCCTACCTCAAAAACAAAAAAAAAAAAAAAAAAAAAAAAAAAAAACTTCAAACAAACAAAAAAAACCTCATTCGCCAATCACATGGCCACAGGCCCTATTTGCTCTTTATATACCAAAGCATGGAAGCCAACTGGCCTCAGGACCTGTTTGCCCTCAGGGGTGACAGCAGGGTCCCCAGAATTACAAAGACAATTCAATACAAAACACTGGGACATGGCCCCAGAGGCTGTTGCAATCCCAGTACTGACAGGATCCTTGGCCCTGACACTGAGGCGTCCTGTTTACCCAGCGGGAAGTGTGGCATGGAAGCCGGGGTCCAGCAGAGTCTGTAACTCCACAGCACAGCCCAGGCTCAGCACTGGCTCCCCACACTCTGCTCAGGCAGAAACCTCAGCTCTCAGTTTAGTAGACAAAGAGCAAGGTCCTCAAGAGATGCTGGGAAAACAGGACGAACAGACGAGCCCTATGTCCCTCTGCAGCCCGTCAGGCTCTCAGTGTGGTTCCGACCCTCTCCCTTCAGCAGCAGAGGCCTCAGGAGCAGCAGCAGGACTCTGGCCTAGCGCGCGCTCACCAGTTAGCAGGGCAGGAGCTGGTGACCCAGGAAACAGATTCAGCCTACCCACTCACCTCCTCCTTGCCACCAGTCTCTCTCTTGCTCTCCTCTATGGCCATCTGTAGCCTCAGGTCATCCCCACGGCGGATCCTCTCTTCCTATGCGGTGCCAAAGCAGCCCGTGGAAACAGGGGACAGAACATGAGCTGCAGAAAAATGCTTTTGCCCCCCCTTCCCCCGCCCCGGCTTGGAAGGCCCCCCCCATCCTCTCCACCCTGACAACAGTGATGGGAAAATCAAAATGGGATGTGGACGATGGATGGAGTGGGGATGGGACACCTGGGTCAGAGGTGGGGAGAGAGGCAGACAAGCATGGGTGGTCTTGGAGGGGGAAAGTTTAGGGTAATGTAAGGGGGCCAGCTGGGCCTGGCTACACACAGGGCTTAGGAAGCACTGGGACTCTGGAAGAGCAGGTGGTCCCTTCTAGTGCTGACTTCCAGCGGGCATCTATGAAGGCCTGCACCCTTGGACAGCTCAGCAGCTCTGCATGTCCTGGGTGTCCACTCTACTATTTGGCCAAAGGTCCTGCAGCTTAAGATGCTGAGGGCTGAAACCCAATGCACTCGGAGGCTAGGGAGGCATTTGAGGAAGGGCAAGGGATAAGGACCCGAGGACCTGAGTAAGGTGTGAGGGAAGCCCTGGGAGGGACATGGAGGCCGCTCTGACCTTATCGTGCTCTTCTCGGCTCAAACTAAGGGCCAGCTGGAGCTGGACGTCATCCTCGGGGCCGCAGGATGGGGGCTGGTGGAGAGAGATGGTGAGGGGATGGGCGAGGGAGCCACAGCCAGAGTCATAGGCAGAGAGGCAGGCCAAATAAGGAAGAGGGGTGGAGAGACAGAGCCAGAGCCAGATAGGATCAATAAGGGGGGCACTTTTTCCCCCAAATCAGTGAGGGATAGACAGAGAAAGACAGCACCTGATGGCCGAGGGTGGGGACAGCTCCAGGAGGAAGAAGACCATGGAGGACCCAGAAGCACCAGAGTGAAGGCCAGCAAGAGGAAGGAGATGGAACAAGTGAGGAGCAGGGAAAGGGCAAGGCGGGCAAGGCATGGAGACAAATGGCGGAACCCAGGACAACCCCTTTCCCACGAGAGCAGCAGGTACCTGGTCAGCCTCCTCCTTGCTCATAGCCAGGGCCAGCTGCAGCTGCAGCTCTTCCTCCCCGCTGCTCTGCGGCCAAGCCTGTTCTGCCTCGGGCGCTGGCCCCGAGCCCACGGCTGCTGAGGAGGCTGGGGGCAGGGAGCACATGAGACACAGATGGACCAGGGGATGCAAACCCATGGTTAGACAGATGAACCCAACACCAAAACCCCAACACCTCCAGGCCAGGCCTGGAGAGCAGAGGGGAGGAGAGCAACTTATCCACTCCTATCTCTAACCACTCAGGCCAAGTCTAAGCCTCTAACCAATGGCCATGGCCATGGCTGCTCCTGGAGCCCAGCTGTTTAGACAGCCCTGGCCTGGACCATGTGGAATCCTCAGCAGGTCATCCCACTGTCAAACCTCTGCCTTGTAAATACCCTTAAGGCTCGAGCTCAGGCTGTGTACTAAGGCTGGGGAAGGGGAGGCTCCACCTCACACTTATGAACAAATAAAAACCATTAACCAGCAATTCAGAGCCTCTCCATCACCCAGCACCCAGCTTCCAAGCTTGCTGAGGCTGCCAGACCTCTCGGAAGTCTTGGGGTTCACTCCATTACTGTCCCCCCTTCCGTCTCCAAGCAACTTGCTCTAGGATTGTGGGTCAGCCAACCATGGCAGTGGCCAAAGCCAGCTCTTTAAATGGTTGAGAAAGAAAATGAAAGAATACATCATCTAGATATTTAGAGCCGGGTGTGGTGGTACATGCCTTTAACCCCAGCACTTGGGAGGCAGAGGTAGAACAGCTGTGAGTTAGAGGCCACCTTGAGACTACATAGTGAATTCCAGGTCAGCCTGGGCTAAAGTGAAACCCAACCTTGAAAAAAAAAAAAAAAGATGACATGTGAAAACTACAAGAAACTCCAACCTCAGAGTTCAGGACAGAGTTCGAAGAGCATGTGGGCTGGCTTCTCATCCGTGTGGGCTCTCGGCCAGCAAAGCTGCAGTCCCTTAGCTCTGGTTGCTTACAAAACCTTGACTATCTCCAGCTGCTAAAATACCTTCCTGAAGCCAACCAGGCACTCTCCTGGTTACATACAATGTCGCTCCTCAGCATGTACAGCCTACACACATCTCCCACTCCCCACTGGGGTTCTCCATTCCTGCTGATCAAAACTGCATCTCCCTAGCTTTCTTCTCTCTACTGAACTCCCTTCTTTAAACTGAGCACACCCCAGTGTCCCCAACATCTCTGAATGGAAGATAACAGTGACCTCAAACATAATAACTTAGACAGAAAGCCTCCAGTTGAAAGCAGGGTCACAGGAACTCCTGCTCTGCTTCCCCTGGCAAGTCCAGCAGAGCCCACCTGTCTCCTCCATCCTGTCTCCTCCATCTCCACAGCCACTTGCTAACTCAAGTACCCCCACACCTGTTCACCTACAGTTTCCCCAACATTCTCCCAGCTTTCCCTGCCCTGGTTCCTGAGCAGCATAGCCTGCACTTCCTGGCATACCTGTCAGTCACTGACCATGTGACTTTATGGCATGGGACATACACTGACTTTATTCTATTCCCGTTTCTTTTTAAATGCTGGTCACCATCACCGAGCAAAGTGAACTAACCACCTAGAAGCAATTTTAAATTCTCACAAACAGGTCTTGTCATGACACGCAGGTTGTGACCTTGACTTCAGAGCCTCCCCAGGCCACACAGGGCATTTGTACCACCCTTTGTCTAGAAAGTGTCTACGACAGCACAGAAGGGCAGCTCTGTCAGGCATTAGCAGACATGTCCCTGTCAGGTCACCCTAACCCCACTTCTATCCCAGCAATCAAGGGACTCTAGTGGCCGCTCTCAGGGTCTGGACACCCCCGGACCCACAGGAGGTGTGCAGCAAGACTGGAGGTGAGCTAGGTGAAATTTCTCCATTCTAGGACCCCACTAAAGAAGACAGGGGAATGGGAGGGTTGAGCTGCTGGAAGGGGCCTGCAGGAGCCAAGACCAGACCCTCGCCTGCCAGAAGCTCCCCCATGAGTCCCAGGAGACCTCACCCGTGGCAGTCTGTGCCAGCTTCTCCTTGGTCTTGAGCGCATGGGCACGCTCCTCCCGCAGCCGGTCCTCATCACGCAGCAGAGCCACCAGCTGCTTGGCCTTCTCCCGCACATTCACACCCTGGTCCTTGCCATCCCGATCCACGTACTGGAAGTCCTTCAGCGTCTGCACAGCATACATATTCTCCTTACACTGCTGGGACACGCGCTCAGAACCAGTCTTGATAAGGTACTCCATCAATGTCATGGCCTGTGAGGTGAGGACACACCAGTCACCACACACACACAGAGCACCACAGGAAAGGGGACTGGAGGCTGGGCTAGCACCCAGGCCCTGCAGCAACTGACCAGGTTCAAGTCCCACAGCCCACATCACCATCAATGCATGGAGACACACAGTGGAGTGTGACATAGGCAGGATAAGGGAAGAAATGGAAACAACACCATGCTCACAGAGAAGGCAGGCACAAAAGACCATGCGGTGTGGTCCCACGGATATGAAATATCCAGAAAAGACAAATTCATGAATCACGGAGGAGATTTCTCTCTTGTACAATAAAAAAAGTTTATCCTTGGGACTGGGAAGATGGCTCAGGGGTTAAAGGAACTTGCTTGCAAAGCCTGCCAGCTTAGGTTCAATTCCCAAGCCACCCACGTAAAGCTGGGCACAAAAGTGGTGCAAGCTTCTGGCATTCGTCTGCAGCAGCAAGAGGCCCTGGCACACTCATACACACACAAATAAATGAATTTTCAATTTTTATTTATTTTCAACCAGCAAGAGAGGAGAGAGACAGAATGGGCACGCCAGGGCCTCCACCTGCTGCAAACGAACTCCAGCTGCATGCACCACTTTTTGCATCTGGCTTTACATGGGTACTGGGGAATTGAACACAGGTTGTTAGGCTTTGCAGGCAAGCACCTTAACCACTAAGCCAGCTCCCCAGCATATAAATGAATTTTTTAATATATATTTTTATTTATTTATTTATTTATTTGAGAGAAAGATGGGGAGAGAGAGAGAATGGGTGCAGCAGGGCCTCCAGCCACTGCAAATGAACTCCAGATGCATGCACCCCTTGTGCATCTGGCTTACATGGGTCCTGGAGAATCAAACCAGGAACCTTTGGTTTGGCAGGCAAACGCTAACCTCTCCACCCTGAATTTTTTTTAATTTTTTTGTTTATTCATTTATTTATTTGAGAGTGACAGAGAGAGAAAGAGGCAGAGAGAGAGAGAGAGAGATAGAGAATGGGTGCGCCAGGGCCTTCAGCCACTGCAAACAAACTCCAGATGCATGTACCATCTTGTACATTTGGCTTACGTGGGACCTGGAGAATTGAGCCTCGAACCAGGGTCCTTAGGCTTCACAGGCAAGCGCTTAACCCCTAATCCATTTCTCCAGCCCCTGAATTTTTTTTTTAAGTTCATCAACCAGACAGGTGTGGCCACTCAGCACTGAATGTACCAGATGCCACTGATCCCTCCAAAAGGGTGCCAGCTACTACTACAGCCACTCTAGGCATTGCTTATCCCACATTCCAGGTCCTCCAGACAAAATTGAAAACAATATAGGCAAAGTGCCATAGACTGCCTCCATGGGAAACATCACCCTCAAGAGTCAGTGACCTGCAGTCATGCACAAGAGCCTTGAGAAGGAAGTGTTCCGGGGGAGTGAGATACCACGGGGGCCTTTGAGGCTTGGGCTTTCTCAGGAAATATATACAGCTAAGCCAAGAGAGGCACTAGGACATGGGGCACATGAAGGCACAGCGGGGACATGGAGGCTGTGAGGGACAGCCAGGCCCTGGCTTAGACTTCACAATCAGTGTTTCCATCTGTTGGACATGGACAGGATTGGGGAGAGGTGGCGACACGGCGACAGCGATGAGGACCCTCCACAAACCACACTCAGGCAGAGAAGCCCAGCGTGCGTAAAAGGCCACACTGTGTGGGTTAGGGACTTTTCTAGTTTATAAACAGGCTAACAACTTCCCTTTTCAACAACATCCTTAGACATGGCACAGTCTCTAGACCAAGCTGACAGGCTTGAACACTGGGAGGCCAGGATACTGTCCTGGAAGAAAGGCACACCTTTGGTTTTACAGGTGACTAGAAGGGTTTCATAAAGCCTCTAAAACGTACCAAAGCTCCCAGGTGCAGAATGAGTGAAGAGAAAGTGATAGGAGGCAGCCACTTCACCACAGCACAGTATGAACGGTGAAATTCCCCATGAAATACTGCTACAGACCATTAGCATCTCTACAATTATTTTTTTGGGGGGAAGGAGTACGGAAGACATTATTCTCCAAAGCAGACCAGGCTGGCCTCAAAACTCGAGACTAATGGAGAGAGGGAGGGGATATAACAGAGAATGGAGTTCTGAAGGGGAATGGGGGAGGGAAATATGGTTTTTTTGTCTGTAAGTATAGAAGTGTCAATAAAAAATAATAATTTTAAAAATATATTTAAAAAAAAACTCAAACCTGTCCCACCCTGAGTGTTGGGATTACAAATGTGTGTGCCACCACCAAGAGCTATGGAAAGGCTTTCTGAGGTGTGTTTAACAGTACTATTTACTTCTGAAGTCACGAGCTTAGTCTTTAAAAGGAAAGGCCCTGGAGGTGCTTACTCTCAGAGGAGTTTTCTTTAAATATATATATATTTTTTGATTTGAGAGAAAGAATGGGTGCGCAGGGGTCTCCAGCCACTGCAAACAAACTCCAGATGATGTGTCACCTTGTGCATCCGGCTTTACGTGGGTACTGAGGAACTGAGCCTGGGTCCTTTGGCTTTGCAGGCAAGTGCCTTAACCAATGAGCAATCTCCCCAACCCTCAGAGATTTCTACCCATGGTACCTAAGGGAGAGGCAGGCCAAGTCCAGAATCCTTGGGGCCCATGCACTTTGGAATCTGGAACCCTCCCAATTCAGACCAGGAAAATGATGTACACATCCACACATAGGAACTCTCAGAACAGGAAGTTACACAAAGTGTCATGCAACACACAATGTATAAAAGACTTCACCTGAGTCAGCAATGCACTTTGTGCCAAATGGATCATGGAAAACCTTTCGTTTTCACAGCTCTCTGGACTTCAGAGCTATAGCTGAAGATCGTGAACAAGGAAATATCTCAAATATCCATCCATAGTCAAATGTACACATAAACTTGTAAATTCACACAATGAGGCTACCAAGTATACTAAATTTAAAAAAATACTAATAACAACTGCAAGCCAGGCGTGGTGGCGCACACCTTTAATCCTGGCACTCGGGAGACAGAGGTGGGAGGATCGCATTAGGTTCAAGGCCACCCTGAAACTACATAGTGAATTGCAGGTCAGCCTGGACTACAGTGAGACCCTATCTTGAAGAAAAAAAACAAAAACCCAAAACTAATAACAACTGTGACAGCAGAAAGAAAAGTCAACACGCTGTACTTGGTGAGCAAAGGCAGCAAGATCCAAAGTACTACGCACAGCTGATCCACACATATGACATATGATTCCAACAGCCTCGACACACTCTCCTCACTGGGCCTTTGGGGAAGGAGGTCATGAGGAAGCCCCAGGGGAAAGGAACAGGTCCTCTTCCTCGCTCTAGGGGAAGGCTGCACATGTTCACATGTACGAAAGCTAATTACGCTGGACATACCTCAATGAAAAACTTTAACCCTAATTTTAAAAGTGGGCAACTGGATACTCCAATAGTTCTTGTTAATTTTTAAAATAGTTTTGCCAACATTGTCTTGCTAATTTACAATGAACATTCAAGACAGGATCACCACATTTCCCTATAAAGGACGTGATATTTTTCAGGCCACCATCCCAACTACTCAGCAGCCACAGATGAATGGACCTGGCTGTTCCAATAAAACTTTTGTAAATAAAAAATTTACGCCCACACGTGGTAGCACACGCCTTTAATCCCAGCACTCGGGATGCAGAGATAGGAGGATCACTGTGAGTTCAAGGCCACCCTGAGACTACATAGTGAGTTCCAGGTCAGACTGGGCTAGAGTGAGTCCCCACCTCGGAAAAAAAAAAATTTACAAAAGCAGGTGGTGCACAAGATTTGGCCTATGACCTAAAACTTGCTGGTTTCTGGTTTAAGATTTATTAAAAAATAAAAATAAAAATAAAAAACTAAAGCCCTTCATGTCTTGGAGAAATTAGGTAGCAACCCAGAGTCAAAAGGTGGTCCCAAAGCTGCACCTTGCCTTCATTTCCACACCAGAAAAATGAAGAAAAGGGGAAAGTACCTCATTCAACAGGCAGTTCTGAGGACCTGATGAAAACGTGTGTGTGCCATGCACAAATACACATACAAGGTAGAAGAAAAAGTTGTTTACATAGCAAGACTTGTCCCTCAGGGAAAACATACAGAGTCCAGGCCTGCCAGGCCCCCAAAACACATGCTTTCCCCACAGAAGTGACTGGTCCCACAAAGTGTCACCTGGCAGGGCCACACCAGCAACAGTCCTGGCACAACATTAGAAATCAGAGATTCAAAACAAGAAAGAACCCCATGGACACAGGTACTCCAGACTGGGTATGTCTCAGCAAAGACAAGACCAGAACCCCAGGAGCTCTGCCAAGTGAAATACAGTATCAAAATTTGGGAACAAAGCACTCAGGAGGCAGAGGCAGGAGGACTGCTGTAAGTTCAAGGCGAGTCATCCTGGGCTAGATCGAGACCCTACCTTGAAAAAAACAAAAATTAAAAAAAAAATTGGCCATGGGATATTGTCTACAATTAAGGAAGTTATCAATAAAAAATTAAATTAAAATTAAATAAATAAAATAAAATTGGGGGGGGGGGGCTGGAGAGATGGCTTAGCAGTTAACGTGCTTGCCTGAAAAGCCAAAGGACCTAGGTTCAATTTCAATTCCCCAGGACCCACGTAAGCCAGATACACAAGGAGGCACATGCATCTAGAGTTCGTTTGCAGTAGCTAGAGGCCCTGGTGTGCCTTTTCTCTGTCTATCTCCTCTGTAGCTCTCTCTCTGCTTGCAAATAAAAATAATTTAATTTAATTTAATTTAATACATATTTTAAAAAATAAAAATAGGCCGGGTGTGGTGGCGCACGCCTTTAATCCCAGCACTCAGGAGGCAGATGTAGGAAGATCACTATGAGTTCGAAGCTACCCTGAGATTACATAGTTAATTCCAGGTCAGCCTGGACCAGAGTGAGACCCTTCCTTGAAAAACCAAAAAAAATAAATAAATAAAAATAAAAGTTGGGCAAGGGGGGGAAATGCCGTCTTGACTGTGGGGATCGTTATTCATTATGTGCATCTATCAGAATCCAGAACTGTCCCTGGAAGTGTAGATTTTTCTGTACAGAAATTCGATTTCATTAGAAAAATTGCAGTACCAGGGGTGGGATACCAACCAGTGAGTTGTTGTTGGCCAGGGAGGTCCCTGGTGTTCCCAAAATATGACAGGCTATTGCCAAGGCTCTTGGTTGCCCACCAGAACTAGACAGTAAAACCCTATTGCTGAAGATTCCACCTGTTTAGGCTGCAGGTCACTGAGGGAGGAATCAAGCTGGAGTTGAAAGCCTCCTACCTGTTGACTAGCTGTCATGATGCTGGAAAGAGCTATGCAGCCTGTTGGGGAGAAAAGTTACCAATGGTGTCAACCAGAAGTGGACCCTGCAAGCTTTACAACTGACCAGCCAGGCCAAATTCATCAACTGGTGCAATGGTGTCATGTCCGTTATGGGGAAAAACGAAATCAACTGCTCTGATTGGACTTGAGGCCTGTTCCACAGGAGGAAATTCATGCCTGGTACTGAAAACCTCATCAATAGTCCATGGCCTGTGGCAGTCCTAAGTCCAGGGGGAGGGCAGGGAGTATTACGACTACTGTTTTCTGGCTAAATGAATAGATTATTCCCACCAAACTGCAATCTAAATACTTATGCTTATGCCCACATATTAATGCTACTCTCACTTCTGGTTAGAGGAGCTTCTCTTTTCAGATGGTGGTGACCACTGGGGTGACTCAAAACTCACCAAAGTGCTGAGAAGTGACAGTGGAGTGTTCTGCACTAAGTGAAACATCTCTATCACACCCTCCCAAGGATCAGGGGCCACTGTGAAGAAGTGGCAGAAAGAACATAAGAGCTAAAGGAAGAGGACAGTTTACAATACTGTCTTCCAGGGACAACACAGCTTTGATAGTCATGATTTCAGTGACTGATGCTACCTACACAGGATCTGCGTAATAGGAGGAAAAAATGATGACATCAAAATAGAAGAGAGACTAGTTAGGAAGAAGATGGGAGTAAGTGAAGGTGGGTTCGGGGGCGGGGGAGGAGAGTGGTAGGAAGGGATTATGATCACAGCATATTGTCTACATTTATGGAAGCTGTCAATAGAAATTAAAATAAATAATAAATTATATTTCAATAAACCTATCTTTTAAAAATCCTTTAAGGGAGGGATAGATGGCTTAGCAGTTAAGATTCCTGCAAGCAAAGCCAAAGGACCCAGGTTTGATTCCTCAGTACCCACATAAAACCAAATGCACATGGCATGTGTCTGGAGTTGGTTTGCACTGGCTAGAGACCCTGATGGGCCCTTCCTTCCTATCTATCTCTCTATCAATCATCTATCTCTCTCTCTCTCTATCTCGCAAATAAATACTTTTTAAAAAAATCTGCCAAGCGTGGTGGTGCACATCTTTAGTCCCAGCACTTGGGAGGCAGAAGGAGGAGGATTGCCATAAGTTCAAGGTCACCCTGAGACTACATAGTGAATTCTAGGTCAGCCTGGGCTTGAACTAGACCTTACCTCAAAAAACTAAAATAAATAAATCCTTTAAAGCCAGAAGTGGTGGCTCACATCTTTAATCCCAGCACTTGGGAGGCTGAAGTAAGAGGATTACTGTGAGTTCAAGGCCAGCCAGGGTTACAGATTGAGTTCCAGGTCAAACTAAACCTTGCTTGCCTGCAAAGCCTAAGGACCCAGATTCAATTCCCAAGTACCCACATAAGACAGATGCACAAGGTGGCACATGTGCCTGGAGTTCATTTGCAGTGGTTAGAGGCCCCGGTGCACCCATTGTTTCTCCCCCACCTCTTTCAAATAAATAAATAATAAACAGCTGGAAATCTTCCCTGACTTCTGGAGGCTACAGGGTCCCCCAGTAGTCCCCACTCTCCATAGCTCTATCAGCCCCTCCAACTATACCAGGCCAACCATCCCTGCCCAGGAGTTGCCTGAGGGCTAGGGCAGCAGCTGATCAGGGCTGGCTCGCTAGCACCATCCAAGCTCAAAGGAATGGAGGGGTGTCATGAACACTGGATCAAACAGCAGCCTTGCTTCAACTCCCACCACCGTTAGGAAACAACTCAAGCGCACCTAGCATCTGAGGCCCATTGACCCCTCCTGCCACTTCCCTGCCACGTGCCATCCCCAGCCACCAGCATATCACTTCAGGATTCACTGACCTTACCTAAAAGCCATCCCACCATTCTATGCTCCTAACAGCACTACCCCAGCCTCTGGTCAGGAAGAATTTAAAGTCCAGTGCCCATCCAGACTCGTTTTCCTACATACAACTATCCCACTAAGGCCTAAGCACCTGCACCCCTCCTCCTCAACCCCTTCACAAGGGCTTGCCTCCACGCCTGAGCCTTTCCCCAATTCTCAGCAGGATAAATTATCACCCTGTCTTTCATGGTAAATGACCAGAAACTAATTTCATCTGTAATTAACTGCAAGACATAACACAATATTGATGTATTGTGGTAAGTACAAAACGGGCCTCAATTCTCTGCTTCAATAAATTGGGGGACCAGGAAGATGGCTCAGCAGTTAACGGCACTTGCTTGCAAAGACTACAGACCTGATTTCAATTCCCTACCTCAGCCACTGCCCTGAGTCAGAACAGCAGCCACTCCTCAAACCTTCCAATGGAGGGCAGGAGAGGGAATGGCCTGAGATCCCACAACCAGAAGTGGAATTCAGCCTCCTGGCCCCAGATCATGCCCTTAGGCCCTTTGCCATAACATAAAAGGGAACAGAGTGACCAAAGGGGAAATGCCAGGTCCCCAAACCCCCAAAGCAGTGGTCAAGCTGAAAACCCGCTTGCTCAGTCCTACCCTAGCTACATTTCCTTTGCACCAAAGCCTGATCAGGCATCTAACTCACAAGACACACAGACTGGACTGTATTTTCCTATCTTACATATCCTCTAACCCAGCAACTCCAGTTCCAGAAAATGGCAATCACGTGAGGCTATTAACATCAGTCTCCCTTTCAAAAGAAAAATACACAGCTGGGGAGATGGCTCAGCAGTAAGAGAGACTTGCTTACAATGACTGCTGGCCTGCATTCAATTCCCCTGTACCCAAATAAAGCCAAATGCATAACATGGTACATGTGTCTGGAGCTCATTTGCAGTGACAACAGGCTCTGGTGTGCCCATTCTCTCCTCTCACATAGATAGATGATTGATTGATGATTGATAGAATAGATAGATAGATAGATAGATAGATAGATAGATAGATAGATAGATAGATGATAGATAGATAGATACAAATTTTAAAAGGAAAAGAATACTGCTGGTTCTGGTGGTGCAGGCCTGTAATTCCGGCTACTTGGGAGACTGAGGCAGGATAATCTCAAGCTCAAGTAAAAAATGGCTGAGAATGTAACACCAAATATGTGTGAAGCCCTAGGTTCAAAGCTCAGCACAGCAAAGAAAATGGCACACAACAACCTATCATCCAGATGCTCCACTTTGTTGGAACCCACCCAGCTCCTGACAAGCCCTAACCTACGACCTGATCTCAGGGCTCTGCCTTTCAGTGGGGCAGATAAACAGCAAACTTTTATCTGCATGTGACCTTAGGGGAGCAAGGCAACCTGAAATCTACCCATGCTGTCCTGATGTGTCTACAGCCCAGGCCATCGTGTAAAGGAGGCACATATATGCCTGGATGGGCAGAAATGAACTTCAGAAGTTGGGACTCAGCTGCCCCAAGAAAAGAACCCAAGTATCTGGAACTGCATGAGGTACTGTGGACCTTCTTAAGCCTGCTGAGCCTGTGAATCTCAACAATGCACCACTCATTCAAAAGGCCCAAAACAACACAACGACCTCTTGATCCATAGGATTCACAGTGTAGAGTCTAGCAAGCATGGATCTGTAGTTAGTTTGCACTGGCTGGAAGCCCTGGCACATCCATCCTCATTCCACCCACCCTGCCTCTTTCAAATAAATTTAAAAAAATTTTGGCTGGGCATGGTGGCACACACCTTTAATCCCAGCACTCAGGAGGCAGAGACAGGAGGATTGCTGTTTCAAGGCCACCTGAAACTATGTAGTGAATTTCAGGTCAGCCTGGGCTAGCATAAGACACTACCTCGAAAAACCAAAAAAAGAAAAAAATATATAGGGGGAGACTGGAGAGATGGTTTAGTGCTTAAGGTGCTTGCCTGAAAAGCCTAAGGACCCATGTTCAACTCTCCAGATCCCATGTAAGCCAGGGGTACAAGGTGACACAAGTGCACAAGGTAGCACATGTGCCCAAGGTGGTGCAAATGTCTGGAGCTCGACTGCAGTAGCTGGAGGCCTGGCGTGCCAATTCTCTCTCTTGTAAAAAAATTACAAAATATATGTACATATTTATTTATATTTGGGGGGCTGGAGGGATGGCTTAGCGGTTAAAGTGCTTGCCTGCAAAGCCAAAGGACCCAGGTTCGATTCCCTAGAACCCACATAAGCCAGATGCACAAAGCAGCACATGCGTCCTCACTGGCCAGAACGTCTAGCCTAATTGGTGAGTTCCAAGCCAATGAGAAACCCCATCTGAGTTGACCCCAAGGTTCAATCCCTACGCACGCACATCAAATTTAAAATAGAAGAGCTGTGCATGGCAGTGTAAACCTGTAATCCCAGCACTAGGGAGCAAAAGGCAGCAAAACCACCCTCAGCCACACAGTGAGATCAAGGCCAACCCAGGCTACATAAGACTCTATCTCAAAACATCAAACAGGGCTTAGCAGTTAAACACTTGCCTGTGAAGCCTAAGGACCCCGGTTCAAGGCTCGATTCTCCAGGACCCACGTAAGCCACATGCAAAAGGTGGCGCATGCATCTGGAGTTCGTTTGCAGTGGCTGGAGGCCCTGGTGTGCCCATTCTCTCCCTCCTCCCCCCCCTGCCTATTTCTGTATCTCCCTCTCTCAAATATACAAATAAAAAATAAAATTAAAAAAAAATAAAACACACACACACACATATATATACAGGAAGCCAGATGTAGTGATGTGTACCTGTAACCCAGCACTCAGAAGGTAGAGGCAGGATGATCACCTTGGATTGCTAGCCAGCCTGATCTATATATCCAGTTCCAGGCCAACCACAGGGTCTCAAAAACATTAAAAAAGAGCTGGGCATGGTAGTGCACGCCTTTAATCCCAGCACTCAGGAGGCAGCCTGAGACTACATAGTGAATTCCAGGTCAGCCTGTGCTAGAACAAGACCCTACCTCGAAATACCAAAAAAAGGATAAAAGGAAAAAAAAACATTTAAAAAATTAGGAGGAAAAAAATTACCGATACTGAACATTATCATTATTCCCTAAGCAATACAGTATAACAAAAAATTATACTCCATTTGCATGTTATTAGGTGCTACAAGTAATCTAGAGATGACTAGATAAAGATATATGCAAATACTACTTTTTTGGGTTTTTTGTTTTTTTTGTTTTTTTTTTTTTTTTTTTTTTTTTTTTGGTTTTTCGAGGTAGGGTCTCACTCTAGCCCAGACTGACCTGGAATTCACTATGTACTCAAGGTGGCCTTGAACTCATGGTGATCCTCCTACCTCTGCCTCCCAAGTACTGAGTTTAAAGGCGTGTGCCACCACACCCGGCCAAATACTACATTTGTATAAAAGACTTGAACATTCTCAGATTTCAGCAACCATGAGGGGCCAAGGACCAACGTCCCATGGGCACTGAATGTGTCGGCAGATTTTCATACAAGTACAGCTCTTCAACTCCTCTAGGGAGCTGGGAGGCCCCCTAGGCAAGGCACACCCTGCTCTGCCCCAGTTCTCAGTCCCAGGGGACCACACCCAGGTGCTGACCTTGTAGACATGCCGCCAGTTCTTGCCATGGTCATTGAGCCGCTTCCAGATCATACTCATAATCTCCGAGAAGGCCACAACATTGTAGGTGAGGTCGGCGATCTCTGACATGAGGGAGCTGGAAGGGCCCCAGGGGTCGTTGCTTGTGGCCTCTCGGACCTTGATCTCCGCCTCTGAGTAGTTGTGGACAATGTTCTTCATCTGACGCCGTAGCGACGAGGTCGACATAGTGCCCAGTGGTGGTATCAAGGGGCACAGGCCCCTTGGGGCGTGGAGAGGTGAGGCGACTCACAGAGGGAGACCGCAGCAGACTGGCAGATCACCGCATCTGAAGATGGAGAGATTCTTTGGAAACACAAAGGAGACAAGGAACCGACCAGAGCCTAAGGTTGCTCCCTAAGGTTCCCAACCCCCCCCTTAAGACAAGATCCCAAGTGGCTCAAAAGACTCTGTCCCTTATTAACCTCTGTGTGAAAAAGATACCCTATCTTTCAGTTCCTCAAACATGCCTGGCTACTTCCTGCTCAGGGCTCCTGCTCATTGAGGCACAGTGGCAAGTCACAGGCAGAGGGTTCAAACTGAGTGGTCCACGCCCCTGTTCAGCCATTTCTGGTAAACAGAAGGTGCCAGTCAGCTACCAAGAGACTCTCTGTCCTGCTCACAAGTTCCTCCTCCCCCTCCAAGACTGCTACTCGTCCCCAAGGCAGCACTTAAACATCCCAGATCTGCACCTTCATGACATGATCCTTGTTCCCCAAAGAGCTCATGAGTAGATTCTGTCACCCTCATGATTTTAAACCTGTCTTCATGGTTCTATACTAAGGTGTCAACCCCACATGGCAAAAACCACATTTGTCTAGACATGGCTTTTCCAAAGAAGCTGGCCCGGAAAAGCCATTCAATAAATGGTGCCCGGAAGGAAGTGAAGAAAGAGGACAGGAAAGACCTCTGAAACAGAAGGGGCCGGAATTCATGCTGATTAAGGACACAAGGGAGAGGAGGCCAAGGAAGGGAGTAAACAGATGGCAGGGAGCTGGAAAAGGCTGCGAGGGCAATGCGAGGGTGGACAAAGCCTGGGGACTACGTGTCCCAAGGGTGGAGAGTGAAGCTCAAGGGAGGAGAGATAAGGAATACAAGAGTCCCACTAATGGGTACCAATTGTGTGCCAGGGCACATACATTATCTCATTTAATACTACATGCACACACTGGCCAGTGAAGGTTAAATAACTCAGCCAAGGTCACATCAGGAACTGCAAAGCAGACTCAACTATGAAGCCCACTTTTACTCAGAAAGTTCAACTCTTACCCAAACTACATTAGCCTGCATGGAGACCAGCTTATAAGAAACACAAGGGCAGGAATCAGGCAAATGAGGGGGAGAGCAGCAAGCACTTACACAGCCCTTCATGCCAGACACCTTCTGAGTACTTTACACATATCCTCACAAGTCCATGATTCACATGATACACAGAAGGAAACAGACACGGAGGTTAACTCCCATGCCCAGGGTCACACACCTCACAACTGGAGTTGCCTGGGTCCAGAGTAGGCTCCAATCACCAGTCTATGCCTCTCCAACAAGCCATGGAGGAGATTTACTGAGCCCTACCATGATTCAACCTAGGGGAGACATAAGTAAGTAGACTGCCCTCTCTCTACCTTGTACTCAGGCCAGAGAACAGAGCACTGCAAACAGACATAACTAGGTGAAAAAAGTAGCCAGAGTCCCAAGACAGTGAAAGAACAATGTGACAAATTCAGAGAGAGAGAAAGAGAGAGAGAGAGACTGATGAACAAAGGAAGAGAATGTTAAGGAAAAGAAACATGCAGAAACTTGAGCAGAGAGGGCTACCCAGAGGCACGGTGAGACACGAGGAAGTGATTTAGAAACATCAGAAGACAGCAAGACAGGACAGAATGACAGGGACCCTGAAACAGACAAAGCACATACCACATATACTCACATTCATTCACTCTGTGAGAGAGACAGACACACACACACACACAAAGTTCAGGACTGAGAAAAGAAAAATAGTACATAGAGCCTGGCATGTTGCTGCAACATCAGGAGGCTGAGGTAGGAGGATCACTGTGAGTCATCCAGGGCCAGCCTGGGCTATAGAGAGACCCTGCCTCAAATAAACAAAAAAAAAAAAAAAAAAAAAGATATAAAGAAAAACATACACACAGAGAGACACAATTTACATTCAATTCCTAGCCACATCAGCTACCAGCAAAGCAAAACTTTTTTGACTCATTCAGATTCAGTTAACTCAACTCTCAAATGAAGGAAAGAATTTCGACCTGACAAGCTTATTGATTAAATAAGGAGGGTACATAAAGTACTTGGTTCTGTGCCCCACAGATAACAGGCACTCAGTAACGCAGCCTGCTATTATTATCAAAGAAAAACATTTCCAAAAGGGTGGTAACTGAAGATGTGCTATCTTAACACTGCACTTACTTCAAGCATGTCAAGACAAAATATACAACTAGGGAGAGGGGGCAATGGGGGCCAGGATGGGACTATGATCAAAATGCATTTTGCACATACATAAAAATTGTCAATAAAAGCTATAAATATGGGGGGCTGGAGAGATGGCTTAGCGCTTAAGGCATTTTCCTGCAAAGCCAAAGAACCCTGGTTTGATTCTCCAGGTCCCACGTGAGCCAGATGTACAAAGGGGTGCATATGTCTGCATGCATCTGGAGTTCGTATGCAGTGGCTGGAGGTCCTGGCGCGCCCATTCTCTCTCTCCGCTTCTTTCTCTCAAATAAACAAACAAATAAAATATATTTTTAAAAGTTATAAATATATACAACTAGCACTTCAAATCTCAATTTCACAGATGCTGCTTACAATAAGGTTGTTTTGCAAATTAAGTTAATTCAGAATTAAACAGCACAAATGCTATGGCAAAATTCTACACAGGGAACTCAAAATGACAGGTCTCTACACTAAGTGAAACAAAATCCATAAGTGATAATAATCACCAGACCTCCTAGTAATTATACACTTCCTACAGGCCAAACACTATTAGGCACTTTACAAATACCACCACGATTAATATGCGGAGATCCTATGGTGTAGGAACTATATGAATGCCTCCACTTAAAAAACTGGGAAACTGAGGTTTGGAGACAGAAGTCATCTGCCAAATAATGACAGCAAGCAACTGCCTCTGGTCCTACTGGCGGGGGCTCTTGAACACCACACTCTAGAGAAATCAGAAACCTGGAAGCAGGCAGGAATCAAATCCTAGGCCAAGCAAGAGACTCCTGAAAAGGCACTTGGAGAATAGAAGTAAAAGCTATGAGGACAAAACTAAGACGTGAAGACAGGGAGAAATTATGGCCATAAGGAGAAAGGCCTGGGGAGATGAAGACCCAGAAACCCAAAAAGACAAGCACGTATGCTGACAGGAGCAGAAACGCAGGCTCGTTCGCTCTCCCCAAGTCTTTCGTAGGAACACCAGAACAGACACGGCGCAGGAAAACACGAGGCACGGGCGGGCAGAGGCCCGCGGGAGGAGGAGACGCTGTCAGACAGACGAGCGAGCCCCGATACCCAGCTGGCAAGGCAGACCCGGCCCAGCAGAGGCACAAAGGCCGCTACGAGCCGCCCGCCCGCCCGCAGCGGAACATCAGAGGCGCTCGGCGGAGGGAGGTCCTGCGGGCCCGCGCGCCGCGGCCCAGGCCCGAGCACCGAGCACCGGACGCGGCCGCTCCCCCCCGCGCCCTCAGCCCGCGCTCACCTTGGCAGCTCAGACGGGGCTCCGGGGGGTCATGACGCTCAGCCCCCTGCCCCCGCTCGGCCTCGGTGTCGCGGGGCGCGCGCCGGGCTGCGGGCGCGGAGGCGCGCACGGGCGCACGCACGGAAGACCGCACGCAGACGGCCCCGCCGCCCCGGCGCCCGGGAGGGGCGCGGAGAGCCGGGCGGGGGAGGGGAGCCGCCGAGCGGACAGGAAGCAACCGAAGACGGCGATGGACCGGAAACGGAAGTGACCGAGCGCTCCGCCTCTGTACCGCACCCGGCAGACTCCACTTCCGCAACCAAGCCCGCCTGGGCCAGCACTTCCGGAGGGTGCCCGGGCCCTGGCCTTAAACACCCCTACGTCACTTCCGCAGCTCATCCGACAGCCGGGAGGCGGGAAGCTGCGAAGGTTGCGACCTGCCAGCACACTGGCCTTGCCCAACCACCCACCTGGGCACCCGGAACCCACGCGAGGCCTTCAAGCACTCCGCCACGACCTGAGCGTCTGGGTAGACTGCGGGGTACCCTGGGTGCCGCAAGCCCGGACCCACGCGTGATCGATAGGTAACCCTCCCCCAACCGGGAAACCAGACACAGGACACACGGGGACTCCATAAAGTAAAATACAACAAAATGTTTAATGAGCAAATTCGTATTAGCAAATATGAAACTGCCACAGAGAGGAGGAGAGGGACAAGGGCCACAGGGTTGAGGGGGTGGGAAGACTAAAGAGAACCAACTACTTAAGAAACCGGGTGGAGATGGGAAGGACCAAAAGCCAGGGGACGGGAGCTGTGGTCCTGCGAAGGGAGAGGGCAGGGCACTGAGGCCAGACAACAAAATTCAAAATAGTTTGGCCATAAAATATAAACACGCTATGTTCCTACCATGGGGAGGGAGAGGATAGAAGGAATTATATAGGGGAGGAGAGGCTGTTTAGGGAGGGGGGCTGTGGGGGGGTTCCTACCCGCCTTGATGTGCACCCAGTCCCCATCCCAACCCCTTCCCTCTGTGTCTGTGTGGGTGCATGTGTCTGTGTGGGCCTGTGTGCACTTCCCCAGTCCCTTCCCTGCCCTAGCCCCCCGCCCCCCTTAATTGCTGCCATTCCAGTTGCTGCCGGCTGTCATTCGGCTGTCACTCCTCTGCCCTTCGTCTTCAGAGGGGGAAAAAGGGGGGGACAGGCAGGGGAAAGACATCCCCAGCCAGCCCTACCCCCACCCTCCCCCAGCCGCCTCTACCAGAAGTCCCGGCGGTGGTAGGAGTCGGGGTCACAGTACTTTGTGACAACCACTCTGTTGGCGAACTTGCGGCCGGTTAGGCCCTGCATGGCTTTCTGGCAGTCAAACACAGAGGTGAACTCCACAAAGATCTGCGGGAACAAGAGGCAGGTCTGTGAACAAAGCTGGCTCCCAGCAACAAGCCAGCATCCATCCATCCAAGCCTAGAAAAGGTGCACAAAATGAGGGAGAAAAGGGCCTCACCACAGGCTGCAGAAAGGATCCCTCAGTTCTGTCTAGGGGTGCTCACCCAGACGTCCTCCAGGATCAAGGAACAAAGGAGCACAGAGCAGGGACAGCACAGGGCCGGGAGAATAGTGGCAGATATGACAAGACACCTGAGCCACACACGGCCAGCAGGCAGAGGCAAGCTATCTTAGGAGAGGGGCCACTTACTCTGCACCAGCCACTATACATGCTGTTCCCAGACAACAGATGAAGACAGCTCAGAAGTTAGAATTCAAACCCAATCAATGGAATTTACTTACCTGAAATGATACAATGAATCTACCTACTTCTGTACAAACTAATGACCCGGTTTTTTTTTTATTTTTAATTATTTATTTATTTGAGAGAGAGACAGGCAGAGATGGGGAATGGGCATGCTAGGAGAGCCTCTAGCCACTGCAAACGAACTCCAGAGCAGCACCACCTTATGAATCTGGCTTATATGTGGGTACTGCAGAACCGAACATAGGTCCTAAAGGCTTCACAGGCAAGTGTCTTAATTGCTAAGCCATCTCTCCAGCCATAATGACCCTATTTCAACAAAACAGTTTGATATGAAAACTGGGTATGAAATAAAACTGAAAAAAAGAAAGTTGGTGACCAAACAAGAGCCTTCCTAAAACACAGATTTTTGAGTATCAAAAACATATATGTGGGCTGGAGAGATGGCTGAGGGGTTAAGGCGCCTGCCTCCTAAGCCCAAGAACACTGGTTCCAATCTCCAGCCGTTCCAATCTCCAGGTCCCACGTTTAGCCAGATGCAAAGTGGCGCAAGGGCACAATGCCGCACTTGACCACAGGGGGCGCACACATCTGGATTTCATTCGCAGCAGCTGAGTGAGACACTGCTAGCGTGCCCATCTCTGTCTTCCTCTCTCTGTCTCTCTCCAAAGAATAAAAATTAAAATTAAAAAAAAAACATATGTGTACGTATGTATAACATATATAAAGGAATTAGCCACCAATATATTAATGTCAATGTTGTTACTATAATGGTATTATTTAGTGGAGCGATAGCTTGGAGGTTAAGGCAATTGCCTGTGAAGCCTAAGGACTCACGTTCAACTCTCCAGTTCCCCACACAAAGTGACACAAGCATGCAAGGTTGCACATGTGCACAAGGAGGTGCACACATCTGGATTGCAGTGGCTGGAGGCCCTGATGAGCCAACTCCCTACCCACCCCCATAAAAAAAGGCCAGTCTGTTGAACTTGCCTCAAAAAATAAATATTTATCTTGCCAGGCATGGTGGCAAATGCCTTTAATCCCAGCAAATGGAAGGCAGAGGTAGAAGGATCACCGTGGGTTCAAGGCCACCCTGACTACATAGCGCATCAGCCTGGGCTAGAGAAAGACCCTACTTCAAAAAAAAGTAAAAAAAGAATAAAACTAGGGCTGGAGAGATGACTTAGCAGTTAAGGTGTCTTCCTGCAAAGCCAAGGGATTCAGGTTCAATTCTCCAGGCCCATATAAGCCATATGCACAAGGTAGTACATGTGTCTGGAGTTTGCAGTGGCTGGAGGCCCAAGTGTGCCCAATTCTTTCATTCTCTTGCTCTCTCAAATTTAAAAAAAAAAAAATTTAAAAATGGTTGCAGATCTGTTATGGAGGTAACCAAATACTCTCTGATCAGATTTGAGCCTACTCCATGGGAGGAAATTCATGCCTGATACTGAAATCTAATCAAAAGCCTATGGCCAAAGAGGTCTTAAGTCCCTGGGAGGAAACTCCTACTGTTGTCTGGCTAAACGGACATATTATGCCCACCAAATTGTCCTATAAATAGTTATGTTTATGCCTATGGATTAATGCTGCTCTCACTTTTGGTTCAGAGAAGCTTCTCTTTTCAGATGGTGGTAACCACTGGGATGAGGCAAAACTCAAGCTGTTAAGGCGCTTGCCTGTCAAGCCTAAGGATCCAGGTTAAATTCTCCAGATCCGACATAAGCCAGATGCACAAAGTGGCACATGCATCTGGAGTTCATCTGCAGTGGCTAGAGGCCCTGGCGCACCCATTCTCCCCACCCCACCCCTCTCTCTCTCTCCTGTTTCTAATAAATAAAAAATTTTTAAAAACATTAAAAAAAAATTCAAAGTGCTGAGAAGTAATGACAGTGGATTGCTGGGCAATAAATAAAACATCTCTATCACACCAAGGCTCAGAACACGTGGCAGAAAAAGCAATAAAAGCCAAAGGATGGGGTGGGGTGCAGCACTCTTTCCAGATATGAAGAGGCAGTTTTATTTATGACCTCAGAGCAGTTGTTGACACCTGCACAAGACCTACATAACATGAGTGCAAAAAAAAAAGACATCAAGAGCTGGAGAGATGGCTCAGTGATTAAGGCACTTGTCTGCAAAGCCTAACAACCTGAATTCAATGTTTCAGTACCCATGGAAAGCCAGATGCACAAGGTGGCACATGCGTCGAGTTGTTTTTTTTCCCCAGTGGCTAGAGGCCCTGGCGCACCCATTCTCTCTACCTACCTACTTACCTACCTACCTACCTGTTTCTCTCAAGACAAATAATTTTTTTAATGACTTCAGGGCTGGAGAGATGGCTTAGTGGTGAAGGCACTTGCCTGCAAAGCCAAAGAACCCAGGAACAACTCCCCAGGACATAAGCCAGATGCACAAGGTGGCACATGCATGTGGAGTTCTCTTGCAGTGGCTGGAAGCCCTGGTGCACCCATTCTCAATTTCTCTCCTCATTTTGTGTGTGTGTGTGTGTGTGTGTGTGTGTGTGTGTGTGTGTGTGTCTCCCTCCCTGGCCCCCCAAATAAATAAAAAAAATATTTTTTTTTTTAAATTCATTCAGGGCTGGAGATATGGCTTAGCAGCTAAGGCATTTGCCTCCAAAGCCAACAGATACTGGTTTGACTCTCCAGGACCCACATAAGCCAGATGCACAAGGGGCGCATGCAACTGGAGTTCGTTTGCAGTGGCTAGAAGCCTGGTATGCCCATTCATTCTCCATTCCCTCCCTCTCTTTCTCTCCCTCCCTCCCTGCCACTTTCTCTCAAATAAATAAATAAAGTTTAAAAAAAAAATGACTTCAAAGGCTGCATAGATGGTTTAGTGGTTAAGGCGTTTGCCTGCAAAGCCAAAGGACCCACATCGATTCCCCAGGACCCACATAAGCCAGATGCACAAGGTGATGCATACACCTAGAGTTCATTTGCAGTGGCAGAAGGTCCTGATGTGCCCCTTCTCGCTTGCTAGCTGTCTATCTATCTGCCTTTCTCTCAAATAAATAAATATTTTTTAAGTGACATCATGAGTTCGAGGCCACCCTGAGACTACATAGGTGAATTCCAGGTCAGCCAGAGCTACAGTGAAACCCTACCTAGACAAAAAAAAAAAAAGACATCATGGGCTGGGAGAGCTGGCTTAGTGGTTGTTAAGGTGCCTGCCTGCAAAGCCAAAGGACTTCGATTCAATTCCCCAGGACCCACATGAGCCAGATGCATAAGGTGGCGTATGCGTCTAGAGTTTGTTTGCAGTGGCTGGAGGCCCTGGCATGCCCATTCTCTCCCCCCCCCTCAAATATATAAATTAATTAATTTTAAAAAGATTTTTAGGGTAGGAGAGATGGCTCAGCAGTTTAGGCATTTGCCTATGGAACCTGACGACCCAGGTTCAATTCTCCAGTACCCACATAAAGCCAGATGCAGAGGATAGTACATGCATCTGGAGTTCGCTTGCAGTGGCTAGATGCCCTAGCGTGCACATTCTCTCTCTACCCTCTGTCTCTTTCTGCTTGCAAATTAACTAATTTAAAAAATATATTTTTTCAAAAATGACATCAAAAAAAGAGGGGGGCTGGAGAGATGGCTTAGCAGTTAAGGCACCTGCCTGTGAAGCCTAAAAACACCCATTCAAATCTCCAGGTGCCACAGTTAGCCAGATGCAGGAGTGACACAAGCACACAATGTTGCACATGCGCACAAGGGGGTGCACACATCTGGAGTTCGTTCACAGCAGCTGAGGACCTGGCGTGCCCATTCTCTCTCTCTGGCTCTCTCAAATTTTAAAAAAAGGAGGGGGGACGGGAGAAATGGATTAGCAGTTAAGGCACATGCTTTGCAAAGCCTAAGGACCCCCAGTTTTATTCTCCAGGTCTCACGTAAGCCAGATGAGGCTCTGGCGCACCTATTCTCATTCTCCCTCTCTCTCTTTCCCTCTCTGTGTCTCTAATAAATATATAAATAAAAATAAAATCTTTTAAAAAGGGGGGGAAGCTGGGCGTGGTGGCACATGCCTTTAATCCCAGCACTCGAGAGGCTGGAGAGATGGGTCAGAGGTTAAGATTGCATGCTTGTAATGACTAACTGCCTGGATGCAATTCTCCATTGCCCACAGAAAGCCTGATGCAGAGTGGCATATGCCTTTGGGCTTTGGTTGCAGTGACAGGAAGCACTGGTGTGCCACTTTCTCTCTCTGCTTGCAAATAAATAATAAAAATATTAGCCAGGTGTGGTAGTGCACACCTTTAATCCTAGCACTCGGGAGACAGAGGTAGGGGGATCACTGTGAATTAGAGGCCAGCCTGAGACTACATAGTGAATTATGGGTCAGCCTGGGACAGAGTGAGACCCTAGCTCAAAAAAACAACAACAACAACAAAAAAAAAAAAAACCAGAAGAGTAGCTAGGTGTGGTGTTGCACATGCCTTTAATCCCTGCACTTGGGAAGTGCAGATTAAAGGATCACCATGAGCTGGAGGTCAGCCAGAATTACAGAGGAAGTTCCAGATCAGCCTGGGCTACAGACCCTACTTTGAAAAAACAATAAAACAAGCCAGGCGTGGTGGCGCACGCCTTTAATCCCAGCACTGGGGAGGGGGTGGTAGGAGGATCGCCATGAGTTTGAGGCTACCCTGAGAATACAGACTGAATTCCAGGTCAGCCTGGGCTAGAGTGAGACCCTACCTCAAAATAAATAAATATTAAAAAGCAGAAAAGGGACTAGTTGAAAACAAGCAGGGATTCATTGGAGGGGGAGGGAGGACAAAGGAAGGTGGAGGGTAGGGGATATGATCAGAGTTCATTATGTGTATGTATGGAGATTGCCAATAAAGTCTTTAAAAAAATCAATTGTTAAAAAAAAAATCAATTGTGAGCTGAAGAGATAGCTTAGCAGTTAAGGCACTTGCCTGCAAAGCCTAAGGACTCAGATTCAATTCCCCAGTACCCACAAAGTGGCATACTTCTGGAGTTAATTTGCAGTGGCTAGAGGCTCTAGTGTACCCATTTTCTATCTGCCTCTTTCTCAAATAAATATAAATTTTTACAAAATCAATTGTATACCAGGAATAGGAATAGGTTAAGAAGCTGGACTAGAGAATATAAACTACTGATAAAGCTTGAGTATTAGGAACTACAACATGCTATATTTTATACAGTAGGAGCTGGGAAGATAGCCATCAGTAAAGCTGAATCGCTACTAAAGTGGACAACACCTGAAGAATGACACCCAAGACTGACCTCAGGCCTCTACACACATACCCATGGAACCACATACATGTGCACACACCCAATATATATCACTATCAGTCTCTTAGGTATGTTAAAGATAATACAAAGTTGAATACAACAGAAAATAGCAGCATGGTGATCCACACCAGTAATCCCAGCACTAAGAAGGCCAGAGAAGGCCAACCTGGGCAACACAAAAAAAAAAAAAAAAAAAGTCAGCTGATCCCAGAGGCCACCTGAGGCTTCTACTGCAGTACTAGACTGAAGCATTACAAGGTGACCTATCAGCTAACACAGAGGCAGGCAGGAACTTCGGGGAGAGGAGAGCTTCTGTCTTCCTCATGACATGACCTTTTCATTTGCCTCTACTCTCCCAAGATGCTCTTTGAACTTCACCTCATCCAGCCCCACACATCTGTCCAGCTAACTGCTTCCTAGCCATCTCTCTACAGGGTTTTCAGGAAGCTCAAAACTAGCTGGCCAAACACTAACTATTGCTGCCACCTTATCTCCTCACTGTCCTTCCTTCTCACCTAACAATCAGCATCTCCTAGGCCTTCTTCCTCAGCAAACCCAAACCAATCAAGGTCTAAGCAGTTAAAGCCTCAAGTCTCAAAAACCTATCTACTTCTATTCACCTCATTACTACAGTTTACAACCCACTAAGGACACAGTTATGTTCTGAAGGTGTCAATAGGCCACTTCAAATTCTATATAGTGTATAGCTGGCTACAATGTCACCATATAAGAGACTCTTACAGGATTATGGTTGTGTCCTTGACTAAAACACAACTGTCCAGCACAGGACTACTTTTTTTTTTTTTTTGGTTTTACGAGGTAGGGTCTCACTCTGGTCCAGGCTGACCTGGAATTAACTATGTAGTCTCAGGGTGGCCTCGAACTCTCGTCAATCCTCCTACCTCTGCCTCCCGAGTGCTGGGATTAAAGGCGTGCGCCACCACGCCCAGTTTAGGACTACATTTTTAAAGAGACCGCCATCTTTCAGCCAGCTTAATCCAAGAGATTCTTCAGATCACTCTGCTCATGCTCAGGTCCTCTCTAACCCAAATAGCCTACATTCCATTGGCCCTTCTCTCTCCTTAACACACTACTACTCCAGGAAAAAGCCTGAGCTGCTTCCTCAAGGTCACAAGGCCCTTTCCAATCCACCCTGCAGAGCAGGGCCCTCCCTTCACAAACCCTATTCATACTCACTCTATCCACACCAAAGAATCCAGAGAATGAATGATTGTGAAACTCAGCCCTCCTCTAGTTCTTCCTCACTCCTGCCCAGCAGGGCTCAGCTCCTACAAGTATCCTCAGGATTCACCTGCTTATGGCCAAGTTTCATTCACAATGAATCTTCAGTTTAGATACGCTTGGCACAATAAGAATTCCATAAATATGTCAATCAAGTAGATGAATGCCATTCACATTCCCTCAGCACCATCTCTCTGATCGTAGGAAGGTGCTTAAACCAGTCATAGTTGATAGTTGATAGGAATTAATCAGTAAGTGAAGCCTGTGTGGCTTGTCACCTCTCACAACCATGGAGGTGCTCAGGGGCTAGAGGGAGAACTCAACAATTCAGTGTTGCTTCAGTGGAGTACCCGGTACACAACACACAGTGCTGTGCTGACTGCATTTGGTACTTTTCCCCTCACCTCACATCACAGACGAAGCAAAGCCACCTACACAAGGTCACCGAACAAAGGAGAGAAAACCAAGGTTTTGAACCACTGCTGCTTCAACAGAGACCAAGGTCTCTCTTATGGACACTAGGCCACCTACATGAGGAATTGTTCTCTGCAGGGTGTAGAGGAGGAGGGAGGAGATAAATGAAGGCAAAGGGGGCATCCTGACCTTTCCACAGCCAGGCACCTCGACGCCGTCCACCGGCCGGGGGATCTCAATGGACTTGACAAGCCCATACTTGCTGCACTCATCCCGCACGTCCTCCACAATCTCCTCATACTCCTCATCATCAAGCAGCTCTTCTGGCAGCACCATGTTCATGAGGCACAGGACCTCAGTCGGGTGGCCGCCCATCTGCACCTGAGAACTCATGAGGCCTGGTACTTGCAGGGTCACAGGTGTCTGATTGATGGTGCTCTGTGGGACCACGAGAGAGCAGGGGTGTTACAAGATGGCTCAGAGAAGTCTCCCTCCACTCAAGCCTGTGTCCCTCACACCCAGCAAGGGGAGGACCACTCTTACACATGACACCTATGCACCCCACTCCCCGCATCCCCTCCTCCCATGAAAGCTGGGGCAGAACTTAAGAGATCTTCCCATGCAGCCCTTCCCACCCTCCAGGGCCCCTCTAGCCAATGGAAGATGACGTGCCGGGAGGCTCACCAGCGTGGCATTCTTGGCTCCCACACTCGCCCTCTGGACAAGCAGCTTCTTGTCCCCTAGCTGCATCCCATTCAGCCCCGCAATGGCCTATGATCAGAGGACGAAGGGTGGGAGGGGTACGGAAGAGGTGTAGGTCAGGAACCAGGATCCCCACCCTTCCCCTAAAACCGGGGTATTGGTGGGGAAAGATGGGTAGGCAAAAGGTATTGAGAATTTGGAGGCAAAACCAAGGTCAAGAGAATGAACCCTACACAAGGCCTTGCTTCAAGCTGGCCACCACCTCCCACCCTAGTCCCTAGGAAGGGGAGACTGAGGCCTGGAGATAGAAAAGGGTGGGGGGAGGTGGGATACAGTCAACAGCCAGGCACCCAGGGCTCACCTGATCCGTGACATTGATGTCCACGTACTCACAGAAGGCATAGCCTTTGGAGAGCCCTGTGGCACTGTCTTTGACCAGGTTGAAGGCCTTGAGAGGCCCAAATGATGTCAGAAGCTCCTTTACCTACAAGAGACCAAGAATACATCAGGTCTCCATTGGGCTGTGGGGAGGAACAGGCAAGGGGCAGGGGATTTATTTACCTGGTCATCATTCAGGTAGTTGGGTAAGCCCCCTATAAACAGCTTGTGGGCAGAGTCAGGAACCACAGTGGACACAACTCCTACGGAGAGAAAGTATAAAGACTTCAGTTCCAGTATAAGATCATCTCCCAAAAATGTGGGGGAAAGCTGAGTGTGTGACACAACCTGAACTCTCAGCACATGGAAGGCTAAGGTGGGAGGATCACATGTTCAGGGACAGCCTGAGCTATACAGGAAGACCCTATCAAAAACATCTATAGGGGATGGAGAGATGGTTTAGCGGTTAAGACACTTGCTTGCAAAGTCTAAGGACCTAGGTTCGATTCCCCATGATCCACATAAGCCAGATGCACAAGGTGGCACATGCATCTGGAGTTCCTTTGAACTGGCTGGAGGCCCTGGTGTGCCCATTCTCTCTCTCCCTGTCTCTTCCTCACCCTCTCTCTCCCTCCCTCTCTAAAAAATAAAAACATCGCCAGGCGTGGTGGCACACACCTTTAATCCCAGCACTCAAGAGGCAGAAGTAGGAGGATCGCCATGAGTTCAAGGCCACCCTGAGACTACATAGTGAATTCCAGGTCAGCCTGAGCTACAGCGAGACGCTACCCCGAAAAACCAATAAATAAATAAATAAATAAATAAATAAATAAATAAATAAATAAATAAATAAATAAAACATCTATAAAGACAGATATGGTGGCACACTTGGGAAGCAAAGGGAAGAGGATTGCTGTGAGTTCAAGGCCATCCTGAGACCACATAATGAATTCCAGGTCAGCCTGGGCTAGAGTGAAACCCTCAGGAAAAAAAAAAAAATCTACAGCTGGGTGGAGAGATGGCTTAGCAGTTAAGGCGCTTGCCTGCAAAGCCAAAGAACCCAGGTTTGATTCCCCACATAAGCCAGATCCAGATGCACAAGGTGGCACATGCGTCTGGAGTTTATTTGCAGCGTCTGGAGGCCATGGCACCCATTCTCTCTATTTGCCTCTTTCTCACAAATAAATAAAAATAATTTTAAAAATATTTTTGCCAGGCGTGGTGGCACACGCCTTTAATCCCAGCCCTCGGGAGGCAGAGGTAGGAGGATCGCCATGAGTTCAAGGCCACCCTGAGACTACATAGTTAATTCCAGGTCAGCCTGGACCGGAGTAAAACCCTACCTCAAAAAACCAAAACAAAACAACAACAACAAAAAAACTAACCTTTACACACACACACACACACACACACACACACATATATATATACACACACACACTTTTTTTTTTATATTTTATAAACATCTACAGAGAAAATATACAATGAGCCCTCAGAGGTCTTGGAGGGAAGGTGAGACAAGGCCACACACCATGTAGACTTCCCTCCTGTCCACCCACTACCCTAATCTGACAAGGACAAGCAGAGAACACAAGCAAGGGAACACAGCTGCTCCCAGAGAGTCTGACCCCAGGAAGCTCAAGGGTAACACTACCACATCTCAAAGATCCTGATGGCACACACACACCTACATTCACACCCTATATGCTGCCCGCTGGTGTGTGCCCATGGGTGTCCTTCCCTTGCCTCTGTACTTCCCTAAATAAATATAATTTAATTATCAAAAAAAAAAAAAAAAGTCCAAGGACTGCCTGCACTAGATTGAGCTCAGACTGGGTAATCAGTGAGACCATTTCTCAAAATAAAAAACAAAGAGGGCTGAGCATACAGCTTAGTAACAGGCTGCCTGCTTAGAATGTGCAAGAGCACAATCAAAAATATGCATGCCAGGCGTGGTGGCACACACCTTTAATCCCAGCAATCAGGAGGCAGAGGTAGGAGGACAGCCATGAGTTCGAGGCCACCCTGAGACTATATAGTGAATTTCAGGTCAGCCTGGGCTAGAGTGAAACCCTACCTGAAAGAAAGAAAAGAGGAAGGAAGGAAGGAGGGAGGGAGGGAGGGAGGGAGGGAGGGAGGAGGGAGGGAGGGAAAGGAAGGAAGGAAGGAAGGAAGGAAGGAAGGAAGGAAGGAAGGAAGGAAGGAAGGAAGGAAGGAAACGCAGATAACCGGGCATGGTGGTATATGCCTTTAATCCCAGCACTCAGAAGGCAGAGGTAGGAGAATCACTGAGTTTGAAGCCACCCTGAGACTACACAGTGAATTCCAGGTCAGCCTGGGCTAAAATGACCTTACCTCAGGGGCGGGGAGGGAGGAGTGGGAAACAGATATAGGTAAACCATAACAGACCTGACTATATGTCGATTAACATAAACACTTGGGCTGAAGAGATGACTCAGCAGTTAAGGCATTTGCCTGAGAAGCCTAATAACCCAGGTTCAATTTCCCATATCCATGTAAAGCAGGACGCACAAAGTGGCACATGCCAATGGAATTTGTTTGCAGGAACTACAGGCCCTGGCTCTGACCCAGTCTTTCTCCCATAGCAAATAAATAAAATATATTAAAAAAGAAAAACAAACTTGCCTGGACTAGAATGAAACCCCACCACGAAAAACCAAAAAAAAAAAAAAAAAAAAAAAAATTAAGGGCTGGAGAGATGGCTTAGCAGTTAAGGTGTAAACCTAAGAACCCAGGTACAATTCCTCAATACCCAAGTAAGCCAGATGCACAAGAAAGCGCATGTATTTGGTGTTCGTATGCAGTGGCTGGAGGCCGTGGCACACCCATTGTCATTCTCTCTCTCTCTCTCAAATAAATTTAAAAATAAATAAATAGAAATAAACAATTACAAAAACAGGTGGGCCACACTTGTTCCCAAGTCATAACTTGCAGACTCCTGTACTTAACACTGTCATGAAAAGTAAAAGAATGCCCCCTCAGGCTGGAGAGATGGCTTAGCTGTTAAGGCATTTGCCTGCCAAGCCAAAGGATCCCGGATCGACTCTCCAGGACCCACATAAGCCAGATGCACAAGGAAGCACATGCATCTGGAGTTTGTTTGCAGTTTGGAGGCCCCGGTGTGCCCATTCTCTCTCTCCCTCCCTCAAATAAGTAAATAAATAAAATATATTTTTAAAATGTCAGGCGTGGTGGTGCACGCCTTTAATCCCAGCACTTTGGGAGGCAGAGGTAGGAGGATTGCCATGAGTTCGAGGACACCCTGAGAATACAGAGTGAATTCCAGGTCAGCCTGGGCTACAGTGGGACCCTACCTCAAAAAAAAAAAAAAAAAAGTCCCCTCACTTTACTGTCACACTAAAAACCAGCAGGTGGGAGCTGAGCCAAAAACCTCCTCTATATAGACCAGCTGACAGAAAGCTGGAAGAAGCTACACTGCATGCAGTTCAATGGGAGAGGGAGAAATCACCAGTGGAGATAAACAACAGTGGACACTGCAAGCCTTAAATTTGGCCTGCCAGGCCAAATGAGCAAACAGATACAATAGTGGAATGTCTGTTATGGGGGAAACCAACCACTTTCTAATTGGACTGGAGGCCTGGATGTCCCTGACACTGAAAACCTACAACAGGGGTAGTCATGAACCCTAGGGGTGTAACATCTGCTGGTGTCATGCTAAATGTATATACTATGCTCACCAAACTGCTCAGTAAGCACTTCTCTTAATGTCCACACCCATATATTAATGCTACTCTCACTTTTGGTTACAGAAGCTTCTCTTTTCAGATGGTGGTGACCTTGGGATGACTCAGAAGGCACCATGGTGCTGAGAAAAAGTGACAGAGCTCAGCACTGAAACATCTCTACCACATCTTCCCAGCCTCAGGATCCATTGAGGAAGAGGTGGTGGAAAGAATGTAAGAGCCAAAGGAAGGGTAGGACTCCTTACAATGTGCTCCTCCAGACACAAAATGGCCTGGATATCCATGACCTCACAGTGCCTGACACTACCTACACAAGGCCGTCATAATAGGAGGAAAAGATGATGACATCAAACTGAAAGACTGAGAGGGGAGGGGACTGATTGAGAGTGGAGGGAGGGGAAATGGGGATGGAAGGAAATACCTGGGTGGAGTTTCAATAAAAGGGAAAGTTAAACGGGGAGCCTAAGGAATTCTCCAAATACCAGATGGGATATTGTCTACAATTAACCCATTCTCTCTCTTTCTCTCTCTTTGCCTAGTTGTCTCAAATAAAAAATAAAAAATTTAAAATAAAATTTAAAACAAAAAGCAAACAAACAAAAAGTTATCAAAAGGTACACTGATGGCGGGTTGGAGAGATGGCTTAGCAGTTAAGGCATTTGCCTGCAAAGCCAAAGGATTCCAGTTCGACTCTTTAGGACCCACATAAGCCAGATGCATAAAGGGTGCATCCATCTAGAGTTCGTTTACAGTGGCTGGAGGCCCTGGCACACTCATTCTCCCTCTCTCTTTCTCTCAAATAAATAAAATATTTTTTAAAAAAAAATTTTAAGCTAAAAGAACTTAGAAAAAAAACAAGTACACTGATGGGGCTGGAGATGGCTTAGTAGTTGAGGCGCTTGCCTGCAAACCCAAGAACTCAGGTTTGATTCCCTAGTGCATGTTTCTAGAGTGTAGTGGCTGCAGGCCCTGCCACATCCATTCTCTCACTCCTCCCCGCCTCTTTCTCTCTCTGAAATAATTAAATATTTTAAAAAAGCAAGAAGTACACTGAAAGAACAGGTTAGAATGAGACCTGAGGTATACACTGAATGAACCATCACCTGCACTGAGTAAGCACTAGATGGTCAGGACCTTGGCCTCAAGTCCTACGCTGACATGCATATACCTCCCCCACCCCAACGCCTGTGGACCCCAGTGTCCCTCTCTGAAGTGCAGAGGTGACTTCATTTCTACAAGTCCCAACCATAATATCATCTGGTCCTTACTCAGGTAGAGTTCCAGCCATCATTGTTTCCTGTACCCCAAACAGGACCTCAAAACAAGGCTAAATCCCACCCTATTTGTCAAAAGATGGAGCCTACAGGATGAAACACAGGTCACTGCATATGTCTGCAGAGCCTGTATAGCTTGGTAAAAATTATTGTGTGACATAAAAATTACAGAAAACTCACCTTTCAGTGGCCCTATGTCAGCAGCTTTCACACATTGTAGGTCTTTTGTGAGCTGTCTATCAGAGCTGATACTAAATACAGACATGGCCTAGATACAGGGTTCAAGTTCAAGCACATGCCTAGAGACATGGAATCATGAACACCAAGGTGCCTGGGCCACAAACCAACTGCTATGCTGGAGTCTGCTGATATGCACCTGCAGACACACACATATCAAGTCTTGAGGTAAAGAGGTCAGAATCAAAAGGCCACAGCAGGGACAAGGCCCAGACTTGGAGACTGCAAGCTCCACATGTCCCAGAACACTTCTGGTCTGATCCTGACACTACCACTCACAAGCTCACCCCTCAGGACTGGTCCTGACTCTACCACTCACAATCTCCTCATCTTCAACGAGATCACAACTGGCCCCCCGCCAGGGCCCCAGGGACCATACCTGCCAAGCTGAAAGAACACACTACTTCCTAAGCAGTTCCAGCTAGGCTGTAGACAGGCAAGGTGGAAACAGGAGACTAATGGATTCCCTACTCACCAGGCACATAAACAGAGGGGTTCTCTGACATGCCAGGTAATGGCTGGTAGTCATGAGGCCTGCGAATCTTCAATGACTGGCCCTGGAAGATGATGCCATCAAAAGCCATGGCCTGGGTAGTTTCATCCACTGACCGGAACTGAAGGGAAGAAAAAGCAGAGGGACAAGGGTCAGGAATTAGATCAGCCCCCAAGGCTCTGCACGGGGTGTTTCCTTCTTTCACTTGGATGAGCAAATACCACGTGGCAAGCCCTGGGCTGGGCACCAGTAGAATAACAGACATGATGTCACTCACACACAGGGGCTCACACACAGTCTAGCAAGTGTAGACACTAGCACCCATTACAGATGCAAAGGCAAACACAAAGCCACAAGCTTCCATAATGCTGAGGAGGGTCAAAAATGTTAAGGACAGGGCTGGTGGGATGGCTTAGCGGTTAAGGCACCTGTCTGAGAAGCCTAAGAACACTTGCTCAAATCTCCAGGTCCCATGTTTAGCCAAAAGTGACACAAGCGCACAATGTCACACATGAGCACAAGGGGGCGCAAACATCTGGAATTCGTTCACAGAGGCTGAGAGGCCCTGGCACACCCATTCTCTGCCTCTTCCTCTGGTCTCTCTTTTTCTCTCTCAAATAAAATAAAACTATTTTTTAAAATGTTGAGGACAGCGTGGGGAAGTGAAATGAAGTGAGGAGGCCACAGTGATACACTCTAATAAGGTGATGCTGAAATCCATCACAGTACAAATCAAAGTGGACTGAGATAAGCAAGAGAGCACCCAGAACCCTTTCAGTAACCAGCAATTTAATTGTATTTCTATTATCCCCACAGGGTACATTTAAGAACTGACTAGAGGAGGGAAATATCAGGTGGGTTTTTTTGTATGTAAGTATAAAAGTTGTCAATAAAAAATAGTAATTAAAAAAAAAAAAAGAACTGACTAGACAGCTGAAGAAAGAGGGACAGGGAAGGTGACTTATAACCAGAGTGAACCCCTCAGTCCATGCCTGAAAAGGGTAAGGGTCTGTTATGTGCTGGGAAGGCCTGCATACAGTGGACTGGACCAGATTAGTCTGGAAAGACTAAGGAGGTCTGCAGGAGCCAAACAAGCATCCAAGACCATAAGGAGAACAAGGGAAAACAGGAGGCAGGATGGGAGCTACAGCGCTCACTCTTGTAACCAGATGTAAATGGACTAGAGAACAGTAGGGATGGGCAGCACACACAAGCCCTGCACACCAGAGGAACAAGGGACAGACAGCTCCCTGCACCCAACACTATTAACCCGTCTCATCACTTGCAACTCACCTCCAAAAAGGCAAAATTCTTGTCTTGGTTAATCTGCACAGCCAAGACTGGGTTTCCAGGGGCCTGAGTCAGTCCCCCCAGGCGCATCTGAGCGTTGAAGAAATCCATCATGGCCTCCTGCAGAGGGAATAGGAGACAGGGGGAGGGCGGGGAGGGAGGTGGAGAGAGGAGGGGAAGGGTGAGAGAGGGAGACACAGAGGGGTTTGGGGGTAAGGGGAAAGGGATGAGGGGGGGGGGGAGGGAACAGTGGAATATGGGTCAGGGGTGTGGAGAATAAAAGCAAGAGGAAAATGAGAAAAGGGAGGAAGCAGCAGCCAAGAACAGAAGACAAGAGCAAATGGGACAGTGGGAGGGGGGTGAGCCATGGGGCCCCAGACAATTAGGAGAAAGGGAAAATGTTCAAGACAGATGGAAAAAAATCCAGAAAAGGAAGAAATACACAGAGAAGACAAGGAGATGACAAAGGAAGAAACACCCAGTGCAGACAGAAAAGAAAAACGGTGGAAAAACAGCAGGCAGGAACAGAGAGAAGACACACAAAGGGGCAGAAAGGGAGAACAGAACAGAAATGGAGCGAGGATTGAAAAGGAGGCCGAGTGCAGGAGCAGTAAGGAAGGAGTCGGGAGGAAGGGCAGGGTGGGAGGGGAGGAGAAAAGAGTGATGTGGAGGGATCTGGCCCTGGAGTCCGGGGGCTGGTTATCAAATGTAGCAAAGTGCAGGTTGAGAAAGTCAGAATGGACCTTACTTGCCTTCGACGATGGTAGCAAACTTTTTGTTGCTACGAGGGATCTCAGCCCCACAATATTTCACTTTAAAGAGAAATGGAAACAACTCTTTGATCTCGGGATTCTCAGGGGGTGCCACGGGAAGGGGTGGGGAAAGGGATGGGGAGAGGAGCAATGGGGAAGGTGGGGAAGGTCAGGGCTATCAAAAATAAAAGAACAGCGACCATGGGAGGGATGTGGGGAAAAGGATGTGGACAGACGGCAGAAAAGGAGAGCATGTCAGAAAAACTGCAGGGGCGTGCGTCTGTGTGTGTGTGTGTGTGTATGTGTGTGTGTGTCCGAGTCTCCCTCTCTGTCTCTCTCCAACACGTAGGTACGATATGTAGGTAAGTTATGTGTGTGGTTGATCCCTGGGTTTCTGGAGGAGGTTGGGGGAGGGGAGACGGGAGAAGGGAAGAGGAGGGAGGGAGGGGCCACCCCCAGCCCGGCCCCTGGCTGGCTCAACTCCATCGGTCCGTCTGGGAGGGGGCCGGGGGGTCTTGCAGGAACAGAGTCTTACCCGTGCAGGTTTGGGAAAGGGAATGGAGGGGAGGGGAGGGGAGGGGAAGGGAGGAATAGGGGAGGGGAGAGGGCAGGGGGAGGGGGAGGGCAGTACCTCAGTGATGCCAAAAGGGATGTTGCCCACGTAGAGACGTCTGGCCTGTCTAGTCATCTGGCTCCCAACCACAGGTACCGGTGTTGGAGTCACAGCCAGACCATCAGGAGTCATGGTGGGAAGAAGGGCAGTGGCTGGAATCTGGCCGGCAGCTTCAAGAGAGGTATGAAGAGAATAAAACCACATTAGAGTAAACCACAATGCAGGACTGCCCAGCGCACCCTGAAAAGCCCCCTCATCTGGAAGCACTTCAGTTCACTTCAGCAGCAGGGCTACCATCGTGTAACCACTGCTCCAAAGAAGCCCGTTTCCTAAAAGACCCAGGTGGAAGGCTTGGCCTCCCTCAACTGCAGGTGCTTCACATCATCTCCTCCAGCAGAGCTGCAAAAAGGCAGAAGCCAGAAGCCTTCAGGTGTGACTTCCATCTCAGCCACACACACATGCAGAAGTACAACTGATGGGAGGAGTCCCCCCTCCCACCTAATTTCTCCAATAGTGTGGCCAGAAGCATACCTTGCATGGCCTTGTACTGCATTGGGGTGATATGCTCAAAACCAGGTGGTGGCACATCCCAGTATTTACGGACCTTCTTCTTCTTCTCATGGCGGGGGGAACGACTGAAGGAGGGGAGAGGAAAGGGGAGGGGAAAGCGTGACACGAAAACCTCAGTCTGACCAACAGTGGGCCTGCAATCTCCTCCCAGGATTCCCTCCCAGGAGCCCCTCCTTTTATACCCCCCCCATAAGCTCTCCAGGAGGGAGAGGATCCACCAGAGCTGGGCCCAGGCCTGCCAGGGGTGGGGCGCTGGCTTCAAGGCAGGTGGATGTTTCCCCCAGCATTCGGGCCAGGTAGGGTGCACAGGACATGAGGAAGGTGAAGGGAATGGAAATCAGGGCAGAAGGGGCAAGAAGAGAAGCTCACATCAATCCACCGTGCTCCTCTTTAGCGCCTCTGGTCAAAGGTTTGCTGGGGGGGTGGGAGGGAAAGGTATGGGGAGGAGTGACTGGGGACCCTCATCTTCCCAACACACCACACCCCCCCAAGGGCACTGAGCCCCAGGGCTGGGGCAGGATCAAGAACAAGCAGCATGCAATCCCCCTGACCCTTCCAACCCCTCCTCCTGCAAACACTCCCACCTCCAGAAAGAAGTAAGGGTAAGAAAGAGCGGGAGAGACTAGACCAGTATAGGGAAACAGGTAGTAAGTGGACCTCCATATACCCCACATATACTCAAGGAGCAAGAGGACAGAGGGGAGCCTACGGAAGGAAGAGGACTTAGAACTCCACCAATAGTTCTGAGCTGGAAATTAAGCCCATTTGGATACTGTCCCTCTCTAAGACAGTCAGAAAGAGGACAAGAGGAAAGAGAACAGCAAACAATGAGCACACTCTCAGAGTCAGGGCCAGAGACCATCACTCAGAAGGCAAACAGAACCCGGTCCAAGCCTCCAGGTAAAGAAACTTGCCCCAAGCAACCCACCTTCACTAAGAGGCAATGGAAAAAGGCCAGAATCAAGGAAAAACTGAATTCAACACAGGCCAAGCAGCAACCCTACTCACTACCCACCCAGGTACGCATTAAGAATACGAGCCACGCAGCCCCCAGCACAGCTCAGGCCAGAGAATCTGCCTCCCAACTCCCAGGCTGGCCAAAGGAGGGATCCCCAAGTGCTTGTACCTTCGTCGCCGCCTGTCCCGGGAGGCGCTGCGCTGGTCCCGGTTGCGGCGGTCTCTGCTGCGGCTCCTGCGTTTACGGTCACGGCTCCGAGAACGGCTGTGGCTGCGTTTGCGGTGCCGGTTCTCCTTGTCCCGCTCTGGACAAGGGTGAGAAGAAAGAAATGGAATAAATGGGGGAACAATCCAAGCCCAGCCCACCCTGCGTGCTGGTGGCTATGCCCCAAGACCCAGGGAGGCCACCCCACCAGGGGAAGGGAATCAATGAAGGGAGACAATAGGCCTCCTGGGTCCATACCCAAGTCCCCACAGAACGAGAGGACCAAGGGGACAAGGCCTGGAAATGTCCCGGGGTATAAGATACCTGAAGATGCTCAAGAGGAGCTGAGGAGCCAGAGAAGACAGAGGAGGCTGGCTCCTGTTCCCCCTCGAGGGCTGAGGGGCCTGACCCCAGGGTCGTCCCTGGGAGGGGCAGGGCTAGAGGCTGGGGAAGAGACCCAATGATGTTTTCCTGAAGAGACCAGGCAAACCCCTCAGAAAAAAAAACCTCTGCAACCAGCTGGCACCCCCAGCCCCACCATCAGGCCCAGGGGTCAGGTGCCACACAAGATCTAGTAGCCCCAAGAATAGAGGAAACTCAACCCCATCCATTCCCAACCAAGTGAATAATGTATTCCCAAAGGGAAGAACTCTGGGAACGTATAGCCGACACAAAGACTTCTGTCCTGCTTCAGCAGGCAGCTTCACAGGACCTGCCTCATCCAAACCCCAATCCCACACCAGAACCCCTGCCTCACTCAGTCCCTACCGCAAAGGGAGGCAGGGCCACTATTAGGGCCTGTGTCTTCACCTGAGTCTACTCTACCTCCTCAGCTTCATTTGCCCCTGAGGCCATGACTAGAACAGAGCACAGCCTCAATAACGAAACTACAGATCTACAGCTCTGGAGACAGGCCCTTCAAGGTGATGGCCCTCCTACACGTTTACTTAATTCCAAAACACCACTGATTTCTCAACTATCCATCAGGCACATTTAAAAAACTAAGCACATTAACATACTTAAAAACTTTTCTAGAGCCGGGCGTGGTGGCACACGCCTTTAATCCCAGCACTCGGGAAGCAGAGGTAGGAGGATAGCCATGAGTTCAAGGCCACCCTGAGACTACAGAGTGAATTCCAAGTCAGCCTGGGCTAGAGTGAAACCCTACCTCGAAACCCCCCCCCAAAAAAAAAAAAAAACTTTTCTAACAGTGCCTCTTAAGAGTGATGACTTCTGAAAACAGTGATAGGAAATTCAATGAGAAGGAGGGATCACAGGAGATTTCAATCTCACCACAAAATTGTTAAGAGCTCCAAATAATAATAACTTTTTGAAATCCATCTCAATTCCGTAACTTCTAATACTCAAATAAGCCTCCAGAAAAGGAAAAACCATCAGTAACAAACTGAGCTGTCTCCTACAACCAGAATTTGCACTAAGTATTTTCACTGGCACTCAATCTTCACTACTGCTTGGGAAAACACTGCTGGAGGTAAACTAACAGAAAAGGAAACAGAGGCACAGGGAAATCACAACTTGTCCACGGTCTAACAGCTAGAATAGTGCAACCCAAATCACACTGTAATATCAATGATTAGTAGAACACTAGACAGTGCCCCTAAAAAAAGAACACTCCAGAGCGTTCTGGCCAGAACTACTAATGAACTGTAATGGAACTGTGTCCTCAGGTTCCTCATATATATACACACATGGCTGAAACAAGAAAGGGCAGGGCAAGCAAGGTAAAATACTGGGGCAAGCAGACAGGCATGGCACCAGGCAGCTCTGGCTCCACACCTCCAAGATGCGCACACAGGCTGAGTCCCAAGAGCCTTTTCTGCTGCTAAGGCTAAAAGCCAGACCAGCCAGCAAAGGAAGCAGTGACAATGGGTACTTAAGACAGAGACAAGTTCCCAATAGATCTACGTAGCTGAAGGAGTGGAGCAATGTAGAGAAGATGGTCCACAGATAAAAAGACCCACAGGCAAGGTGACAAGTGGGCAGAGTCTTCCCTGTTACAGGTACCCTTTCTCACACACTGATGCTTAACAGTTAATGGTGTCTGCTCAAAATGCTGTACTATGGAGCTGGAGAGATGGCTTAGCAGTTAAGTCATTTGTCTGCAAAGCCAAAAGACCAGTTTCCATTCCCCAGGACCCACATAAGCCAGATTCACAATGTAGTGCATGCATCTGCAGTTTGTTTGCAGTGGCTGGAGGCCCTAGCACATTCATCCTCATTCCACCCACCCTACCTCTTTCAAATAAATAAAAATGTTATTTTTTTGGCGGGGTGTGGTGGTGCATACCTTTAATCCCAGCAGTCGGGAGGCAGAGGTAGGAGGATTGCTGTGAGTTAGAAGCCACCCTGGGACTACAGAATGAATTCCAGACCAGCCTGGGCTACAGCAAGACCCTACCTTGAAATAAAGAAAAAAAAAAAAAAAAAAAAATATATATATATATATATATATATATATATATATATATATATATATATATATATGTACGTACGTATATACTTAAATACTGTATTATGTTCACCGAATGGGAGTAGTTTCACTAAGCCCTATGTGCAAGAACTCAGGCCTAACTTCTGGAATCAACAGAAACACCCCAGAAAGCTGGAGCCTCAAGGACTTGCTAAAGCAGCCCCACTTTGCAGATAGTCAAAGCTCTACATAAAACCATGAATTTAACTTCAACATTTGGTTTTCTCTTCTGTGAATGAAAGCCAAATCCACCCCCGCCAGAATATTGAAAATCACCTTTCTTCATCCTTCTCCAACCCTATACCCCATGTACATGTGAGCCAAAGACCTGCCTTTTTGGGGAAAAAGGGGAGTTTCCAGGCTGGGTCTCACTGTAGCCCAGGCTGACCTGGAACTCACTATATAATCCTAGGGTGGCCTTGAATTCACTGGAATCCTCTTACCTCAGCCTCCCAGTGCTGGGATTAAAGAAATGCACCACAATGCACAGCAAGACCTGCCTATAGAAGTATATTAGAGGCTTAGCATAAGCCACACCACACATCTTATTATTCCATTTAATCTTAGCTCCAGCCTCTGATCAGCTAAGACCTGAGAGTTTGAGGGGGAATATTTATGACCCTCAATTTTCTCCCCATTAAAGAAGGAGTAACTTTGTCCTCAGAAGGCTATTTCAACGACTCACTTAGAAAAACTATACAGAGGGCTGGAGAGATGGCTCAGGATTAAGGCATTTGCTTACCTGCAAAGCCTGGTGACCAGGGTTCAATTCCCCAGTACTCACGTAAAGCCAGAGGCACAAAGTAGTGCATGCATCTAGAGTTCATTTGCAGTGGCAAGAAGCCCTGATGCACCCACCTCCCCCACACTCTCCTTGCAAATAAATTTAAAAAAAAAAAAAACAGCATACCTACTAACCAGTAATGTAGGCATTCAAACTCAAGCTCTAAATCCCAAAACTCTTAAAGCTGTCAAATACATCAGGTTGAGAAAAGTTCTTTATTCCACTGGCTCGGCACTATTTCTGCCATTCCTCTACTCAATTTCAGCCTGAATTCAAAGAACTCTGAGTTCTTCCTTCAGCCCTCCTACCTCCACCTTGAAACAGGCAGCTTAATCCTCAACTGTCATGAGACAAGTCCCCAAGTTTCTCTGCTCCTGTTTCTGCTCTCTCAAACCAAAAGAGGGGCGGAGAAGAGGTTATAAGAATGTCTTGCAACTCGTATTTCCTTGAAATTCCTAATCGACATGGTCCAAGCTTTGTGATCATCTCCCACCCCCCCCCCACACACACACAGACTCGTCCACTTCAGGAGTACCATCTTCCCCATTAGCACCCACGTGGGTCAGCAACTCCTTGCTAGCTTCGAGTTTTAATTCTACCTCTACAAGGAGCTCCATAAGGCTGAGTGGCTGAAGCTTGGGACGAGACGGGATTTGGTTTTCTACAATCAGGGCTTTCAAAGACACTAGTCATATGGCGACTGTCGGCCTCACAACGCTCTGGGCACCCAAAGGACCAGCGTGCAAGGAGAGCTCAGAGCCTGCGGGGCTGGCCTCCTTTAGCGGGTCCGCACACCGCACCGCCGGTGGTCCGGACAGAAACGCCCTGACAGAAACGCCCTGACAGATGAGCCCTCGGGAAACCAGGAAGGGGCAAGCGAGTGGGGAAAAAGAGTTCACGACTTGTAAGCACCGAGACAATGTTCAACGCCCAGTCCACGTGAAGGTGGAAAGGCCAGTCCACGCCACCGCCATTTTGGAAACAAAGGGGGCGTGGAGAGTAGAGACCTTAAACCCGACCGGAAGCGGAAGTGCCAGGGCAGAGGGAGGAAAAAAAAAAAAAGACAGCACTGAAGGAACTAATTTCATCTTTCCTTCCCAAGGGGGGCGGCGGGAAGAAAAAAGAAAACGCTCACATAGGACTTGACGCGCTCGTACCGCGCAGCGACAGCGCTACCTCCGCGGGGAACCACGTGGACGCGAGCCCGCGCGACGCGCATGCGCCATGGGCCGCACCCGCTGCCTCCTTCCCTCATCGCAGAGGGGGGGGTGTAAAAAAAAATACCGCGAGATCACGTGGGCGAGGAGCGCGCCGCGAGGGGGAGCACAGTGCAGATCTAAGGAGAGGGACCCGAAGAGAAAATGGCGGGTGGGGGGGCAGGGAACGCAGAGGAGATTCGCCCCGCAGCCCCGGGACCCTCACCTTGTTTATTCTCGTTGAGCTGCCGCTCGAACTCATCGAAGTCCGACATGCTTTAGGCGGCCGCGTAGGGCCCGCTGCAGCTCGCTCGCTCGCTCTCTCTCCCTCTCTCGCCTTGCCGCCCGCCCGCTCGCTCCGGACGCTTCGGCTACTTCCGCCGCTGGCTTCGGCTACTTCCGGCCCCCCGCCGGCACTCCGTCGCCCTACCTAATCAAGTCGCCCGCGTCCCGCCCGGCCCCCAAGCTCCGCCCCCTCGTCCCGCCCGCCCCACCCCTCCTCGAACTGCCCTTTCTCCCGGAGCTTGGTCGGCTGTTCCCCACCAACGAGTCAGCAGGCCACAGCGACGGCTATGCCCGAAAACATCCGAAGGGACGACTTCGCCCACTGCCCAAGTTTGCGGGAACTTTTCGGAGAGGATCGTCCCAGCGTTCGGCGATTTCCGTGCGTCCTTGCGTTCCTCAGCACCAACCTCCCCCCCCCCGCGCCTATAAAGGTTCGGATTCTCCCGACGACTCAAACCGTCTCGGTCTTCGGCTTCTTAGCAGACCCTGCCCACAGCAGTCAGCTGCTTCCAACTACACTTAACCGTCCCAGCCTTCGGCTCTTCCGCAAGGTTTCCCCGCGCTCGCCCTTCCAAGAGATTAAGCGCGATTCCAAATCTTCGGCTCTTTCCGGAGCTTCCCACTCGGTCACTCCGCCTCTTCCGGAGAATTTCGTCTCCTTCCGCCAAAGCTTCGGAAAAGACCTTCACGCTCCGGTGGGGGGAAAGCGGAGGAGGACGGCTTCGGCTTTTTCCGTCTCCGCTTCGGCTCCTTCCGGCTTCGAAAACCGAAAAGGCAAGGGAGGACTGAGGCGAGGGGGGTCAGGGAGAAGGGATCCAGGCGAAGGGGCGGGGTCCTGCCTCTCCCGGTGAGGAGAGCTACAGGGAAACGAGGGGGGAAAAAAAAGGCCGACCTCGTGGAAGGTTTCGCGAAAAGTACGCCAAGCAAGCAGCCAGCGGGGGTGTAGGGTGCTAGCGGCCGCTGCGGAGGTTGCAAGCACTGCTTTGCGCGCTTGCGCGCGGTGGCAGAGAGAGAGAGAGGGGAGGGGGAGCGAGACGTCTCTGCGCTTGCGTAGTAGAGCTGGGTCGGAGGCTGGTTCTCTCACTGGTACGGAGGTGGCGCAGTTCCATAGGAGGTTGAGTTGCGCGTGCGCAAATTTTCCTTTCCAGAACGGAGGCGCTTTCCCCGGGACCGTTGAGCTAAGCACTCTCCTGGTTGCCTTAGCAACCGCGTTTGGACCGCGCAAGCGCTAGGGAGGCGGCGGAAGTACTTTTCCCGGGACGACTTTCTCTTTTGGGTCTCCTGGCGGAAGCGAATCCGCACGCGCTCACACCACTCGTTTCCCGTGCGGGCCCCGAGTCTGGAGGTCTTTGAGTTCCGACTTTCTGCCGAGTCCTCCTAGACCAGCGGGCGGCACCCACGCAGGGTCTGTGCAGCCGCCGCTCCTCCCATCTCTGCCTCCCCCGGGGTTAATTGCACCTGGTCCTCCCCGCTCCCGCCTCACTCCCCCGTCCCGGTCTCCCTGACCACGGCCGCCCCTGTAAGACCCTAGGCCCGGTTTATTCCAAATTTTCACGTCTCTTTAATTTAAATTCTTTGAATAATACTCTCTGTCTCACATGGGATGCGGGGTGGGCAGCTCCCGGCTGGGGAGGCCGAGCAGGCGGCCTCCGCGGAAGGGGTACAGGGCCCGGTGCTCCGGTCCAGGCGCAGGCCCCAGCAGCGCGGCCCGGCGAGTGGTCGGTCAGCGGGGCAGGGGAGGCGTGCGGGGGCGACGGCATCACCGCTTGAAGCGGTAGGTGATGGGCAGCAGCAGCTTGCTCTTCTTGAGGGCCTGCACCTTCTTGAGAGTCTCGTCGTCCAGCGCCAGGAAGCAGCGGCGCGAGTACTCGAGCAGGCGCTCCTTGGAGGGGTCGAACTCGCCCACCTCGGCCAGCTTCTCGGGGGCCACGATGAGCAGCTCGGCGATGGGCGTGGTCAGCGCCACGGTGTTGCGGTCCACGCGGTGGTGCTCGAAGGCCCGCGACATGCTCTTCAGCTTCTGGAAGGTGCCCAGGATCTTCTTGTAGCGGCAGAGGACCCCGTCGGCGTCCTTCACTGCAGAGCCAAAGTGGCAAGCGGGAGAGGGAACAGGGAGAAGGACAGGGGCGAGGAAGAAAAGAGAAGACACAGGAGGAGTCCCGTATGGGAAGAGAAGGGAGAACAAAATGGAAAACAGGAGGGAAAGGTGATAGATGGGAGAAATTGAGACGATCGACTCAGTGGGAGATTGAAGGCAGGCAGGACACCCGAGGAAATGAGGGGCTCTACAAGAAGCCAGTAAGTCCTCAGATATCCACCTTAACCATCCTCCCCCTCCTGTCTTAAGGGGTTTTTTGGGGGAGGGGGTCGAGGTAGGCTCTCACGGTAGCCCAGACTGACCTGCAATTTACTAGCTAGTCTCAGGGTGGCCTCAACTCACTCTGCCTCCCAAGTATGCTGGAATTAAAGCCCTGAACCATCCACTCTTGTAGCCTCCCCCAGCTAATGAGGAAATAGGATTGGACAGTTAAGTTAGTACTCGAGATGACCCTGCTAGTGAATTTGAGTGTGGACCAAAACAAAGTAAATCGAGGCCCATATAGTAAGGCTGGGAGATGGAACTCAGGTCTCCAAAAGTCACTTTCCTGAGTGGACACCCATCACACGCACCCACTCACCTCGCTGCCTCTCCCTGGCCTTGGGCTTCCCAAATCGCCTGCGACCAGCACTTCCCTTTTGCTTCTGCCTCTTCCTTTCACTGGCACTGCCTTCGTCAGATGCTCCACTGAGCGAAGAGGCTGCCGACTCCGGGTCTGAGGCCTCTCCCCCAACTCCAGCCCTGCCATCCCCATCAACCCGCCGTGGCCCAGGCTTCATCCGGCAGTGGTCCTCTGAGGAGAGACACAAATAATGAACTGTGACCCTAAATATCACATCACTGGGGAAGGGGACGAGACAGGATTGTGGGAATGGACTAGAGCCCCCCAAGGAGACAGGTGGACAGAGTGCAGTAGTGGCCGCCTGCCTCGCTGAGTGGTGTGGAGCCAGCTGGGATCTGGGGAAGGGGAGAGAACATTTTCCTAGGCCTAAACTTGACTGAACAAGACCTAAGAAGGTTCCAGTTGAGGAGGGGGATTTGGGAGATCAGGGGTGGAGATACTCCAAAGAGTAGAATCAAAACCCAGGGCCAGCCAGCTGTGGTGATGCATGCCTTTAATTCCAGCAGTCAGGAGGCAGAGGTAGGATCGCTGTGAGTTCTAGGCCACCCTGAGACTACATAGTGAATTCCAGGTCAGCCTGGACTAGAGAGTGAGACTACCTCGAAAAAAACCAAAAAAAAAAAAAAAGTATTCATTTTGGGCTGGAAAGATGACTTAGCTGTTAAGGCACATGCCTGCGGAGCCTAAGGTCCCCGGTTCAATTCTCCAGGTCCCACGTAAGCCAGATGCACAATGGTGGCACATGCATCCGGAGTTTGTTTGCAGTGGCTAGAGGCCCTGGCACACCCATTCTCACTCTTGCCCTCTTTTTCCTTTCTCTGTATCTAATAAATAAATAAATAAAATCTTTTTTAAAAAAAGCCAGGGACAGGGCTGGAGAGATGGCTTAGCGGTTAAGGCTCTAGCCTGCAAACCCTAAGGACCCCGGTAGCTCATGCATCTGGAGTTCATTTGCACTGGCTAGAGGCCCTGGTGTGCCCATTCTCTCTCTTAAAAAAAAAAGCCAGGCATGGTGATGCACGCCTTTAATCCCAGCAGAGGTAGGAGGATCGCCATGAGTTCGAGGCCCACCCTGAGACTACATAGTGAATTCCAGGTCAGCCTGAGACAGAGTGACACCCTACCTCGAAAAACCAAAAAGAGGAAAAAAAAAAAAAAAGAAAAGAGGGGTTGGAGAGATGGCTTAGTGTTTAAAGCGTTTGCCTGCAAAGTCAAAGGACCCAGGTTCGATTCTCCAGGACTTATGTAAGCAAAATGCACAAGGAGGCACATGCATCTGGAGTTCATTTGCAGTGGCTGGAGGCCCTGGTGCACCCATTCTCTCCCTGCCTGCCTATTTCTGTATCCCTCTCTCTCTCTCTCAAATAAATAAAAATATTTTTTAAGGAAAGAATAAGGGAAACAATCCCAGGGGCAAGTAAAGGCTTCTGCTGGGTAGGGGAGGGTGGACTGGCAAGCACTAACCACTTTTACCTGGACAGGGAGCTCCGTGAGACTGAGACTCCGTGTCCTCCAAAGGATGAACAGGGGAAGAAGATGAACAGACGGGGAGTCTAGAGGGCTCGATGACCAGGGCAAAGAGTAGAGTCACCCAAGATAGAACCCTCAGTGTGAAGTGGGGGACAAGATCCACAACTAGTGGATGTACACACATGTTGGGGAGATAGTGAGTAAAGGTTAATTTCTCCAGAAGGGGAGGGAGCATTGATCCCTGACTGGGGAATGAGGCAGGAGTAGCAGTCAAAATAGATTTAAAAAGCTGGGCGTGATGATGCCCACCTTTAATCCCAGCATTCAGGAGGCAGACAGAGAAGGATTGCCTTGGATTCAAAGCCAGCCTGAGACTACATAGTAAATTCCAGACCAGTCTGGGCTACAGTGAGACTAATAATAAAATAGATTAATAAGCAGAACAGTGTCCTACACATCAAACTGGGTACCACTAAAATTGTTAATGGCCATGAGTTAGAGCCAGGCGAAACTGGGGAGCTGCCTGGAACCCTGAGGCAGGGTTCACACACAGGACAACAGATTTTGAAGTGGAAGAAGTGATAGTTAGCAGGTATGGGACAGGGTGGGAAGACAAGCCCCTGAAGTAGTCAGGCTGGGGCTCAAGGAAGAGCGTGGATGAATACAGTCTTCAAGAGACAAAGCTGGGGTGTATGGGCCAGGCGTGGTGGCGCACGCCTTTAATCCCAGCACTCGGGAGGCAGAGGTAGGAGGATCGCCATGAGTTCGAGGCCACCCTGAGAATACATAGCTAATTCCAGGTCAGCCTGGGCTAGGCAAGGTCGAAAAACCAAAAAAAAAAAAAAAAAAAAAGCTGGGGTGTAGGCAAGGTACCCTGTGAAGGCCTACCAGCAAGGAGATATGGGCATCTTTCCCCCTAAACAGCAGGACAAGGAATCCAGTCTGAGGTTCCAGAAAGGAGAGGAGGCTGGTGGATTAAATCAGGAAGTGGGGGGGGGGAGGGTTCCTAAAAGAGGGTAGGATATGATCATAAGGAAATGATTAGGGGTCAAGATGCCAATTGCCTGCAGAACCAACTCAACAGTGGGGTTTGGAGTCTGGCTGCCAGGGGGAACTGTCAGTGCCTGTTCCCCCACCTGAATCCATCCGGGCAGAGGAAATGAACTTGTCCAGCTGACACCGCAGAAAGTCCCTTTCCTCCTCCAGGTCCTCGATGCGCTTCTGCAGCCAGGAATTCCTCTCCAGGGCCATGTGCAGCTGGGCCTTGACACCGTTCATGAGGGCCTGGGTGGGAGAGGCAGCCTCTGCAGGCTCTAGGAACAGCAGGGAGAGTGCCAGTCCCGGGTCACGCCCCAGGACCAGTCGGCACCCCCAGCTGACTCCTTCCCCTCCTCGCTCCTCAGCTCACCCTCAAAGTTTCTCCGAGAGGGACTCAGGCTGTAGAAGATCTGTGAGTCTAAGTGGGGAGCCTCTTCGAACGGGATAGAAATCTCAAAGGTCTCTTCATCCTTCACTGGAGAGATGATGCCAGCATAGGTCACTCCAGAAGCAGCCAGGACTTCCAAACACCCCCGCCCACTTCTACCCGGGAGTAGAGGGGACAAGGATGGCAGGCCAAGGGGGTTGGGGGCAGGGTCCTCACTTGTGCGCCTACGGCTACTTCGGTCAGTCATAGTGAGGTGGGCTTCCTGCAGACCAGCAGCTGAGCGCCTCAGGGGCACTGGACAGAAACAGTCACCACAAATGGGGTCAGTCCCGAGGCAGGTTAGAGTACCTATCACTGATGGGGAACTCGGGTCTGAGGACCACAAGGACCCAGACTCCAGCACTGACAGTGAGTTTCAAATTCCTGGAGCGATAACGAGGGGGCTGAGGACCCGGACTCTTTGATGGTGAGAAAGATGCTGGACTCCTACATTTTTGGGTTCTTCATGTAGTCAACACAGCAAGGACACTCGGGCCTGAATGGGGACCCTCATGGCGGGCCACCTCCCGGCCAAGATTAGACATGGGTGCAGTAGGGAAACCACCCCAACTTCCTGGCATTGGGTGTGGGGGGGTCCAGCCCGAAAGCACAGCCTCCCCCCACCCTGGACCTCCACTCTTTCACCCCCACCACCACCTCGCAGTCGCGAGGGTGAGCAGGGTCCTCGCCAAAGCGGTGGGGGGGGGCTGGGCGCGTGCGCAGTGCGGGGGAGGTCACGCGTGGGCATGCGCCCCCGCCCTTTGTCCCATGAGTGGGAGGGGTGACCGTAGCAAAGCCTTCAGGCAGAGGCACACAGCAACAGGCCAGGGGGACAGGACTGACCACCATCCCCCGCCCGTGGATACCCGGGCCCTCCGCGCTCACCCACCTTCGCGCGGACTCCAGCCCAGGGTCCGACCGCGGCGGCGCCCATACCCATTCCCAGCGCTGGGGAGCGTCTGCAAAGTGCCACGGGATGCGGAGAGAAAAGCCCACCCACCAGCAAGCGGGCACACACCGGCAGAGAAGGACGAGTCTCGGAAATGGGCGGCGGGGCGGGTAAATACCCGGGCACTCGCCTAGTCCAGCCGGCTTGGCGAGCATCCAGGAGTCTAGGAGCTCAGGTGAGACCCGTCGTTTGCGCGCAGATCAGGGCTGCATTTGCGCGATGGCCCCTTGCAGCACATTCTCCCCCCCCCCCCGCCCTACCCAAAACCTAGGCAGGGAACGTCACAAAATTCTCATGCTACAGAGCTTGCGCGGCTCCGGGGGTCCTCCAAGTGAAGGCTATGTGCTCAATGTGCCCAGAACAGTGGGGCGAGGGTGTGAGGCAGAAAAGAAAAGTTGAATTCCCTTTTAATAATCTCTCCAGACAGGCTGGTATCTCCCCTCCCAACACCGGTCCCATATCTCTCAACCAGTCTCCGCCCCAACGTTTCCAGGGATATGGGGACCCTGGATGTAGGAACCTGTTGGGTTGTGTAGCAGTTACTCCCCAGAAATGAAGAACAGTCCCCACTACAGTTGGCTATGGAACACAGCTAGACTGGACTTGGCTTTTTCTAGTTCTCCCTGGCCTCAGTTTACTCGCCTGTTGTAGGAAAATTACAGTTCCCTCCCTGTAGGTTCTCGGTGAGGATGCGGGGACATCCGTCAAAAGTCAGCCTGGGCCAGGCCACACTTGGAGCTCAAGATTCAAGTGCTGGTTGGGGTGACTCACACCTTTATTCCTAGCACTTGGGAGACAGAGGTGGGAGGATCGCTGTGAGTTGGAGGTCAGCCTGGGACTACAGAGCGAATTCCAGGGCCAGAGACCCTACCTGGGGGAAGAGGGGAGATCCAAATGTTGGTATTACGTGAGGTCAGCAGGTGGGGCAGTAACACAGCCTAGAGAACACTTTCCCAGTCGGGGATATTAGTTTTACCACTCGGGAGTGGTGCAAGTGGAAAAGAGGCCCAACAGTGCCTGGCACAAAGTAGGCAGTAAAAATGTACTCTGAAGGTAGATGTTTATTAGGCCTGCAGCTCAGTTCTCCCTGATGGTTTGGCACGAAGCATCCGGCCCTGGGATTCTGGAGCCCGGATGGAAGCACTTTACTCCGGTGGGGGAACATTGAATTGACCCAAGAAAACCAGCTCCCTTTCCTATTTCACTTACAAGTAAACTGCAGGCTGGGTCAGAAAGTCCAGGGGGAGCCACCTGCCCTAGATTAGTGGTTTTCAAACTACAGGTTTATAGGAAGAAGAGAATTTTATATAAAAGCATGGACTCTGTTATTTTATTTATGTATTTATTTACTAGTTTTTCTAGGTTTAAAAAGTCAAAAGAGCAGGACATGGTGGCGCAGGCCCTTAATCCCAAGAGAGATTAGTAGGAGAATTGCTGTGAGTTCAAGGCCAGCCTGAGACTATAGCAATCCAGGTCAGCCTGAGCTAGAGTGAGACTCTACCTTGGAAAAACTAAAATAAATAAATAATAAAGTCAAGAGCCGGGCTTGGTGGCATTCGGGAGGCAGAGGTAGAAGGATCACCATGAGTTCAAGGCCACCCTGAGAATACAGAGTGAATTCCAGGTCAGCCTGGGCTAGAATGAGACCCTACTGCAAAAAAAAAAAAAAAAAAAAAAATAGCCAGGCATGGTGGCACATGCCTTTAATCCCAGCACCCAGGAGGCAGATGTAGGAGGATCACAGTGAGTTCAAGGCCACCCTGAGACTACATAGTGAATTCCAGGTCAGCCTGAGCTAGAGTGAGACTCTACCTTGGAAAAACTAAAATAAATAAATAATAAAGTCAAGAGCCGGGCTTGGTGGCATTCGGGAGGCAGAGGCAGAAGGATCACCATGAGTTCAAGGCCACCCTGAGAATACAGAGTGAATTCCAGGTCAGCCTGGGCTAGAATGAGACCCTACTGCAAAAAAAAAAAAAAAAAAAAAAAAAAAAAAAATAGCCAGGCATGGTGGCACATGCCTTTAATCCCAGCACCCAGGAGGCAGATGTAGGAGGATCACAGTGAGTTCAAGGCCACCCTGAGACTACATAGTGAATTCCAGGTCAGCCTGAGCTGCAGTGAAAACCTACCTTGAAAAGAAAAAAATATAATAATAATAATAAATTCAAAAGAGGTCTCTTTTTTTTTGGCTGTTCCCTTCTAAACTTCCAGTTCTCTGCTCTGGTAAGCCCCCACCCCCACGTGGTCCCAAAACCCTACTCCCACATGGGCTCTACCCCCTCTCACCTCCCTCCTGGTGAGATCTCACTGTACTTCCTCCTCTTTCCTTCTCTTAATATAATAAAGTCTCTATAAATCTTAGCCAGGCGTGGTGGCACATGTCTTTAATCTCAGCACTCTTGGGAGGCAGAGGTAGGTGGATTGCTGTGAGTTCGAGGCTACCCTGAGACTTCATAGTGAATTCCAGGTCAGCCTGGGCTAGAGCAAGACCCTACCTTGAAAAACAAACAAACAACAACAACAACAACAACAAAAACACCCTATAAATCTTAAATAAAAGGGGGAGTTGGAGAGATGGCTCAGGGATTAAGGCCCTTGCCTGTGAAGCCTAAGAACCTAGGTTCGATTCCCCAGTACCCATGTAAACCCAGATGCACAAGATGGCTCATGCGCCTGGAGTTCATTTGCAGTGGCTAGGGGTCTTGGCGTGTCCATTCTCTCCCCCTCTTCTTTCTCTCTTCTCTCTCTCTGCTTGCATATAGATACATAATTTTTTTTAAAAGAAACCTGGCATGGTGGTGCACGCCTTTAATCCCAGCATTCTGGAGGCACAGGTAGGAGGATTGCTGTGAGTTCGAGGCCAGCCTGAGACTAGATAAAGAATTCCAGGTCAGCCTGGGCTAGAGCGAGTCCCTACCTCAAAAGAAAAAAAAAAAAAGAAAGAAGGAAGGGAGGGAGGGAGAAAGAAAGAAAAAGAAGAAAGAAAGTCAGTCAAAAGATTGTAGGGTGTTCTGTGCACACAAAAGGTAACTTGGTTCACACGCAGTCCATGTATTTATATTCTGGGTTGTCGTACAAAACAGAATAGTGGAGTGTTACTGAAACAATGAGGGGAAAAGTCAAACACATTCCCATATATTAAGGGACTGAGGCAGTGCTGTTTCCAGAACTGATAGACTTTCCCATTCCTTAACCAGGCCAGCCAAGGTGTGCCTTCTAGGTGGTGAACAGAGACCAAAAACATGTCTCCAAAGCTGTCTCCGAAACCGTGTTGAGGATGGAAAATGTGTTTATTGGATGTCGAGTCCAGAGCTCTGGATGGTGGTGGGAGGCAGACCTGGGCCCAGGTGCTTTCTGCTCCTCCAGTCAGAGCACCAGTGCCATACCGCAGGTCTTCAGGGCTGCAGGGCTGTGTTCCTTGTGAGGCTCATCCTTATCACAGCTTCAGAGCATTAGGATGCCTCGCTGGTTCAGACTCCTCTCCAGACAGAGCTTACTAACAGGAGGCCGGTCTAGGGGCCCCCAAACCAGTCTTGCAGCTCAGGCCAGTGTATGAGGGCTTAAGGAGTCCCACTGTCCCTGGGGGCAGCACGGAGAGCAGATGGATGTTTCCACCGGGTATGCTTCTGCAATGTGTTCTCCTTGAAGCGGCGGAGGCAGTGAGAGCGGCTGTGCTTGACCAGCTCCCAGGCATGCCGGAAGCGGAGAGAGCAGGGCAGGCAGCTGCAGGGAAGCCTTCCACCAACCCCGCGCGAATGGGAGTGGGGGCGCTCCAAGTGGCTGGCCCGCTTGAAAGCTTTCACACAGGACTTCCCCTCCGAGTGTGTTACTATGTCGCTGTAGGTGAGACACGCATGCGAACACCCTAGAGCACACTGGGCAGCGATGGCACTTTTTCTGGGCTGAAGTCCCATCAGCCTGGGGTTCCCTCTACGATTCCTCGCCCACCAGCAATGTACAGAGGACACCCTGGGTGTCAATGAGAAGGTAGTGGTTGGGTCTCAGAGGGGATGAAGTTTGGAGAGATCCGGTAGAGGAGGAAGGTCCGGGATCTGGAAATCCATCTGTCCGAGGGAGAGAGGGCTCCATGGGCTCAACAGAGACAAGAGCCAGGGGCTGAGGGCAGAGAGAGACGCCAGAATCCGTAGAGGTGGCTGAAGCCTGGTGAGTGGGAGAGAGGACGAGGAGATCGCACTGAGGAGTGGACCACAGAACCATGGACTCCGTTTTTATGTACTATGCCCAAGTTCTGCATGGCCCCAGCCGCCGGGTCTCACTAGTGCATCTGCCCGCTTATGGACTCAAGGCCCTCTAAAAGGCCGGGGGCCTCCTGTGCTCCACCATCCACTGTATTCACAGAACCTCGCTCCCCTTCCCCCATGTGACCCTCCCGGACCTCTACGCTCTGACCCCGGTGTGGGTCCATCCTCTACGCTCAGTGTCTCCGGATCCACACCCGACCCCGGCACAAATCTCTGGATCATCTTGGTGCAAGCTCTTGCACAGAGCCCACTCTGGACGCCACCCTCTGGGCCTCGCAGGTGCCCGGGCCGGCTAGGAGCTCCGCCTCTGGTGCAGCAGCCTGTCGGGTCCTGGCGGCCTCAGGTTACGCCCACAGTTGCAGGCCGCGGAAGGACAGGGCCCCCAGGTAATCCCTAAGAGCGGCCGGTGACAGTAAAGGGAGCGAGGACCCAGGAAGGGAAAGAGGGGAGGGGACGGTAAAGGCGGGGCGCCTTGGGCATCGGAGAAAGTGTTCCGGCCAGAAACACATTCCGAGCGCAAGGTTCCCAGGTTTGCTTACCGATCGGGTCCCCACTCTTCCCCCAACACAGAACACACGGCAAGGAAGAGCCTAAACATGGAGTGTGGAATGTTTATTGAGGAACGAATGGGGGAGTCAGAGGCATAAAAGGGAAGTAAAGAAATGAACCAGGCCATGCTGGTGCTCCCTTTGCATGCCTTCCACACACACATCTGCTCAGAGAGGTCGCATCACTTGCAAAGGCTCACACACGGCACGGTTGGACTGCAGCCCAGGTTCAACCGGCTCCCAGGCCGGGAGAGGAACAGACAACTTTGGTCTACATCACACAGCTAGACAGGAGGGGAAGGGGGGGTGAGAAGAAGAAGAAAAAAAAAGGCTTCTCTTTTGGGGGAAGTGGGGGAAACCGAGGCCTAAGGGTAAGGCAGTAACCTCAGCGGAACCGAGAATAATGTGTGGGGGTGACGCTGTGTGGGGTCAGACGTGGTGCCCCCCGACAGGGTGGGGCTGAGGCTCAGTGCAGGCGCACGTGCTGCGCCAGCTCCGAGGCGTCCTGGAAGCGGCGCGGGCACAGCGGGCAGGTGTGCGGCGGGCCGGCGCGCGCGCGGTGCGTGGCTCGGTGCCGCGACAGGTGGCTGGAGCGCTTGAAGGCCTTGCCACAGGCGCCGCACGTAAAGGGCTTGAGGTCCGAGTGCGACACGCGGTGGCTCTGCAGCCGCAGGGGGCTGGCAAAGACACGGGCGCACTCCGGGCAGCTGTAGCCCTTGCGGGGAACGGGTTCTCCCGGGGTCGCCTCGCGCTGCGGCGGGCCCCGAGGCTCCTCCTCCAGCTGCACCGTGTACGTGTAGGGTACCCCGTTGGCGTCGATGAGCAGGTGGCGGCCTAGCCGTGGGGGCCGAGGCCCCGCCGCTGAGGACGAAGTGGAGGAGGGACCTTCCGCCTTGGGGAAAGGGGGAGTTTTGGGGGGCGGTGGGTCCATGACCTCCGGAGAGGTGGACCGAGGGTGGGGTGGCCGCGGCGGCAGCAGCAGCATCTGGAGCAGCAGCTGGGAGCGGCGGAGGGGAGAGAAGTTTAGATCAACTCTTCCTTTCAGGAAAAGATCCCTAACAAAGAAAATGTGTGTCCTTCCCATCCCCGCCCCCGTTTTCTGTGCCAGACTCTGTCCCAGTGACCTATCTCCCTACAAAAATTAAAACTGGAGCTGGAGCCATGGCTTAGCGGTTAAGGCGCTTGCCTGTGAAGCCTAAGGATCCCCTTCGATTCTCCAGGTCCCAGGTAAGCCAGATGCACAAGGTGGCACATGCATCTGGAGGTTGTTTGCAGTGGCTAGAGGCCCTGGTGCGCCCATTCTCTCTTTCTCTAATAAATAAAATAAAATAAAACTAAGCCAGGCATGGTGGCGCACGCCTTTAATCCCAGCATTCAGGAGGCAGAGATAGGAGGATTGCAGAGGACACCCTGAGACTACATAGTGAATTTCAGGTCATCCTGTGCTAGAGGGAGACTCTACCTTGAAAAAAACAAAATAATTAATAATAATATCAGTCCCCGTCCCAGGGACGCCTCCACCCTTCCCTTCTTCCTACAGGGTTCTTCGGTCAGCACTTGGCAGTCAGGTCCCGCAGTTATCCTCCTCCCGTCCACTCCTCCACCGGCCATCCATCCCCAAGTCCATTTTTTTCTTTTATACCTTGGCTCCTCTCTAACACCCCGGGCCCTCCTTTCCTCTTCTCCACTGCTCAACTCCAACTCTGGCTGGGTCTTCTGTCTCAGGTCTGGCAAAAGCCTTGGAAGAACACTCTACGTCTTCCCCCTCCCCACACACACCCAGGAGGTCCCCATCTCCGCTGACATTGTAGCCTCTCGTTTCCTCCCTGAAGCGGTTTCCAAACTTGGCACCATGGTCTCGCCATCCCATTGGAACCCATCCTTTTCACCAATAATCCTGAGATCCTCAATTCCCGACTACCCCCCCCCCTTTTGATGCAGGATCTCACTGTAGCCCAGGTTGACTTGGAAGGAGTTTCTCTGACAGCCCCAGGGTGGCCCTGAACTCACTGTGATCCTTTTATCTCAGCTTCCCAGAGTGCAAGGATATCCCGGCTATGTCTCCACAACCCCCGCCCCCAGGTAGGGTTTCACTCTAGCCCAGGCTGACCTGGAATTCACTCTGTAGTCCCAGGGTAGCCTGGAGCTCACGGCGATCCTCCTACCTACCTCTGCCTCCCAAGTGCTGGGACTAAAGGCGTGCACCACCACGCCCGGCTACATCTCCACACCCTTCTCGTAACAATTCATTCCCCACTGTAAATGGCACTGACATCTTTGTCTCTCTCTACCTTCGGGGCCTCCTTCTGCGACCCTCGGGCAGGCTGGACTCTTTTTTTTTTTTTGGGGGGGTAGATGTCCCTTTTCCACACCATCTCTCCCGTGCCCTCTTTTCTCCTTCCTAGAAGCATGTCTATTTCTCCTTCCTTCTTCGGATCTCCATCCCTCCCCTTCGGGGTTATTCTAGCCATGGCCCGTATGCCTTGTGATGTTCGGGCTGCCTTGGTCCCGTGCACCTCGGCGCCCTCCGCCCCCGTCCCGTTACTTAAACACACATACTCACACACACTCACACACACACACACATCCGGGTCTTCCCACTCCCCACGTTTCTATCAGGCGCCCTGACACCTCTATTCCCCTCTCGTCCGTCCACAGGCACCCAGCGTAGCGGTCCCCGCCTCACCGCCCCCAGCCCAGCCGGCCTCGCGCCATCGCCAAGAAGCCAGGCTCCTCCCTCCATCCCGGCCCCCGTACCCGGTGCAGCAGCCTCTCGGGTCCGGGGGGAGGGGAGAAAGCGGGCCGAGGTCCCAGGCGGACCCGGGCTTGCCTTGGCGAGCGCCGAGGCAGGACCGAGCTTCCGGGTAGTTCCGGGCCGGCGGCGGCGCCGGGGACTCGGGTCCAGGGGGTGGGGGGCGGGGGTGTGCGGGGGCGCGAGGGGCGGCGGCGTCCCTGAGAAAGAACGCCGGTCGGAAACTAGGGCTCCGCGAACAATGGTTCCGCAGCCAGAGTCGGCCCCTCTCTTGAGAGCGCGCCGTGGGGAGAGTGGATTTGGGCAGCGGGGGGTGGGAGGGAGTGGGGGTTGGGGCGCCAGGGAGAACGGCCTCCTAAAGAACCATCGCCTGCTCCTGATCGCACTTCCCCAAAAGTAGAAGTTCCGTCGCTCTGGCAAGGATGGCAGTGTACTGGAGCTAACGAAGATGAAAACGTGCAGATAACCTGCAAGAAAATGGGGTGCATAGTTTGTCATCTTGCAGAACCAGTCAAGGTAGAGGACTAAGGAAGGGAATGTTTCTTGTTGTTGAGCAAAATAAGGTCCAGAAGCCAGCTCTTTGCTCTCCTGTGACATGGCCATCATTCTCTCATCTCATAAGTGGGGAAACCGAGGTCCAAAGAAGACGTTGCTGCGTAAGATGAGTTGTGAGGTCTGGAGAGATGGCTTAGCGGTTAAGGCACTTGCCTGCAAAGCCAAAGGACCGAGGTTCAGTTCCCCAGAACCCACATAAAGCCAGCTGCACAAGGTGGCACATGCGTCTGGAGTGTTAATTTGCAATGCCTGGAGACCCTGGCGCACAAAACTTTTTTTTTTTTTTTTTAATCTAAGGTCACCCTGAGACTTCATAGTGAATTCCAGGTCAGCCTGGGCAAGGGTAAAACCGTATCTTAAAAAAAAAAAAAAAGTCCAAGGGCTGAGAGATGGCTTAGCATTTAAAGCGCTTGCTTGTGAAGCCTAAGGATCCTGGTTCCAAGCTTGATTCCCCTGTACCCACATAAGTCAGATGCACAAGGTGGTAGATGCATCTGGAGTTCGTTTGCAGTGGCTAGAGGGCCTGATGCGCCCATTCTCTCCCTCCCCCCTCTCTACTTTCTCTCTGTGTCTGTTGCTCTCAAATAAATAAAAATAAACAAAAATTTTAAACAATTTTTAAAATTTGGGCTGTAGAGATGGCTTACGGTTAAGGCGTCTGCCTCCTTAAGCCTAAGAACGCTGGTTCCATTCTCCAGCAGTTCCAATCTCCAGGTCCCACGTTTAGCCAGATGCAAAGTGATGCAAGGGCGCAATGCCGCACTTGACCACAAGGGGGCGCACGCACCTGGATTTCGTTGGCAGCAGCTGAGAGGCTGCTGGCACGCCCACCTCTGTCTTACTCTCCCTCTCTGTCTCCAAAAAAAAAATTTTTTTTTTTAATTCAAGACTCAACAGCTCTGAGCTCTGTATTTCATATTCCATGATAATACAGGAGTTTTGGGGTTCCCTGCCAATACACCAATATATATCAATGTATCAATAATCTGGGGAGGGGGGGGATTTCCTGGATCCTTGTCTCATGACAAGAATGAAATCCATAGACTAGAGAAAGTTCAGAAATATTTTATATTTTAGAGCTTTAAAGAGGGACAGCTTTAAGAGAAGGGGGACCTAAGGAAAGGAAGGAAGACCTGGCTTTTACCCAAGGAGGCAAGATGGGGTTTTAGGAGACTCAGGTTAGATTTTTTTTGTTTTGTTGTTTTTCGAGGTAGGGTCTCACTCTGGTCCAGGCTGACCTGGAATTCACTATGTAGTTTCAGGGTGGCCTTGAACTCACAGTGATCCTCCTACCTCTGCCTCCCGAGTGCTGGGATTAAAGGCGTGCACCACCATGCCGGGCAAGATAGGGTTTTAGAAGCCCACCTCAAGACTCAGGTTAGAGTTTTTTTGTTTGTTTGTTTGTTTGTTTGTTTGTTTGTTTGTTTGTTTTTTGAGTTTTTCGAGGTAGGTTCTCACTCTAGTTCAGGCAGGCTGACCTGGACTTCATTACATAGTCTCAGGGTAGCCTCGAACTCACAGTGATCCTCCTACCTCTGCCTCCCGAGTGCTGGGATTAAAGGCGTTGCCACCACGCCCGGCCTCAGGTTAGAGACTTTTATGAGCCCCATGGATATGCAGCTGGTTTAGCCAGTCTAGTACTGACACCAGCTGTCTGGGGTTAGGATTCATGTAAAAGGACAATCTTCTCAGAATTTTGTTTTTTGGTTTTTTTTTTGTTTGTTTGTTTGTTTTTGAGGTAGGGTCTTGCTCAAGACAAGGCTGACTTAGAATTCACTATGCAGTCTCAGAGTGGCCTGAGACTCAAGGCTATCCTCCTATATCTGCCTCCCATTCTTCCCCACCCCGTGCAAATAAATAAATAAAAATATTTAAAATATAGCCTAATGACCTGAGTTGGATTCCGCAATACCCATGTAAAGCTACCCTGAGACTACATAACTAATTCCAGGTCAGCCTCGACCCCCCCCCAAAAAAAAAGATTACCACTTCCTTGGATGAGGCTCCTGCAGCCTCAGCTTACTTATAGAGCAAGGAGCCCAGAGCAGCCACACCAATATGTCTTACTTCATCCTGGAGGACAGTTTCCCCATGTCTGCTTCAAGCTTTGTCCTTGTCCTTGTCCTTGTCCAGAAGTGTGCAGACACCACCTAGAAGTTTCATCCCATCATGGGTCTCGACATCGCCCCAGCCACTTAGGGTTGGGGTTAGGAGCTCCCTGTGTCAGGATCACCCCCCCAGGATGCTATGAGAGAGAGAGAGAGAGAGAGCACGTGCGTGCCAGTGCCTCTAGCCACTACAAACGTGCATCTGGCTTTATGTGGGTACTGGGGAATTGAACCCAAGTCCTTAGGATTTGCAGGCAAGCATCTTAATCACTGAGTCATCTCTCCAGCTCAGCTCTTTGATCTTTTACCCTCTGTATACTCTATCTCACGAGTCATTGTACACAGCTGGCACAGGGGATGCCTGAGATCTCATAGGTGGGGGTGTTTGATGGCCCTCTCCATTCCCTTCTTTGAGGAGCTGACCCAACTGCTTTTTTAAAAAATTGTATTTTATTCATTTATTTATTTGGTTTTGTTTTTTGTTTTGTTTTGTTTGAGGTAGGGTCTCCCTCTAGCCCAGGCTGAACTGGAATTCACTATGTAGTCTCAGGGTGGCCTTGAACTCATGACGATCCTCCTACCTCTACCTCCCGAGTGCTGGATTAAAGGCGTGCGCCACCACGCCCAGCTGTATTTTATTTATTTATTCATTTGAGAGAGAGAAAGAGGCAGAGAGAGAATGGGTGCGCCAGGGCCTCCAGCCACTGCAAACGAATTCCAGATGCTTGTGCTCCCCCACCCCTTGTGCATCTGGCTTACATGGGTCCTGGAGGCAATTGCCTTAATTGCTAAGCCATCTCTCCAGCCTCCCCAACTGCTTTTGATAAACTGGCAATAGTTACTTAGTGTGTTCAGTGCGGAGGGATTTCGCCTCACAACAGCAACCCAAGTAGCTACTGTGGGGTGGGGGGGCGGTACTGGCTTGAACCTAGGGCTTCACTCGTGCTAAGCAAGTATTCTACCACTAAGCTGTAGCCCCAAGTCTAATTATTTCTTTTTCAAGGTAGGGTCTCACTTTAGCCCAAGCTGATCTGGAATTCACTGTGTAGTCTTAAACTGACCTTGAACTCACAACAATCTTCCTAATCAGCCTCTGTAGTGTTGGGATTAAAAGTGTGTGCCAGCCGGGCGTGGTGGCGCACACCTTTAATCCCAGTACTCGGGAGGCAGAGGTAGGAGGATCGCCGAGAGTTCAAGGCCACCCTGAGACTACATAGTTAATTCCAGGTCAGCCTGGATCAGAGTAAAACCCTACCTTGCAAAACCAAAAAAAAAAAAAAAAAAAAAAGTGTGTGCCACCACACCTGGCGGGGGTGGGGGGAAGAGAGAGAGAGACAATTGGCACATCAGGGCCTCTAGCCACCTGCAAATGAACTTGAGACAACTTTGTGCTTCTGGCTTTACACGGGTATTGAGGAATTGAATGTCACTAGGCTTTATGGGCAAGCACCTTAACTACTGCACAATCTCTCCAGCCCCTAAACACTTCTAATAGTGGCTGTGTGGATTCAGCTTGACGTGACTGAAGCCATCTTGAGTTACTGCTATGAGTACCCTGGAGTAAGCTTTGTTGGTTTCCCTGCATTGTTGCCAATGAACTATAGACATAACCATTAGAGTAGATTTTATTTTATTTTATTTTATTTTATTTATTTATTTTTTGGTTTTTCGAGATAGGGTTTCACTCTAGCCCAGGCTAACCTGGAATTCACTATGTAGTCTCAGGGTGGCCTTGAAGCATGGCAATCTTCCTACCTCTGCCTCCCGAGTGCTGGGATTAAAGGCATGTACTACCACACCGGCTCTCTCTCTCTCAATCTCTTTTTTTTTTTTTCTTAGGTAGGGTCTCACTCTAGCTCAGGCTGACCTGGAAATCACTATGGAGTCTCAGGGTGGCCTCCAGCTAAATGCGATTCTCCTACCTCTGCCTCCCGAGTGCTGGGATTAAAGGCGTGCACCACCACGCCCAGCTTTCCAGCTTTCTTTTTTTTATTTTTTAAAATTTTTTTATTTTTTTATTTATTTTTGGAGAGAGAGATAGACAGAGAGGGAGACAGAGATGGGTGTGCCAGCAGTCTCTCAGCTGCTGTGAACGAAATCCAAATGTGTGCGCCCCCTTGTGGTCAAGTGTGGCATTGCGCCCTTGCGTCACTTTGCATCAGGCTAAACGTGGGACCTGGAGATTGGAACCAATGTTCTTAAGCTTAGCAGGCAGGCTCCTTAGCCGCTAAGCCATCTCTCCAGTCCTCTTTTTTTTAATTTTTTAAAATTTATTTACTTGTTTATTTGAGAGAAAGAGAGACAGATAGAGAGAAAATGGGTGTACCACGGTCTCCAGCCACTACAAATGAACTCCAGACGCATATGCCACCTCCTACATCTGGCTTATGTGGGTCCTGGGGAACCTAGGTCCTTTGGCTTTGCAGGCAAGTGCCTTAGCCACTAAGCCATTTATCTAGTCCAGGCTGACCTGGAATTTACTACTTAGTCTTAGGGTGGCCTCGAACTCACATTGATTCTTCTATCTCTGCCTCCCGAGTGCTGTTTTTTTTTTTTTTTCCTGTTTGTTTGTTTGTTAGATTGGAGATAGGGTCTTGCTCTAGCCAAGGCTGACCTGAAATTACTATGTATTCTCAAGCTGGCCTTGAACTCACAGTGATTCTCCTATCTCTCTGCCTCTTAAATGCTGGGATTAAAAGCACGTGACACCACACCTGGCTAGTTTGTATAGTTTAACAAATAGGCTCTGGTGCCAGGAATGTGCCTGTTTCTTTGATACTAGCTGAAGATAAGACAAATACATTCCAGCTTGGATGAAGTTACTTTTGTCCTGACATGAATTTTAGGAATCCACTTGCTCTTACTGCCACCTAGGATCACCGTCCTGTAGGAACTGCCCAATAAATTGTATTCTGGGGTTGAAGAGATGGCTTAGTGGTTAAGGCACTTGCCAGCAAAGTCTAAGAACCTAGGTTAGAGTCCCCAGGACCCACACAAAGTGGCACATGCATATGGAGTTTGTTTGCAGAGGATGGAAACCCAGGCATGCCCATTCACTTATCTGTCTCTGCTTGCAAATAAATAAAAATAGTTATTAAACCGGGTGTGGAGGTGGCCTCCTTTAATCCTAGCACTAGGCAGGCAGAGGTAGAAGGATCACTGAGAGTTCGAGGCCATCCTAAGACTACATAGTGAATTCCAGATCAGTCTGAGCTAGAGTGAGACCTTACCTCAAAAAAAATTTTATTAAAAACGGGGATAAGCCGGGCGTGGTGGCGCACGCCTTTAATCCCAGCACTCGGGAGGCAGAGGTAGGAGGATCACCGTGAGTTCAAGGCCACCCTGAGACTACATAGTTAATTCCAGGTCAGCCTGGGCCAGAGTGAGACCCTACCTCGAAAAACCAAAAATAAAATAAAATAAAATAAATAAAAACAGGGGGAGGAGCTGGAGAGATGGATTAGTGGTTAAGCGCTTGCCTGTGAAGCCTAAGGTCCACAGTTTGAGGCTCAATTCTCCAGTTCCCACATAAACCAGATGCAAAAGGAGGTGCATGCATCTGGAGTTCGTTTGCAGTGGCTGGAGGAACTGGAGCACCCATTCTCTCTCTGTCTCTCTCTGTCTCTCTCTGTCTCTCTCTCTCTCTCTCTCTGCCTTTTCCTCTGTCTGTTGCCCTCAAATAAATAAAAATAAACAACTTAAAAACCAGGGGAAGGATTAATCAAAATCTAAGAGGATATAAGTAAGTCATATGGAAACCTACTTTTTTGGACAATGGAACACTCAGAAGCCATAGATTGTTACTAGAAAATTTTCAGAGCCAGGGATGGGATACCTTCCAGTGAGTTATTGGCCAGGGAGGTCACTGATACCCCCAAAATATTACAGGCTATTGCCAAGGCCCTTGGTTTCCCACCAGCAATAGATGGTGAGACCCTATTGCTGAAGACTCCACACACTTGGGTGGCAAGTTCACTGAGAAATCCTGATAAAGCTGAGCTGAAAGTTTCCTCCATGTGGACCAGCTGACAGAAAGCTGGAAAAAGCTACACTGCATACAGTTCAATGGGAGAGAGAGAAATCACTGGTGAAGATACTCAACAGTGAACACTGCAAGCTTTAAATTTGGCCAGCCAGGCCAAATGAGCCAACGGGTGCAATAGTGGCATGTCTGTTATGGGGAAAACCAACTGCTCTCTAACTGGACTGGAGGCCTGCTCCATGGGAGGGAATATATCCCTGATACTGAAAACCTACAACAGGGATAGTCATGAGCCCTACAGTTGTATCGTCTGCTGGTGCCTGGCTAAATGTATATACTATGCACACCAAACTGCCCAGTAAGGCACTTCTCACTTCTCTTAATGTGTGTGTGTGTGTGTGTGTGTGTGTGTGTGTGTGTGTGTGTTTTGGTGTTCAAGGTAGGGTCTCACTCTAGCGTAGGCTGACCTGGAATTCATTATGTAGTCTTAGGGTGGCCTCGAACTCAAGGTGATCCTCCTACCTCTGCCTCCCGAGTGCTGGGATTAAAGACATGCACCACCATGCCCAGCTCATACCCATATATTTATGCTACTCTCTCTTTTAGTCAGAGAAGCTTCTCTTTTCAGATGGCAGTGACCTTGGGATGACTCAGAAGGCACCATAGCGCTGAGAAGAAGTGACAGAGGAGTGCTCAGCACTGAAATATCTCTAACACATCTTCTAAGGCCCAGGATCCATTGAGGAAGAGGGGGTGGGAAGAATGTAGGAGCCAAAGGAAGGGTAGGACTCCTTACAACATGCTCATTCACACACAAAATGGCCTGGATATCCATGACCTCACAGTGCCTGACACTACCTATACAGAACATCCTAACAGGAGGAAAAGATCATGACATCAAAATAAAAAAGAGACTGAGAGACGGAGGGGATATGATGGAGCGTGGAGTTTCAAAGAGGAAAGAAAGTGTGGGGAGGGAGGGAAGTAGCATGGGATATTGTCTACAATTATGGAAGTTGTCAATTAAAAAAAAGGGCTGGAGAGATGGCTTAGCGGTTAAGGCACCTGCCTGCTAAGCCTAAGAACCCGGTTCCAATCTCCAGGTCCCACGTTTAGCCAGATGCAAAGTGACGCAAGGGCGCAATGCCGCATTTGCCCACAGGGGGGTGCATGCATCTGGATTTTGTTCACAGCAGCTGAAAGACTGCTGGCGTGCCCATCTCTGTCTCCCTCTCCCTCTCTCTGTCTGTCTCTCTCTGTGTCTCTCTCCAGAGTAAAAAAAAAAATTAAAAAATTTTTAAAAAGGGCTGGAGAGATGGCTTAGTGGTTAAGGCGTTTGCCTGCAAAGCCAAAGGACCCTGGTTCTATTCTCTAGGACCCACATAAGCCAAATGCACAAGGGGGCACATGCATCTGGAGTTCATTTGCAGTGGCTGGATGTCTTGGCATGCCCATTCTCTCCCCCACTGCCTCTTTCTCTCTCTCAAATAAATAAATAAAATATATTTTAAAAAAAATAAGCTGGGCGTGGTGACGCACGCCTTTAATCCCAGCACTCGGGAGGCAGAGGTAGAAGGATCGCTGAGAGTTCAAGGCCACCCTGAGACTACATAGTTAATTCCAGGTCAGCCTGGACCAGAGTTAGACCCTACCAAAAACCAAAAAAAAAAATAAATAAATAAATAATTAGGGGGCTGGGGTTGGAGAGCAGTTAAGGCACTTGCCTGCGAAGCCTAAGGAATTAAGTGTATGGTATTGCACATATGTATGTAGAAGAACAGATTACAGGGAGGGGAATGGCCAAAGCGAGGCCATGGGAAGAGAATGCATAAAAGAAGGGCAGGGGGAGGGTCAATCTAAATTCAAGATATTGTGAATAAGACTTATGTAAACCCACTTTTTTGAATAATGGCACATCTAGAAGCTGTAGACTATTACTAGAAAATTTTCAGTGCCTGGAATGGGATACCTTCCAGTGAGTTGTTGGCCAAGGAGGTCCCGGTAGCTTCCAAAACATTAAAGGCTTTTGCCAAAGCCCTTGGTTTCCCTTGAGAAACAGATAGTAAGACCCTATTGCTGAAGACATCTCTTGCCTGAGAGGCAAGGTCATTGAGAAAGTAAGCTGGTGCTGAACAGAAAACCTTCTCCCTGTAGACCAGCCAACTGAAAGCTGGAAAAAGCTGCACTGCATGCAGCCATATGGGAGACAGAAGTCATCAGCAGTGAAAACAGTGGACACTGAACATTCAAGTTTGGCCATACAGGCCCAATGACTGAACGGGTGCAATAGTGGCATGTCTACTCTTGGGGTAACCAACTGCTCCATAATTGGACTGAAGGCCCTCTCTACGGGAGGGAATACATACCTGGTACTGAAAAACCTAAGCAAAAGTCTATGGCACTCCAGGTGTGGTGGCGCACGCCTTTAATCCCAGCACTTGGGAGGCAGAGGTAGGAGGATCGCTGTGAGTTCAAGGCCACCCTGAGACTACATAGTTAATTCCAGGTCAGCCTGGGCCAGAGTGAGACCCTACCTCGAAAAACAAAAAAAAAAAAAAAAAAAAAAAAGTCTATGGCAGGAGAGGTCATGAGCCTTAGGGGTATAAAGCCTGCTCTTGTCTGACTAAATGTATATATTATTCCCACCAACCTGCCCTGAAAGCACTACACTTAATGTTCGTGTTCACATATTAACGTTACTCTCACTTCTGGTTAGAGAAGCTTCTCTTTTCAGATGGCGATGACCACTGGGATGACCCAAAAGGCAACATAGTGCTGAGAAGAAGGGATGGAGGAGTGCCTCGCACTGAAACACCTCTGTGACACCCTCCAAGGCTCAGGGACCATTGCGGAAGAGGGGGCGGATAGAATGGAAGAGCCAAAGGAAGGGTATGACTTCTTACAATGCAACTGCCCAGACAGAAATTGGCCTTGATATCCATGACCTTGCAGTGCCTAGCAATACCTTTGCAAGACCCTCAAAATAGAAGAAAAAGATGAAGACATCAAATTAAAAGAAAGACTAATGGAGAGAGGGAGGGGAATATGATGGAGATTGGTGTTCTAAAGTGGAATGGGGGGTGGGGAGGGAAATAGCATATGTTTTTTGTATGTAAGTATAGAAGGTGTCAATAAAAAAAAAGAGAAATACTTTAATCCCAGCACTCGGGAGGCAGAGGTAGGAGGATCGCCGAGAGTTCGAGGCCACCCTGAGACTACATAGTTAATTCCAGGTCAGCCTGGGCCAGAGTGAGACCCTACCTCGAAAAACCAAAAAAAAAAAAAAAAAAAAAAAAAAGAGAAATAAATGAAAAACAAGGGGGCTGGGGTTGGAGAGCAGTTAAGGCACTTGCCTGTGAAGCCTAAGGACCCATGTTCAACTCTCCAGATCCCACATTAGCCAGGCTCACCAAGGTGAGGCAAGTACAAGGTCACACATACCCATGAGGTGGCGTAAGCATATGGAGTTCGATTGTAGTGGCGGAGGCCCTGGTGCACCAATTCTCCCTCTCTCTCCCAGGACCCACGTAAACCAGATGCACAAGGTGGCACATGCATCTAGAGTTCATTTGCAGTGGCTGTAGGCCCTGGTCTGCCCATTTTCTCTTTCTCTCTATCTGTCTCTTCCTCTCTCTCTCAAATAAATAAATTAAATTTTTTTGTTTGTTTTTTTTTCGAGGTAGGGTCTCACTCTGGCCCAGGCTGACCTGGAATTACTTATGTAGTCTCAGGGTGGCCTTGAACTCACAGCGATCCTCCTAACTCTGCCTCCCGAGTGCTGGGATTAAAGGCGTGCACCACCACGCCCGGCTTAAATTAAATATTTTAAAAAAAATTTAAAAAGAGGGCTGGAGGGCCTGGAGAGATGGCTTAGCAGTTAAGCACTTGCCTGTGAAGCCAAAGGACCCTGGTTCAAGGCTTGATTCCCTAGGACCCACGTAAGCCAGATGCACAAGGTGGCACATGCATCTGGAGTTCATTTGCAGTTGCTGGAGGCCCTGGAACACCCATTATCTTACTATCTGCCTCTTTCTCTCTCTGTCACTCTCAAATAAATAAGAAATAACAGAGAGCCGGGTGTGGTGGCGCACGCCTTTAATCCCAGCACTTGGGAGGCAGAGGTAGGATCACTGTGAGTTCGAGGCCACCCTGAGACTACAGAGTGAATTCCAGGTCAGCCTGAGCTAGAGTGAGACCCTACCTGGAAAAAAAAAAAAAAAAGAAATAACAAAAAAAGTATTTTAAAAAGGACTGCAGCCGGGCGTGGTGGCGCACGCCTTTAATCCCAGCACTCGGGAGGCAGAGGTAGGGGATCGCCATGAGTTCAAGGCCACCCTGAGATTGCATAGTGAATTCCAGGTCAGCCTGGGCCAGAGTGAGACCCTACCTTGAAAAAAAAAAAAAAAAAAAGGACTGCAGATTTGGCTTAGTTTTTAAGGTGCTTGCCTATGAACCGTAAGGACCCAGGTTCGATTTCCCAGATCCCATGTAAGCCAGATGGACATAGTGGTGCATACATCTGGAGTTCATTTGAAGTGGCTAGAGGTCCTGGTGTGCCTGTTCTCTTTCTCCCTCTCTCTCTGAAAAAAAGAAAGAAAGAAAGAAAGGAAGGAAGGAAGGAAGGAAGGAAGGAAGGAAGGAAGGAAGGAAGGAAGGAGAAAGCAAGCAATATGGAAGGAAGGAGGGAGGTAGGGAGGGAGGGAAGGAAGGAAGGAAAAGAAAGAAAGAAAGAAAGAAAGAAAGAAAGAAAGAAAGAAAGAAAGAAAGAAAGAAAGAGAGAAAGAAAGGGAAAGAAAGAAGTTGCATTTTGGAGGAGACAGCTCTGAAAGAAAAGTAAATTAATAAATAAATCCAGATAGATTAGACAGGAAAGGTTAGTCCAGGCAACAGGAACAGCCCAAGACTTAACACTTGCAGGTGTGAAAGTGTGAGGGTGTTCAGAGAGGTGTGACAGGTTACTTTTGACCAGAGCACAAAGTGGTGAGATGAAGCTGGAGAGCTGGGCTGGTATTGCCTCAGCAAGGGCCTCAAATTCCAGGATGAGGGGCTGGCAGTGTGCTCAGTGGCAGGGCACTTGCCTAGCATGCCTGAGGCAACTGGGATCAATCTCATGGTGGGGGCAGGGGGCAGGAAATCCTAGCTGAGGACTTGAAACTCTTGACTCATGAGTTTGCTGGGAAAAGGTTTTGAGCTGGGAAAGAACAGGGTCTAGTATGGTGGTGCATGCCTATAATTTCAGCACTTGGGAGACTGAGACAGAATGATCACAATTTCAAGGCCAGCCTTGGGTTACACTGTGAGTTCAAGGGCAGCCTGGCCTGTACATTACTCATCATACAAGGAAATAACAAAATTCTCAAGAGCTCTCAAAGCCACTCAAAGATATAAGGGAAAATCCATTACTGAGGGGGAAAAAAAGACAGGATGTTTCCACAGGAAATGAAAGTACTATAAACAATTAACTATACAAAAACTGAAATTTGGAGGACAATTGTAATCTTAAGAATGTAAATGACAGGAGAAAGAGTTGCTCACCTTGAACGTGGGTTAACAGAAAGGACCTAAACTGAAAAGCAGACAGAAAAATACAAGATTTCTTTAAAAACAAACAGAACCTGAAGAACCTGCTGGACAATAGTAAAAGGTCTCAGATCATTCCAGCTACCCAGGGTCCAAAAATCTGGAATCAGGAGAATGCTTGTGGCATATATCCTAGGTACATGAGCATAATGGCTAAAGTGTATTAAAAAAAAAATCTGGGGCTGGAGAGATGGCTCAGCAGTTAAGGTGCTTGCCTGCAAAGCCTAACGACCAGGGTTCAATTCCCCAGTACCCATGTAAAGCAGGATGCACAAATTGGCACATGCATCTGGAATTCGTTTGCAGTGGCTGGAGGTCTTGGCATAACATTAAAGGCTTTGCCAAAGCCCTTGGTTTCCTTGAGAAACAGATAGTAAGACCCCTATGCTGAAGACATCTCTTGCCTGAGAGGCAAGGTCACTGGAGAAAGCAAGCTGGTGCTGAGCAGAAAACCTTCTCCTGTAGACCAGCCAACTGAAAGCTGGAAAAGCTGCACTGCATGCAGCCATCATGGGAGACAGAGAAAACAGTGGACACTGAATATTCAAGTTTGGCCAGACAGGCCCAATGACTGAACGGGTGCAATAGTGGCATGTCTGCTCTTGGGGTAACCAACTGCTCCATAATTGACTGAAGGCCCTCTTATGGGAGGGAATACATACCTGGTACTGAAAAAACCTAAGCAAAAGTCTATGGCAGGTGAGGTCATGAGCCTTAGGGGTATAAAGCCTGCTCTTGTCTGACTAAATGTATATATTATTCCCACCAAGCTGCCCTGAAAGCACTACACTTAATGTTCATATTCACATATTAATGCTACTCTCACTTCTGGTTAGAGAAGCTTCTCTCTTTCAGATGGTGATGACCACTGGATGACCTAAAAGGCAACATAGTGCTGAGAAGAAGGGATGGAGGAGTGCCCAGCACTGAAACACCTCTGTCACACCCTCCAAGGCTCAGGGACCATTGCGGAAGAGGGGGTGGATAGAATGGAAGAGCCAAAGGAAGGGTATGACTTACAATGCAAAGTGCCTAGCAATACCTTCTCAAGACCCTCAAAATAGAAGAAAAAGATGATGACATCAAATTAAAGAGAGACTAATGGAGAGGAGGGGATATGATGGAACTTGAGTTCTAAAAGTGGAATGGGGGGAGGGGAGGGAAATCAGCATATCCTTTTTGTACATAAACAGAAGTTGTCAATCAAAAAGAATTTTAAAAAAAACACACACACTAGGCAGACTAAGTCTTGTAATAGTGAAACACCTGTGTTGATAAGTAATTTAAAAAACTTTGAGATTTACTGAATGCCAGACCAGATATTTTAACACTTCACTCGAGACCCTTTTGATTTCTTTTTCTGGACAAAAAGCAGTTCAGCAACCCAAGGGGTAGGAATAAAGAACCATTTGTATCAAACAAGGTTTGTTGTGGTTTTTTTGGAGATTAAAACCAGAATTTTATTAAGGACCCATGTTCAATGATACTGAAAACCTCACATTAGCCAGACTCCCAGGTCATTATGTAGTCTTAGGGTGGCCTCTAACTCAAATGCCCAGCTCATACCCATATATTTATGCTACTCTCTTTTAGTCAGAGAAGCTTCTCTTTTCAGATGGCAGTGACCTTGGGATGACTCAGAAGGCACCATAGCGCTGAGAAGAAGTGACAGAGGAGTGCTCAGCACTGAAATATCTCTAACACATCTTCTAAGGCCCAGGATCCATTGAGGAAGAGGGGGTGGGAAGAATGTAGGAGCCAAAGGAAGGTAGGACTCCTTACAACATGCTCATTCACACACAAAATGGCCTGGATATCCATGACCTCACAGTGCCTGACACTACCTATACAGAACATCCTAACAGGAGGAAAAGATCATGACATCAAAATAAAAAAAGAGACTGAGAGACGGAGGGGATATGATGGAGCGTGGAGTTTCAAAGAGGAAAGAAAGTGTGGGGGGAGGAGGGAAGTAGCATGGGATATTGTCTACAATTATGGAAGTTGTCAATTAAAAAAAAGGGCTGGAGAGATGGCTTAGCGGTTAAGGCACCTGCCTGCTAAGCCTAAGAACCCGGTTCCAATCTCCAGGTCCCACGTTTAGCCAGATGCAAAGTGACGCAAGGGCGCAATGCCGCATTTGCCCACAGGGGTGCATGCATCTGGATTTTGTTCACAGCAGCTGAAAGACTGCTGGCGTGCCCATCTCTGTCTCCCTCTCCCTCTCTCTGTCTGTCTCTCTCTGTGTCTCTCTCCAGAGTAAAAAAAAAAATTAAAAAATTTTTAAAAAGGGCTGGAGAGATGGCTTAGTGGTTAAGGCGTTTGCCTGCAAAGCCAAAGGACCCTGGTTCTATTCTCTAGGACCCACATAAGCCAAATGCACAAGGGGGCACATGCATCTGGAGTTCATTTGCAGTGGCTGGATGTCTTGGCATGCCCATTCTCTCCCCACTGCCTCTTTCTCTCTCTCAAATAAATAAATAAAATATATTTTAAAAAAATTAAGCTGGGCGTGGTGACGCACGCCTTTAATCCCAGCACTCGGGAGGCAGAGGTAGAAGGATCGCTGAGAGTTCAAGGCCACCCTGAGACTACATAGTTAATTCAAGGTCAGCCTGGACCAGAGTTAGACCCTACCAAAAACCAAAAAAAAAAATAAATAAATAATTAGGGGGCTGGGGTTGGAGAGCAGTTAAGGCACTTGCCGGCGAAGCCTAAGGAATTAAGTGTATGGTATTGCACATATGTATGTAGAAGAACAGATTACAGGGAGGGGAATGGCCAAAGCGAGGCCATGGGAAGAGAATGCATAAAAGAAGGGCAGGGGGAGGGTCAATCTAAATTCAAGATATTGTGAATAAGACTTATGTAAACCCACTTTTTTGAATAATGGCACATCTAGAAGCTGTAGACTATTACTAGAAAATTTTCAGTGCCTGGAATGGGATACCTTCCAGTGAGTTGTTGGCCAAGGAGGTCCCGGTAGCTTCCAAAACATTAAAGGCTTTTGCCAAAGCCCTTGGTTTCCCTTGAGAAACAGATAGTAAGACCCTATTGCTGAAGACATCTCTTGCCTGAGAGGCAAGGTCATTGAGAAAGTAAGCTGGTGCTGAACAGAAAACCTTCTCCTGTAGACCAGCCAACTGAAAGCTGGAAAAAGCTGCACTGCATGCAGCCATATGGGAGACAGAAGTCATCAGCAGTGAAAACAGTGGACACTGAACATTCAAGTTTGGCCATACAGGCCCAATGACTGAACGGGTGCAATAGTGGCATGTCTACTCTTGGGGTAACCAACTGCTCCATAATTGGACTGAAGGCCCAAAGGGGGAGGAATACATACCTGGTACTGAAAAACCTAAGCAAAAGTCTATGGCACTCCAGGTGTGGTGGCGCACGCCTTTAATCCCAGCACTTGGGAGGCAGAGGTAGGAGGATCGCTGTGAGTTCAAGGCCACCCTGAGACTACATAGTTAATTCCAGGTCAGCCTGGGCCAGAGTGAGACCCTACCAAAAAAAAAAAAAAAAAAAAAAAAAAAGTCTATGGCAGGAGAGGTCATGAGCCTTAGGGGTATAAAGCCTGCTCTTGTCTGACTAAATGTATATATTATTCCCACCAACCTGCCCTGAAAGCACTACACTTAATGTTCGTGTTCACATATTAACGTTACTCTCACTTCTGGTTAGAGAAGCTTCTCTTTTCAGATGGCGATGACCACTGGGATGACCCAAAAGGCAACATAGTGCTGAGAAGAAGGGATGGAGGAGTGCCTCGCACTGAAACACCTCTGTGACACCCTCCAAGGCTCAGGGACCATTGCGGAAGAGGGGGCGGATAGAATGGAAGAGCCAAAGGAAGGGTATGACTTCTTACAATGCAACTGCCCAGACAGAAATTGGCCTTGATATCCATGACCTTGCAGTGCCTAGCAATACCTTTGCAAGACCCTCAAAATAGAAGAAAAGATGAAGACATCAAATTAAAAGAAAGACTAATGGAGAGAGGAGGGGAATATGATGGAGATTGGTGTTCTAAAGTGGAATGTTTCGAAATAGCATATGTTTTTGTATGTAAGTAATAGAAGGTGTCAATAAAAAAAGAGAAATTCTTTAATCCCAGCACTTGGGAGGCAGAGGTAGGAGGATCGCCCCAAAGAGGCCACCCTGACTTACTGTTCTTCCAGGTTGTTGTTTCTGTGTGTTAACCCATGTGTGTGACTGAAAAACCAAAAAAAAAAAAAAAAAACAAAAATATGAAATAAATGAAAAACAAGGGGGCCAAAGGTCAATGTCAGGGGCCTTTATTCACTTTCCACCTCAGATTTTTATTGCCAGGCTGGGGAGGCAAGAGGGGATACCCAAGGTAGGATTTTACTGTAGTCCAGGCTGAGGCCCTGGAATTCACTATATAGTGTCTCTCCCAGGACCCAACTAAACCAGATGCACAAGGTGGCTACCCATGCATCTTGAGTTCATGGGCAGTGGCTGTAGGCCCTGGTCTGCCCATTTCTCTTTCTCTCTATCTGTCTCTTCCTCTCTCTCTCAAATAAATAAATTAAATTTTTTGTTTTTTTTTTTTTTTTTTCGAGGTAGGGTCTCACTCTGGCCCAGGCTGACCTGGAATTAGTAGTCTCAGGGTGGCCTTGAACTCACAGCGATCCTCCTAACTCTGCCTCCCGAGTGCTGGGATTAAAGGCGTGCACCACCACGCCCGGCTTAAATTAAATATTTTAAAAAAAATTTAAAAAGAGGGCTGGAGGGCCTGGAGAGATGGCTTAGCAGTTAAGCACTTGCCTGTGAAGCCAAAGGACCCTGGTTCAAGGCTTGATTCCCTAGGACCCACGTAAGCCAGATGCACAAGGTGGCACATGCATCTGGAGTTCATTTGCAGTTGCTGGAGGCCCTGGAACACCCATTATCTTACTATCTGCCTCTTTCTCTCTCTGTCACTCTCAAATAAATAAGAAATAACAGAGAGCCGGGTGTGGTGGCGCACGCCTTTAATCCCAGCACTTGGGAGGCAGAGGTAGGATCACTGTGAGTTCGAGGCCACCCTGAGACTACAGAGTGAATTCCAGGTCAGCCTGAGCTAGAGTGAGACCCTACCTGGAAAAAAAAAAAAAAAGAAATAACAAAAAAAGTATTTTAAAAGGACTGCAGCCGGGCGTGGTGGCGCACGCCTTTAATCCCAGCACTCGGGAGGCAGAGGTAGGGGATCGCCATGAGTTCAAGGCCACCCTGAGATTGCATAGTGAATTCCAGGTCAGCCTGGGCCAGAGTGAGACCCTACCTTGAAAAAAAAAAAAAAAAAAAAAAAAAAGGACTGCAGATTTGGCTTAGTTTTTAAGGTGCTTGCCTATGAACCGTAAGGACCCAGGTTCGATTTCCCAGATCCCATGTAAGCCAGATGGACATAGTGGTGCATACATCTGGAGTTCATTTGAAGTGGCTAGAGGTCCTGGTGTGCCTGTTCTCTTTCTCCTCTCTCTGAAAAAAAGAAAGAAAGAAAGAAAGAAGGAAGGAAGGAAGGAAGGAAGGAAGGAAGGAAGGAAGGAAGGAAGGAGAAAGCAAGCAATATGGAAGGAAGGGAGGGGAGGTAGGGAGGGAGGGAAGGAAGGAAGGAAAAGAAAGAAGAAAGAAAGAAAGAAAGAAAGAAAGAAAGAAAGAAAGAAAGAAAGAAAGAAAGAGAAAGAAAGAAAGAAAAAGAAAGAAGTTGCATTTTGGAGGAGACAGCTCTGAAAGAAAAGTAAATTAATAAATAAATCCAGATAGATTAGACAGGAAAGGTTAGTCCAGGCAACAGGAACAGCCCAAGACTTAACACTTGCAGGTGTGAAAGTGTGAGGGTGTTCAGAGAGGTGTGACATGTTACTTTTGACCAGAGCACAAAGTGGTGAGATGAAGCTGGAGAGCTGGGCTGGTATTGCCTCAGCAAGGGCCTCAAATTCCAGGATGAGGGCTGGCAGTGTGCTCAGTGGCAGGGCACTTGCCTAGCATGCCTGAGGCAACTGGGATCAATCTCATGGTGGGGGCAGGGGGCAGGAAATCCTAGCTGAGGACTTGAAACTCTTGACTCATGAGTTTGCTGGGAAAAGGTTTTGAGCTGGGAAAGAACAGGGTCTAGTATGGTGGTGCATGCCTATAATTTCAGCACTTGGGAGACTGAGACAGAATGATCACAATTTCAAGGCCAGCCTTGGGTTACACTGTGAGTTCAAGGGCAGCCTGGCCTGTACAATCCTTTCTCCAAAATGCAAAGAAAAGGGCTGGAGAGATGGCTTAGCAGTTAAGGCATTTGCCTGCAAAGCCAAAGGACCCGAGTTCAATTCCCCAGGACCCATGTAAGCCAGATGCACAAGGTGGCACATGCATGTGGAGTTCATTTGCAGTGGCTGGAGGCCCTGGCCCATTCTCTCTATCTACCTCTCTCTCTCTTTTTTTTTTTTTTTTTTTTTTTCTGGCACTCTAGTTCAGGCTGACCTGGAATTCACTCTGTAGTCTCAGGGTGGCCTCGAAGTGTCTCACTCTGGTCCAGGCTTACCTGGACCGCCCACGCCGGCTTCTCTTTTTTTTCTTTTTTTCACTATGTAGTCTCAGGGTGGCCTCGAACTCACAGTGATCCTCCTACCTCTGCCTCCCAAGTGCTGGGATTAAAGGCGTGCGCCACTAGGCCTGGCTACAGCTTCAGATTAAAAAAAATTTTTTTTATTATTTTATTTATTTTTGGAGAGAGACACACAGAGAGATAGACAGAGAGGGGGAGAGGGAGACAGAGATGGGCCCGCCAGCAGTTTCAGCTGCTGTGAACAAAATCCAGATGTGTGCGCCCCTTGTGGTCAAATGCGGCATTGCGCCCTTGCCTCACTGCATCTGGCTAAATGTGGGACCTGGAGATTGGAAATGGGTTCATAGGCTTAGCAGGCAGGCGCCTTAACCGCTAAGCCATCTCTCCAGCCCAGATTTTTTAAAATATACATACGCTTGATTTTAAAGCCATGAAGAATTTCAGAGTCGCAGAAGTATGCAAAACAATGCCTGCATTTGTTCGCTGTCCAAAGTACTTAAATTCTATTGCATAAAGAATCTTTTATTTTACGAGTGACAAACAAGACACAGAGAGAGCCTTCACAGCCCAAGAGCCACCTTGGTAGCGATGGCTGCAAAATAAAAGCCTGTCCGGCTGGAGGGATGGCTTAGCGGTTAAGGCCTATGCCTGCAAAGCCTAAGGACCCCGGTTGGATTCCCCAGGGCCCACGTTAACCAGATGCACATGGTGGCGCATGTGTCTGGAGTTTGTCTGCAGTGGTTAGAGGCCCTGGTGCGCCCATTTTCTCTTTATTCCTCTCTGTCTCTAATAAATGAATAAAAATAAAATCTTTTTAAAAAATAAAATAAACGTCTCTCTGTCCCCCAACACCCCCATCCTTCCATCCAAGGCACCCTTGTATTTCCATCTGGCCTCTCTCCACACCCCTGCAACCCCATGCAACAATGGACCGCCCAGCGTCGCCAGCCTTTCCATGGTTCTCTCCTGACCCATCTAGCCACACGCTTCCCACCCTGACCCTTCTATCTGCCACCCATCTCTCTATGATGGCCCCTCTGGCCCTCTATCTGCCGCCGAGCTCTCTGATGGCCCCTCTGACCCTCCTATAAGGCGATTTCTGGGCCCAGTCGGTTAGAGACCCAGGATGGAAGGCGCGAATTGTGGCCCTGTGCAAAGACAAACATGATCCACTATATTGCCTTGGGCCCAGCCCACCTCTTCTGATAAAGGGGGTCTAGTCCCCAAAAGATTACTCTCCGCAGCCGGGCGTGGTGGCGCACGCCTTTAATCCCAGCACTTGGGAGGCAGAGGTAGGAGGATTGCCATGAGTTCGAGGCCACCCTGAGACTACAGAGTGAATTCCAGGACAAAGGACCCTACCTTTTTTCAAAGGACTATCCTCTTTTTCTCTTCTTTTCTCTCTTTTTTTTATAATAATTTTTTTATTGATAATTTCTATACTTACATAGAAAAAGTGCATGGTATTTCCCTCCCCTCCCCCCATTCCCTTTTAGAACTCCACTCTCCATCATATCCCCTCCCCCTCTCCATTAGTCTCTCTTTTAATTTGATGTCATCATCTTTTACTTCTATTTTGAGGGTCTTGCAAAGGTATTGCTAGGCACAGCAAGGTCATGGATATCGAGGCCAATTTCTGTCTGGGCAGTTGCATTGTAAGGAGTCGTACCCTTCCTTTGGCTCTTCCATTCTATCTGCCCCCTCTTCTGCAATGGTCCCTGAGCCTTGGAGGGTGTGACAGAGATGTTTTAGTGCTGGGCACTCCTCCATCCCTTCTTCTCAGCACTATGTTGCCTTTTGGGTCATCCCAGTGGTCATCGCCATCTGAAAAGAGAAGCTTCTCTAACCAGAAGTGAGAGTAGCATTAATATGTGAATATGAGCATTAAGTGTAGTGCTTTCAGGGCAGCTTGGTGGGAATAGTATATCCATTTAGCCAGACAAGAGCAGGCTTTATACCCCTAAGGCTCATGACCTCACCTACCATAGACTTTTGCTTAGGTTTTTCAGTACCAGGTATGTATTCCCTCCCGTAGAGAGGGCCTTCAGTCCAATTATGGAGCAGTTGGTTACCCCAAGAGTAGACATGCCACTATTGCACCCGTTCAGTCCTTGGGCCTGTTTGGCCAAATTTGAATATTCAGCGTCCACTGTTTTCACTGCTGATGACTTCTGTCTCCCATATGGCTGCATGCAGTGCAGCTTTTTCCAGCTTTCAGTTGGCTGGTCTACAAGGAGAAGGTTTTCTGCTCAGCACCAGTTTGCTTTCTCAGTGACCTTGCCTCTCAGGCAAGAGATGTCTTCAGCAATAGGGTCTTACTATCTGTTTCTCAAGGGAAACCAAGGGCTTTGGCAAAAGCCTTTAATGTTTTGGAAGCTACCGGGACCTCCTTGGCCAACAACTCACTGGAAGGTATCCCATCCCAGGCACTGAAAATTTTCTAGTAACAGTCTACAGCTTCTACATGTGCCATTATTCAGAAAAGTAATTTTACATAAGTCTTATTCACAATATCTTGAATTCTCTCTCTTTTTTAATTTTTAATTTTTAGAGACAGAGAGAGAGAGAAAATGGCGAGCTAGAGCCTCAGCCACTGCAGCCAAACTCCAGACACATGCACCACCATGTACATCTGGTTTTTGTGGGTCCTGGAGAATCAAACCTGCAGGCAAGCACCTTAACTGCTGAGCCATCTCTTCAACTCCTCTTTTCTATTTCTTTGTGTTTGTTTTTTGTTTTTGTTTTTTTTTGAGGTTGGGTTTCATTCTAGCCCAGGCTGACCTGGAATTTACCAGGAAGTCTCAGTTTGGTTCAAACTCACGAAATCCCCTACCTCTGCCTTCCCAGTGCTGGGATTAAATGTGTGCACCACCATGCCCAACTACCATCATATTTTTAAATTTTTATTTATTTATTTGCAAGCAGAGACAGACACACAGAAAGAGACAGAATGGGTGTACCAGGCCCTTTAGTCACAGCAAACAAACTCCAGAAGCATGTACCACTTTGTGCATCTGGCTTTACGTGGGTACTAGGGAATCAAACTCTAGTCATTTGGTTTTGCAGGCAAGCACCTTAACTGCTGAGCAATCTTTCTAATCCCCCATCAGTTTTTCCCCTCCTATTATTCAGGTCTTGTGTGCATAGTGTCAGCCACTGTGAGGTCATGAATATCAAGGCCACTTAGTGGCTATAAGACAGCATTGTAGGGCTGGAGAGATGGCTTAGGGGTTAAGGCGCCTGCCTGCTAAGCCCAAGAACACTGGTTCCAATCTCCACCAGTTCCAATCTCCAGGTCCCACGTTTAAGGGCACAATGCTGCACTTGACCACAAGGGGGCGCACACATCTGGATTTCGTTCACAGCAGCTGAGACACTGCTGGCGCACCCATCTCTGTCTTTCTCTCTCTCGCTCTCTCTCTCTCTGTGCATCTCTCTCTCTCTCTCTCTGTGTGTATGTGTGTCTCCAAAAAATAATAAAATAAATAAAATAAAAAAGTTAAAAAAAAAAAAAAAACAGCATTGTAGCAGCCCTCCCCTTTTTTTGGCTCTTACGTTCTTTCCACCACCTCTTCTGCAAAGGTCGCTGTGCTTTGGAGGGTGTGATCTAGATGTCTCACTTAGTGCTGAACACTCCACTGTCACTTCTCAGCACTATGGTGAGTTTTTGTTTTGTTTTGTTTTTCGAGATAGCTAGCCCAGCCTGACCTGGAACTCAGTATGTATTCTCATGGTGGCCTTGAATTCGGTGTTCCTCCTATCTCTGCCTCCCGAGTGCTGGGATTAAAGGCGTGCGTCACCACGCCGGGCTACTATGATGAATTTTGAGTCACCACAGCGGTCAACTCATGTTGAGTGTGAAGTTGGTTGCCAATGTTTTTGTGTTTCAAGATAGGTACCAGCAGGGAAGCTTGTAAAAGTGACCAGCAGAGGGCCCCACAATCAAGTTTCAGTCTGAGTCCCAAAAGTAAGTGGGACTACATAGGAAATTCCAGATCAGCCAGGGCTAGAGAACCAACCTAGGGGAGGGGGAAGTAGGTGACGGGTTGACTTAGTGGTTAAGGAACTTGCCTGCAAAGCCAAAGGACCTCGGTTTGATTCCCCAGAACCCAGATAAGCCAGATGTGCATGGTGGCTCATGCATCTGGAGTCTGGTAGCAGGGTGGGAGGCCCTGGTGCACCCATTTTCTCTCTCTCAAATAAATAAAAATAAAATAAATTTTAAAAAAGAAGTGATGCATGGTCCAGCGTGTTGGCCCATGCCTTTAATCCCAGCTCTCAGGAGTCAGAGGTAGGAGGATCACCGTAAATTCGAGGCCACCCTGAGCCTTAACTGCTAAGCCATCTTTCCAGTCCAAGATAACCTTTAAAAAAAAAATTTTTTTTTAGGTTAAGTCTCAATCTAGCCCAGGCTGACCTAGAATTCACTATGTGGTCCAAGGCTGGTTTGAACTCACAGTGATCCTCCTAACTCTGCCTCCCGAGTGCTGGGATTAAAAGCGTGTACCATTACGCCAGGCAAGTTTATCATTTTTAAATTTAATTTTATTTATTTGAGAGAGAAGGAGGGAGAGAGAGAGGGAATATGGGCACACCAGGGCGTCCTGCCACTGCAAACAATCTCCACATGCATGCACCACTTTGGGCATCTGGCTTTATGTGGGTCCTGGGGAACTGAACCCTGGGACATGAGGTTTTGCAGCCTCCAAACATATACACAGTGTACCCTGACCATAATCCCCTCATCTGTCTCCTCTCTCCTAAAACCTATGATTAAAAAACTTTTTCTAGCCGGGCGTGGTGGCGCACACCTTTAATCCCAGCACTCGGGAGGCAGAGGTGGGAGGATTGCCAAGAGTTCAAGGCCACCCTGAGACTACATAGTTAATTCCAGGTCAGCCTGGACCAGAGTGAAACCCTACCTTGCAAAAACAAAAAAAAAAAAAAAAAAAAAAAAAAAAAAACTTTTCTTTGTTTTTTTACTTTTTTAATTTAAGTTAATTTAATATTATTATTTACTTTTTCAAGGTGTAGGGTCTCACTATAGCCTGTACTGACCTGGAATTCACTATGTAGTCTCAGGGTGGCCTCCAACTCACGGCCATCCTCCTACCGCTGCTTCCCGAGTGCTGGGATTAAATTTATAATTTTTAAATATTATTTACAGTTTAATCTTTATTTTTATGTATGTATGTATGTATGTATGTATGTATGTATGTATGTATGTATGTATTTTTGTTTTTTCAAGGTAGGGTCTCACTCTGACCCAGGCTAACCTGGAATTAACTATCCAGTCTCAGGGTGGCCTCAAACTCAGAGTGAGACCTCTGCCTCCCAAGTGCTGGGATTAAAGGTGTGCGCCACCACGCCCGGCTATGTATTTATTTTTTTTAGAGAGAGAGAGAATTGTAGTGGCTGGAGGCCCTGGTGCACCAGTTATGTCTCTCTCTCTGCCCACCTCTCTTTCTCTCATTAAAAAAAAAAAAATTAAAAAATGCCTTTAATCCCAGCACTCGGGAGGCAGAGGTAGGAGGATCTCCGAGAGTTCAAGGCCACCCTGAGACTACATAGTGAATTCCAGGTCAGCCTGGGCTACAGTGAGACCCCAGTTCGATTCTCCAAGTCCCACATAAGCCAGATGCACAAGGGGGCACACGTGTCTGGAGTTCGTTTGCAATGGCTAGGGGCCAATTCTCACTCTGCCTCTCTCTCTTTCCCTCTGTCTCTAATAATAAAAATAAAATCTTAAAATTTTTTAATTAAAAAAATATATATTTACTTGCCAAAGAGAGACTGTGGGTGCATCAATACCGCAATCAAACTCCACCAGACACATGCACCACGTTTTGCATCTGGCTTTACATGGGTACTGGGGAATTGAACCCTTGGCTGGTAGGCTTTACAAGCAAGCACCTTTCATCACTGATCAACCTCAGCCCAAATATTTTATTTATTTATATTATTAATATTATCAGAGAGACAGAGACTGAAAGGGCACACCAGGGCCTCTTGCCACTGGAAATGTACTCCAGAAACATGTACCACTTTGTGCATCTGGCTTTACATGGATACTGGAGAATCAAATCCAGGCCATCATTTTTATTTATTTATTATTTTTTAAATTTAATTAATTAGTTAATTTATTTATTTGTTTTTTTCGAGGTAGGGTTTCACTCTAGCCCAAGCTGATCTGGAATTCACTATGTTGTCTCAGGCAATCCTCCTACCTCAGCCTCCCAAGTGCTGGGATTAAAGGCGTGTTACCACGCCTGCCTTCATTTAAATTTTTTTTTTTCTGGTTTTTCGAGGTAGGGTCTCACTCTGGCCCAGGCTGACCTGGAATTCACTATGTACTCTCAGGGTGGCCTTGAACTCACGGCGATCCTCCTACCTCTGCCTCCCGAGTGCTGGGATTAAAGGCGTGCGCCACCACGCCCGGCCATTTTTAATTTTTTGAGACAGGATTTCATGCAGCATACTATGTAGTCAAGGATAATCTCGATGTCTGCATTCTCCTGTCTCTACCTCCAAAGTGCTGGAATTACAGTTATGGGCCACTATGCCCAGCTTTTATTTGTGCTGTGTTGATAACAGGTTTTAAAAAAAAATTTATTTATTGATTGATTGATTTAAGAGAAAGCGGCAGAGAAAGAGAGGGAGAGAGAGAGAGAATGGGTGCACCAGGGCATCCAGCCACTGCAAATGAACTCGAGACACATGAGCCACCTTGAACATCTGGCTTACGTATGTCCTGGGAAATCGAACCTGTGTCCTTAGGCTTTGCAGGCAAGCACCTTAACCACTAAGCCATCTCTCCAGCCCCCCCTTTTTTTTTTTGGTTTTTCAAGGTAGGGTTTCACTGTAGCCCAGGCTAATCTGGAACTCACCCTGTAGTTTCAGGCTGGCTCCAAACTAACAGTGATCTTCCTACCTCTGCCTTCTGAGTGCTGGGATTAAAGGTGTGTGCTACCATGCCCGGCTAATTTTATTTCTTTTTTAGACAAGCCCAACAAACTGGCCCTCTTTTTTTTTTTTTTTTTTTAATGCAAGAGCACGTCGGGTAGAGGGAGGGAAAGAGAGACTTTGCACACCAGGGCTTTCAGCCACTGTAATCCAACTGCAGACGCGTGTGCCACCCTGTGAGTATACCTGACCTTGCATGCTTGCTTCACTTTGTGCATCTGGCATTTGTGGGACCTGGAGAGTCGAACCTGGGTCCTTATGCTTCGAAGGCAAGCACCTTCACCACTAAACCATCTCTCCAGTCCTAATTTAAAAATTTTTTATTGACAACTTCTTTAATTGTAGACAATATCCCATGGTACTTCCCTCCCTCCTCCCACTTTCCCCTTTGAAACTTCACTCTCCATCATATCCCCTCCCCCTCTCAATCAGTCTGTCTTTTATTTTGATGTCATGATCTTTTCCTCCTATTGTGATGGTTTTGTGTAGGTAGTGTCAGGCACTGTGAGGTCATGGATATCCAGGCCATTTTGTGTCTGGAAGAGCACGTTGTAAGAAGTCCTACCCTTCCTTTGGCTCTTACATTCTTTCCACCACCTCTTCCGCATGGACCCTGAGCCTTGGAAGGTGTGTTAGAGATGTTTCAGTGCTGAGCACTCCTCTGTCCCTTCTCAGCACTGTGGTGCCTTCTGAGTCATTCCAAGGTCACCACCATCTGAAAAGAGAAGCTTCTCTAGCCAAAACTGAGAGTAGCATTAATATATGGGTGTGGACAGTAAGAGAAGTGCTTACTGGGCAGTTTGGTGAGCATAGTATATACATTTAGCCAGACACCAGCAGACATTACACCCTTAGGGCTCATGACTACCCCTCTCATAGGTTTTCAGTATCAGGGATGTATTCCCTCCCATGGAGCGGACCTCCAGTCCAATTAAAGAGCAGTTGGTTTCCCCCATAACAGACATGTCACTATTGCACCCGTTGGCTCATTTGGCCTGGCTGGCCAAATTTAAAGCTTGCAGTGTTTACTATTGAGCACCTTCACTGCTGTTTTCTCTCTCTTATTGAACTACATGCAGTATAGCTTTTTCCAGCTTTTTGTCAGCTGGTCCACATGGAGGAGGCTTTCAGCTCAGCTCCAGCAGGATTTCTCAGTGAACTTGCCACCCATGTATGTGGAGTCTTCAGCAATCGGGCCTTACCATCTATTCCTGGTGGGAGACCAAGGACCTCAGCAATGGCCTATAATGTTGTGGGGGATGGGATACCTTCCAGTGAGTTGTTGGCCAAGGAGGTCCCGGTAGCTTCCAAAACATTAAAGGCTTTTGCCAAAGCCCTTGGTTTCCCTTGAGAAACAGATAGTAAGACCCTATTGCTGAAGACATCTCTTGCCTGAGAAGCAAGGTCATTGAGAAAGTAAGCTGGTGCTGAGCAGAAAACCTTCTCCCTGTAGACCAGCCAACTGAAAGCTGGAAAAAAGCTGCACTGCATGCAGCCATATGGGAGACAGAAGTCATCAGCAGTGAAAACAGTGGACACTGAATATTCAAGCTTGGCCATACAGGCCCAATGACTGAACGGGTGCAATAGTGGCATGTCTACTCTTGGGGTAACCAACTGCTCCATAATTGGACTGAAGGCCCTCTCTATGGGAGGGAATACATGCCTGGTACTGAAAAACCTAAGCAAAAGTCTATGGCACGCCAGGAGTGGTGGCGCACGCCTTTAATCCCAGCACTCGGGAGGCAGAGGTAGGAGGATTGCCATGAGTTCAAGGCCACTCTGAGACTACATAGTTAATTCCAGGTCATCCTGGACCAGAGTGAGACCCTACCTCGAAAAACCAAAAAAAAAAAAAAAGTCTATGGCAGGTGAGGTCATGAGACTTAGGGGTATAAAGCCTGCTCTTGTCTAACTAAATGTATATATTATTCCCACCAAGCTGCCCTGGGGACACTACACTTAATGTTCATATTCACATATTAACGCTACTCTCACTTCTGGTTAGAGAAGCTTCTCTTTTCAGATGGCGATGACCTCTGGGATGACCCAAAAGGCAACATAGTGCTGAGAAGAAGGGATGGAGGAGTGCCCAGCACTGAAACACCTCTGTCACACCCTCCAAGGCTCAGGGACCATTGCAGAAGAGGGGGCGGATAGAATGGAAGAGCCAAAGGAAGGCTGACCTGGAATTCAACATGTATTCTCAGGGTAGCCTCCAACTCACGGCAATCCTCCTACCTCTGCCTCCCAAGTGCTGGGATTAAACACATGCACTACCAAGCCCAACATGGCTTAAATTTAAAGACATTTTTAAAAATTTATTTATGGTAGAAAGAAAGAGAGAGAGAGGGAGAGAATGGGTACTCCAGGGTCTCTAGCCACTGCACCTTGTGCATCCGGCTTTTATGTGGGTACTGGGGAATCGAACCTGGGTCTTTAGGCTTTGCAGGCAAGAACCTTAACTGTTTAGCCATCTCTCCAGACCTTGTTTTTTCCCCCCTATTTTTCCTTTTTTTTCTTTCTTTCTCTTTCTTTTCTTTCTTTCTTTTTTTCCTTCTCCTTCGTTCCTTCCTCCCTCAGGTCCTTCCTTCTTTCCTTTTTTTTTTTTTTTTTTTGTTTTTTCAAGGTAGGGTCTCACTTTAGTCCAGGCTGACCTGGAATTCACTCTGTAGTCTCAGGATGGCTTCAAACTCATGGCAATCCTCTGATCTCTGCCTCCCGAGTGCTGGGATTAAAGGTGTGTACCACCATGCCTGGCTGTTTTGTTTTGTTTTTGAGGCAATATCTCTTTCTATCCCAGGCTGATCTGGAACATTCTGTAGCCCAGGCTGGCCTAAACTCACAGCAATCCTTGGATCTCAGCTTTCTCAGTGCCAGGATTATAGGTGGGTGTCACCATACTCAGCTATTATTTAAAGTCCTCTTATCCTACCCTTCCCAAAAGACAGTTTGAGCCAGGCATGGTGGCACACACCTTTAATCCCAGCACTCGGGAGGCAGAGGTAGGAGGATCGCCATGAGTTCGAGGCCACCTTGAGAATACAGAGTGAATTCCAGGTCAGCCTGGGCCAGAGTGAGACCTTACCTTGAAAAACCAAAAAAAAAAAGACAGTTTCAGTGTTTTCTATTTCTCCTGTGCCTTTTTTTCTCACTGTTTTCACAATACAGTCCTCTACAGAAGAAAAAGTAATGAAGTAATTTCATTCCTGAAATCCAACACTCACCATAATACTGTGTTTATGTATTAGAAAGAGGCAGATAAAGAGAGAGAATGTGCACACCAGGTCCTCCAGCCACTGCAAACAAACTGCAGACACATGCACCACCTTGTGCATTTGGCTCATGTGGGAACTGGGGAATCAAACCTGGGTCCCCAGGATTTGCAGGCAAGTGCCTTAACTGCTAAGCCATCTCTCCAGCCTCTGAATCCCACACTCAGAAGGCTGGGGCAGGAAAATCAACAATTCAAGACCAGGGCTGAGTATGTAGCTCAGTTAGCAGAGTATCTGTCTAGCATGCACAAGGCCCTGGGTTCCATCCACCACACCACAAAAAGCCAATGTGGTGAACATGCTTGTAATCTCTGCACTGAGGAACAGGAGGCAGGAGGACAAAAAGTTGAAGGTCATTCTCATCGCAAGTTCCAGGCCAGCCTGAGCTACATAGACCTTTCTCAAAAAAAAAAAAAAAAAAAAAAAAAGGTTCAAGGAGGGCTGGAGAGATGGCTTAACGGTTAAGGTGCTTGCCTGTGAAGCCTAAGGACCCAGGTTCGATTCTCCATGTCCCACGTAAGCCAGATGCACATGGTGGCACATGAATCTGGAGTTCATTTGCAGTGGTTAGAGCCCTGGCGAGCCCATTTTCACTCTCTCTCTTTGTCTCTAATAAGTAAATAAAAATGAAAAAAAAAAAAAAAAAAGTTTCATTTGAAGGCTGAAGGTAAGCATTTGAGAGGCTGAGTGAGTTAAGATCACCAATGAATGAGTTCAAAAACAGGCCAGCCTGCCTTTAATCCCAGCACTCGGGAGGCAGAGGTAGGAGAGTGAGTTTCAGGTTAACCTACATAGTTAATGCCAGGTCAGCCTGAATAAGAGCTTGCAAAAACAAAAAAAAAAAAAAAAAAAAAAAAAAAAACAGCACCAAGGGCTGGGAAGATGGCTCAGTGGTTAAAGGTGCTTGTTCGCAAAGTCTGATGGCCCAGGTTCAATTCCACAGGACTCACATAAAGACAGATACATAATGCATGGTACATGCACCTGGAATTTATTTGCAGTGCCAGGAGGCCCTGACACACTAATACATTCTTTCTCTGTCTCCTCAAATAAATATGTTACACACACACACACACACACACACACACACACATATATATATATAAATATTTTTTAAAATTTTTTTAAGGGCTAGCCAAGGGTGATGGCGCACACCTTTAATCTCAGCACTTGGGAGGCAGAGGTAGGAGGATCGCAGTAAGTTCAAGGCCACCCTGAGACTACATAGTGAATTCCAGTTAGCATGGCCTACAGCGAGATCCTATGCTAGGAAAAAGAAAGAGAGAGAGAGAGAGAGAAAGAGAGAAAGAAAAATAGGGCTGGAGAGATGGCTCAGCGCTTAAGGTGCTTTCCTGCAAAGCCTAACATGCCAGGTTCGATTCCTCAGAAACCACGTGAAGCCAGATGCTCAAACTAGTATATGGATCTGGAGTTTTGCACTGGCTAGAGGCCCTGGCACACCCATTCGTATTCTCTTTCTCTCTCTCAAACTAATAAAATCTTTAAAAAAAATTTAATTAAAAACATCGCCAAGAAAACAAAACTACAAAATTCCAGGTCAGCCTGGACTAGAGTGAAACCCTACCTCGAAAAAAAAAAAAAAAAAAAAAAAAAAAATTTTTAAAAACACCAAAAACAAAACAAAAAAAGAGGGACCTTCTAATTCGTCGCTAGGGTGTTGCAGACAGCCCAGCTCCAAACCAACAGTGATTGACTCAACAGTTTCACCCCAAGGTAGAGGGGCGTGCTCTCACCCGCAGCACCCCGCATAGTCACACCTTTATGGCCACGCCCCATCATTTAGCCCAGCCTCGTCGCCGCCCTGTAGTGCGCCTGCGCAGCACCTCTTACCCCGGCCCAGGCCCGCCCCTCGCAGAGGCTCATTGGCCTCGGGGGACGGGGGGCTCAGGCACAAGATGGCCGCCGCGCGCCCGGAGCCCGGGGTTCCGGGCTCACGGACCCCCACGTCGCGATCCCCGGAGCCGCCGGACCTGGTGCGGACGAGGAAAGGACCTGGGCTGGGGGATCGGAGACGCGCGGGGAGTGGCAGGGCAGGGGGCGGGACCTGAGATTTGGGCGGGGGGGTGGCGTGGAGGAGGGCGGGTATGGCCTGGGGGCGGAGCTTACCGGAGATCCAATGGGGAGCGAGGAGGTGGGGCTTAATGACAATTGTCGATGGGACGGGCTGTGTCCTGGGAGAGGACTCGGTGTCTTATTTGCATAATTGAGGGTGGAGTCTCCCGATAGGCGTGGCCTCGGAACTAATAGGGCCAGTGAACTTGGCTCATCTGGTCGGGCAGGTGACCCTGATCCTGAAAAGAGAGGGGTCGTGAGCAGTTCCCCATGTTGGGGGTGGGAAGTGATTCTTCAAGGGTTTCCTCTTGAGTGCATCAGGAGGATTTTTGGGGAGAAATGGGTGTTCCAGACGACTTTAGAACCTCCCTGAAGATTTTTCATTCTTTCAATATTTACCGAGAGAGCCCATGCTAGCTCTATCTCTATCGAAGTGACCAAGACAAAAATCATGTAATCTTTTTTTTTTTTTTGTTTGTTTGTTTTTTTGTTTTTTCGAGGTAGGGTTTCAATCTAGCCCAGGCTGACCTGGAATTCACTATGTAATCTCAGAGTGGTCTTGAACTCATGGCAATCCTACCTCTGCCTCTCGAGTGCTGGGATTAAAGGCATGATCCACCACGCCCGGCAAGATCGTGTTATCTTGCAGCTTGCCCCCAGCGAGGGGACAGACGATAAACGAGATTTATTGTAACATGTTCTATAAAAAGGAAAGAAGTGAACTGATAGCGTGGGGGGTGGGTAGGGCGAGCTAAATTTGGATGGCCGAAGTCAGCTGGTGCAGGTTTTATATTTATAGTGGGTCGCAGAGAGAGAGAAGCAGGAGCCACAAAGTAGTGACGATGTGGCCTTGCAAGTGCAGTTGGAGCTGGGCGTGGTGGCGCACGCCTTTAATCCCAGCACTTAGAGGCAGAGGTAAGAGAATCGCTGTGAGTTCGAGGCCACCCTGAGACTACATAGTGAATTCCAGGTCAGCCTAGGCTACAGTGAGACCCTACCCTGAAAAACTAAAAAAAAAAAAAAAAAAAAAAAAAAAAAGTTCAGTTGGAGGGCTTGGAGTAGGGAAATGACTTGATTTGATTTACATTTTCCAGAGGTCCTTCAGGCTGCTCCAGGGAGGGCTATATGGGGCAGAAGCAGGAAGAGGTTGTCTTTAGGAGTTCCAGCCCCCGAGCTGTGGAGGCAAGACATGATGGGGGTTTGAGCTACAGTGGAGGGATAAAGCTTGGCCCATGATAGATACTGGGCAGGGAGGGGAAGTTATGATGGAATACAGCAGGATTCTGGAGCGCCGAGAACAGGATCTAGGAAGCAAGGGCCCAGGCTGACCTGGAATTCACTATGTAGTCTCAGGGTGGCCTCGGACTCACAGCAATCCTCCTACCTCTGCCTCCCGAGTGCAGGAATTAAAGGTGTGCGCCACCACACCCGGCCCTAGTCAATCAATGGAGGCATGTTGGGAGCTTTTCACGGAGGGGCCATGGGTCTCCTCTTTCTTCTCCACCTCTCCAGGTCCTCGTGCCTGACGATGGCCGCCCTGCCACACCCCCAGGTGACCTCATCGAGATCCAGGTGGTCAAAGTCACAGACACCACGTTGGTCCCTGAGCCCCCGGAGCCAGGATCTTTTCACTGTGCGCTGTGTCCAGCTGCCTTCCGCCTGGTCTCGGAGCTGCTGTTCCATGAACATGGCCACCTGGCACACGTGGAAGGGAGAGGGCAAGGTGGGGACGCAAGCCGGTGTCATGTGTGTGGCCACAGCTGCCCAGGCCCGGCCAGCCTGCGCGCCCACTACAGTTTGCACACTGGAGAGCGGCCTTACCGCTGCCCGCTCTGCCCCCGGGCCTTTAAGGCCTTAGCGCCTCTGCTGCGGCATCAGCACCGACATAGAGTGGAACCGGGCACCTCTCGCAGGCTTCCACCCCTGGCATCAGCCCGAGAGCTGAGCCCAAGGGTGCCCCAGGAGAGGTCGGAGGTGGTGATGGCTGCAGCAGCTGCGGGTGCAGCGGTGGGCAAGCCTTTCGCTTGCAGGTTCTGCGCCAAGCCCTTCCGCCGCTCATCGGACATGCGAGACCACGAGCGGGTGCACACGGGTGAGCGGCCCTACCACTGCGGCGTCTGCGGCAAGGGCTTCACGCAGTCGTCGGTGCTGAGCGGCCACGCCCGCATCCACACCGGGGAGCGCCCCTTCCGCTGCGCCCTCTGTGACCGCACGTTCAACAACTCCTCTAACTTCCGCAAGCATCAGCGCACCCACTTCCACGGGCCGGGGCCTGGGGCGGGAGACTCTGGAGGCCAACTGAGACCTTCCTCTTCGATGGTCCCGGGGTCAGGGAGGAGTGGGTGTGGGGCAGAGAACATTCTGGAAGAAGGGTGTGGAGAGATTTTGAAGGTGACGACAGGGAGAGCGGGGCCGTGGAAGTAGGAGGCAATTTGTAGGGGCCAAAGGGTGGGCAAAAAAGACCCAGAGACAGAGGGGAGATGATGAACAGCTGGGAGCTGGAGAGGGTAGGGCAGGAACCAGGTCTGGACTTGCAGAGACTCACACTACACTTAGGTGAGACTCGGAGGAAGGAGAAAGAGGCAACCCTGTGGGTGCCCAGCTAGATGCCAGAACACTGGTAGCTGGGTGAAGTGATACTCATCTGTAATCCCAGCACTAGAAGGCCAAGGCAAGAGGGTCATGAGTTCAAGACTAGTCTGATATATATACAAGACCCTATCCCTTTCAAAGTACACTACCCTATGTCCTATGAGACACAGCCTGTCACTACAGAGCCTGAACATGACAGAGGAGGAAGTGGTGGGTGAGTTCAAGGAAAAGAATCGGAGCTCACCCCATAGTGTCCAGTCCTTCATCTGTTGAAACATGGGCCATTTAGAGTCCTCTGCGGGGTGGACCTGGATGGAATCTTTTGCCTACCTTACTGGATTGCACTGGATCTGGGATGACTACCCACCCCACCCCCAGGCAGAAAATGCCCACCAGGTTGTCTGTAAAGATTCCCTGGGATCCCATCACCTCAAAGCCAGAGAGCACCCACGTTCCATTTGAGTGTGCTTGAGTCTCAAGGATGTGAGGCTGGTCATAAGATCTTGTCACCCACCCAATCCGTGATGGTCTCTCTAATTCGCCCGAACTCTGGAGGCAATTCAGTGTCCCCCTTCCTAAAACTTTAGCCTCAGCCTGTGGGCGCCCACGTTTACAGAGTAGCTGCAAATCCCTCCTTTATTTTCCTGCACTCTGAAGTGGACGGCTTCCTGCCTAGTGCCAGGAAGCCTTGTCGACGGGCTGCCTCATGGCTGGCCCTGAGCTTGGAATAAGAGGATTCACTGTGCTAAGAGAAAGAGGACTCAGGAGCCAGAGGCGAGGAACCTCTGGTCTATTCTTATTAAAGGACTTTCTGAAGGGTTTCTCTCTGTCCATCTTCTATTCTGGTTCTCTGCTTTTGGGAGGTGAGGGGACAAGGCCACATGTGGTCTCACCACCAGCAAGTTGCATCGCACTTGTCTTTCTGAAAGCCGCTTTTTTCATCTTTGGAACAGGGGTGACTGGGCTCTGGTAGATTGGCGATGTTAGATGTGCGAGAGAGCATCGGGGGAGTTTGGCACAGTGACTGACTTGCTGAGGACGAAGAGTCCCTAGTTTGCTCAGGGAGAAAGACTTGCTAGATAACCTTCAGCTGATTCCTAACTGAGCACATGCATCTCTTCTCTCCAGCACGCTTGCTTCTCCAGCGTAATTTTTTTGTTTGTTTTTTTGTTTTTTTTTCGAGGTAGGGTCTCACTCTAGTCCAGGCTGACCTGGAATTTACTATATAGTCTTGGGGTAGCCTTGAACTCACAGCGATCCTCCTACCTCTGCTTCCCGAGTGCTGGGATTAAAGGTGTGCGCCATGGCGCCCGGCTTCCATCATGCTTCTCGAACCTGGCACCAACACCCAAGCTGGTATTACAGAAACCTGGACAGGTTCTGTCAACCATCCTCCTCCCTCATGTAATCTACCAGTTTTACCTTCCTCTTGGATGGTCCCAGGGTAAGGGAAGGAGTGGGTGTGGGGCAGAGAACATTCTGGAAGATGGGCGTGGAGAGACTGACCAGTTAAACACATTTTATCATGTCTGCTCTTCTAGTCAATGGTGGTCTTATGTCCGAGTAAGTGTACAACAGCCTCTCAGCCCTGCTGTTTTCCTTCTCTCACATGGATCCTGCCACTAGGCCACACCCCACAGCCCTCATCTGCCCCCAGCTTGAGAAGGGACCACAAACGGGAATGTTTACAAGGCCTGGGAGGCAGTATAATTAAGTAAGGTGGCCAGATCAAGGGGAGGGGAAATATGGTAACTGACACTTGTGATCAGTGTTTGGATTTAATAAGGAGTGGTGGGATTGGCAGTAAATTAGAGCACGCATCTCACCAAGAGGGTGGAGGGGGCTGGGGCTCAGCTGATAGACTATTTGCCTCATATGCATGAAGGCCTGGGTTCAATCCCCTCCCCCCCCAGTCATGGTGATGCATGCCTGTCACCGAAGCACTCAAGGATTGGAGGCAGGAAGATCAGAAGTTCGAGGCCAGCTGACTACAAGAGAGGAAGAGGGGGGGGCGGAAGGAGGTAGAGAGTGTGCCAATCAGCCCAGTGGGATGTAGATTTCCCAACCATCATATGGGAAATCTTTTGAATTTTGTTTTTTCAAGGTAGGGTTTCGCTCTAGCCCAGGCTGACCTGGAATTCATTATGTAGTCCCAGGGTCGCCTCAAATTCACAGCGAACCTCTTACTTCTGCCTCTTGAGTACTGGGATTAAAGGCATGCGCCACCACGTCCGGCTTTGATTTTAAAATGTTGTCAACTATGACAAGTGGGAGACCTTGGACAAGCTACGCAAGCACTGAACCATTGAGCTGCGTCCCCAGCTCTCCAAGTTTTTTTTTTTCTTCCCCAATGCCGAGACTGAACAAATTGTATGTGGAATCACAAGGCAGCTGCCTATTTCTAACCTCAATCCTACAAAATCTTCTAAACTCTACAATTGGGGATTCAGGGTCATTCATAATCCCACCACACTTCCCTCAACAACCTCTGCCAGATAAACCTCTTTACAAGTTCCCAGAGGAGCTGGATTCAGTTGGACACTCTTAACTCGATTCGTTGTCTCCTTCTTTACTGGTCAGTGTCCACGTACCACTGTCTTTCCTGAGAAACTTTCTTAGCCCTGGCCCCTATTCTAATAAGGTGACTGCTCCATGCTTCCTCGTCTACCAGTGACATCTCTGAGTCCCTCATATCGGGACTCTCCCCTAAGCTTGGAAAGCCTTGACACAAGGCCTGCTTCATGGTGGGGCCATAGAACTAGAACATGGTGATCACATTAGATCTGTTCAGACATGTCATCTTCAGGTTTCAATGTTGAGGTTCTCTAGGGCTGGAGTCCCACTTTTATCATAGATTGGTATACTCCGGGGCTATTTGTTCTCCAGGACCCCAGACCTATTTGGAAAAATGGAATGACTAGGTTCACAGTGAGGGCATGTTTGTTACTATCCTGAAAATCCAGCTGACTTGTAACAAGGCTTTCAAATCTTTGTCCCGGAGACTCAGGCACTATGAGAAAGCGGCATAATAAATGAGTCTGGGAGCCAGGCGTGGTGGCGCACGCCTTTAATCCCAGCACTTGGGAGGCAGAGGTAGGAGGATAGCCATGAGTTCGAGGCCACCCTGAGAATAGAGTGAATTCCAGGTCAGCCTGGGCCAGAGCGAGACCCTACCTCGAAAAACCAAACCAAACCAAAAGTCTGGGGCTGAGGATGTAGTTCAGCTAGTGGACCGCTTGCCTTTCATGCATAAATCCCTAGGTCCCATCCCTGGCATGGAACTGCATGTGGTGGTGCAAGCCTGTAAACCCAGCACTCAGGTGGGGGCAGGAGGATCAGAAACGCATAGTCAGGGCTGGAGAGATGGCTTAGGGGTTAAGACACTTCCCTGTGGGGCCTAAGGAGCCAGGTTCAATTCTCAGGTACCCACGTAAGCCAGATGCACAAAGTGGTGCATGTCTGGAGTTTATCTTCAGTGGCTAGAGGCCCTGGTGTACCCATTCTCTCCCTTTCTCCAATAAATAAAAATATATACAAAAGAAATGCATAGTCAGGGGCTGGGGAGGTGGCTCATTGGTTAAAGGCACAGCCTAGGAACCCAGGTTTGATTCTCCAGAACCCACATAAGCCAGATGCACATGGTGGTACATGTGTTTGGAGTTCGTTGGCAGTGGCTAGGGGCCCTGGTGCGCTCATCCTCTCTTTCTGATAAAGAATTTTTTTTTAAAAAAAGTAAAAAAGAAATGTAGTCATTCTCAGTTACGTAGTTGAAGGTTAGCCTGGGCTAGGAGAGACCCGTCCATCTGTACAGGCTGTGATAAACCATACGGTTCTCTCCCTCTGACTAGAGAGTGAAGGCATGTCCTTCAGTTTTTCTCTTGTGCCCAGCTTGGGACCTAGCAGGAGGCTCTGGAAGCAGTGGCCTAGTGAACAGATGCTGGAAGCATGAAGAGGCGCCTAGATACATCAAGCCAGTTCCTGAGCACACACCTCCATGGCTAGGTGCTGGGGAATTGAAATTCCTGATGCCCTTAGCTGTGTTTCTCCAGGGCATTGCCTTCAGTCTCCTCCAGATGCAAAGACACACTCCACAGCCAGGTTGAGGGGATTTATTATTCTCTGCTCTGTACAAGCCGCGTCTGCCACCCACCCCCGCCCCCCAATCCAAGAGCACCCAGAACCCCATCTTGTGCCCTCCCAATTCTGCTTCTAGTCCACTGTCCAGCCAGACCCCAAAGGAAGGGGGGGAGCAGTTCTGATTCATTTCCACCAGAGATCGATGGGGCCAGCTGAGGCCAGAGTGCCACTGGGCAGCGGATTAGGGTTACAAAAGGTTGGACAGACGGTCAAGTTCACTGTCTAATGGGATGAGGGAAGGACCAGAGGTCAGGGATGGGAGTAATTCAGTCTTGAGTTTGTAGGGCATGGGCCCGTAAAGAGGCTAGACCATCTGAAGTTCTGACAGGGTGAAGTGAGGAATGGGGGAAGAGTCTGACCAGCAGCCCCATGGAGAGGAGGGGGAGTCTAGATGGGGACATCTGATTGGAGTGGCACATACAGAAACCCTGGTCAGGGATCCTTCCCAGCCAAGGCGCTTGCTCCTGTTCCGGGTCCCCCAAGGCCCTCAGCCTTGTGCACCAGGCGGTGTTTCTTCAGGCCATAGGTGTTGGAGAAACCCTCTCCGCAGGAAGAGCAGCGGAAGGGCCTGCCCCCTTGGTGGGCCGCCAGATGTTTGCGGAAGTAGCCGGGATCCTTGAAGGCCTTGAGGCAGGCAGGACACCGCAGCTCCGGCCGTGGGGGTTCGTGAGCTCGCTGGTGGCGCAACACAGAGCTCAGGTAAAAGAAGCCCTTGCCGCAGTGCTCGCAGCGGTAGGCACGCTCGCCCAGGTGCAGCCGCTGGTGCTCCAGCAGGTTGGAGCGGTAGCGGAAGGTCTTGCCGCAGGCGCTGCAGCGCTGGGGCCGGGCCACGGCGTGCAGGCGCCGGTGCTCCGCCAGGCTGGAGGACTGTGCGAAGCGCTTGGCGCACACGCCGCACTTGAACGCGCGCTCGCCGGTGTGCACCACGCGGTGCTGCCGCAGGTACCACGAGCGCAGGAAGCCTCGGCCACACACGCCACACCGGTAGGGCCGCTGCTCCGTGTGACAGCGCTGGTGGCGCATCAGCAGGGCCGCCTCCCAGAAGCGCTTTCCGCACACCGGGCAGCGGAAGCCCCGCTTTTGCCGGTGGCTCCTGCGGTGCAGGAGCAGGTCGTAAGCGCCTGCAAAGCTCTGGCCACAGAGGCCGCAGCCCAGGGTCCGGCGCACCAGGTGTACGTACTTATGAGTTACTAAGCCCAGGAAATGCTTGAAACTCTGGCCGCACGTGGCACAGCTGAAGCGCTCAGGGCCTGAGCTGGCACCACCACCGGCCCCGGCCCCGGCCGCCCCGCTGGCGTCCTCACCCCCGGATACCCCGGCCAGCGCCGCCACGGCCGCTCCCACTTCTCCAGCCAGTCCGTTGTCCAGCACGCTGGCTGCATCGGTGCCGCTGGAGCCATCAGAGGATTGGGGGCCACCTGATGTGGGCGCGAGAAGGCGCTCCGGGGCGGCCTGGTGGACCAGTTTGTGCCACATGAGGTTCTCGATGAAGCCGAAGGTTTTGCCACAGGCGTCGCAGCCGTAGGGCTTCTCGGACATGTGCGCTTCCTTGTGGCTCATGACGTGAAAGAGGTCTGGGAAGTGCTCCCCGCAGTCGGAACAGGCATAGCTCAGTGTGTCGGTGGGCCCGGCAGAGGTGCCTGAAGACCCGGGCCCACAGGCTCCAGCCGCACCCGCAGAGGGGCCGAGGCCGGTGGCCCCGGCTAGGGCGCAGGGCAGCTGGAGCCGGTGCACTTGGCGGTGGCGGGTGAGACTCTGCGGGTAGCCGAACACCTTGCCGCACAGCTCGCACTTGTAGGGCCGTTCGCGGGTGTGCACCACGTGGTGCTTGCTCAGGTGGAAGGACTCACGGAAGCGCTTCCCGCACACCGGGCACTGGTGGGGCTTCTCGCCGGTGTGGATGCGCTCGTGGCGCTTCAGGGTCTCGCGGCGCCCGAAGCCGCGTCCGCAGATGCCGCAGCAGAACGTCTTTCCCGGGACGCCGGTGCCCGAGCCCCCGGAGCCACCGGCCCCGGCCCCGCCGAGCAGCAGCGGGTGAGCACCCAGGAGCGGGACGGGCACGGCTCCATACACCACGGCCGCCGCAGCAGCCGCCGCCTTCTCGCTGTCGGTGGCCGGCGGGTCCGGGGGCAGGAGGTAGGGGCCCGGGGGGAAGGTGGGCGGGGGCTGCGGCCCCGAGGCCGCCCCCTCCTTGGACGCGTCTGGGGCGGCGGCAGGCGCGTGCGCGGCCTTGTGGCGGAGCAGGCTCTGCGGCGCCGAGTAGGTCTTGCCGCACAGGTCGCAGGGGTACACGGGCCGCGGGCCCCCGGCGCCGGCGTGCGCAGCCTGGTGCTTGAGGAGGTAGGAGGCGTCGCGGAAGGCCTTGCCGCAGATGCCGCAGGGCAGGCGCAGGAGGTCGGCCGAGTGCGTCTTGACGTGCCGCTTGAGGCTCTCCCTGCGGTTGAAGCTTTTGCTGCACACGGAGCAGGAGAAGGGTTTCTCGCCCGTGTGGATGATCTGGTGCTGGTGGAGGTGGCTGGGCTTCTTGAAAACCTTCCAGCAGAGCGGGCAGGCGAACGGGCCGTCCCCACCACCGGTGCCAGGGGGAGGTGCTGGCACGCCCACACCGGGAGGGGCGGCAGGCGCAGCGGTCCCGTCCGTGGAGGTGGTGGAGGGCGCTGCAGGGGTGGCCGAGGGGCCGGAGGACACCGTGGCGGGGGCGGCGGACGTGGTGCTGGCAGCGGGCACCGGGAGGCCCAGCGCGGGCAGTGGGGGTCCAGGCTGCGGGGGACCTCCGGCTGCGGGCGGCAGGTCCTTGTGGCAGCGCCGGTGGCGGATGAGGCTGGAGACGTGGTTGTAGGTGCGGCCGCACACGCCGCATTCGTAAGGCCTCTCCCCGGAGTGCACCAGCATGTGCTGGACCAGGTGCGAGGACTGCTTGAAGGACTTCTGGCACACGCCGCACGGGAAGCGCCTCTCCATCAGGTACTTTAGTCTTCGGAAGTAGCCCTTGTCGTCCTTGGCTGGGTCACAGGCTGCCCCTACGGCGGGCCCAGGGGGGGTCTGCGTGGGGGTGGGAAGTGGTCCTGGGGTTCCAGTTGGAGTTCCAAGTCCCGGTGCTACCCCAGTCCCAGATGTGGGGCCACCTCGTTTCAGATTGCCAAACAGGTGCTGGTGTCCCGAGAGGTCGACGATACCCCACTGTGGGGCAGGGAAGGCAGCATCAAAGAGGGGGGGAGGGGGCGCCCCAAAAGCTGGAGGCAGGGGCGGATCGGACTTCTTGGCTTGGGAAGATGACGACGAGGATGAGGACGACGAGGAGGAAGAGGACGAGGAAGACGAGGAAGGAACTTCTGCCTTGGGTTTGAAGGTAGATTGCGGTGGGTAGTCATACTGGGGTGGAGGAGGCTGTGGGGGAGGTTGGGGTGGGGGTCCTGGCGCGCAGGGCAGGGCGGCCACTGCTTTGGCATGCTCCCCATACAGTTCCATGGGCTCGAAGCGCTGGTGGTTGAGGAATTCCAAGAAATCGAAGGGGTAGCTCTGGAAGTGGACCCCGTCCTCGCCCCCGATGCCACTGTTCCCGCCACCCCCAGCGCCGCTGCCCGCAGAGTTCGCCTCCATCTCTGGTGGGTCTGGAGAGAAGGGAGCGCCTGCAAAGAAGAGGACGGAGGATGAGGACAAGGGGCTCCCACATATGGCAAAGGAAGCTGTACTCACGCACTTGCCCAAAGGCCCTATGCCCTTATCCAGCTCATTTCTTCCCACCCCAAAAGCAGTTGTGCTCTTAGCTGCACGGACCCAGGGCTATCTCTAGCCTTTTGCATCCGGGCCTTCAGCACCCTACCCACTTTCTATCTTCTCCTGGGTTTTCACACACCTCTGCTATCCATTCTCAGTCTCTCTTCTCAACACACCTGTAGGTCCTCCATTCTCAAATGCCCCAGCACCTTGGGGGAAGGAGTGTCTGCAAATTTTTTCTTTTATTTTTTGAGATAGGGTCTCACTCTAGCCCAGGCTGACCTGGAACTCACTTTAGTTCCAGGCTGACCTCGAACTCACAGCAATCCTATTCTACCTCTCAAGTACTGGGATTAAAGGTGGGTAACACCACGTCCAGTGTTTTTTTTTTTTTTCTTAAAAATATTCTTGGGGGCTGGAGGGATGGCTTAGTGGTTAAGGCGTTTGCCTGTAAAGCCAAAGGACCCCGGTTCGATTCCCCAGGACCCACATAAGCCAGATGCACAAGGGGGTGCATGCATCTCGAATCTGTTTGCAGTGGCTGGAGGCCCTGGTGTGCCCATTCTCTCTCTCTCTCTCGCAAATAAATATATAAAAGTTGTTTAAAAAAATAAAAATAAATATTCTTGGGCTGGAGAGATGGCTTAGTGGTCAAGGCACTTGGCTGCAAAGCCTAAGGACCCAGGTTCAATTCCCAGAACCCATGTAAGCCAGATGCATGCATCTGGAGTTCATTTGCAGTGGCTAGAGGCCCTGGGGCGCCCTTTCTCAAATAAATATTTAAAAAAATTCTTACCTATGAGAGAGAGAATATGGGTGTGCAGAGCTTCTTGCTGCTGCAAACAAACTCCAGACCCATGCACCACTTTGTTCATCTATGGCAGGCTTTGTAAGCAAGCACCTTTAACTGCTGAGTGATGCATCTCCTACCCCTTGTTTTTCTTTTTTGAGGTATGGTTTCATTCTAGCACAGGATGGCCCACGGAGTGCTGGGATAAGACATTAGACATCACACCTGGCATTGCAGTCTCTTTTCAAACCCTCCTGGGTCCTTTTTCTCCCTTCACTTCTCCCCCTCCACCAATACTCATTTCAATCCCCCAGAAATTCTCTATAAAATGATAAGAACAGGGCCTACCCGAGTGGTTAAAAATGGCCTCTGGGACCACACCGTATGTTCAGTCCCTTTCTAGCTGTGTGACCATGGGCAAGTTATCAAACCTCTGCCTGTACTTCCTCATCTGTAAATGTGATGAAGTACACTGTGGAGGTTCAGCACCAGGAGGCTAAGAAAGGGGGAATCACAGCAAGTTCAAGGCCAGCCTGGCCTACCTAGAGCCTATCTACAAAAGGGAGAGAAAAACATGGTGTCAAGGATTCAGGTTGGGCGTGGTGGCGCACACCTTTAATCCCAGCACTGGGAAGGCAGAGGTAGGAGGATCACTGTGAGTTCGAGGCCACTCTGAGACTATGTAGTGAATTCCAGCCTGGGCTAGAGTGAGACCCAACCTCAGAAAAAAAAATATTCTTGGGGGCTGGAGGGATGGCTTAGTGGTTAAGGCGTTTGCCTGTAAAGCCAAAGGACCCCGGTTCGATTCCCCAGGACCCACATAAGCCAGATGCACAAGGGGGTGCATGCATCTCGAATCTGTTTGCAGTGGCTGGAGGCCCTGGTGTGCCCATTCTCTCTCTCTCTCTCTCGCAAATAAATAAATATATAAAAGTTGTTTAAAAAATAAAAATAAATATTCTTGGGCTGGAGAGATGGCTTAGTGGTCAAGGCACTTGGCTGCAAAGCCTAAGGACCCAGGTTCAATTCCCCAGAACCCATGTAAGCCAGATGCATGCATCTGGAGTTCATTTGCAGTGGCTAGAGGCCCTGGGGGCGCCCTTTCTCAAATAAATATTTAAAAAAATTCTTACCTATAAGAGAGAGAATATGGGTGTGCCAGAGCTTCTTGCTGCTGCAAACAAACTCCAGACCCATGCACCACTTTGTTCATCTATGGCAGGCTTTGTAAGCAAGCACCTTTAACTGCTGAGTGATGCATCTCCTACCCCTTGTTTTTCTTTTTTTGAGGTATGGTTTCATTCTAGCACAGGATGGCCCACGGGAGTGCTGGGATAAGACATTAGACATCACACCTGGCATTGCAGTCTCTTTTCAAACCCTCCTGGGTCCTTTTTTCTCCCTTCACTTCTCCCCCTCCACCAATACTCATTTCAATCCCCCAGAAATTCTCTATAAAATGATAAGAACAGGGCCTACCCGAGTGGTTAAAAATGGCCTCTGGGACCACACCGTATGTTCAGTCCCTTTCTAGCTGTGTGACCATGGGCAAGTTATCAAACCTCTGCCTGTACTTCCTCATCTGTAAATGTGATGAAGTACACTGTGGAGGTTCAGCACCAGGAGGCTAAGAAAGGGGGAATCACAGCAAGTTCAAGGCCAGCCTGGCCTACCTAGAGCCTATCTACAAAAGGGAGAGAAAAACATGGTGTCAAGGATTCAGGTTGGGCGTGGTGGCGCACACCTTTAATCCCAGCACTGGGAAGGCAGAGGTAGGAGGATCACTGTGAGTTCGAGGCCACTCTGAGACTATGTAGTGAATTCCAGCCTGGGCTAGAGTGAGACCCAACCTCAGAAAAAAAATTTTTTAAAAAAGGATTCAGCATGTTAGTATGTGGAAGTTTCTAAGGTGATGCTGTAAGCACTCAGTAAGTATAAGGTAATGCAGTATGTGGTGGTTTGATTCAGGTGTCCCCAATAAACTTAGGTGTTCTAAATGCTAGGTCCCCAACTGGTAGCAATTTGAGAATTGGAGCCTCCTACAATTGTTGGGGGTGGGCTTATGGGTGTTATAGCCAGCTTCCCCTTGCCAGTGTTTGGCACTCTTGCTGCTGTTGTCCACCTGATGTCGGCCAGGAGGTGATGTCCACCCTCTGCTTATGCCGTTTTCTCCTGCCATCATAGTATCCCCTCAAGTCTATAAACCCTTTCCTCCCACAAGCTGCTCTTGGTTAGGTGTTTTCTGCCAGCAACACAAAGCTAACTGCAACACCCTTCTTTCTAGCAGTAGAAATAAGGAAATCAGGACAAGTCCAGAAAACTGGGGGAGGGAGTCAATATTGGGCGAGGGAGTATTCTTTTTTTCTTTTCTCGAGGTAGGGTCTCACTCTAGTCCAGGCTGACCTGGAATTCACTATGTAGTCTCAGGGTGGCCTTGAACTCATACAGATCCTCCTACCTCTGCCTCCCAAGTGCTGGGATTAAAGGCGTGCGCCACCACACCCGGCTCTGGGAGTATTCTTTCAATACAAAATGGAACAGAAAATCTCTGCTTGGGAGTATACCATAGGCCCTGAACTTGGGAAGAAAGAGCCGGGCTCCGATCCCATCTCTGCTGGAATCCACGCTTTCTCCATATTTACAAACAGAAGGGCCAGTGATATAGTTCAGTTGGTTGAGTGCTTGCCTAACATGGATGCAGCAACCCTGGGTTCGATCCCCATCACTGCATAAACCAGATGTGGTGACACAAGTATACAGTTCTAGCACTCAAGAGGTAGAGGCAGGAGAATCAGAAGTTCAAGGTCATCTTGGCTACATGTGAAGTTTCAGGCCAACTTGGGATATATGAGACCCTGTCTCAAAAAAACAAGGTGGGGAGGCTGGAGAGATGGCTTAGTGATTAAGGCACTTGCCTGCGAAGCCTAAGGACCTGGGTTTGATTCCCCAGGACCCACACAAACCAGATGCAAAAGGTGGCACATGCATCTGGAGTTCATTTGCAGTGGCTAGAGGCCCTGGTGCACCCATTCTCTCATTCTCTCTCTCTGCCTCTCTCTGAAATAAGCAATAATAATTTATTTTCTTTTTCTTCTTTCTTTTCTCTCTCTCTCTCTTTGGTTTTTTGAGGTAGGGTCTCACTCTGGTCCAGGCTGACCTGGAATTAACTATGTAGTCTCAGGGTGGCCTCGAACTCACGGCGATCCTCCTACCTCTGCCTCCCGAGTGCTGGGATTAAAGGCGTGCGCCACCACGCCCGGCTTCTCTCTTTGGTTTTTTAAGGTAGGGTCTCACTCTATCTTATTCCAGGCTGACCTGGAATTCACTGTGTAGTCCCAGGGTGGCCTTGAACTCACAGTGATCCTCCTGCTTCTGCCTCTCAAGTGCTGGGACTAAAGGCACGCACCACCACACCCAGCTCAAATACAATTTAAAAAGAAAAAATAAGTGTGAACCCCTACACTTCATGTGATTCTGTGGAGGGTAAACTACAAAACACATTCCATCAGTGGAGGGCACTCTATCTTTGGATGGGTGTACTATCAATGCTGACGTCACACACCTTGTCAGAGCCTGAGCTCCTGCCCTCATACCAGGACAGCCTCTCACCCCCTCCAGGTGGGCGAGCAGGACCCCTCTTGAACCTCCTTTAGAGTACTGTTCATTCTGGTTGCAGCTGTGTATGTCTGAACTGTCAGCCCACCAGAACTTCAGCTCCTAGAGTTGGTTTCTGTGTTTAGATGCACCCAGGGCCCTCCAGAGACACCTCCACTGAGCTGACTGACAGCCAGTGGGAGTCCATATCCTTCACCCTTGGGGCCCTGGCTGTGTGTCCAGCCCTCATATTCCTTAACATACTAAAACTGAGGTGTAGCAAGGGCAGTGCCCCCAAGGCCTAGGCCCTTCATCCTGTCCCCCGCTGGCTTCTGCACATGCAGGTGAAAAACATCTTCTCTACCCAAATTAGTTATTTTTAGTCTCCAGCTCTGGGTGTCCTTGGACAAGACTCAACATCTCATGCCTTTCACATTTAATCTGATCTTTGGAAGGAGGAAGACTGTAGGTGGAGCCATGTCAGAGAACTAGGGGCTAGGGGAAGATACATGGTATAAGATAAGGAAGTGATTTTCAGAGCAGGAGGCAGTGACTGGTGGGACAGCAAACACTGACTGGGCATTTCACACACACTGGCTACCATCCTAAGCCCTGTCTACCTTTTTCTTTTCCCCTTTGAGGTAGGGTCTCACTATAGCCCAGGCTGGCCTCAAACTCACAGCGATACTGCTACCTCTGCCCCCAACTCCCGAGTGCTGGGATTAAAGGTGTGCACCACCATGTCCAGCAAAGAGAACCTTGGCAGCAATGGCCGAGAATCAAACCCAAGCCTCCTGTGTGGCAGGCGAGAATTCTACCACTTAACTACCCACGCACACCGTCTACCTTTTAGTTCGCTGAACTCTTTATTTTTTAATTCTTTTTTAAAAAAATTTTTTATTTTATTTATTTTTGGAGAGAGACACAGAAAGAGAGACAGACAGAGAGGGAGACAGAGACGGGCGTGCCAGCAGTGTCTCAGCTGCTGTGAACGAAATCCAGATGTGTGCACCCCCTTGTGGGCAAGTGAGGCATTGCGTCCTTGCGTCACTTGGCATCTGGCTAAACGTGGGACCTGGAGATTGGAACCGCTGGAGATTGGAACCAGCGTTCTTAGGCTTAGCAGGCAGGCACCTTAACCGCTAAGCAATCTCTCCAGTCCTGAACGCTTTTATTTTTATATGAGAAAGGTAGATAGGGAAGGGGCATGTCAGGGCCTTTACCCACTATAAATCAGTTCCAGAAACATGTCATTTCGTGCATCTGGCTGATGTGGGTCCTGGGGAATCAAACCCGGGTCCTTTGGCTTTGCAGGCAAGGGCCTAACTGTTAAGTCATCTCTCTAGTCCCCAGATGCACAAGGTGGTCCATGCATCTGGAATTCGTCTGCAGTGGCTGGAGGTCCTGATGTGCCCATTCTCTCCCTCTCTCTCTCAAATAATAAAGATGTTATTAAACAAAATAAAATAGCTGGGTGTGGTGGTGCACACCTTTAATCCTAGTACTTGGTAGGCAGAGGTAGGAAGATCACTGTGAGTTTGAGGTCAGCTGAGACTATATAATGAATTCCAGGTCAGCCTGGGCTAGAGTAAGATCCTAACTTAAAAAATTGAAGGAAAAAAAAAAAAAAAAGGGCTGGAGAGATGGCTTAGTGGTTAAGGTGTGTGCCTGTGAAGTCTAAGGACCCAGGTTTGATTCTCCAGGTCCCACGTAATCAGATGCACATGGTGGCACCTGCGTCTGGAGTTCGTTTGCAGTGGCTAAAGGCCTTGGTGTGTCCATTCTCTCACCCTCTCCCTCTAATAAATATATAATAAATAAAAAAATAAAATGTTAACAACAACAAGAACAACAAAAAGCCAGGTGTGGTGGCGCACGCCTTTAATCCCAGCACCCAGGAGGCAGAGGTAGGAGGATTGCAGTGAATTTGAGGCCACCCTGAGAATACATAGTGAATTCCAGGTCAGCCTGGGCTAGAGTGAGACCCTACCTCGAAAAACAAACAAACAAAAAAACAAACAAACAAACAAACAAAACCCAAGTTCCTTTGCCAGGTTTCAGAACTCTACCCTCCTTCACACCTTCAACTCCATGGTTCAGCTGTTTTCACCATAATTGTTGCCACCAACGTATTCCTTTCCATGTTTATTTTTTGTTCTCCAAAAGAGCAAGGACTCATCCTGTGTACTTTTCTACAAGGTCCTCAGCATGGAGCACCATGCATGTGTGCATATGATGTAGGTACTTCACAAATACTTGCTGATACACAGAGAAGAAACCACATCTAAATCTCCAGTAGATCCATGAAGAAATCACAAAGGAACTGTTTTGCTGGGTGTGGTGGCACATGCTTGTAATCCCAGTTCTTGGGGACTTGTAGGTGGATTTGGTCAAGACCATCCTCAGCTATAAAGTGAATTCAAGACCAGTCCAGACTACACAAGACTTTTTTTTTTTCAAGAAGTGCAGGGCTGAGAATCTAGCTCAGTGACTGCCAAGCATGCACAAGACCCTGGGTTCAAACCTACCAATGCATAAAACAGAGCATAAAAATGCATACCTGTAATCCCAGAAGGTCATCTTTAGCTACACTAAGCCCAGCCTTGGCTACATGAAACCTTGTCTCAAAAAAGGGGAGGGAGGGGCTGGAGAGACAGCGGTTAAGGCGTTTGCCTGCAAAGCCAAAGGATCCTGGTTTGATTCCCCAGGACCCACATAAGCAGACACACAAGGGGGTGCATGCATCTGGAGTTCCTTCTCAGTGGCTGGAAGTCCTGGCACACCCATTCTCTCTCACTCTCTCAACTAAATAAGTAAATAAATAATTTTTTTTGAAAAGGGGAGGGAGTGGGCTGGGGTTCATGTAGTTCAGTTGGTAATGTGCCTGCCTAGCATCAAGAGGCCCAGGGTTCAACCCCCAACACCACATCTACCACGTATGGTGGCACACACCTGTAGTCCCACCACTCCGAGATGGAGGCAAGAAGATCTGAAGTTCAAAGTTATCAAGTATTGATTGACCTGGAGGCCAGCCTGAGATTGTATCTCAAAACAATAAAATAAACTGAAGGAGCCTTTCTCCTGTCCTGGCTTCCTATGGGCAGGAACTCTATACTTTCTCCTCTTTCCTTTTTAACCTAATAGAGTCTTTCTAAACATTAAAAAAAATAAAAGAAAAAACACAGGTCAGGTGTGGTGGTGCACGCCTTTAATCCCAGCACTCGGGAGGCAGAGGTAGGAGGATCGCCATGAGTTCAAGGCCACCCTGAGACTACATAGTGAATTCCAGGTCAGAGTGAGACCCTACCTTGAAAAACAAACAAACAACAACAACAACAACAAAAAAAAAAAGCTAGAGAAATGCAGCTAAAGCAGTGCACAGAGTGAAATCCATAACTATAGAGACCTACATGGATAAATGTCTTCAGAAGAAAGTGATGTTGGGCCAGAGAGATGGCTTAGCAGTTAAGGCACTTGCCTACAAGTAAAAGGACACAGGTTTGATGCTCCAGGACCCACGTAAGTCAGATGCACAAGGTGGCGCATGCATCTGGAGTTTGTTTGCAGTGGCTGGCACACCCATTTTATCTCTCATCAAATAAATAAATTAACTTTTTAAAAAAGGTGAAAGCACCTAAAAGACCTGATGGCCCAGGGTTCAATCCTCCAGTGCCCGAGCATTTGGAGTTTGTAGTGTCAAGAGACCCTGGTGTGCCCAGACACATACAAATATACACTCTCACTCTCTCAATAAATAAAAAGGCAACAGTGTGCCCCCCACACACACACATTCCATCCCCCTTGGTCTCTTTCAAATAAATAAAAACCAGCATGGTGGCACATGCCTTCAATCTCAGCACTCAGGAGGCAGAAGTGGGAGGATTGCTGTGAGTTCAAGGATATCCTGAAGACTACACAGTGAATTCCAGGTCACCCTGGGCTAGAGCAAGACCCTACCTCAAAAAACAAAACAACAACAAAAAGAAGAAAAGAAAGAAAGAAAGAAAGAAAGAAAGAAAGAAAGAAAGAAAGAAAGGAGGAGGAGGGAGAGGGAGGGAGGGAGGGAGGGAGGGAGGAGAGAAAATGAGGTGGGCAGGGAAGATGGCTCAACCGTTAAAGGCACTTGCTTGCAAAGCATTATAGCCCAGATTTTTAAAAATATATATTTTATTTATTTATTTAAGAAAAAGAGAGAGAATGGGCACATCAGGGCCTCCAGCCACTGCAAACAAACTCCAGATGCATGTGCCCCCTTGTGCATCTGGCTTATGTGGGTCCTGGAGAATCGAACCAGGATCCTTTGGCTTTGCAGGCAAATGCCTTAACTGCTAAGCCATCTATCCAGCCCTACAGCCCAGATTTGATTCCCCAGTACCCAATGTACAAAGTGGTGCATGTGTTTGGCTGGAGTTTATATGCAGTGGCAAGAGGCCCTGATGTGTTTGTTTCTCTCCCTGAAAATATAATTACATAGAAAAACAGGAGCTGGGCATGGTGGCACACTTCTTTAATCCCAGCACTCAGGAGGCAGAAGTAGGAGGACTGCTATGAGTTTGAGGCCAGCCTGAGACTACATAGTGATTTCCAGGTCAGCCATGGCTACAGTGAAACCCTACCTCAAAAAAAAACAAAACGAAAATAAAATAAGGGCTGGAGAGATGGTTTAGCAGTTAAGGTGTTTGTCTTCAAAGCCAAAGGATCCTGGTTTGATTCTCCAGGACCCACATAAGCCAAATGCACAAGGGGGCGCATGTATATGAAGTTTGTTCGCCATGGCTGGATGCCCTGGCACGCCCATTCTCTCTCTGCCCCTTTCTTTCTCTCAAATAAATAAATAAAATAAAGTAAAATTAAAATAAAAACAGAAGCTGGGCATGGTGACACATGCCTTTAATTCCAGCACTCGGGAGGCAGAAGTAGGAGGATCACTGTGAGTTCAAGGCCAGTGTGAGACTACATAATGAGTTCCAGGTCAACCTGGACTAGAGCAAGACCTTATCTCAAAAAAAAAAAAAAAAAGCCTGAAAGGCCGTGTTCAACTTCCCAGTACCCATGTAAAGCCAGATGCATAAGAGGGTGTATGCATCTGGAGTTCATGTGGTATACCCATATACACACTCAATCTCTCTTCCTCTGTAAATAAATAAGTAAATAAAAAGAATGGAGCCAGGCCTTTAATCCCAGCACTTGGGAGGCAGAGGTAGGAGGATCACTGAAAGTTCTAGGCCACCCTGAGACTAATTCCAGGTCATAAATAAATAAAAAGAATGGGGCTGGAGAGATGGCTCAGTGTTAAAGGTACTTGCTTATAAAGCCCAAAGGTCCAGGTTCAATTCCCCAGTACCCATGTAAAGCCAGATGCATAAAGTGGCACATCCATCTGGAGTTCATGTACAGTGGCAATGAGCCCTGGAGCACCCATTCCATCTCTTCTCTCCCAAATAAATAACTAAATATTAGAATATTTTTTATTATTATGTTTTAAATTTTTGTTTTTTTTTTTTTTTTTTTTGGTTTTTCGAGGTAGGGTCTCACTCTGGTCCAGGCTGACCTGGAATTCACTACGTAGTCTCAGGGTGGCCTTGAACTCGTGGTGATCCTCCTACCTCTGCCTCCTGAGTGCTGGGATTAAAGGCGTGCGGCACCACACCCGGCTAAAATTTCCTTTTTTTTGAGGTAGGGTCTCAGCCTAGGCTGACCTGGAACTCACTCTGTAGTCCTAGGTTAGCCTTGAACTCACAGTGATCATCCTACCTCTGCCTCCTGAGTGCTGGAATTAAAGGCGTGCACCACCATGCCCAGTTCTGGCTAATGTTTTTTTTTTTTTTTTTTTGGGTTTTTCAAGGTAGGGTCTCACTCTGGCCCAGGCTGACCTGGAATTCATTCTGTAGACTCAGGGTGGCCTTGAACTCATGGTGATCCTCCTACCTCTGCCTCCCAAGTGCTGGGATTAAAGGCGTGCACCACCATGCCCAGTTCTGGCTAATGTTTTTTTTTTGGGGGGGGTTTCAAGGTAGGGTCTCACTCTGGCCCAGGCTGACCTGGAATTCATTCTGTAGACTCAGGGTGGCCTTGAACTCATGGTGATCCTCCTACCTCTACCTCCTGAGTGCTGGAATTAAAGGCATGCACCACCATGCCCAGTTCTGGCTAATGTTTTTTTTTTTTTTTTTTTTTTTGGGGGTTTTCAAGGTAGGGTCTCACTCTGGCCCAGGCTGACCTGGAATTCATTCTGTAGACTCAGGGTGGCCTTGAACTCATGGTGATCCTCCTACCTCTGCCTCCCAAGTGCTGGGATTAAAGGCGTGCGCCACCACGCCCGGCTAATATTTTTATTTATTTATTTGCAAGCAGACAGAGATAGAGAGAAGAGAGACAGAATGGGAGCGCCAGGGCATCCAGTCACTGCAAATGAACTACAGAGGCATGTACCACCTTGTGCATCTGGCTTTATATGGGCACTGGGGAATTGAAGCAGGGTCCTTAGACATTGTAAGCAAGCACCTCAACCACTGAGCTATCTCTCCCAGCCCCTACATCTTTTTTTTTTTTTTTTGGTTTTTTGAGGTAGGGTCTCTTATTTATTTTAAAATATTTTATTTCGTGAATTCAAGGCCACCCTGAGACTACATAGTTAATTCCAGGTCAGCCTGGGCCAGAGTGAGACCCTACCTCGAAAAAAAAAAAAAAAAATTTTTTTTTTTAATTTATTTGAGAGAGATACAGAAATAGGCAGGTAGAGGGAGAGAGAGAATGGCCACACCAGGGCCTCCAGCCACTGCAAACAAACTCCAGATGCGTGCGCCCCCTTGTGCGTCTGGCTTATGTGGGTCCTGGGGAGTAGAACCTGGGTCCTTTGGCTTTGCAGGCTACAGCCTTAACCACTAAGTCATCTCTCCAGCCCCGAGGCAGGGTCTCTTTCTAACCCAGGCTGACCTGGAATCCACTATGTAGTCTCATGGTGGCTGCAAACTCTCGGTAATCCTTCTACCTCTGCCTCCAGAGTGCTGGGAATAAAAGCGTGGGCCACCACACCTTCTTTTTATTTCATTTTTTCAAAAATATGCCTGGTACCGGGCTTGGTGGCCCACGCCTTTATTCCCAGCACTCCGGAGGCAGGGGTAGGAGGATTGTCAGCAGTTCAAGGCCAGCCTGGGACTATACAGTGAGCTCCAGGTCAGCCTGGGCTAGAATGAGATTCTATCTTGAAAATAAATAAATAAATAAATAAATAAATAAATAAATAAATAAATAAATAAAACGAGACTAAACTGACTACAGCTGTCCTACAGATGGAGACATTTAGCAGAGATGAAATTAACAAGGGTGTCTCCCGGAGAAGGAACTCTGGGGACAGTAGTGTTATGTGGAGGACAAGGCAGGTAGATGCTGAAGGGGGTGCACTATGGGGAACAGAACTGATCAGGCTCATGATAATTTTCTCTGGAAAATAAGACATTTCCTCCTTTACTGGATCCAAATCTTAAACTGTTGCCTTTCTAAGGTGAACATGTCAAGAAAGAATTTATGCAGAAAGACAACATGGAGAGACCCTCCCCAGAAAAGGGCAGGAGTTCAGGGCTGGAGAGATGGCTTAGCGGTTAAGGCGTTTGCCCGCAAAGCCAAATGATCTTGGTTCGATTCTGCAGGCCCCACATAAGCCAGATGAACAAGGGGGCACAGGCATCTAGAGTTCATTGGCAGTGGCTGGAGGCCCTGGCATGCCCATTTTTTTCTCTCTCTTTCTCTCTCTCAAATAAATAAATAAAATATATTAAAAGGGCAGGAGTTCCTCCCAAATATAGTGGAAGTTGCCAGGCGTAGTGGCACATGCCTTTAATCTCAGTACTTGGGAGGCAGAGCAGAGGTAAGAGGACCGCCATAAATTCAAGGCCAGCTTGGGACTACAAAGTGAATTCCAGGACAGCCTAGGCTAGAGTGAGACTCTACCTCAAAAAACAAAAACCAAACAGAGAGAGGAAGAGGCAGAGAGAGAGAGAGAATGGGTGCACCAGCAGCCTCTCAACCACTGTGAACGAACTCCAGATGCATGTGCCCCCTTGTGGGCAAGTGGGCGTTGTGCCCTCGTGTCACTTTTGCATCAGGCTAAACATGGGACCTGGGGATCCAACGGGCGTTCTTAGGCTTGGTAGGCATGTGCCTTAATTGCTAAGCTATCTCTCCAGCCCTCATTTTTTTTTAATTTTTAAAAATTATTTTTTTTAACTTTTTATTTTTTTAAAAATTTTTTTGGAGAGAAACACACACAGAGAGAGAGAGAGAGAGAGAGAGAGAGAGGAAGACAGAGATGGGTGCTCCAGCAGTGTCTCAGCTGCTGTGAACGAAATCCAGATGCGTGCGCCCCCTTGTGGTCAAGTGCGGCATTGCGCCCTTGCGTCACTTTGCATCTGGCTAAACGTGGGACCTGGAGATTGGAACCGCTGGAGATTGGAACCAGTGTTCTTAGGCTTAGGAGGCAGGCGCCTTAACTGCTAAGCCATCTCTCCAGCCCTAAAAATTATTATTATTATTATTATTATTATTATTTTTTTTGGTTTTGCAAGGCAGGGTCTCACTCTGGTCCAGGCTGACCTGGAATTAACTATGTAGTCTCAGGTGGCCTCGAACTCTCGGCGATCCTCCTACCTCTGCCTCCCGAGTGCTGGGATTAAAGGCGTGCGCTACCACACCCGGCCCTAAAAATTATTTTTATTTAGGTATTAGAGACAGAGAGAGGAGAAGAGAGAGTGAGAATGGCATGACAGGGCCTCTAGCCACTGCAAACGAACTCCAAACACTTATGCCACCTTGTGCATCTGGCTTACATGGGACCTGGAGAATTGATCCTGGGTCCTTAGGTTTTGCAGGCATGCGCCTTAACAGCTAAGCCATCTCTCCAGCCCTCCACCTTATTTTTTGAGACAGAATCTCTTCTTGTACTTGGAGCTCACAAATTCAGCCAGACTAGCTAACTATGAACTTCACAGAGGCTCCTATCTTCACCTCCTTAGAACTGGGATTACAGGAGTGTGCCACCACGCCAGGCTTTTACAAGGGTTTGGGGGATCTGAACTCAGGTCCTCGTGTTTGCACAGCAAGTATTTTACCAGCTGACTCATCTCTTAGCCCCTTGTCTTGTTTTTGTTGGTCACCCACTCCAGAGGTAAAATTTTTTAGGTAGTGTTCACGGCTCTGTCCTCAGGACCTAGGACAGTACCCGGCTTGATAAGTACTAAGTGAAGGAATGAGACTAGGAAGAGTGTGAGAAAAGATATGAGTCCTGGGCTGGGGAAATGGCTCAGTTACAGCCCTTGCTTGCAAAGCCTGCTGGCCTGGGTTCAGTTCCCCAGTACCCACATAAAGCCAGATGCACAGTGGCACATGTGTCTGGAGATCATTTGCAGTGGTAAGAGGCCCCAATACATCCATACATAAACACACACTCTCTCAAATAAATGAATAAAGAAAAAAGATGGGGGCTGGAGAGATGGCTCAATGGTTATAAGCACTTACTTTCAAAGCTTGATGGCCTAGGTTTGATTCCCTATGATTCACATAAAGCCAGGTGCACAAAGTGGTACATGCATCTGGAGCTCATTTGCACTGGCAAGAGGCCCTGGAGCACCTATACCTTATCGCTCTCTGCTTGCAAATATATACTTTTTAAAAGGTGTGAGCCATTTGGGTGTGGTGGCGCATGCTTTTAATCCCAGCACTCGGGAGGCAGAGGTAAGATGACCGCCGTGAGTTCGAGGCCACCCTGAGACTACATAGTGAATTCCAGGTCAGTCTGAGCTAGAGTGAGACCCTACCTCGAGAAAAAAAAAAAAAAAAAAAAAAAAAGATGTGAGCCAGGTGTGGTGGTGAATACCTTTAATCCCAGCACTTAGGAGGCAGAGGTAAGAGGATCACTGTGAGTTCAAGGCCCCTCTGAGACTATTCCAGGTTACCCTGGACTAGAGTGAGACCCTACCTTGAAAAAAGATGTGAGTTCTAGAACCCATGACTCACCCTCTTAATCACTCCATCTGTGGGTGGGGGAAGTCAAAAGCAGTCCCATGGTGTGCCATAGCTGTCTAGAAGGAAGAGAATTCACATCCAGATCTAGCTTTAAATTCTGTATCATGAGAGCTGGAGAGATGGCTTAGTGGTTAACGGCACTTGCTTCCAAAGCCTGACAGCCCGCTTTGATTCCCCAGCACCTGGGTAAAGCCAGAGACAGGAAGTGGTGACTACATCTAGCGTTTGTTTACAGTGCCCACTCTCTGTCCCCAGACCCTACTTACATATGTGTTTGGATTTTTGTCTCAACTAGCACACTTAACTTTATTTGGTCAAGGATTTTTGCCCATTTTCTTTTTAAAATTTTATTTATTTGAGAGACAGAGAAAAAGAGGCAGAGAGAGAATGAGCACACCAGGGCCTCCAGCCGCTGCAAACAAACTCCAGATGCATGTGCCACCTTGTGCATCTGGCTTACGTGGATCCTGGGGATCAAACCTGGGTCCTTAGGCTTTACAGGCAAGCACTTTAACCACTAAGCCTTCTCTCCAGGCCCGATTTGTGCCTATTTTACTCTCTACACGAAGCAGGGGCTCATGAAAGTTGTTGAACAGTGTTTATGAATAAGTAGATGACAGAAGAAATCTTTCAGCTCTGGTAGAGCTGACAAAAGCCAGACGATTTATCCCAAGGCTCTTTGGAATCAAGCTTTCTCTTGTTTTCCCCTCCAATTCTTCTGGACCAACTTCACAAGCCTCCCCTGCTGCTTTTCCCACAAACCAGTCCCCGTGAGCTGGGAGCCTGTGCGTGTACTGTTCCTCCAGAACTTTGAATGGCTCAGTTAAATCTCCTGATCTGGACTGCATACAGCTCACCATACTCTCAGAAAAATCCATAGAACTTCTGATCTGCCTCCTCAATGAAGACTGTAAACACCTCCCCCAAAGAGGAAAAAAGGCTGTTTTGCATCTCTCGTTCACAACTGCATGTCCTGAACCCTAACTTAACCGGGAATATTCATTCAATGATGAATAAATTGCCAATGAAAAGATGTGAGTCACACCCAAGCAGTGCCAGGAGTCCCTCTCTAGAAGTTCAGGATGATGTCATGAGAACTGCTTAAGGTTGGGACAAGAGCTAGGCGATACTGTTTGGGGGCAGAAGTTGTGCAGGCACAAGAGGCCAGACAGGATGACGGAAGGGAAGGAGGTGGGGCAGTATGGTGACAGCTTGACACTAAGCGGGCAGATGTTTCTGCCTGAGGGGTTAGAGGGTGAACTCTAGGGGAACCTGTTCCTTTGAGGGGTGGGCTAGAGGGTCTTGCAAGAGGGAGAAATAAAGGGAATATGGGGAGGGGCTCTTGCGTGTGGTCAGGCACTAATGCAATACCCCTGGAGGCAATAGGATAACAGAGGTATGGTGAGCACCTGCTTTACAAGGGGGGTGGGCAATACCGGTGGCATCTGGGGTGGGGGTGGGCAATACTGGTGGCATCTGGGGAGGTGGTCTGTCGTGGGAGCAATGACGAGAGGTTGTGGCAGGGACTCTACCGGAAGGCATTGGTAGGGGGTCCTGGCACTTGAGGGGCTCATTACGAATGGAGATGCTTTGGCTGCCATCCCATGGGGGGGGCATCATGCGTTATGGGGAGGATATGTAGAGTCGAGGGCCAGGCAGAGGGGCACTGACATTTTTTGGGGGGGCGTCCTGGGGGACTGAGGCAAGCCAGGGCGGGACCCCCCTCCCCCGCGAAGTCCGGGTCTCCGGACCGCGCGCCCCGTCACTCACCGGCGCCGGGGGTCTCCGCCGGGAGGAGGCCGAGGAGGCGGAGAAAGCGCCGCCGCTCCGGGGAGACCCGAGGGCCCGACCGGAAGTGCCGCCCCCTTCTCTTCCCCTCCCCTCCCCTCCCTTCTCCGGGCAGCCCCGCGCCGCCCGCCCGCCCGGAAGCGGAAGTCGCGCCCGTTCCCGCAGCGCCCGCGTGGAGGATGTCGGTGGAGGCCGAGAGGAGGGGACTGCGCCTGCGCAGCGTCTCAGGGCCGCGAGACGGGGGCGGGAGGATCTTAGGACGTTTCCGGTGGCGGAGCGGAGCCAGGTGCGCGTGCGCTCAGGGCGCCCCGCTTCTTCTTCACATGCTCCGGACATCCGGTGAGGGCACACCCAGGCTCAGGTGTCATGCTTAAGCCCCGCCCCCGGGCCTAAGCCCCGCCCACTTCAGAATTTACCCCCTCTTTTGCAAATCCCGCCGCTTTCTTTCCACCTCCCCAGAAAGGGTCCTATTCCTTCATCTCTCCTGAATTCTAGGAATTCCACCCGCCCACTTCGGCCACGCCCCTCCTTAAATGCAGCCTCTGTGTATTTAAGCTTCACCTCATACTCTCATATTTATTTTATTTCATTTTGTATATTTTATATGCAGAGAATGGACGCACCAGAGCCTCCAGCCACTGCAAACGAACTCCAGGCACATACACCACCTTGTGCATCTGCCTTACAGTGGGCTGGGGACATGGAATCTCGGTCCTTAGGCCTTGCAGGCAAGTGCCCTAACTGCTAAGCCATCTCTCTGGCTCTGTTTTGTTTTATTTTATTTTATTTCGGTTTTGGTTTTTCAAGGTAGGGTCTTGCTTTAGCCCAAGCTGACTGGGAATTCACTATGGAGTCTCAGGCTGGCCTCAAACTCAGTCATCCTCCTACCTCTGCCTCCGGAGTGCTGGGATTATTTCTTGTTTGGGGCAGTATCTGGAACTAGCTCAGGCTGACCTGGAATTCACTGTGTAGTTTATGCTGATCTCCAGTTTGCATTAATCCTCCTGCCTTATCCTCCCGAGTGCTAGGATCATGAGCATAAACCACCACTAAGGACTTCTTCAAAATGTATACTTGTGGTTCTGCCTTGCATCTCAAAGCTTTAAGACTGGACTAGCTCCCTTCCTGGACTCACTGAATAGAAAACCTCGGGTGGGGCCTAGGGTATGTGCATTTAAAAATGCCTTCCATGGCGATGGCCACTGGGATGACCCAAAAGGCAACATAGTGCTGAGAAGAAGGGATGGAGGAGTGCCCAGCACTGAAACACCTCTGTCACACCCTCCAAGGCTCAGGGACCATTGTGGAAGAGGGGGCGGATAGAATGGAAGAGCCAAAGGAAGGGCATGACCTCTTACAATGCAACTGCCCAGACAGAAATTGGCCTCGATATCCATGACCTTGCAGTGCCTAGTAATACTCCGCAAGACCCTCAAAATAGAAGAAAAAGATGATGTCATCAAATTAAAAGAGAGACTTATGGAGAGAGGGAGGGGATATGGTGGAGACTGGAGTTCTAAAGTGGAATAGGAGGGGAGGGAAATATCAGGTGGGTTTTTTTTTTTGTATGTAAGTATAAAAGTCAATAAAAAACAATAATTAAAAAAATAAATAAAAATAAAAATGCCTTTCAGCCAGGGATGGTGATACATGCCTTTAATCCCAGCACTTGGGAGACTGAGGTAGGTGGATCGCTGTGAATTCAAGGCCACCCTGAGACTACATAGTGAATTCCAGGCCAGCCTGGGCTAGAGAGCGAGACTACCTTGAAAAATCAAAATAAAATAAAATACCTTCCAGGTCATTGTGCTTCAGTGTTGAGAAGCACCTGTTTATCGTATGTAACCCTATGTTGGGCCTTGCTAGTAACAGGCTGGACCTGTGAGGAGGCTGGCCTGAACTATTGGACATGGCCAGGGACCCATGAGACCCACAACCCTAGTCTTTTCTAAACTGCCCTTGGGATGGAGAGATGGCTCAGTAGTTAAGGCACTTGCCTGCAAAGCCAAAGGAGCCAGGTTCAGTTCTCCAGGACCCACCGTGCACAAGGTGGTGCATGCATCTGGAGTTCATTTGCAATGGCTGGAAGCCCTGGCATGCCCATTCTCTGCCTCTTTCTCATTCTCTCTCAAATAAACAAACAAACAAATAAATAAGCTGTCCTTTACCACAGACACCCTCCCTCCCTTCCCATGATTACGATGGCCCTTTAGTTCAATGCCATTTGTTTTCTCTAAAAAAATTTTTTTTTGCGAGCCAGGTATGGTGGAACACGCTTTTAATCCCAGCACTTGGGAGGCAGAGGTCGGGGGATCGCTGTGAGTTCAAGGCCACCCTGAGACTACACGGTGAATTCGAGGTCAGCCTGAGCTACAGTGAGACCCTACCTCGGAAAAACAACAACAACAACAAAAAATTGTTTTCATTTTTCAAGGTAAAGTCTTGCTCTAGCCCAGGCTGACCTGGAATTCACTGTGTAGTCTCAGACTAGCTTTGAACTCACAGCAATCCTCCTACCTCAGCCTCCCAAGTACTGGGATTAGAGGCGTGTGTCACCTTGCTCAGCTTTTAAACTTCTTTATGTGAGAATGAGAGTACCAGGGACTCTTGCCATTGTACTCATGTGCCACTTTGTGCATTTGGCTTTTATGTGGATACTAGGTAATTGAACCCAGGCCAGCTGACTTTGCAAGCAAGCACCTTTAACCATTCAGCCATCTTTCCAGCCCCCTAAGTTTCTATTACTTAAATTTTTATGTATGTATGTGTATGATGTGTGTGTGTGTGCCACAGGCATATGGAGGTCAGAGGACAACTCTGGGGGTGTTTCTCCTTTCCTTCCAATGCAACTGAGGATGGCCGGCTTGCAAGCAAGCACCTTTAACTTCTGAGGTATATCTTCCCAGCCTCTCTTCCAACACTTAAACCTCTTTGACCCTCGGCCCTATCTTTAGCTCCTTTCTGTAAGCCCCGCCTGGGTCTCACCTCATCTTAGCCCTGCCCTCCCTCCAGCCTGCACACTAAGTCATACAGAGTCATAAATCCTTGCTGGTCCCATCCTCCGCTCCTCATAGAACCCAGGGCCTTGGGCATGCAAGGTGGTACATTATCACTGAGCTATACATGCATCCTTCCCCTTAATAGCAAGCCCTCTGGTCAAGAAGGGAGGGGAAGGCTGGGTATGGTGCCTGCAAGCCTTTAATCCCAGCAGTGGGGAGGCAGATTAGGAGTGAGTTTGAAGCCACCCTGAGACAGTGAATTCCAGGTCAGCCTGAGCTAGAGTGAGACCCAACAAAACAAAAGCCATGCCTTTAATCCCAGCACTAGAGTGAGACTCTACCTCAAAAAAAAAAAAAAAAAAAAAAAAAAAAAAAAAAGAGGGAAAGTGCACTATGTAGCGTGTTTTTTGGTTAGAATGGATGGCTCAATGTTTTATTTAGGCTCTCTATGAGGAGCACATGTCTGATGGAGATAAGAAAGAGACAAAGGCCTGTTACAAGCCATTGACTATTTGGCACTAGACTGTATGTGAAGTAGGGTTCTCTCCAACCCCACAGATATCGGAAGAACACTGGAAGGGAGGGCTACCATCACTGAACACACACAGGAAGTAATAGGCAGGGATTTATTTCCACAGCCCCTGCCTCCCAGGGCCTGTTAGTCCGAAGGAGGGTACCAGATGGCAGGACCCGAAAGTTTAGGTCCCTGCCCTTGACCCCCTCCCACGATGGGAAGAAGACCACCAGAAACAAGGGTGTCACAGCTTCCTTGCCGGGCCCAGCACCAGCTGAACTCTCAGCTGTAAACCCGGACAGGGGAGTTGCGACAGGACACATGGGTCAAGCAGGCTCCTGTCCTTCAGCCTGTTCCTCGTGGGCCTCTGCTGGGGTAGAGACTCCGCCCGCATCATCATCCCACAGTGGTTGGGGCTTTGGGTTTGGGGGACACAGGCGGACGGGCATCCCCACAAGCTCGGGGTGCTTGCGTTTATAATGACGTCGCAGAGTGTTGGCCTCGGTGAAGCGCACCCTGCAGGAGGGGCACTGGTAGGGGCGCTCGCCAGAGTGGATGCGGTGGTGATGGGCCAGCTCTCCGGCCTCCCGGAAGCGGCGCGGGCAGAGCACGCAGCGGAAGGGACGCAGGCCCGCATGGATGTTGCAGTGCCGCCGTAAGTGACTGGACCTCTTGAAGGTCTTCCCACAATCCTTGCACTCGTGTGGCTTCAGCTCTGAGTGTGAGATGCTATGGCGCTCCAGGTCGGAGAGGTAGGGAAAGGCCCGCAGGCAGACTGGGCAGAAGTGAGGTGCCCTCTTGGGGCCAGAGCCCTTAGGCCCACCTGCCGTGGACCCTTCAGGGACTGTGTAGGGCACACCCTGATCATCAATCAACAGAAGGTCGCTGCTGCCACCACCACTGCTGTCCACTGATGCTGTCGTCAACCCTTGCTGAGCTAGCGGGGTCTCCTGCTCTGACTTGGGGGGGCGGCCCCTTTTGCGAGGCAGGGAGGACTTGAGGGTCCGATGGGAGGAGGTGGCTCCTCCCCCTGGTGGTCGGCCTCTGCGACCACGGGGAACAGGAGGAAGTAAGGCCAGAGGTTTCTCTTCCTCCCCAGGCAAAGTGGAAGGCAACGGGTCTGGGCTGGGGCTGTCCATTGAGCGGTGGGGAGCTTAAGTCTGGACACTGGCGCCAGCTGTGGGAAGAGAGGGAGAGTGTCATTGCAGGGAGAGTCCCCCAACATCTCCCCCATCCATCCCTCTCTAAACCTCTTTTAAATTTATTTTTATTCATTAGAGACAGAATGACAGAGAGAGAGAGGGATTGAGACTGGGCGCGCCAGGTCCTCTAGCCCCTGCAAACAAACTCCAGAGGCATGCGCCTTGTACATCTGGCTTATGTGGGACCTGGAGAATCGAACCTGGGTCCTTCGGCTTCACAGGCAAGCACCTTAACCACTAAGCCATCTCTCCAGCTCTCTAAATCTTTTTTTTTTTTTTTAAAACATTTTTATTTTTATTTATTAGAGAGAGAATGAGAATGGGCACACCAGGGCCTCCAGTCAGTGCAAACAATGTCACCATGTGCATCTGGTTTATGTGGGTTCTGGGGAATTGAATCTGGGTCCTTAGGCTTCATAGGCAAGTGCCTTTAACAGCTAAGCCATCTCTCCTCTCTAAATTTTTTTTTTTTTTTTTTTTTTTTTTTTTTTCGAGGTAGGGTCTTGCTCTAGTCCAGGCTGATCTGGAATTCACTCTGTAGTCTCAGGGTGGCCTCGAACTCAACGGGATCCTCCTACTTCTGCCTCCCCAGTGCTGGAATTAAAGGTATGCACCACCACATCTGGCTTTTTTTGGGTTTAAATTTTTTTTTTTTTTTAGTTTTTCGAGTTTTTCGATCCAGGCCATCCTGAGACTACATAGCATAGTGAATTCCAGGTCAGCTGGGACTAGAGAGCGAGACCCTAACTCGAAAAACTAAAAAAAAAAAAAAGAAAGAAAGAAAGAAAGAAAGAACGAAAGAAAAAGAAAGAAAGAAGCCAAGTGCTGGGAAGCCAGGCGGTCTTTTGGTTGTTTATTTGTTTTAATAATAGTATCTAGCTTACATGTGTTCTGGAGAATTGAGTTTGAGTCCTTAGGCTTCACAGGCAAGCACCTTAACCGCTAGCATTTTACCTATTCACCCAGACACCCTATGAGGATAATACACTGTTCATACAGAGAAGTGCTTATGAGAGGGAGTCAGGTAGACTTGTTAGACCACTGGGGTGACTGGAACCCTGAAAGTAAAAAGCAAGAATGTCTTTGGGCTTTGCTAGAGATCCGAGTGGAAGCTGACTTCTCCTTATCTCCTGCCTAAAGGATTTCCTTGGATCTGTTTTTCCACAACCTGAGCCCCTCCAGGGAGGGAGGTCCCCTTTCCTAGAATTTAAATCTAATGCTGTCATTGTGGTTGGTCAAGTTCAGTCCCCAGTTCAGTGTCATGGCTGGCCTCTTCATGAGCCAACCCCTAGCCCAGACCAATCAACTCTCACTGTGGCTCACCTGAGCCAGAAGGTAAAGCCCACCACACCAAGGTTATAAATAGGAGGACAAAACTCTTCACTGCCCATTCACTCCAACCTCCGGGTTCTGGTGAGCCTGCCTCTGACTCCACCCCTTTCTGCCCTCCACATGGCAGGAGCTCTCTCTTTCTTTCTTTCTTTCTTTCTTTCTTTCTTTCTTTCTTTCTTTCTTTCTCTCTCTCTCTCTCTCTCTCTCTCTCTTTCTTCCTTCCTTTCCTTTCCCTTCCCCCCCCTCTCTCTCTCTCTTTCTTTCTTTCTCTCTCTCTTTCTTTCTTTCTTTCTTTCTTTCTTTCTTTCTTTCTTTTTTCTTTCCTTTCCCTTCCCTTCCCTTCCCCCCTCTCTCTCTCTCTCTCTCTCTTTCTTTCTTTCTTTCTTTCTTTCTTTCTTTCTTTCTTTCTTTTTCTTTCTTTTGGGGGTGGGTGTTTCAAGGTAGGGTTTTGCTCTAGCTCAGGCTGACCTGGAATTCACTATGTAGTCTCAGGGTAGCCTCCAAAGCATGGCGATCCTCCTACCTCTGCCTCCCGAGTGCTGGGATTAAAGGCGTGTGCCATCACGCCCAGCTCTTTTTCTCTCTGAATCTCTTTTCACTTTCATCTAGGTCCACAAGGGTTCTCAGACCACGCGAGTGTATCAGGTTTTCTTTCCTTGGTTTTGTACTTTCCTAAATAAATAATTATCCTTCTCAGTTTGGTTTGCCCAATTCTTTGGTTAAATGCAAACACGAACCTAGGGTTTGGGGTTCAAGGATTCTACTCGTGAACCCCTAATACTCCGTTTCACTTAAGAGACATCTGCCACAAGGACATCACAAAGAGCTAAGCCTCACACCAACACCTACCTTTTCCATTTTTCTAACAGCGAAACTGAGGCACAGGAAAGTCTTGTCCATTGCTCAAGTTCCCTCTGTCAGTGTCAGGAACAAGATTCCAACCCAGTCTCCCTGACCTCAATGGCCCAATGAGTAAGAAGAAAGACCTAAAGGGACGGGATGATCTAGAGGTCTCAGGCCTGGATTTGAATCCAGGTCTCCAGATAATTAGCAAATGACAAGTCAGGCTTGGCCTGAGTCACTTTCCTCCTCTGTAAAACAGATAAACAGGTGGTGGGGAGAATCAAAGGGGAACAAGAAAGCTTTAAAAATGCCTATTACAGCCCAGGCATGGTGGCGCACACCTTTAATTCCAGCACTCGGGAGGGAGGCAGAGGTAAGAGGATCGCGGGGAGCTCGAGGCCAGCTTGAGACTACACAGTGAGTTCCAGGTCATCCTGGGCTAGAGTGAGACCTATCTTGAAAAACCAAAATAAATAAAAATAAATGCCTAGTGCAGGAATTGGGGAGATGGCTCATGGGTTAAAGGCGTTTGCTAGCAAAGCCTGCCTTCCTGCCTAGGTTTAAATCCCCAGCCACCCACAGCATGACACAAAAAATGACAATTTGGAACCTGCCATTTCAGTTTGCAGTGGCAAGTGACCCTGCACGCACCCACCACACACACCACCATCTTCCCAATACCCTGGTAGTGTGGGTACAGTGAACGCGGGTTCAGCTAGCAGCAGATGCTGCAGGTGGCTCTTGTTCCCCCTTTTCCTAAATGTTGTTTGGTCGGGTTTTGGGATACGTATGTAGCATGCAGGCATGTATGTGGTGCTGAAGCTCGAACCCAGGGCCTCTCACGTATGCCAGGCAAGCGTTGTAGTTAAAATGACACCCTCAGCCCTGACACCCACCACCATCCTTTAAACAGGCACTCAGCTACCTAGGGGCACCCTCTGCACGACCCTAGGGGGGTCGCATACACCACAATCAGAAGTTGGCTGATCCTGGAACACCCCGGTGAATGAGTGAGTGGTCTTCTCCCGACCCTCCCCCAACCCCCACTGTGGACAGACGCTTGCCCGTCCAGCACGAATGGCCGAGCCCGCATGCCGGGGCGGGCCCTTACGGGGGCGACGGCCAATGAGCGGCGCGGGGAACCGCGGGAGCCGAGGGCTGCCGGGGAAGGGGGGGGTCTGCGCGCGCGAGCCCGACCGGCGGTGCGGGGCGCCCGGGAGCGAGCGCGGGAGCCGGGGGATGGGAAACAGGTGCTTGTGGGGGTGCGCGCGACCCCGGGCCGCCCCTCCCCCCTCCCCTCTCTCCCCCCCGCAGCCCCCCGCCTTTGGGTACCTCATTTGCATGCCGCCTGGGCTCGCGCGCGCGCGTATGTGTGCGCGCGCGCTCGTGCACGCGCTGGGGGGCGACGGATCGGAACGTGGGAAGGGGGGCGGGGGAGAGAAAGGGGGGGGCCCTGCCCCTCGGCGGCGGCAGGGCGGGGGTGGCGGAGCGCTGGTCGGGCCCCGCCCCTCCGAACGGACGCCGGTGGCCCCTCCCCGCCCACTCACCCACCCGCGCGCCCGCCCGTGGGGGAACAAAGGGAAGTCACTGGGTCCTAAAACCCACACACGCCTGCAACCCACGGCGCCTGCGCACCAGTCTCCTTCATTTACAACCCCCTCCCACCCAAGTGGGAGATAAACCCACTGCAGTCCCTGTGACCACATTGGAATGCCTTTCCTCCCACTAAGCACCCACAACAGGGTGACCCAATCAAATATGGGTAACGAATAGACGAGAAGTGGGAAATGGCTGAATACCCGTAATTAACATGGCGCCGATAGCTTCAAAGCGCCTTGGAGTCAGCCGATTAAGATGGTGGTGTTTTTTTTTTTTTCCTAGTTCTCGATTTCAGTTCCAGCACTTCGATTTCTCTCTTTCGCCCAGATGTAACTCAACATCCTACCCAGGAGGGGTACAGGGCTGTGAAAAAGAGATTCTATCTGCCCCCCTCCCCACCCCCCGCCCCAAATTTGCGTTAACACTGCTAAGCGCCCCGGTGGAGTAAGGAGAAGCGGTGCGCTGAACATGTTGCCCTTAGTCTCAATGGCGTCCAGGGGCTTTAAGCCCCGCCCTCTGCCCTCAACAAACATGGCACCAACCTGGCTTCTCTAACCTCCGGGTGGGGAGAGAGAAGGGGGAGCTAGAGGGCGGGAGAAGTAAGGAACGTGGGTGCGAGGGGGAGGGGGGAGTGGTGAAGGGTTGGGGTGAAGACGCTGAGGCGGAAGTCGAGAGGCCCCTCAGGTGGAAGTGACGCTCACCCCCAACTACCCAAAATGTCGGCGCCCAGAAAGAGGTGTAAGTAATTAAAGAGGAAAGCCGACTGACTTCTCCTGGGCCTCCAGGGGTGCTGCCTGGTCTGCAGACCCTCCGCCACGCGCTAGCCAGGTACAGTCGCCTGCTTCCCCCCACTATTCCCCCCGCCCCCGCCGCCTGACCTGCCCCCCGACCCGGGTGCCCGAGGCCGTCCAGGGAAAGGGGTACAAAGGGCTACTTCTCGGGGCCCTGGGCTTCCGAGCAGGTTAGGCAGGGTGTGTGTGTGGGGGGCAGGAATTACATAGGCCGGGGGGGGGGCGAGGGGAGGAGCTTAGGGCTGCCAGGTGGGGCTTGACAAAGGGGCGTGGTTCTGATATAAAAATTGGAGGAGGGGTGGCTAGGTTGAAAGAATGGAGGAACTTTCCTCGAGTCTGGTGCAGAACTAGGAAGCGCGAAGGCGAGAGTTTAGGGATAAAAAGGGGTGGGATTAGAAAAAAGGCAGTCTGGAAAGAGGACTTGGTGAAGGTGTGCAACTTGGAAAAGTTAAGAGTGAAGTGATCAGGACTTTATTTTTTAAAAATATTTTTATTAATTAATTTATTTATTTGAGAGTGAGTGGGAAAGAAGCAGAGAGAGAGAGGGAGGGAGGGAGAATGGGAACGCCAGGGCCTCCAGCTACTGCAAGCAAACTCCAGGCACATGTGCAGCTGGCGAACCTGGGTCCTGGGGAATCGAACCTGGGTCCTTTGGCTTTACCGGTAAGCGCCTTAACCACTAACCCATCTCTCCAGCCCATTATCAGGACTTTATAATGAAGGTGAAAGTTTGAGGCTTATTTGAAGGAATAACTGGGTAGGATTTGGAAATCAGGTCTTTGGAGGAGACATAACGAAGACTTACAAAGGGAAATAAAGGAGCTTAAAAAGATAGAATCAATGGGCTGGAGACATGGCTTAGCAGTTAAGGTGCTTGCCTGTGAAACCTTAAGGACCCAGGTTCTATATATCCTATCTATATAATCATATAAGAAGTAAGAAAAAAGTTACAAAGTGTTTGCTGCAAGCCAGAGCAGAGATCACACATGGCCACAATTTTGCTTGGTGCTCACTGCCACTCCTTGAGGTAGATGCGAGGATTATTCCCATTTTTGTGGATTGAACGGTTTCAGTTGCTTTTATCCGAGACAACAGGACTAGTACTGATCCCTTGGAAGCTTGAAGGACTCTGAAAGTGAAAGCAGTAGGAGGGACTTAAGTCATAGTGCAGGAATGTGGAGACTTGCAGAGGAGAGAAAAGGAACCGAGTGGCTTTGAAACAACTTGGAAGAGGTTAGGAAGATTTGAGATGGAGGAAGGTGTGTAAAAACGGAAGGAAAGGGCTGGAGAGATGTCTTAGTGGTTAAGGCGCCTGCCTGCTAAGCCTAAGAAGGCCGGTTCCAATCTCCAGGTCCCACGTTTAGCCAGATGCAAAGTGATGCAAGGGCGCAATGCCGCACTTGACCACAAGGGGGCGCACGCATCTGGATTTCGTTCACAGCAGCTGAGACACTGGTGGCGTGCCCATCTCTATGTCTCTGCCTCTCCCTCTCTGTGTGTCTCTCTCAAAAAAAAAAAAAAAAAAAAAAAGGAAGGAAAGCCCTGCCCTGTGATGCATGCCTTTAATGCCACCACTTGGGAGGATTACCATGAGTTCAAGGCTAGCCTGGGCTATAGAATGAGTTCAGGGTCAGCATGGCTAGATTGAGACCCAGTCTCAAAAAAAAAAAAAAAAAAAAAAAAAAAAAAAGTGGAAAAGGCTGGGCGTGGTGGTGTATGCCTTTAATCCCAGGAGGATCTCCATAAGTTTGAGGCCACTCTGAGACTACATAGTGAAGTCCAGGACTCAGGATGCTGAGGTAGGAAGCTCGCTGTGAGTTCGAGGTCAGCCTAAGGCTCCGTAGTAAATTCCAGGTGAGTCTGGGCTAGAGTGAGCTTCTACCTCAACAAAAAAGCAGTGTAAGAGTGACCCTCCCACCTGATCCTGTGTCCTATCTACTCCAGAAAAAGCCCTGTGCCACTATGGATGACGCCCCGCTGCCCGTGGCCCCTGCCCCCATCTCCACTCCAGCGCCTGCACCTCCTGCTGCCACTCCCCGGGTCCCCTTTCACTGCAGTGAATGTGGCAAGAGCTTCCGCTACCGCTCAGACCTGCGGCGCCATTTCGCCCGTCACACGGCACTCAAGCCCCATGCGTGTCCCCGTTGTGGCAAGGGCTTCAAGCACAGCTTCAACTTGGCCAACCATCTGCGCTCACACACTGGGGAGCGGCCCTATCGCTGCACCGCCTGCCCCAAGGGCTTCCGAGACTCCACAGGTTTGCTGCATCACCAGGTGAGTCCCCCCAGCTAAACAGCTGAAATCCTGGGGCCTCGTTCCACTTGCCGGATGTGGTGGAACATTCTTTTAATCCCAGCACTTGGGAAGCCAAAGTAGGAGATTGGCTGTGAGTTTGAGGCCAGCCTGAAACTACATTGTGAATTCCAGGCCAGCCTGGGCTAGAGAGGGAGACCTTACCTTGAAAAACAAACAAAACAAAACAAGGAATCCCTTTGAGAAGAACATTGCCGGCCAAAGGAACCAGTAATACAAAGGTTCCAAAGTGAAAAAGAGCTTGTGTGAGCTGGGCATGGTGGTGCACACCTTTAATCCCAGCACTCAGGAGGCAGAGCTAGGAAGATCGTCGTGAGTTTGAGGCCACCCTGAGACTACATAATGAATTCCGGGTCAGCCTGGGCTACAGTGAAACCCTACCTTGAAAAACCAAAAAAAAAAAAACAAAAAAACTCATGTGTTGGGAAACCACATGGTTGGAGAGCAAGCACCATGGTGGCATGGCCCATCTTGCTGTGTCCACTTCACAAACGAACAGCAGAGAGTCCCAAAGATAGAAACTTGTCCTAAATATTCCCAGAGATGCAAAAGCTGGGAATCACTTTTAAAGTTTGTATTATTTATTTATTTATTTGGGAGAGAGAGACAGAGAATGGGCACACCAGGGCTTCCAGCCACTGCAAACTCCAGACACATGTGCCACCTTGTGCACCTGGCTTATGTGGGTACTGAGGATTCAAACCTGGGTCTTTAGGCTTCACAGGCAAGCACCTTAACCGATAAGCCATCTCTCCAGCCCCTATTTTTTTAAATTTATTTATTTATTCAGAGAGAGAGAGAGACAGAGGCAGATAGAGAGAATGGGTGCTCCAGGGCCTCTAGCCACTGCCTACGAACTCCAGATGCCTGTGCCACCTTGTGCATCTGGCCTTACGTGGGTACTGGGGAATCAAACGTGGGTCTTTTGGCTTTGCGGACAAGTACCTTAACTGCTAAGCCATCTCTCCATCCCTAAAGTTGGGATTTGAACTGGGGCCTTCAGATACCTGGAACTCCAGCCCTAACCACCCTCAGAGAGAGAGTCACAGCCCATAGTTGGGCTGATTGAAAAATGGAGTAAGACAGCCCCAGGGGACAGCAGGTACAGAGGTTGTCAGTGGAAGGGACTGAGGTCAGGGTGCGGAGGAAGAGAATGCCCACTGGCCCAAAAAGCATAGACCTGAGAGAGTGTAGAAACTGGAGGAGCCTGCCGTGTGGGAGGTGGCCGAGAGCTTGGATCAGGGTTCTCTGGGAGCCAGGGCATTTGTGGCAGGGTATGGATCCTCAGTGCTTATGCTTATGCTTATGCTGCGTGTGCTCTTGCTCGCGTCCCCAGGTCGTGCACACTGGCGAGAAGCCCTACTGCTGCCTGGTCTGCGAGCTGCGCTTCTCCTCTCGCTCCAGCCTGGGCCGCCACCTCAAGCGCCAGCACCGCGGCGTGCTCCCATCTCCCTTGCAGCCCAGCCCGGGCTTACCTCCCTTGAATCCCCCCTGTTCTGTGTGCTGCAATGTCGGGCCCTGCTCGGTGTGTGGGGGCGCCGGGGCAGGCGGCGGAGAGGGCCTGGAGGGGCCGGGCACGACCAGTTGGGGTCTGGCCGAGGCCGCAGCAGCCGCCGCAGCCTCCTTGCCACCGTTCGCGTGCGGGGCCTGTGCCAGGCGTTTTGATCACGGCCGGGAGCTGGCCGCCCACTGGGCCGCGCACACCGACGTGAAGCCATTCAAATGCCCACGCTGCGAGCGCGACTTCAACGCACCCGCGCTGCTGGAGCGTCACAAGCTCACGCATGACCTGCAGGGAACCGGTGCACCGCCCACGCAGGTCTGGGCCCCTGGCGCTGGTGCAGAGATGGCCGGGGAGGGGGGCCCGTGGAAGTGGGGGATGCTCCGCCGACCTGGGACGGTGAGCTGCTCCTGGGCCGGGCCGGGGGAGGCGTGCCTCAGTTGGGGGCACTGCTCCCCGACAGCGTGGTGGTGGTGGAGGCCCCGGCCCCAGCAGCAGTGGCCGAGACGTCCGCAGACACGTTGTACCAGTGCGACTGCGGGACCTTCTTCGCCTCGGCCCCTGCCCTGGCCAGCCACCTGGAAGCCCACTCGGGTCCGGCCACGTATGGCTGCGGTCACTGTGGGGCACTGTACGCAGCCCTGGCCGCCCTGGAGGAGCATCGGAAGGTCAGCCATGGAGAGGGCAGCGGCGGGGAGGAGGCTGCGGCAGTGGCCACGGAGGGAGAGCAGCCCGCTGGGAGCCCGCGTCCGGCTCCAGCCGGGGCAAGAAGATTTTCGGCTGCTCCGAATGCGAGAAGCTGTTCCGCTCCCCGCGTGACCTGGAGCGCCACGTGCTGGTCCACACCGGGGAGAAGCCCTTCCCATGCCTCGAGTGCGGCAAGTTCTTCCGCCACGAATGCTACCTCAAGCGCCACCGGCTGCTGCACGGGAGCGAGCGGCCCTTCCCCTGCCACATCTGCGGTAAGGGGTTCATCACGCTCAGCAACCTCTCCAGGCATCTAAAGTTGCACAGGGGCATGGACTGAAGAAGCCACGCCGCCCCTTCCACAAGAAAACTGACCCCAGTTACTGGACTCAGGATAAAGCGGACACCTCGACCCTCCAAATCCAGAGCCAGACCCTTCCTCCCACCCCCACCCCACCCCCCAGATGAACCTCCTGCCTGGAAAGATGGTGCCGCCCCCACACACAGGACCACAGATAAGCCAATCCTTCAGCGAGGGGATCCAAGGACTTAATTATTGGGATGCCCGAATCTACAGAGGCTCCCAAGCTTGAGACCCTCTGGAATATGGACACCCCCCCCCCCAAAACCACTCTGGCCTCTTTAAGTCTGGGGGCCTAGGAATAGCAAATGGAATGGGTCTCCACAAGTATATCATCAAATAAGATGTAGGTACCCCCAAAGGGCAGACCACCCTACTTCCTGAGAGCCATCATTCCCAATGACCTTTATCTGGGGAGTACGAGGAACAATGCCCCTGACTCCTCCTGGATCCCTCCAAATGATGTCCACCAGCCACCAGAGGCCCCAGAAGATGTGTTTAGCCGAAATCTGCCTTTCCCCCATTTCATTTCCTATGTCGAAAGAGGACCAGGGTAGATGCCCCTCCTTTCAGTTCCCACGCTCTCTGATTAGGCCTCCTCTACTACAGAATAGATTGACCCTACCGACTTCGCCCTGCCCCTTCCTGAACACTAGAATAGGATTGTCCAGAATCTACCCCCTGCCCAGTAGGATGGACTGATCCACACGCACACGTCCCTGTATCCACTCGGGATGGGCCAGTGCAGGTTGTGGCCTGACCCCGCCCTCCTTAGAAATAGGACAGACACACCCTTAAATGCTGTAGAGTGTGGTCCAGACCTCTGTCCGTGTTATTCCCATCCTGTGACCAGGTGGAGGAGCTGGATGTCTGTAGCACCTGTCCCTCGTTCCATCTGTTGATGTCTGTCTCTGTGTTCTTCCCAACCCCAAGGGGAAGGGGGAACTTGGCTAAGGGGTTCTCCCCCCTGTGAGCCTAAACCTCACCCCCTCAGCCCACTCTCCAGTGTCTCCAGGACTCCAATAAACCTCGTCCTATGGGACATGACTGTCTCGTTTTCTGATCCTGGGTTCTGGGGAGGTGGGGCCCTCCTGGCCTGAACAGATTCTCACACCCTCTGAGGCCTTTAATCCTTTAAATCCTCCAGATCAGAGACTGTTTAAATCTCACGTAAATGGAACCCTGGGCTGGGAAGATGGATCAGTTGGTAAAGTACTTGCCATGCAGGCAGAGGACCAGAATCCAATCCCCAGAACTGCCAAAAAAACCAGGCATGGTAACACATGTATAATCCCCGTGCAGAGGGGAGACTGACAGATCCCCGTGGCTTGCTGGCCAGCCTAAGTGACCCACACATACCATGGTGGCACACGCTTTTAATCCCAGCACTCGGCATGCAGAGTAGGAGAGCTGCTATGAGTTCGAGTTCCAGGTCAGCTTTGGCTACAACGAGACCCCCACCTTGAAAAACCAAAAAAGAAAAAGAGGGCCGGAGGCTGAGATGGCTCAGGAGTTACAAGCACTGTGCTTGCAAAGGCTGCTGACCCACGTGATTCCCCACTACCCACATAAAGCCAGGTGCACAAAGCGGTGGGTGTATGCATCTGGGGTTTGTGGTAGCAAGAGGTCCTGGTATGCCCATTCACTCTTTTTATCAAGTAACTTTTTACAAAAGTATTTTATTTATTTGACAGAAAGAGGGAGAGACAGAATGGGTGTTCAGGGCCTCAAGCCACTACAGACAAACTGAACTCCAGATGCATGTGCCACCTTGTACCTCAGCTTACATGTGTTCTGGGGACTCAAATCTGGGTCCTTAGGCTTCACAGGTAAGTGCCTTAACTGCTAAGCCATCTCTCCAGCCCGCACATTTATTTTATTTATTTGAGAGAGAGAGAGAGAGAGAGAGAGAAAGAAAAGAAAGAGGCAGATAGGATGGGCATGCCAAGGCCTCTAGCCACTGCAAATTAATTCCAGACATGTGCCGTCTTGTGCATCGGGCTTTACATGGGTACTGGGGAAGCAAACCTGGATCCTTAGGCTTCACAGGCAAGCACCTTAATCATTAAGCCATCTCTCCAGCCCTAAATAACATACTTTAAAAAAAAAGAGAGAGGCTGGGGTGCAGCTCATGTAGGCACTTACCTAGAATTGAGCAGTGTGGGATGAGGACGTGGCTTAGTGGTAGAGCTCTTGCTAGGCTATGCTCCTTCGATGGGCTGACCAGAGGGCTTCTCTCTTTCGTTTTTTTTTTTTTTTTTTCCCGAGGTAGGGTCTCAGTCTAGCTCAGGCTGACCTAGAATTCACTACATAGTCTCAGGGTGGCCTCGAATTCACAGCAATCCTCCTACCTCTGTCTCCCAAGTGCTGGGATTAAAGATGTGCACCACCATGCCGGCTTTCTTTTTAGTTTTTTGAGGTAGGGTTTCACTGTAGCCCAGGATGATCTGGAATTCACTATGTAGTCTCAGGGTGACCTCGAACTCATGTTGATCCTCCTACCTCTGCCTCCCGAGCACTGGAATTAAAGGCGTGCACCACCACACCTGACTCACAGTGGCACAATTATCTGGAGTTCATTTGCAACAGCTGGAGCTCTGGTGTGCCCATTCTCTCTCTTCTGTTCTCTATGCTTGCAAATCAATAAATAATTTAAAATAAAACTAGATAATCCCAAGGTTATCTTTAGTGTGGGGGTATTTGGGGGGGCAATTGAGGTAGAAAGGAGTCTGATCATGTAGAGTTCAAGTAGGCATTTGACAGTAATGGCTGTGCAGTGCACCATCTCTCCAGCCCCACTGTGTTGTGTGTGTGTATGTATGTATATAATATTTCTTTATTTCAGAAAGAGAGAGAGTGCATGGGTATGCCAGGACCTCCAGCCACTGCAAACAAACTCCAGACTCCATGTTGTGCAGCTGGTTTATGTGGGTACTAGGGAATCAAACCTAGGTCCTTAGGCTTCATAGGCAAGTGCTTTAACCACTAAGCCATCTCTTCAGCCCTCCCATCGGTTATCCAGTGGAGAAATAGAGCAAGCCCAGTGTGGAAGCTGAAGTGGGCTGCTGCAGCCTGTCATGAGAAACTGTGGGAGCCTGAGTCAGGAGATGAAGAGAAATCAGTGAGTGCATTTGAGGAGGATGCCACAGGCTGAGACTACATAGTGAATTCCAGGTCAGCCTGGGCCACAGTGAGACCCTACCTCGAAAAATTTAAAATAAAAAAAAAACTTTAACAACCTTAAAAAAATAAGTTTATATACACAGTGGGCTGGGCCTGGGTGATAGAGCACTTGCCTGGCATGGGAGAAACCTTGAGTTCAGTCCCCAGCACCATGCTCAGAATGCAGTAGATAATGTTAGTACACATTTTAGGTTGCTGATCACTACGCATAATGAGAATGGGTGACAGTTAGCTGAGTGAAAGTTACACATTGAACCTGATTCAAAGGCAATGAGAGCAGTACAGCTTCTAAAAAGCTGAGTATGGAGCTGGAGAGATGGCTCAGCAGGTACGGTGCCTGCCTGCAAAGCCTAACGTCCTGGAACCAAGTCCCCAGTACCCACATAAAGCCAGATGCACAGAGGTGCTTGCAGATCCTTTTCAGTGGCTAGAGGCCTTGGTGCACCCTTTACCCATTCTGGTTCTCTCTCTCTCTCTCTCTCTCTCTCTCTCTCTGTCTGCTTGCAAGTAAATAACATTTTTTTGTTGTTGTTTTTGAGGTAGAGTCTCACTGTAGCCCATGCTGACGTGGCATTCACTATGTAGTCTCAGGATGGCCTCAAACTCAAGATGATCCTCCTACCTCTGCCTCCCGGCTTTTCAGTTCCAACTTTATTTTGTTTTGTTTTTGAGGTAGGGTCTCACTCTAGCCCAGGCGGACCTGGAATTCACTATGTAGTCTCAGGGTGGCCTTGAACTCATGGCGATCCTCCTACCTCTGCCTCCCGAGTGCTGGGATTAAAGGCGTGTGCCACCACGCCGGGCCTGGTTTATTTTTTATAAAAAGGTTGCACACATAGACCCCCCTCCCCTACCCCAATTCTGCTGAGAGTCTTCGGTGGGGTTATTGTTATTCATTTTGGGGACCAGGAGGCTTCAGTCAGTCTCTGCAGGGATGGGGAAACATCGTGTCTCAGGCTATTCCCTCCCACCCTGAGACTCTTACAATCTTCAAACCCCCTCTTGCGCCATACTCCTTGAGCCTTGGCGGGCAAGACAGAGATCTGATTTAGTGTTGCTTTCTCTGTACACTCTGGATCTCCGTTTTTATGAGATTTGAGTGACCACAGCATCTGTCACCATTTCCTTTGAACTAGTTTTCAGGCTAGCCGTGAGAGCAGTGTTTGTGTCACCGCGTCCCCTGCAATGACTTCTGGGCCCGGGCAGATGAGGTGAAGGTGACCCCTTTCCTGGCAGACAGTAGGCTCTTTTTGATGTAGTGATGTAGCCTTGTTCTCCACCAGTATTCTCCTCCACCTGTGAAATAGAACAGGTTCTCCAAACAAAAGTGAGGAGAGTTTGAATAAAATGGGATAAGCCTAGTCATTAGAAGGATACATTGATGTGTATATCCATTCTTCTTCTTCTTCTTCTTCTTCTTTTTTTTTTTTTTTTGGTTTTTCAAGGTAGGGTCTCACTCTAGGCCCCAGGCCGACTTGGAATTTACTATGTAGTCTCAGGGTGGCCTCGAACTCATGGCGATCCTCCTACCTCTGCCTCCCGAGTGCTGGGTCCATTCTTAGAGAGGAATGGAGGTTCTCTGGATCCTATTGGTTTCCTGTTCTAAGGAATCTAGCATGGTTTCCAGAGCCAGATATGGGCTCTCCCCCACTGAGCGGGCCTCATGTCCAATCTGTGAGCAGTTGGTTACCTACATCGGCTGTGTGCCACTATTGCACAAGGGTCTACTTCTTGCTCAGCTGGTTGATTTTATAACTGGCAGGATCTCCTGCTTAATCAATCTATTGACAACTGTTGTTCTCCAGCCACTCTCATAGCACTTTCCAGCACTTTGAGTGCTAGCCAGGAGGGAACTGGATTTCCTCTCAGTTCCAGCATGGTCACTGGATGTCCTGTGGCCATGGGCTGTGGTGTCTTCAGCAAGAGGGACTTACTTTTTTTTTTTTTTTTTTTTTTTTTTTTGGTTTTTCGAGGTAGGGTCTCACTCCAGTCCAGGCTGACCTGGAATTATCTATATAGTCTCAGGGTGGCCTCGAACTCATGGTGATCCTCCTACCTCTGCCTCCCGAGTGCTGGGATTAAAGGCGTGCGCCACCACGCCCGGCGGGGGACTTACTTTTTAGCTCCTGTAGGTAATCGAGTGTTTTGGCAATAGCCTGTATTGTTTTGGGGACCTCATGTCTCCCTGACTAACAGCTCACTGTGTGTGTGGCGGTTGATGGGGGGAGACCCAATTCCAGCCCTGGGAATTACCAGCCAGCACCCATGGTCTTAGGGTACTGTTTTCTCCACATTTATGGAGCTCTCCTGTTCAGGTCCCCATCCCCCTTATTGAGGGTGGTGACTTGTAGAGTGGTATCCTGGAAGAAAGCTTCTATATTAAAATATTTTTATTTATTTATTTGAGAGAGGGAGAGAGAGAATGATAACGTACATGCCAGGGACTCTTGCCACTGTAAATGAACTCCAGGTGCATATGCCACTTCGGGCATCTGGCTTTATTGGGATATTGGGGATATTGGGGAATCAAACCCAGGCTGACAGGCTTTGCAAGCCAGTGCCTTTAGCCGCTGAGCCACCTACCCATGTAAAACAAGAAGCACAAAGTGGCACATGCATCTGGAGTTTGTTTGCAACTACAAGAGGCCCTAGTGTGGCCATTCTCTTCCCTTCCTTCCTTCCTTCCTTCCTTCTTCCCTCCCTCCCTCCTTCCCTCCCTCCCTCCCTCCCTCCCTCCTTCCCTCCTTTCTTTCTTTCTTTCTTTCTTTCTTTCTTTCTTTCTTTCTTTCTTTCTTTCTTTCTTTCTTTCTTTCTGAGGTAGGATCGTGCCTCCAGAGTGCTGGGATTAAAGGCATGTGCCACCATGCCTGGCCTTTTATTTAAAAAAAAATCATATATGGGCTGGAGAAATGGCTTAGTGGTTAAGGTGTTTGCCTTCAAAGCCAAAGGATCCCGGTTCGATTCTCCAGGGCCCACGTAAGCTAGATGCATAAGGGGCACGTGCATCTGGAGTTCGTTTGCGGTGGCTAGAGGCCCTGGCGTGCCCATTCTCTCTCTGTCTGCCTCTCTTCTCTCTCTCTCTCTGCTTGCAAATAAATAAATTTAAAAAAATCATATATATATGTTTTGGTTTCTCAAGAGAGGGTCTCACTCTAGCCCAGGCTGACCTGGAATTCACTATGAAGTCCAGGCTGGCCTCAAACTTACTGTGATCCTCCTACTTCTGCCTCCCTGGGAGGCTCTGTGATTAAAAGTGTGCACTACCACACCCAGCTCCAAAGATTTTTTCCTTTTGTTTTTGTTTTTGAGGTAGGGTCTCACTCTAGCTCAGTTTGAATTCACTGCAATCCTCCTATCTCTGCCTCCCAAGTGCTGGGATTAAAGGCATGTACCACTACCACCAGCTGGAAACAAGCAAGGCTTTTTGCCCCCCCAAATATGTTTTATTTTTATTTATTTGAGAGAGAGAGAGAGAGAGAGAATGGGCACACCAGGGCTCCAGCCACTGCAAATGAACTCCAGATGCATGTGTCACCTTGTGCATCTGGCTTAAGTGGGTCCTGAGGAATTGAACCTGGGTCCTCTGGCTTTACAGACAAGTACCTCAACCACTGAACCATCTTTCCAGCCCAAAACAAGGTTTTTTTTTTTTTTTTTTTAAAAAAACATTTAAATATATTTTATTTATTTATTTATTTATTTGAGAGAGAGAAAAAGAGGGAGAGAGAGAGACAGAGAATGAGCACGCCAGCGCCTCCAGCCACTGCAAAGGAACTCCAGATGCATGCGCCCCTTGTGCAGTTGTCTTATGTGGGTCCTGGGGAATCAAACCAGGATCTTTTGGCTTTGCAGGCAAACGCCTTAACTGCTAAGCCATCTCTCCAGGCCCCAAACAAGGTTTTTTGACTGAGATTCACAATTGCCAGTTTGACAAGGTTTCACCCTTTGGGAATAAAGTCAGCCTCCAGGGACATTAGACTTTCCAGATATTCCTCTCCTCCACTCTTCCAAGGTTGTCCAGAAACCAGAGTTACTCCTTTTGGGGGCGGGGAGAAAATCTGCAGAGGCACGATGGCACTGGCCTTTAGTCCCAACACTCAGAACACTCAGGAGGCAGAAGCAGAAGAATCAGGAGTTCAAAGCCATTCCTGGCCACACAAGACCCAGTCTCAAAGAAACAAACAAACAAAAATAATAATAATCTTGGGCTGGAGAGATGGCTTAGTGATTAAGGCATTTGCCTGCAAAGCCAAAGGACCCAGGTTCAATTCCCCAGGACCCCCGTTAGCCAGATATGCAAGGTGGTGCATGCATCTGGAGTTCATTTGCAGTGGCTGAAGGCCCTGGTGCGCCCATTCTCTCCCTCTATCTGCCTCTCTCTCTCAAATAAATAAAATAAATAAAAATTAAAAAAAAAATCTTGATCTGAGAAACAAGGCCTGCCCTCTTTGGATACAGGCGCCGCCCTTAGAACTAAGACTGCCTGCTCTGAGGCCGGCAGAGAGACTGCTCTGCCTGGAGGGATGGCGGGAGAGATAAGCGCCTGGAAAGGTGCCAGGGTTGTCACAGAGACAGCCACCCGATGGGGAGTAGTGTATGGGAATCTCAGGAGGCTGAAGGTCCCACCTGCCTCACCTCCCATCAGTTCTAGCCTGTTTCTAGTTGTCCTGACACATGCCCTGGGGAAGCTGAGGCAGGAGGATCACCATGAGTTACAGCCAGCCTGGGCTACCTAGCAAACCTCTTGTAAGCGCACGCACACACACACTTCAACTGTCCCCAAGCACAGGAATGCTGAAGGGGACACTGCGTCTCACTGTGGCCTTATTTTATGGATGTACTGCACCAAGATGGTGCTAGGCATTTCGCCCTGAGGGTGATCTTAACCTCTCCAAGACTAATTACTATCCAATTGCTTAGGTAGGATTCCGACGCCTTTGTTTGAGGCACTGTTCCTGCTTGCCAATTTACAAGCTCACCCACACCGCCCCCATCTATCACCCCTTCATCTGATCACATTTTTAAAAGTTTTTAGTTTTAAAAAATTTTTAATTTTATTTTATTTTTCTTTCTTTCTTTCTTCTTCTTTTTTTTTTTTTTTTTTTTTTTTTTTGGTTTTCTGAGGTAGGGTTTCACTGTAGCCCAGGCTGATCTGGAATTCACTATAGTCTCAGGGTGCCCTTGAACTCATGGTAATCCTCTTACCTCTGCCTCCCAAGTACTGGGATTAAAGAGGTGCGCCGCCACTCCCGGCTATTTTTATTTTGATTTTATTTTTTATTTATTTATTTTTTATTGACAACTTCTTTAATTGTAGACAATATCCCATGGTACTTCCCTCCCTCCCCCCACTTTCCCCTTTGAAAGTCCACTCTCCATCATATCCCCTCCCCCTCTCAATCAGTCTCTCTTTTCAGTTTGATGTCATGATCTTTTCCTCCTATTATGATGGTCTTGTGTAGGTAGTGTCAGGCACTGTGAGGTCATGGATATCCAGGCCATTTTGTGTCTGGAGGAGCATGTTGTAAGGAGTCCTACTCTTCCTTTGGCTCTTACATTCTTTCCACCTCCTCTTCCGCAATGGACCCTGAGCCTTGGAAGGTGTGATAGAGATGTTTCAGTGCTGAGCACTCCTCTGTCCCTTCTCAGCATCATGGTGCCTTTTGAGTCATCCCAAGGTTGTCACCATCTGACTGGTGTAATCCCAGTTACCTTTTTGGATATTTTTATTTTTATTAGAGAAAGGGGGTGAGGGAGAGAGAGAATGTGCACACCAGGGCCTCTACCCACTGCAAACAAACTCCAGATGCATGCACCACCATGCACATCTAGTTTATGTGGGTTCTGGGGAATGGAACCTGGATCCTTAGGCTTTGCAGGCAAGCACCTTAACCACTAAGCCATGTCTCCAGCCCCTGATTGCTTTTTTTTTTTTTTTTTTTTTTTTTTTTTTTTTTGGTTTTTCGGTTTTTCGAGGTAGGTTCTCACTCTGGCCCAGGCTGACCTGGAATTAACTATGTAGTCTCAGGGTGGCCTTGAACTCATGGCGATCCTCCTACCTCTGCCTCCCGAGTGCTGGGATTAAAGGCGTGCGCCACCACGCCCGGCTTTTGCTTTTTTTTTTTTTTTTTGGAGGGGTAGCATTCCCGCCTAGCACATCGTCATTCTTCTGCACCTTTTAGCCCTCTTTATTCGCCCACTCATATTTGGTGCTATGGATAGTGCATTGAAGAACCAAGCCAAACCAGGCCCTCCTTGCATGGAGATCCTATTCTTGTGGGAAGGTAGATAAGCCAACATAATTCCCAAGTAGTCTAAAAGGTTGAAAAGGCCATTTTAGCTCAGGTGCATCTCTGAAGCCATTTGGGGGGGGAGGCGGGCGGGCGGAAGCAAGAGAAATTTATGAAAATAAGCTTAGAGAAAGGCATTCCAGAAGGTTCCAAGTCCAGCAACAAGAAAGAGGGGCACTGAGGCAGAGCGAAGCGGAAGGTAAGAAACTGGCTAAGGGTCTAAACCCGAAGGAAGGCGAGTTGAAGGACAACCTGGGCTGTATAGTGGGACCCTGTTTGCACCTTCCCTAAATATCAGAAACAGCTAAGTGGTGTGCAGAGACCTTTGTGGGAAGGGGGGGTTGCCTGTAGGTATGGAGGCGGCAGGGGAAGGCCACTGCAGAGGGGTCAACCTCAGCACGATTTGTGGTGATTTGTGGGTGTTGGGACCTGGTCCCCAGGGGCCGGGGTGGAAACAGAGGAGCCAATAAGAATGGCATAAAGTGCAACCCTGAGCCAATCAACGCCCAGATCGGGCTCCTTGTTTAGAGAGCCCCTTCTCAAGAAAGGTTTAGAGCCCCCTCCCACCCCACCCCCCGCCCCGAAGCCTTCTTCTCATCTGGACCGGCCTCTTGCCTGCAAGCTTAGTTCTCCCCAGTATCCGGCCAGGCTTCCTCGTGGGTCCCACGGGAATGTCTCCAAACTACTAATCGGATCATGTGACTCTCCTGTTTTAAACTCTCTCAATGGCTTCCCAGTGAGCTTGGCATGAGTCCAAACTCAGCCTGGATTAGATGGCCCAACTCAGCCCTGCATGTGGCTCTGGCCTCCGTCTGCCAGACAGATCTTCTTGGAGGCTCCAAGCCAAGATTCCAAACAGAAGCCACAGCCCCCGCATTCTCTCTGCTTGAAATCTACACTAGCCACTGCAGACAAACTCAGATGCATGAATCACTTTGTGCATCTGGCTTTACGTGGGTGCTGGGAAATCGAACCTGGGCCATCAGACTTTTGCAAAGTAAGTGCCTTTACTACTGAGCCATCTACTGAGCTCCTTAAAAAAATACCCATAGGGGGAGGGAAGGGAAATAGCATGGTTGATTGTAATTATAGAAGTCGCCTATAAAAAACAATTAATAAATACCCATAGGGCTGGAGAGAAGGCTTAGTGGTTAAGGCACTTGCCTGCGAAGCCCAAAGACCCATGTTCAACTCTCCAGATCTCCTGTAAGCCAGATGCTTAAAGGTAAGACAAGCACAAGGTTGCACATGCCCACTAGGTGGCACAAGCGTCTGGAGTTTGATGCGGAGGTCCTGGTGTACCAATTCTCTCCTCTCTCTCTATTTCTCTCTTTAAAAAAATAAAATAAAATTAGGGCTGGAGATATGGCTTAGTGGTTAAGGCCCATGCCTGTGAAGCCTAAGGACCCAGGTTCAATTCTCCATGTCCCACGTAAGCCAGATGCACATGGTGGCACATGCATCTGGAGTTTGCAGTGGCTAGAGCCCTGGCATGCCCACTCTTACTCTCTCCCCCTCTCTCCATCTCTAATAAGTAAATAAAAAGAAAAAAAAAAAAAAAAAGAAAATTAAAAATAAAAAACCCAGCTATATACTATCAGCTGTGAGATATTAGCACCACATCCTACTCCCATCTGATTGCCTATCTTTCTCAAACATAAATCTTGTCCAAATTTTATTTATCTATTTGCAAGCAGAGACAGAGAAAGTGAGAATGTATGAGAATGGGCATGCCAGGGCCTTTAGCAGCTGCAAATGAGGTTTATATTTTCTATGTTTTTTTTTTTTTTCAGACTCTTTTGTTTGTTTGTTTCTTTTACGATGTAGGGTTTCACTGAAGCCCAAGATGACCTGGGATTCACTATTGTCTCAGGCTGGCCTCAAACTCACAGCAATCCTCCTTCCTCTGCCTCCTTAGTGCTAGGATTAAAGGTATGTGCTACCATGTCCATTTTTTTTTTCAGACTCTTGAATTTTTTTTTTTTTAGTATTTTATTTATTTATTTGGGAGAGAGAGAGAGAGGAAGAGGGAGAGGGAGAGGGAGAGAGAAAGAGGGGCAGATGGAGAGAATGGGTGCACCAAGGCCTTTAGCCACTGCAGATGAACTCCAGATGCATGGGCCACCTTGTGCATCTGGCTTATGTGGGTACTGGGAAATTGAATGTGGGTCCTCAGCTTTGCAGGCAAGTGCCTTAACTGCTAAGCCATTTCTCTAGCCCCTTTTCAGATTTTTAGTCCATATGTAAATATCCTTTAAAATATAGTATCACTGGACCGGGGCGTGCAGCTCAATGGTAGAGCACTTGTCCAGTATCCTACAGGCCCTGGGTTGGAAGCGTAACACTACAAAAAAAAAAAAAAAAAAAAAAAAAAAAAAAAAAACGAAAAAAACAAAAACTAGGGGCTGGAGAGATGGCTTAGCCATTAAGGCACTTGCCTGCCAAGCCCAAGGATCCAGGTTTGATTCCCCAGTACCCACATAAGCCAGATCCACAAGGTGGCGCATGGATCTGGAGTTTCTTTGCAGTGGCTAGAGGCACTAGCACATCCATTCTTTCTTTCTTTTTTTTTTAAACTTTCCATTTTATCTTGTTGTTTTTGGAGAGAGACACAGAGAGAGAACAGAGAGAGAGAGAAAGAAGGAGGGAGAGGGAGGAACACAGAGATGGGCGCGCGAGCAGTGTCTCAGCTGCTGTGAACGAAATCCAGATGTGTGCGCCCCCTTGTGGTCAAGTGCGGCATTGCGCCCTTGCATCACTTTGCATCTGGCTAAACGTGGGACCTGGAGATTGGAACGGATGGAGATTGGAACCAGTGTTCTTAGGGTTAGGAGGCAGGCGCCTTATCCCCTAAGCCATCTCTCCAGCCCCATTCTTTCTCTTTCTATTTGCCTCTTTCTCTCTCTCTCTCAAATAATAAATGAATAAATAAATAAAATGTTAAAAATGATAAAATAAATACTTTACCACCCGAATGATTTTAAAAATCATATTCCAGGGGGCTGGAGTGATGGTTCAGCAGTTACGGTGCTTGTCTGCAAAGTCTAACACCTGGGTTTGATTCCGCAGTACCCACATAAAGCCAGATGCACAAAGTGGTGTAGTGTCTGGAGTTCGTTTGCAGCAGCTAGAGGCTCTGACGTGTCCATTCTCATTCATTCTCCTTCTCTCTCTGTCTCTGCTTGCAAATAGATAAATAAAATTAAAAAAAAAATCATACTCCAATAGCCAGGCAAGGTGGTACACGCCTTTAATCCCAACACTTGGGAGGCAGAGGTAGGAGGATCGTTGTGAGTTCAAGGCCAGCCTGAGACTACAGAGTGAATTCCAGGTCAGCCTGGGCTAGAGCGAGATCCTACCTCAAAAAGTCAAAACAAACAAACAAACAAACAAAAAACTAAATCATACTTCTGCTAAGCATGGTGGCACCCTGCTTTAATCCCAGCACTTGGGATGCTGAGTTGGGAAGATTGCTCTGAGTTTGAGGCCAGCCTGGGCTTCAGACTGAGTCCTAGATCAGCCTGGGCTAGAGTGAGTCCCTGCCTCAAACAGTAATAATAACAAATCATACTCCTGGGCTGGAGGGGGGATTGCTCAGTGGTTAAAGGCGCTTGCTTGCAAAGCCTGCAGCCTGGATTCAGTTCTCCAGTATCCTCATAAAAGCAGATACAAAACGTGGCGGTGTGTACATCTGGAGTCCATTAGCAGAGGCATCAGGCTCTGACATGCCTATTCTCTCTTTCTCTCCTCACAAATAAATAAAATTAAAAGATTTTTTTTTTTTTTTTTTTGGTTTTGCAAGGTAGGGTCTCACTCTGGTCCAGGCTGACCTGGAATTAACTATGTAGTCTCAGGGTGGCCTCGAACTCTCGGCAATCCTCCTACCTCTGCCTCCCGAGTGCTGGGATTAAAGGCATGCGCCACCACGCCCGGCTTAAAAGATATTTTTTACACTTAGCCAAAAGCCAAAAAGCAATTAAAAAGTCTTTTTATTTATTAGAGAGAGAAAGATAGAGCATGGGCATGCCAGGGCCTCTTGCCACTGCACATGAACCCCAGCCACACACAGAACGTTGTTCATCTGGCTTTATATAAGTACAGGGGAATAAAACCTGGGATGGCAGGCGTTGCAAACAAGCACCTTTAACCTGAGTCATCTCCAAGCCCAATAAAATTATTTTCCCATTGTTGTTGTTTTTGAGGTAGGGTCTTGCTGTAGCCCAGACTGACCGGAATTCACTATGTAGTCTTGGGGTGGCCTCAAACTCATGGCAATCCTCCTACTTTTGCCTCCCAAGTGCTGGGATTAAAGGTGTGTGGTACCACTCCTGGCTTCAATAGAAATATTTTGAATACATTTTTAAAAATCATACTCCTTGGCTGGAGAGTTGGCTAAGTGGTTAAGGCACTTGTCTGCAAAGCCTAAGGACTCAGGCTCAATTTCCCAGTACTCACATGAAGCTAGATGCACAAGGTGGCTCATGCGCATGGAGTTTGTTTGCAGTGGCTGGAGGCCCTGGTGCATCCATTCTCTCTCTCTCTCTCTCTCTCTAAAGGCCTCTTTCTCAAATAAATAAATAAAATATTTTAAAAATCACACTCCTTAGGATCCAAGTACATTACATATGTGTAAAAATGTCATATTGTAACTCTTTTTTTTTTTTTTTGGTTTTTTCATTTTTGGTTTTTCAAGGTAGGGTCTCGCTCTAGCCCAGGCTGACTTGGAATTCACTATGTAATCTCAGGGTGGCCTCGAACTCATGACGATCCTCCTACCTTTGCCTCCCGAATGCTGGGATTAAAGGCGTGCACCACCATGCCCGGCAGTAACCCATTTTTTTTGTACAGTTAATATACACTAATGAAAAGCTTTGTTTATTTGTTTGTTTATTTGTTTGTTTATTTGAGGTAGGGTCTCACTGTAGCTCAGGCTGACCTGGAATTCACTCTGTAGTCTCAGGGTGGCCTTCAACTCATGGGATTAAAGGTGTGTGCCCCTATACCAGGCTGAAAAGTTTTTAAAAATATTTTTTATTTATTTATTAATTTTAGAGAAAAAGAAGTAGAGAGACATTGAGAGAGAGAGACAGAATGGGCACGTCAGGGCCTCTAGCCACTGCAAACGAACTCCAGATGCATGCGCCTCCTTGTGCATCTGGCTTACATGGGTTCTGGGTAATTGAACCCAGGTCCTTTGGCTTTGCAGGCCCTGCTAAGGTCCTGAAAAGCTTTTTTTTTTTTTTTTTTTTTTTGGTTTTTCGAGGTAGGGTCTCACTCTGCCCAGGCAAATGCCTTAACTGCTGATCCTCCTACCTCTGCCTCATCTTCTCCAGCCTGTAAAGCACAAAAATAAGTTTTTTTTTTTTTTTTTTTTTTTCGAGGTAGGGTCTCACTCTGGCCCAGGCTGACCTGGAATTATTTCTGTAGTCTCAGGGTGGCCTTGAACTCACGGTGATCCTCCTACCTCTGCCTCCCAAGTGCTGGGAAGGTCTCTGGCTCTAAAGAAGGCAGAAGCACAAAAATAAGTTTTTTTTTTTTTTTTTTTTTGGTTTTGCGAGGTAGGGTCTCACTCTGGTCCAGGCTGACCTGGAATTCACTATGTAGTCTCAGGGTGGCCTCGAACTCTCGGCGATCCTCCTACCTCTGACTCCCAAGAAAAATAAGTTTTTTTTAGGAAAGAAATCAACAAATAGGCTGAGTATGGTGTTGACACTCATCTATAACCCTAACAGGTGTGTGTGGGGGGGGTAGAGGCAGACCATTAAGAGTTCAAGAAAAGCCGGGTGTGGTGGTGCACACCTTTAATCCCAGCACTTGGGAGGCAGACGTAGGAGGATCGCCAGGAGTTCGAGGCCACCCTGAGATGACCTAGTGAATTCCAGGTCAGCCTGGGCTAGAGTGAGATGCTACCTTGCAAAAAACAACAACAAAAAAATGTTTAAGAATAGGGCTAAAGAGATGGTTTAGTGGTTAAGGCGCTTACCTGTAAAGCCTAAGGACTCTGGTTCGATTCCCTAGTACCCACAAAGCCAGATGCACAAGGTGGCACATGGGTCTGGAGTTTGTTTGCAGTGGCTAGAGGCCCTGGTGCACCCATTCTCTCTCTCTCTCCCTAATGACTAAATAAAAATAAAGACTTCAAGGACATCATTGGTTACATTTTGAGTTCAAGGCCAGTTTAGAATAGATGAGACATTGTCTGAAAGAACCAAAAAGAAAAAGAAAAAAAGACAGAAACTAGGAAAGAAAGTGGGGAAAAAAACCCCAAATAGATGGATCCATGCAAAAAAGAGAAATTTTGTTAAGTTCTGAAATGAGTCATATCACTATTGCCTCTTAAGCATGGATGTGCGCATAAACAGAAGACCTGGGCGTGAGGGTGCACACCTTTAATCCCAGCACTCAGGAGGCAGAGGGAAGAGGATCACTGTGAGTTGGAGGCCAGCCTGGAACTACATAGTGAATTCCAGGTCAGCCTGAGCTACAGTGAAACCCTACCTTGAAAAATCTATCATCTATCTATCTATCTATCTATCTATCTATCTATCTATCTATCTATCTATCTATCTATCTATCTATCATCTATTATCTATCTATCTATCTATCATCTATCTATCTATCCATCTATCAATCATCTATCTATCTGTCTGTCTATCTATCTATCTACGTATATATTCCCCTGTAATCCCTGCACTCAGGAGGTAGAGGCGGAAGGATGAGAAGTTCAATGTCATTCTCAGCTATATTAGTTTGAAGCCAGTCTGGGTTCCATGAACCATCTCCCCAGCCCTCCTTTTCCCTTTTGAGCATACAACACAACTGCAAGGTTTAAAGCTCAAGCATTACAAAAGGATAGAGTGTAACACATTTCAACACCCCGGAAGTAAGTCTAATTTGCCCATTTCTCCTCCATCTCCTTCCAGTTCTTCAGCCCAAGCCACTGATAAGTAAGCACGGGGAGTTAGTGCAGTTGGCCGGCTGTTCTCTGCCTGCCTGGATCTTGTTTCCTTGCACATTATCTCTTGGAGACCTTCCATATTCCCCACACCCCCAGGTAGGGTTTCGCTCTAAGGCTGACCTGGTATTCACTATGTAGTCTCTGGGTGGCCTTGAACTCATGGCAATTCTCCTACCTCTGCCTCCCAAGTGCTGGGGGATTAAAGGCGTGTGCCACCACACCCAGCTTCAGATTTTATTTTTTTTTTTAAGATTTTATTTATTTATTTATTTGAGACAGAGAAAGGTAAAAAGAGAGGGAGAGAGAATGGGCGCGCCAGGGCCTCCAGCCACTGCAAACGAACGCCAGACACGTGCAGCCCCTTGTGCATCTGTCTTACATGGGACCTGGAGAATCAAACCGGGCTCCTTAGGCTTCACAGGCAAACGCCTTAGCTGCTAAGCCATCTCTCCAGTCCCCAGATTTTATTTTTTAAAAATATTTTATTTTTTTATTTGACAGGAGAAAGAGAGAATGGGCACACCAGGCCCTCTAGCCACTGCACATGAACTCCAGACACATTTGCCACCTTATGCATCTGGTTTACATGGGTACTGGGGAATGGAACCCGGGTCCTTAAGCTTTGAAGGCAAGCACCTTAACCACTAAGCCATCTCTCCAGCCAACCTCCCATATTTAAACAATATTTTTTTATTTATTTGCAAGAGAGAGAGAGAGAGAGGGAGGGAGAAGGAATGAGCATGCCAGGGCCTCCAGCCACTGCAAATGCACTCCAGACACATGCACCACCATGTGCATCTGGCTTATGTGGGACCTGGAGAATCAAACCTGGGTCCTTAGGCTTTGCAGGCAAGTGTCTTACCGCTAAGCCATCTCTCCAGCCCCCAAGTCCATATTTTTAAATAATTTAAAAAAGTTATTTATTTGAGAGAGAGCCAGAGACAGAGAGAATGGGCACTTCAGCTGCCGCAAACTCCAGATACATGTACCACCTTTTGCATTTGGCTTACGTGGGTCATGGGGAATTGAGCCTGGGTCCTTTGGCTTCACAAACAAGCACCTTAACCTCCGAGCCATCCCTCCAGTCCCCTGGTCCATATTTTTACACAATGAACTTCATCCTTTCTCAGGACACAGGATATTACATTAGGTCATGATTTTATTACTCAAATCTCTACTGAGATTGCTCTCAGCCATTCATAATAATGAATAAAAGTTCAAGGATGAAGCTGATGCAGACACAATTTTTGCATGTTTCTGAACTCTCTGAATGAATGATACATTCCTGGAATTGCTGATGGCTTGTTAAGGCTATTTCCAACTCTACTCAGCCCAGAAGGAACTGTTTGCCCACACCCTTGCCAACAATGTTTGGCATGAACTTCACCCTAAAGAAAAATAAGTCAAGTGCAGGTAGACCTGCCACATACTTTAGAGCTTCATACAAAATTTTAGAGATGTGGTCATGTTGTTTCCATCCAACAGAGTGGCATGAAACATGGCTGTCCCATTGTTGTATTAAACTTTTAAAAAATGTATTATTGGGGCTGGAGAGATGGCTTAGCGGTTAAGGCGCCTGCCTCCTAAGCCTAAGAACGCTGGTTCCAATCTCCAGGTCCCACGTTTAGCCAGATGCAAAGTGATTCAAGGGTGCAATGCCGCACTTGCCCACAAGGGGGCGCACACATCTGGATTTCATTCGCAGCAGCTGAGACACTGCTGGTGCGCCCATTCTCTATCTGTCTCCCTCTCCCTCTTTGTCTCTCTCCAAAAAAGAAAATATTATTTTATTTATTTGAGAAAGACATAGAAGGAGGGAGAGGAAGAGGCAGATAAAGAGAAAGAATGGGCATGCCAGGGCCTCCAGCCACTGCAAAGGAATTCCAAATGCACGTGCCACCTTGTGCATCTGGCTTACCTTTAACCACTGAGCCAACGGCTTGCCCCACTTCCTGAGACTAGTGGGGTGCTTACAACCTGAGCCTTAAAGAGCCTACATTTCACTTGGGTACTGAACTTCCCTCCACTTGTACAACACCTATGAAGACTAGGGGAATGACATCTACTCTCGGTGTGTTCACTGACTCCTCTATCCGTCACCCCCTCCCACCACCAACTCTTTTAGTTTTGTTTTCTTTTTTTCTGAGATAGTGTTTCACTCTGGCATAGGCTGGCCTGGAACTCACTCTGTAGCTCCAGGCTGGCCTCGAACTCACAGCGATCCTCCTACTTCAGCTTCCCAAGTACTGGGATTAAAGGTGTGTGCCACCATGCCTTCCCAAGTCTTAAATACTAGTGACAGACCCTGGCCAACCAACCTTCCTTCCTTCCTTCCTTCCTTCCTTCCTTCCTTCCTTCCTTCCTTCCTTCCTAACTTCCTTCCTTCCTTCCTTTCTCTTCTTTTATTTTATTTTATTTTCTTTCTTTCTTTCTTTCTTTCTTTCCTTCTTTCTTTCTTTCTTTCTTTCTTTTGCCAGCACAAGTCCAGCACCAAGGACAGAGCTATAGCTCATAGTAGGTGCTCAGTGAATTCCTGCTGCTTGTGAAACAATGGGGTTTATCCAAGGGGGAAACTGAGGCTCAGAGATGGAAGAGTTCCTTGCTCAGGCAACCAAGGGCACGGCTGGAGCCAGACATTTTATATTCCTGAGTGTGGGGTACTTTCTAAAGTCTCTTGTCACTGTTTCATTCATCTTCCTCTCTTGTCGTGCCCCTCACCCAACACAGTGCCTGGCACAGGCAAGCCTTAATAAATGTGCATTTGTTGAAGGAATGAATGAATATGTGTTGGGAAGTGGGGAGGGGGGGGAAATGGGGTTGGTAAACTGGGCGCAGCTTCCCAAGCCTGCAGCCCCCTCCTCCCTCTGGGGATCCGAAGGACAAGGCCTCAGCCTCTCCCCCCTCCCCCAGGATCAGGAGTCTCGCACCGCCCTCCCTCTCCGCCTCCCCCTCCCCAGGTCCCTGGTCCTCCGCTTCCGGCTTCTCAGCCAGTCTTTCCTCTTTTAGTCTCTGACCAAAGAACGGGTTTCCGGGGGGAAGGCTTAGGCGGTGACACCCAGCCCAGCCTCCTCCCCCCCCACCCCGCTCAGCCCCCTCCCTCCCCGCCGCCACCTCGGTCCGCGATCGGCCGGCCCCGGGGAAGGAAGAAAGGAGCGCAGGAGGCGGAGGTAAGACTGGGCGCCCCGAGACCAGGGCGAGCCCCAGACCCCAGCGCAGGACAAATCTGCAAGGCCTTGACCCGAGGCCCCAGTTCTGCAGATCATGCCTGCCGGGAGCTGAAGGCTGCCCCCCACCCCTCAGCAGATATCCCCCCTGCAGGTCCTAGCCCCCCACCCACAGCCTGGAGGTGCTCCTCCTCCCCCGACACCCCTCCCGTCCAGGGGTCTGGCCCTCAGTCTTCTTGTCACCTGGGCATTTCCTGCGGCCAAGCTCCCAGCCCCTCCTCCTCCTTGCTTTGGGAGCTGAAGGGCCCCCTGAGGCAGCCCTCTCCTCCACTGGACCCAGGGGCTCGGTCTGTCCGCCAGGGTCTAGATCGCCTGCCCTGCCTTGTCCCAGACCCAAGAGTCTTGCTCCCCCAGCCCTCCTCCCCTAGATCCAGGAGTGCAGACCCCAGCCCTCCTCCCTCAGACCCGGGAGTGCAAACCCCGGTCCTCCTCCCTTAGACCCGGGAATGCAGACCCCGTCCCTCCTCCTTCAGACCCGGGAGTCCAGACCCTGGTCCTCCTCCCTCAGACCCGGGAGTGCAGACCCCAGCCCTCCTCCCTCAGACCCGGGAGTGCAAACCCCGGTCCTCCTCCCTTAGACCCGGGAATGCAGACCCCGTCCCTCCTCCTTCAGACCCGGGAGTACAGACCCAGACCCGGGAGTGCAGACCCCAGCCCTCCTCCTTCAGACCCGGGAATGCAGACCCCAGCCCTCCTCCCTCGGACCTAGGAGCCTGAGCTCTGCTCTTCCCTGGTTTCTTCTCGACCCTGGCTTCTGGACACACACACACATTTCCAGGGAATCTCACCCCAACTGGAGGCCCCTCTGAAACAAGTCAACCCTTGGGGGCCCTGGAGCAAATGCAGTTGTGGCTGACTTTGTCTCTCTGTGTCTCCTTGTCTTGTTCTCTCTGCCTCCCTGTCTGTCCCTGTCTCTTCTGATCTCTCCTGACTTTCTCTCTCTCTCTCTCTTCCCTCAATTTACTTTCTCTCCCCATTCCGATCTCTCATCTCTGTCCTTTACTGTCTCTGCCGCCGATCCGTTCCCTGTCTCTTCGCCTCTTCACCTCTCCTCTGTCTCTTCCCGACTATCTGCCTCTTCTTACCTGTCCGTCCTTTCTGCCACACCCCAAATCCTCTCTTCACCTCCCCCTCCCCCACCCCTGCCCTCCCTTCTCTCCCCACAGGCATGGATCCACAGCCCCCTCCACCTGCCCAGGGCAGCCCACCTCACCGTGGCCGAGGCCGTGGCCGTGGCCGGGGCCGAGGCCGTGGTCGAGGTCGTGGTCGTGGCCGGGGGGGCGCTGGAACCCCTCGGGCCCCTCTGCCCTGTCCTACCTGTGGCCGCCTCTTCCGTTTCCCTTACTACCTCTCCAGGCACCGGCTGAGCCACTCGGGCCTCCGGCCCCACGCCTGTCCTCTGTGTCCCAAGGCCTTCCGGAGGCCTGCCCACCTGTCCCGCCACCTGCGTGGCCACGGTCCCCAGCCCCCGCTGCGCTGCGCTGCCTGCCCGCGCACCTTCCCCGAGCCCGCCCAGCTCAGGCGCCACCTGGCCCAGGAGCACGCAGGGGGCGAAGTGGAGCTGGTCACCGAGGGGGTAGTGAAGGAGGAGGAGGAGGAGGAAGAGGCTGAGATCAGTTGGGGTTCTCAGGACGAGGGCGTGGAGCAGCCCAGCACTGCCGTGGCCCGGGCAGAGGAGGAGGAAGAGGCGGCAACAGCGTGGCCAGAGACGTGGCCAGCGGCAGAGCCACCAGCCCCCGTGGTGGTGCCACCCTTGAGTATCGAACCCCGGGCGTCCGAGGCCGAGCAGGCAGAGGCAGGGGCAGCCGAGCTGAGGGCCGAGTTGGCATTGGCCGCAGGGCGGCAGGAGGAGAAACAGGTCCTTCTCCAGGCCGACTGGACACTTCTGTGCCTCCGCTGTCGCGAAGCGTTTGCCACCAAGGGCGAACTCAAAGCGCACCCGTGCCTGCGCCCCGAAGGAGAGCAGGAGGGCGAAGGGGGACCCCCGCCACGCCCCAAGCGACATCAGTGCTCCATCTGCCTCAAGGCCTTCGCCAGGCCCTGGTCCCTGTCCCGCCACCGGCTTGTCCACTCCACCGATCGTCCATTTGTGTGCCCAGACTGCGGCCTGGCCTTCCGCCTCGCCTCCTACCTTCGCCAGCATCGCCGCGTCCACGGCCCGCTCAGCCTGCTGGCACCGCTACCCGGGGCTGGCAAGAAGGACGACAAGGCTTCAGGTGGACGGAACTCAGGGAAAGGTCCCGAGGGAGGCGAAGGGGCAGAATGTGGGGGTGCCTCAGCAGGGGGTGAAGATGGGCAGAATGGAGGAGATGCTGCCCCAGCCCGACCCCCTGCAGGGGAACCACGATTCTGGTGTCCCGAGTGTGGCAAAGGTTTTCGACGCCGGGCACACCTTCGTCAACATGGGGTGACCCATTCCGGGGCGCGCCCCTTCCAGTGTGTGCGCTGCCAACGAGAGTTCAAGAGGCTGGCGGACCTAGCCCGTCACGCTCAAGTTCACGCTGGGGGTCCTGCGCCGCATCCGTGTCCACGCTGCCCACGGCGTTTCTCCAGGGCCTACAGCCTCCTGCGCCACCAGCGTTGCCACCGCGCTGAGCTGGAAAGGGCAGAGTTGGAGAGGGTCGCGGCGCTGCAGGCTCTCCAGACCCAGGCTTCACAGTCGCCGACGACCCTGCCTCTTAAGCAGGAGGCAGAAGGGCTACCCCTGCCCATGGCACACATCAAGGAAGAGCCACCGTCGCCGGGGACCCCACCCCAGTCCCCACCGCCTCCCCCTGTCTTCCTCAGCGCCTCCTGTTTTGACAGCCAAGACCACTCAGCCTTTGAGATGGAGGAAGAAGAGGTGGACAGCAAAGCCCACCTACGAGGGTTGGGGGGCCTGGCTTCCTGACCCTCACACTCACCCTCTGCCCCTCCAGTTGAGCTCTCTCTCTCGGTCTCTCTCTCTTGGTTTGAAGTAAGAAGGAGGGAAGTTGAAGGGGAGGCAGACATCGCCTCTGCCTGCCCCTCAGCCCTTGACACTAAGGAGAGGATGCCCTGGGTCACCCACCCTCCCCTTACCTACCCCTAGACCCTCGATTGCTGGTTAGGAACCGCTCACCCCAACACGTGTCTTAAGTAAGGCAGGACCACCTGGAAAAGGAGGCGGAGGACACTTGGCCAGAAGGATACAGGCTGGTGGGTTTGCTCCAGCCTGCCTGTCCTTTCATGACACACACTGGACACCACCCACCTCTTTGGACCTGAACTGCCAGACCCTGGGGGTTGCCAGTGGGCAAAGGTTTGTCCCAATTCCTCTTGTCTGTGAATAAATGTGAGTTCGTGAAAGCCACGAGTGAGGCTGTCTGTGGAGGTGGGGGGCAAGCGGGCTGCGTGAGTCAGTCTTGAATTCAGAGCAGGAAGGACGCTCACATACCAAGGCACAGGCGACCATCAACCAAGCAGAAAGCCAGTGCACCCCAGGTTGAGAAAAAAAAAAAGTGTGAGAAGAGGGAACACGGGGTTGGGTTGGCTGTCCTGTGGAATCCTTGCATGCATTCTCTCAGCAAACCCATCACCACCTTCTTCCTCTGCCACATATGGTGCTAGAGACCATGAATATTGAGAAAGAAGCCAGTTTCTTTCCCTGGAGTAGCTGGAAGTTTAGATCCACATCACCCAACAACAGAACTTTTTTTTTTTTTTTTTTTTTTTTAATGATGATGGAATGTGCTAGATCTTTGCTGCCCAGTATGGTATCCATTAGCCTCATATGGGTGCATTACTTACATTTACAATTATAGGCCTGCAGAGATGGCTTAGCGGTCAAGACGTTTGCCTGTGAAGCCTGAAGGACCCAGGTTCTATTTCCCACTAGCCACATAAGCCAGGTGCACAAGGTGGCACCTGCGTCTGGAGTTCGTTTACAGTGGCTAGAGGCCCTGGTGTGCCCATTCTCTCCCCTCCCTCTCTCTGTCTCCCTCTCTCATAAATAAATAAATAAATAAATAAATAAATAAATAAATAATAAATAATAAATTTACAATTATAAATAAATGAGTGGGACATGGTGGCATATCCCAGTACTCAAGAGACTAAGGCAGAAGGATTGGAAGTTTTGAGGCAAGTCTGGGCTAAAAAATAAAACAAGGATAGAAGAGATGGCTAAGCAATTAAGGTGCTTATCTGAAAAACCTAAAGACCAGAGTTTGATTCCCCAGTACCATGTAAAGCCAGATACACAAAGTGGTGCATATATCTGGAGTTCATTTTCAATGGTTGGAGGCCCATTCTGTCTCCTCTCCCTCTCCTTGAAAATAAATAATTTTTTAAAAATCTAAATCAGGCTGGAGAGATGGCTTAGCAGTTAAGGCACTTGCCCGTGAAGCCTAATGACACATGTTTGACTCCAGATTCCACGTAAGCCAGACGCACAAAGGTGAGGCAAGCACAAGGTCTCACATGCCCACTAGGTGGCCCAGGCATCTGGAATTCAATATCAGTGACTGAGGCCCTGGTGTGCCTCATTCTCTCTCTTCCTCCCTCTCTTTCTGTCTCTCTCATTCTCTCTCTAAAATAAAAAAAAAAAGGGGGCTGGAGAGATGGCTTAGCAGTTAAGGCACTTGCCTGTGAAGACTAAGGATCCAGGTTCAGTTCTCCAGATCCCATGTAAGCCAGATGCACAAGGTGGCACATGTGTCTGGAGTTCATTTGTAGTGACTGGTGGCTAGAGGCCCTGGCATGCCCATTCTCTCTCTCTGTCTCAAGCAAACAAACAAACAAACAAATAAATAAATAAATAAATAAAAACAAATATTAAAAAAAAATTAAAAATCTGAATAAATTGAGATGAAATTTTCTCACCATATACTAGTTCAGGGATCAAATAGCCCACTTAACTACTTGGCTGCATCTTGACCAACACAGATCTAGAACATTCCACCAACACAAAAAGTTCTAGCAGACCATGCTGCTCTAGCTAATATGATTATAGCTTTGGGTATTGACGTGGGATCCTGAGAGAAATCTATGAAAGACTAAGATGGCAAAGCAAACCTGTGAGGTGGGGGCTCTGTGGTGTGGTGACATTTGGTCTCCAAGTACATGAAGGATGCTGTGTGAGACGGAATTCTCTGGAGAAGAGATCTCCAGGCACCTTGGACATCAAAGGTTAAGGCCATGAAGATACAGGACCAGAGGGTAGGAAGCACACGCACACGGAAGAAGGACTCAGAGGAGAGAGCTAGACAACAATAGTGTGTTCTCCAACATGACTGGAGAAGAACAAGACTGGCAGGAAGGGGGCGGAGAGATGGCTTAGTGGTTAAGTCACTTGCCTGTGAAGCCTAAGGACCCAGGTTCTATTCGCTAGGACCCACATAAGTCAGCTGCACAAGGGGGCACATGTGTCAGGAGTTTGTTTGTGGTGTCTAGAAGCCCTGGCACGCTCTCTCTCTCTCTTCTCTCTCTCTCTCTCTCCTCTCTCTCAAATACATAAATAAAAATAAAATATAAAAATATTTTAAAACAGGGCTGGAGAGATGGCTTAGCAGTTAAGATGCATGCCTGTGAAGCCTAAGGATCCCAGGTTCGATTCTCCAGGGCCCATGTAAGCCAGATGCACATGGTGGCACATACATTTGGAGTTTGTTTGCAGTGGCTAAAGCCCTGGCATGCCCATTCTCACTCTCTCTTTCCTTCTCTCTGTCTCTAATAAGTAAATAAAAATGAAAATAAGATCTTTAAAAAACATCTTAAAACAAAAGAATGGAAGGAAGGAGTGATAGGCGAGGATATCTGGGAGGTGATGGGGGGCACATTGGGTAGGGATTCATTAAGGACTCTGGCTTCTAGTCAAAGTGGAATGGAAGCCGGGCGTGGTGGCACACACCTTTAATCCCAGCACTTGGGAGGCAGAGGTAGGAGAATCGCCCTGAGTTTGAGGCCACACTGAGAATACAGAATGAATTCCAGGTCAGTCTGGGCTAGAGTGAAAAACCAAAAAAAAAAAAAAAAAAAAAAGTGGAATGGAGAGACATCAGAGAGATTCAGAAACCAAAAGGGTCTGATTTTCTTCTCTTTGTAAGTATATATATTTTAATATTTTATTTATTTATTTTGAGAGAGAAAATGAAAAAAAAAAAAACAGGCAGGGAGAGAGAATGGATGCACCTCTAACCGCATGCGCCACCTTGTGTATCTGGCTTACGTGGGTACTGGGGAATCAAGCCTGGGTCCTTAGGCTTCACAGGCAAATGCCTTAACGGCTAAGCCATTTCTTCAGCTCCTCTCTCTCCTTTTAAATTTGAGTCAGAGTCTCACTCTTTCCCCAGCTGACCTGGAACAGGCTGGCCTTGAACTCACAGTGATCCTACTACTTCAGCCTCCCAAGTGCTTTGACTTTCTTTCTTTCTTTCTTTCTTTCTTTTTTTAATTTTTTTTGTTTATTTTTATCAGAGAAAGAGTCTGAGAGAGAGAGAGAGAGAGAGAGAATGGTCACCTCCAGGCGCTGCAAACTCCAGATGCATGCGGCCCCTTGTGCATCTGGGTACTTATGTGGGTACTGGGGAATCAAGCCTCGAACCGGGGTCCTTAGGCTTCACAGGCAAGCGCTTAACCACTAAGCCATCTCTCCAGCCCTTGACTTTCTTTTAAAAAAAATATTTATGGGCTGGAGAGATGGCTTAGTGGTTAAGGCGCCTGCCTGCGAAGCCTAAGAACCCGGTTCCAATCTCCAGGTCCCACGTTTAGCCAGATGCAAAGTGACACAATGGCGCAATGCCACACTTGCCCACAAGGGGGCACATGCATTTGGATTTCCTTCACGGTGGCTGAGAGACTGCTGGCGTGCCCATTCTCTGTCTGTCTCCCTCTCCCTCTGTCTCTCTCTGTGTCTCTCTGCAAAAAAAAAAATTTATTTATTTATTTATTTACTTATTTGAGAGAGAGAGAGAGAGAGAGAAAATAGACACTGCAGGGCCCCTAGACACTGCGAACGAACTCCAGATGCATGTACCACCTATTGCATCTGGCTTATGTGGTTACTGGGGAATTGAACCTGGGTCCTTTGGCTTTAATTTTTTTTTGTTTATTTTTATTTTTTTATTATGTATTTACTTATTTGTTTTGTTTTTTTGAGGTGGGATCTCGCTTTAGTTCAGGCTGACCTGAATTAAGTCACACTGTATTCTCAGGGTGACCTCAAACTCATGGCAATCCTCCTACCTCTGCCTCCCGAGTGCTGGGATTAAAGGCGTGCGCCACCAAGCCTTATTTTTACTTTTTTTATTGACAACTTCTTTAATTGTAGACAATATCCCATGGTACTCTCCCTCCCCCCAGGTCCTTTGGCTTTGAAGGCAAGCCCCTTAATTGCTAAGCCATCTCTCTAGCCCTCTTTCTTTTTTTTTTTAACCACTCTATTTTGAAATCTTAAATATATAGAAAATAATAGAATTTTCTACTCATGTCCTAGAATCTTAATTAGTATTTTTCCACTTTTTCTTCCCTCTTAATAAATTTTATTCATTCATCCATCCATATATTCATCACCCACCAATCTTTCATTCACCTGTTATTCATCAATTCATCACCCATTGACCCATCCATCCAAGCATATGCCAGTCATCTAGCCATCTGTTATCCATCCATCTATATCTCTCATCCATCTATCCATCCATCCATTTATTCATGCATCCTGTGTCCATTCATTCATCCATCTATTCCTCATTAATTACCATCCTTCCATATTCCATTTCTCATCCATCAACTCATCACCCATCTATCTCTCTATTATCCGTTCATCTATTCAGCCATCCATCCATCTAGCCATCTACCTACCATCTACCAACCACATTTTTTTTTTTTTTTTTTTTTTTTTGGTTTAAGGGTCTCACTCTATCCCAGGCTGACCTGGGATTCACTATGTAGTTTCAGACTGGCCTCGAACTCATGGTGATCCTCCTACTTCTGCCTCCCAAGTGCTGGGATTAAAGGCATGTGCCACCACATTTTTAACTTAATAAAACTTATGTTTAGAGTACTTTTAAATACCCAGCAAAATTAAATGGAAAATAAAGAATTCCCATACAATGATCCATTTTCTTGAAAAGAGTTCCTCGGAAAGCAATTTGCAAATATCATTTCATTCCCAACACATCAGCATCCATTTCATAACAAGGTACCAAGTACATAAATTTCTTGTCTTTAGCAAAATTTAAATACAGTAAAACACACACATTTGGGCTGTATAGATGGCTTGGTGGTTAAAGGCACTTGCTTGGAAAACCTGATGACCAGGGTTCAATTCCCCAGTACTCATGTAAAGCTAGATGCACAAAGTAGCACATACATCTGGAGTTCTTTTGCAGTGGCAAGAGGCCCTTGTGTGCCTATTATTTCTCTCTCTCTCTCTCTCTCTCTCTGTCCTCTCTCTGCTTGCAAATAAATAAATAAAATAAAAACACAGGGGATGGAGAGATGGCTTAGCAATTAGGCGCTTGCCTGTGAACCTAAGGACCCATGTTCAACTCTCCAGGTCCCACATAAGCCAGATGCACAGGGTGACGCAAGCACAAGGTCACACATGCCCACTAGGTGGCACAAGTGTCTGAAGTTAGATTGCAGTGGCTGAGGAGCTGGCAGGCCTATTCTCTCTCTCTCACTCTCTCTTGTTCTCACTTGCTCTATCATAAAACAATTACAGGGGGTCTGGAGAGATGGCTTAGTGATTAAGGCACATGCCTGGGAAGCCTAAGGACCCTGGTTCAATTCTCCAGGTCCCACATAAGCCAGGTGCACAAGGGGGGCGCACACATCTGGAGTTCGTTTGCAAGGGCTAGAGGCCCTGGTGTACCCATTCTCACTCTCCCTCTCTGTCTCTAATAAATAAATAAAGCCGGGTGTGGTGGCGCACACCTTTAATCCCAGCACTCGGGAGACAGAGGTAGAAGGATCACTTGAGTTTGAGGCCACCCTGAAACTACATAGTGAATTCCAGGTCAGCCTGGACTAGAGTGAGACCTTACCTCCAAAAACCAAAAAAAAAAAAAAAAAAAAATTTACAGGGGATGGAGGGATGGTTCAGTGGTTAAGGCCCTTAACCTGCAAGGCCTGGTGACCTGATCGATTCCCCAGTACCCATGTGGAACTAGAATCACAAAGTGACGCATGCATCTGGAATTTGTTTGCAGTGGTGAGAGGCCCTGGTGTGCCCATACTCTCTCTCTTTCTCTCTCTCTACTTGTGAATAAATAAAAAAAAATTTTTTAATTACAAAAAATACACACATTTTATTTTATTTTATTTATTTATTTATTTTTGTTTTTTCGAGGTCGGGTCTCACTCTGGCCCAGGCTGACCTGGAATTAACTATGTAGTCTCAGGGTGGCCTTGAACTCACGGCGATCCTCCTACCTCTGCCTCCCTAGTGCTGGGATTAAAGGCGTGCGCCACCACGCCCCGCTAATACACACATTTTATATATCATATTTAACTATTTTTGTATGTGTATGTGTGTGTGCATATTTGTGTGTGCATGTGTATGTGCAGGTGTGCTTGTGCTTTTGTGTGGAGGCCGGAAGATAACTTTAAATGTCTTTCTTCTTTAGTGATTTTTAAATTTTTAAATTTTTATTTATTATTTACAAGCAAAGAGAGAGAGAGAGAGAGAGAGAGAGAGAGGAGACAGACAGACAGGGAAAGAACAGGCATTTCAGGGCCTCTAGCCACTGCAAACGAACTCCAGATGAATGTAACCCCTTGTACATCTGGCTTAGGTGGGTACTGGGGAACCGAACTTGGGTCCTTTGGCTTCATAGGCAAGTGCCTTAACCGTTAAGCTATCTCTCCAGCCTAAATGTCTTTCTTTCTTTTTAAATTAATTAATTAGTTAATTAATTAATTAGAGAGAGGATGGGAGAGATGGCTTAGTGGTTAAGGCACTTGTTTGAAAAGCCAAAGGACCCAGGTTCGATTCCCCAGTACCCAAGTAAAGCCAGATGCTCAAGATGGCACATACATCTTGAGATTGTTTGTAGTGGCTAGAGGCCCTGAAATGCCTGTTCTTTTCCTCCTGCCTCTTTCTCTCCCTCTTTTTAAAATATATATTTATTTATTTATTTGAGAGAGAAAGAGGCAGAGAGAGAGATAGAGAGAGAGTGGGCGCACCAGGGCATGCAGCCACTGCAAATGAACTTCAGATACATGCACTCCCTTGTGCATCTGGCTTATGTGGGTCCTGGAGAATCGAACCGGGATCCTTTGATTTTGCGGGCAAACATCTTAACCACTAAGCCATCTCTCCAGCCCCCCCACCGGGTCAAATAAATAAAATAATTTATTCGAGAGAGAGAGAGAGAGGGACAGATAGAGAATGGGCATGCCATCTGGCTTTATGTGGGTACTGGGGAATCAAACCTGGGTCCTTAGGCTTCACAGGCAAGCACCTTTACCACTAAGCCATCTCTACAGCCCCTGAGTGTTTTCCTTGATTGCTCTCCATGTTATTTATTGAAGCAGGGTCTCTTGCTTGAAGGGCTTGCTGATCTGGCTAGTCTAGTTAGCCAGGTTGCCCCTGGGGATCCTGTTTCTGCCTCCCAAGCACTGGGAGTACAGGTGGACCATCCACACCCGCCTGGCATTCATGTGAGCACTGAGGATCCAATCTCTCTCTCCTCCATTGTAAAATTCCCTCCCTCCCTCCCTCCCTCCCTCCCTCCCTCCCTCCCTCCCTCCCTCCCTCCCTCCCTTCCTTCCTCCTCCCTCCCTCCCTCCCTCCCTTCTTTCCTTCCTATAGTAGGGATTGAACCGAGGGCCTTGAACATGCTAGGCAATAGGCAGGCATTCTACCCCTGAACCATACCCCCAGCCCCTCACTGGTGGATTCTAGGCAAGTGCTGTACCATTGAGCTATATCCTCAGGCCTCTTTTTAGTTCTTCTTCTTTTCCTTCTCCTTCTCCTTGTTTTTTGAAGTAGGGTCTCGCTCTAGCCCAGGCTGACCTGGAATTCACTATGTAGTCTCAGGCTGGCCTTGAACTCACAGCAATCCTACTACTTCTGCCTCCAGAGTGCTGGGATTAAAGGTGTGCAACACCATGCCCAGATTTTTTTTTTTTTTTTTTGGTTTTCGAGGTAGGGTTTCACTCTGGTCCAGGCTAACCTGGAATTAACTATGTAGTCTCAGGGTGGCCTCGAACTCACGGCGATCCTCCTACCTCTGCCTCCCTAGTGCTGGGATTAAAGACGTGCGCCACCATGCCCGGCAGCTTTTTTTTTTTTTTTTGAGAGAGCAAGACACACACACACACACACACACACACACACACACACACACACACACAGAGAATGGGCAAGCCAGCAGCCTCTCAGCTGCTGTGAATGAACTCCAGATGTGTGCACCCCCTTGTGTGCAAGTGCAGCATTGCGCCCTTGCATCACTTTTGCGTCTGGCTAAACGTGGGACCTGGAGAATCAATCAAGCGTTCTTAGGCTTTACAGGCAGCGCCTTAACCATTAAGCCATCTCTCCAGCCCACCCAGCTCCTTTTTACTTAAAAAAGTTATTTATTTATGACAGAGAGACGGGGAGAGGAAGAGAGAAGAATGGGCATGTAAGGCTTACTGCCACTGTAAACAAACTCCAGTCACATGCAGCATTTTCTGCATCTGGCTTTATGTGGGTACTGGGAAGTTGAACCTGGGCCACTGGGCTTTGCAAGCAAGTGCCTTTAACCACCGAGCAATAGCACTCCCCAGCCCACTTCTGCGGTGTAAAACTGGATTACCAGGCCTGGCTTCTACTCTTGTTTTGTTTTGACAGGGTCTCATCTATCTGTGGATGACCTTGAACTCCTGAGTCACTTGTCTCTGTCCCCCAAGTGCAGGGCTTACAGGCATTTGTTTCCACCCTAGACAGTGTCATCTATGTAGCTCAGGCTGGCCTTGAACTTGCAATCCACCTCCCTCAGCTTTCCAAGAGCTCAGATCACAGACCTGGGCCACCATGTTTACTTGGCTTTTAGAACTCTTTAAAAAAAAAAAACATTTTATTTACTTGAGAGAGAGAGAAAAGGAGGGAGAGAATGGGGGGCTTCAGGGCCTCCAGCCACTGCAAATGAACTCCAGATGCATGCACCACCTTGCGCATCTAGTTTTTTTTTTTTTTTTTGTTTTTTTTTGTTTTTTTTGGTTTTTCGAGGTAGGGTCTCACTCTAGTCCAGGCTGACCTGGAATTAACTATGTAGTTTCAGGGTGGCCTCGAACTCTCAGCGATCCTCCTACCTCTGCCTCCCGAGTGCTGGGATTAAAGGCGTGCGCCACCACACCCGGCCGCATCTAGTTTTATGTGGGTACAGGGGAATTGAACCTGGGTTCTTAGATTTTGCAGCAAGCGCCTTAACCGCTGAGCCATCTCTCCAGCCAGCCAGCTGGCTAGCCAGCTATCTCTTTCTTTTTCTTCTTCTCCTCCTTCCTATTCTTCTTCCTTCTTTCGCCCAGGCTGACCTGGAACTCACTATGAAGTCTCAGGCTGGCCTTGAACTCACAGTGATCCCCCTATCTCTGCTTCTCCACTGCTGAGATTAAAGGCGTGCACCATACATAACTCATTAAGGGCAGCCGGCATGGGAAGAAAGAGGGACAAATTAACAGAATCCTTGTATTCTACAATGGGGATTGGCCCCTTCTTCCTGCACCCTGCCCTCGTTTATTTATTCAGTCGCACATATGTTTGCGTAAAGATTGACTCACAGGTATTTGTTTTATACTTTGATTGTGGTCAAATTCCACATTATTTATTTAGTTTATAGCCCACCTGTGTTTATGCTAACAGAAAAAAATAAAGCGAGCTGAATGGAGAAGTAAGCATTTGTGACGTTCAGGGAGAGAGGAGCTGAGACCTCAACTAGGGTGGTAACTAAGTCTGTGACGTGGCCTGGGCTCCAAGGCCACAGCCAGTCACCTGCTAGGGTCCCCCAGCGTGAAGAGCTGCACTTGAAGGTCCCCGCCACGCCCCCTTCCCCACCTCCCTGATCTCGGTCCAACCTGAGGCTGTCTGGCATCCCCGAGGCTCCCCCCACCCCTTATCTCTCCACGCCCAGCACTGTGCCAGGCACAGAACCGCCCTCGCACCCACACTGGGGGCCACTCAACAGGCTCCTCCCAGCTTCCCCAGCCTTCTCCAAGCCGTGTGCCCCTAGCAGATCAACTCTGCTAGCTGAAGGAGGGAGGGAGGGGGAGAGAGAGAGAGAGAGAGAGGATGTGAAATCAGGGTGAGACAAATGACCCACCCCTTGTCACCGGGAATGGGAGTGGGGGAAAGAGAGCAAAGACAGAGCTGGAGAGAGACAAAGACACAGAAATGGGGAGAGACCCGAGAGAGACAGTCAGATGGGGAGTGAAAGAGAAAGATAAGAAGAGGCGGAGAGAGCTAGAAGGAAGAAGACCCAGATGCAAAGAGGCACAGAGATGGGGAGACAAGGAGAGAGATAAAGAGATAGAGGGGCTGGAGAGATGGCTCAGCAATTAAGGTGTTTGCTGCAAAGCCTAAGGACCCAGGTTCAATTCTCCAGAACCCACGTAAAGTCAGATGCACAAAGAGATACATGCATCTGGGTTCATTTGCAGCAGCTGGAGACCTGGGGTGCACCCATTCTGTCTGTCTCTCTTCTTTCTCTCTCTCTCCCTCTCTCTCTGCTTGCAAATAAATAAATAAGTAAATAAATAATACTCAAAAAAGAGAGCCGAAGACAGAAATGGAGAGAGAGAGAGAGAGAAGATCCAGAGAGACAGAGATAGGGAGAGATGGGGTAGAAAGAGAAACAGAGGGCTGAAGGATGGCTTAGTGGTTAAGGCACTTGCCTACAAAGCCAAAGGACCCAGGTGCAATTCCACAGGACCCACGTGAGCCAGATGCACAAGGTGGCACCTGCATCTGGAGTTCATTTGCAGTGGCTGAAGGCTCTATCTATCTATCTATCTATCTATCTATCTATCATCTATCTGCCTCTTTCTTTCTCTCTCAAATAAATAAAAACTAAAAAAAAGTTTTTTAAAAATAAAGAGAAACAGAGACTGGGAGACAAAGAAAAAAGCAGAAAAAGACAGAGCTGGAGAGGGAGCGGGAAAGAGACTATGATTGCCCGGCTTCTCCAGCCTGCTACAGCCAGCAGTCATTGCTCTCCTCCCTCTAACTCCCACCTCCTGTGCCAGGCACTTCACGGTCCTTACCTCGCCTAATCTCCAGGGCTCTTTTGGTTCCTGGCACAGGCCAGCATTCTCCTCTCATGGGTTTGATGGGCAATTCCCTGCCTGGCCCAACACCACCCTTCCCTCTAGGCCTTCCTGTAAGTGCCCCCAGGAGGCCTTCCCTTCCCACCTATATCGCCCTGCACCTCTGGCCTCACCTAATCTCTGCTGTTGGCACAGATCTAAGATGACTCCAGGATCTGTGATCCCAGTTATTCCGTTAAACACTGCCTCGGGTGCAGCAATGGAGGGACATGGCAGGTGACAGACACTAGCCTGAAGCCCAGGGAGATGGCCTTCAGTGGCTCTGATCTCATCAGATAAACCCTAAGTGGAACCAGCGTCTTCCTAAGGCTGAGCAGGGAATCTACCCAAGGAAGTTCTCTGTTGCTGATCTTTTTTTTTTTTTTTTTTTTTTTTGGTTTTTCGAGGTAGGGTCTCACTCTGGTCCAGGCTGACCTGGAATTAACTATGTAGTCTCAGGGTAGCCTCGAACTCTCATCGATCCTCCTACCTCTGCCTCCCAAGTGCTGGGATTAAAGGCGTGCGCCACCACGCCCGGCTAAAAAATCCCTCAAGTACATTTACCTTTTTTTTTTTGTTGTTTTGCGAGGTAGGGTCTCACTCTGGTCCAGGCTGACCTGGAATTAACTATGTAGTCTCAGGGTGGCCTTGAACTCTCGGCGATCCTCCTACCTCTGCCTCCCGAGTGCTGGGATTAAAGGCGTGCGCCACCACACCCGGCTTGATCTTTTTTTAAAAAATTAAAAAAAAATTTTGGGGGGGGCTGGAGAGATGGCTTAGCTGTTAAGGCTCCTGCCTCCTAAGCCTAAGAACACTGGTTCCAATCTCCAGTGGTTCCAATCTCCAGGTCCCACAGTTTAGCCAGATGCAAAGTGACGCAAGGGTGCAATGCCACACTTGACCACAAGGGGGCTCATGCATCTGGAGTTCCTTCGCAGCAGCTGAGAGGCTGCTGGCACGCCCATCTCTATCTGTCTCCCTCTCCCTCTCTCTGTCTCTCTCTCTCTCTGTGTCTCTCCCCCCCACACACACAAAACTTTTTTGGAGGGCTGGAGAGATGGCTTAGTAGTTAAGGCACTTGCCTGCAAAGCCCAAGGACCCACGTTCGACTCTCCATGTCCCGCTTAAGCCAGCTGCACAAGGTAATGCAAGCATGCAAGGTTGCACATGCAACAAGGTGGCACACCTGTCTGGAGTTCAATGGCAGTGGCTGGATGGAGGCCCTGGCATGCCAATTCTCTTTCTCTCTCTCTCCCTCGCTCACTCACTCTTGCTCCTGCTCGCTTTCATAAATAAAAAGGATGGTCTGTTGTCTGTAGGGCTTGTTCAAAAAAAGAAAGAAGAAAGAAAGAAACAAAGACAGACTTTTTTGGGTAGTGTTTTTTGAGGTAGGGTCTCTCTCTAGCTCAGGCTGATTTGGATTGCACTCTGTAGTCCCAGGCTGGCCTTGAACTCATGATTCTCATACACCTGCCTCCAGAGTGCTGGAACTAAAGGCATGTGCCACCACACCTGACCTCCAGCCCGCATCGTGATTCCAGCCTTGTGAGACCTGAAGCTCATAAAAGGGTCCCGACCCACAGGAACCAGAGGCTCACTCAGTGGGTGGTGCTTCAGGGTACTGTAGGGGAAATGAACTCCATCTCTCTCCTGGCAACTGACATCAATGCTAGCTAGCTACCTTCTCTTCCTATCTCTCTCTGTCTCGGACCTTCTCCATCTCTCTGTGTTGCTATCTTTCTCTCTTTTACTGCCTCTCCATCTTTGTCTCTGCCTCTCTCTGTGTCTCTCTCTCCATTTGTCTCCGTCTCTCTGCCTCTTCTGTCTATATCTGTTTGTGTCTATTTCTCTCTGTCCCTCCTTCACTTTCTCCCTCCCTCTCTCTCTCACCTCAAAGTGCATTTCTCATCATATCTATCACATTCTATAAGGGGCTAGGTGTGATCGATGTGACTTATCACCCAGGACTAACTGCATCACCTGGCTGAGGTGCCTCCTGTATAAATTATCCTCCCTCCCTTCTTCCCTAACTCAGCTCCTTGTAGACAAGACTGAGGGACTGTCCACCCCAGGTAGAAAGGCCCTGGGAGGAATTCTTTTATTTAAAAAAAAAAAAAAATTTCTGGGCGTGGTGGCGCACGCCTTTAATCCCAGCACTCAGGAGGCAGAGGTAGGAGGATTGCTGAGAGTTCGAGGCCACCCTGAGACTACATAGTTAATTCCAGGTCAGCCTGAGCCAGAGTGAAACCCTACCTCGCAAAACCAAAAAAAAAAAAAAAAAAAAAAAAAAAAAAAGGTTTATTTTTTTTTTCTTTCTTTCTTTCTTTCTTTCTTTATTTATTTATTTTTTTATTTTTTTGGTTTTTCGAGGTAGGGTCTCACTCTGGTCCAGGCTAACCTGGAATTAACTATGTAGTCTCAGGGTGGCCTCGAACTCTTAGCAATCCTTCTACCTCTACCTCCCAAGTGCTGGGATTAAAGGTGTGCGCCACCACGCCCGGCTCTATTTTTGTTTTTTTGAGGTAGGGTCTCACTCTGGTCCAGGCTGACCTGGAATTCACTATATAGTCAGGGTGGCCTCGAACTCACAGGAATCCTCCTACCTCTGCCTCTCAAGTGCTGGGATTAAAGGCGTACGCCACCACACCCGGCTATTTTTATATTTATTTATTTAGTTAGTTATTTTTGTTTTTGAGGTAGGGTCTCACTCTAGCTCAGGCTGACCTGGAATTCACTATGTCGTCTCAGGGTGGCCTCAAACTCAGGGTGATCCTCCTACCTCTGCCTCCTGAGTGCTGGGATTAAAGGCGTGAGGCACCACACCTAGCAGGTTTTAGTTTTATTAGAGACAGAGAGAGGGAAAGAAAGAGAATGGGCACGCCAGGGCCTCTAGTCACTGCAAACGAACTCCAGACTCATGCACCACCATGTGCATCTGGCTTTATGTGGATACTGGGGAACTGAATCTGGTTCCTTAGGTTTCACAGGCAAGAGCCTTAACTGCTAAACCATCTCTCCAATCCAGGAATTCTTTCTCATTGTTTGTTGTGTATCCACTGTTTGCTTCCTAAGGCTGCTGAAACCCCAAAGGGACTCTTCCATTGCCTCTCCCTGGCTGCTGCTGGAGGCTTTCCGTAACCTTCAGTAACCCCTGGCTTGTCACTGCATGCCCTCAGCCTGTACACGATGGACATACCATGTCTCCCAGCACGCCTCCGACTTCACATGACTACGTGCCTATAAGGCCACCTGTCATAATGGCTGGGGATCTCACCCTGTTGAGCCATTGCCCCAGCCCAAAATAAATTTTTAAAGCATTGTTACTTTTTATTTATCTATTTGAGAGAATGAGAGGCAGAGAGAAAGCAAGACAGAAACAAAGAGAATGGGCATGCCAGGGCCTCCAGCCACTGCAAACGAACTCCTGATGCATGTGCCACCTTGTGCGTCTGGTTTACATGGGGAATCTGACCTGGGTCCTTTGGCTTTGCAGGCAAACACCTTAACCGCTAAGCCATCTCTCCAGCCCCCAAAATAATTTTTTTTTTTTAATTTTGGAGAGAGACACAGAGAGAGACAGAGAGAGAGAGGGAGAGGAAGACAGATAGGGATGGGCGCGCCAGCAGTCTCTCAGCTGCTGTGAACAAAATCCAGATGCATGCGCCCCCTTGTGGTCAAGTGCAGCATTGCACCCTTGCATCACTGCATCTGGCCAAATGTGCGACCTGGAGATTGGAACCAGCATTCTTAGGCTTAGGAGGCAGGCGCCTTAACCGCTAAGCCATCTCTCCAGCCCCAAAATAAAAAATTTTGAGGCTCACTGTAGCTCAGGCTGACCTGGAACTCACTCTATATGCCTTGCTGTCCTCAAACTTATCGGTCCTCCTACTTCAGCCTCCCAAGTGCTGGGATTGTAGCTGTGAACCACCTTTCCAGGCCTGGCAAATAAATTAAATAAAAGAGGGAGTTTTGGCTTCGGCAGCACATATACTAAAATTGGAATGATACAGAGAAGATTAGCATGGCCCCTGTGCAAGGATGACACGCAAATTCATGAAGCCTTCCAATTTTCAGCGTTTCCGTCAGTACACAAAGCACATCAGCTTCATTAAATTGGACTAAGCAACCTTCCTAGGGTGGCTTATTCCAAGACCATCCATCCACTGAAAGATCATGCTAGTTCTGTGTACATATGATAAATTTTAAAACCTTTAATTTAAAATAATAAAAATAAAGCTGGGAATAAAATATTAAAAAAAAAAAAAGGGCTGGAGAGATGGCTTAGTGGTTAAACGCTTGCCTGTGAAGCCTAAGGACCCCGGTTTGAAGCTTGATTCTCCAGGACCCACATAAGCCAGATGCACAAGGGGGCGCACGCATCTGGAGTTCGTTTGCAGTGGCTGGAGGCCCTGGCGCGCCTGTTCTTTCTCTCTCTACCTGCCTATTTCTGTATTTCTCTCTCTCAAATAAATAAATAAATAATAAAATATTTAAAAAAAATAAAGCTGGGGGGCTGGAGAAATGGCTTAGCGGTTAAGGCGTTTGTCTGCGAAGCCTAAGGACCCTGGTTTGATTCTCCAGGTCCCACGTAAGCCAGATGCACAAGGGGCGCATGTGTCTGGAGATTGTTTGCAGTGGCTAGAGGACCTGGTGTACCCATTCTCTCTCTCTTTCTTTCTCTCTCTCTTTCCCTCTCTCTGTTCCTAATAAATAAATAAATAAAATAAAAAAATAAAGCTGGGTATGGTGGCACATGCCTTTAATCCCAGCGCTCAGGAGGCAAAGGTAGGAGGGTCACCATGAGTTCAAGGCCACCCTGAGGCTACATAGTGAATTCCAGGTCAGCCTAAACTAGAGTGAGGCCCTTCCTCAAAAACAAACAAACAAACAAACAAACAACAACAAAAAAAAAACCCCAAAACCCAAAAAACAATATAAAAGGTTGGAGAAATGGCTCAGCAGTTAAGGTGCTTGCCTAACAACCAAATTTCAATTTCCACATAAAGCCAGATGCACATGTGTCTGGAGTTCGTTTGCAGAGGCTAGAGGCTCTAGCATGTCCACTCTCTCTCAATTAAATAATAAATACATAAATAAATAAATAAATAAATAAATAAAAATAGATGGGTACATGGTGGCACATGCCTTTAATCTCAGCACTTGGTAGGCAGAGGTAGGAGGATCACTATGCATTTGAGGCCCCTCTGAGACTACATAGTGAATTCCAGGTCAGCTTAGGCTAGAATGAGACCCTGCCTCAAAAAACAAAAAATAAATAAAGTGGAAAGAACAGTTAAGGAAAACACCTGATGCTGATCTTTGGCCTACATATGCATCCTCATACACAGGTGTGCCCACATACATGTGAACACACACACATACCACCCAGGCAACATTAAAAAGAAATGGGGCTGGAGAGATGGCTCAGCAGTTAAGGCACTTGCCTGCAGAGCCTAAGGACGCAGGTTTGATTCCTCAGTGCCCACAGATACACAAGATGGCTCATGCGTCTGGAGCTCGTTTGCAGTGGCTGTAGGCCCTGGTGCACCCATTTTCTCTCTCTCTCATATATATGAAAAAAAAAATTTTTTTAAACATTTTATTTTTATTTATTTATTAGAGAGATTCAGCAATAGGCAGGCAGAGAGAGAGAGAGAGGATGGGAGTGCCAGGGCCTCCAGCCTCTGCAAACGAACTCCAGATGCATGCACCCCCTTGTGCATCTGGTTTACATGGGTGCTGGGGAGTTGAACTTGGGTCCTTTGACTTTGCAGGCAAATGCCTTAACCGCTAAGCCATCTCTCCAGCCCCCGAAAAAATTTTTTAAATAAAAAGGGACAATGAAAATGGCCACAGCTGACACTTGAGTGCTACTCTGTGCTAGCTGTGGCTCCCAGTCCTTTGTATGATGTGGTCGGTTCAATTATCCCTACCACCTGTTGTGCACACCCGTGAGAAATTCCCTTCGCTCAAACGTGGGCTGCCCCTTCTGACCTTCTTCTTATTCTTCTCCTTTTTTCCTTTTTTTTTCTTTTTTCTTTTTTTGGTTTCTCAAGGTAAGGTTTCACCGTAGCCCAGGCTGACCTGGAATTCACTATGTAATCTCAGGCTGGCCTCAAATTTACACAGATCCTCCTACCTCTGCCTCCTAAGTGCTGTGATTAAAGGCATGCGCCACCACATCCAGCTCCCTTCTGACTTCTACTGAAGAGAATTGGGGGGGGGGGTTGATATAGGATGTCTGTCTCAAGACAGCTTAGCTGTTAAGGCACTTGCCTGTGAAGCCTAAAGACCCATGTTTGACTCTCCAGATCCCACGTTAGCTAGATGCACAAAGGTGAGGCAAGTGCAAGGTCATACATGCCCACTAGGTGGCACAAACATCTGGAGTTTGATTGCAGTGGCTGAGGCCCTGGCATGCCAATGATCTCTCTCTGTGTTCTATGTCTCTCTGTCTCTCTTTCTCTCTCTCTAAAATAAAATGAAAAAAATCAGGGGGCTTTTCCACCTTCAGAAATCGCCTTCTGCTCTACAGGAGCTTTGCCTTCCTTCTCTTAAGTTATACTACCCCGATCTGGGGCTCTAGGTGGGCTTCTCATTTTCTTTTCTTTTTTTTTTTTTTTTCTCTTTTTGGTTTTTCAAGGTAGGGTCTAGCTCTAGCCCAGGCTGACCTGGAATTCACTATGTAGTCTCAGGGTGGCCTCGAACTCACACAATGCTCCTACCTTAGCCTCCCAAGTGCTGGGACTAAAGGTGTGTGCCAGCACACGTGGCCCACATGGAGTCTTGTCAGCTCATCCCTTAAGTTAGAAGGTAATCACCTAGACGTGGAGGAGATATGGAATTTCAGGGGCTGGAGAGATGGCTCAGTGGTTAAGGCACTTGCCTGCAATGCCAAAGGTCCCAGATTCAACTCCTTAGAATCCGTGTAAGCCATATGCATAAGGTGGCACATGTGTCTGGAGTTTGTTTGCAGTGGCTGGAGGCCCTAGTGCACCCATTCTCTCTCTCCTCTCTCTGTCAAATAAATAAAAAAATAAAACAAACAAACAAAAAGATGGAGATGATTCTTTTATATATAATAGGGGCATTAGAAGTTGGGGGGCTGGAGAAATAGCTCAGCAGTTAAAGTACTTGCCTGCAAAGTCTAACAACCTGGTTTTGATTCCGCAGTATGCAGGTAATGCCTGTTGTACAAAGTGGCACATGTATCTGGGGTTCGTTTGCAGTGGCTGGAGGTCTTGGCACACCCATTTCTTACTCCCTTCCTCCATCTCCCCAACCCCCACTGTCTGTATCTCTCTGCTTGCAAGTACATAAGTAATTAAATAATTAAAAATTTTTTAAAATTTTGGAATAAGGGCTGGAGAAGTAGCTCAGTGGTTAAAGGTGCTTGCTTGCAAAGCCTGACAGCCTGGATTCAATTCCCTAGTACCCACATAAAGCCAGATGCCCAAAGTGGCCCATGCATCCTGAGTTCATTTACAGTGGAAGATCACACACACATTCTCTCTGTTTCTCTCTCTCTTAACCAACTAACTTAACTAACTAACTTTAACTAACTAACTAACTGACTGACTAACTAACACACACACACATTTGGAATGAGCTTGAGCATGTAACTCAGTTGGTAGAGCACTTACTTAGCAGGCATGAATCTCTGCGTTCAATTCCCAGCAATGTATAAAACCAGCATAGTGGTTCATGCCTGTGTTTCCAGAACTCGGGAGGTGAAGGTAGGAGCCTGGCCTACAGAGTGAGTTGTAGGTCAGCCTGGGCTAGAGTGAGACACTTACTCAAAAAAAAAAAAATCAAGAAAAAGGGCTGGCGAGATGGCTTAGCAGCTAATGCACTTGCCTGCAAAGTCTCAGGACTCAGGTTCGATTCTCCAGGACCCACATAAGCAGATGCACAAGGCGGCGCATGCGTTTGGAGTTCATTTGCGGTGGCTGAAGGGCCTGGCACACCCATTCTCTTCCTCTCTTCCCCTCTCTCTCTCTCACTCAGTCTCTTTCTCTTTCTGTCTTTCTGTCTCTCTCTCAAATAAATAAATAAATACATAAGTAAATAAATAAGTAAATAAAAATTTCAAAAAGATTAAGGGCTGTAGAGATGGCTTAGTAGTTAAGGTACTTGCTTGCAAAGCCAAAGGATCCTGGTTTGATTCCCCAGAACCCACGTAAAGTCAGATGCACAAGGTGGCGCATGCATCTGGAGTTCATCTACAGTGGCCAGAGGCCCTGGCACACCCATTCTCTCTCTCTCTCTTTGCCTCTTTCTCTGTCACTCTCTCAAATAAACAAACAAATAAATAAAATAAAATAAACTTTAAAAAATAAACAAGAAAAAGGACTGACCCTTTAGCAATCACGGCCTATACCCTTCCTATTACCTCAGCAGCTAACAATGTACTTCCTAGCTCGGCAGTTTGTTTGTCCAGAAAGGGTTTCCCTAGAGCTCTGGCTGACCTCAAACTAACTATGTGGCCCAGGCTAGTCTTGAACTCCAGATTCCCCTGCCTCAGCTTTCCCAGTGCTGAGAGTTACAGGCATGCGTCACCGGGTCTGGCTTTGTTTCGTGCCTCTGTAGATTTGCCTATGGTTTTTTTTTTTTTTTTTGGTTTTTCGAGGTAGGGTCTCACTGTGGTCCAGGCTGACCTGGAATTCATTATGTAATCTCAGGGTGGCCTCGAACTCTCAGCGATCCTCCTACCTCTGCCTCCCGAGTGCTGGGATTAACGGCGTGCGCCACCACGCCCGGCTCTTGCCTGTGGTTTTGGTTTTGTTCTAGGCTGTATCTGTGGGATCTGCCCCAGTGCTTGATTCGTGGTAACTGGGAAGGCACTCGATAGCTAATTAATTATTCTTGCTTTATTTTCTGTGTTTGTGTATTTAACAGGTCCACGCATGCTGTAGCACATGTGTGGCGATCAGAGGACAACCTCGGAGTGTCAGTCCTCACCTTACACCGTGTTTTTTATTTTTTTTTGGTTTTGTCGGGATAGGGTTTCACTCTAGCCCAGGCTGACCTGGAATTCACTCTGTAGTCTCAGGGCAGCCTCGAACTCACAGCAATCCTCCTACCTCTGCCTCCCGAGTGCTGGGATTAATGGCGTGCGCCACCACGCCCGGCTTTTGCACCGTCTTTGAGACAGGGTCTCCCTTGTCGTTTGCCAGACTAGCTGCTGAAGAGCTTCAGGATTCTCCTAACTCCACCTCCCACTGCTGTAGGCATGCTGGGCTAACAGATCCATACGCCACTGCTCATTTGGCTTTTTCTTTTGTTTAAACATTTATTTAATTTGAGAGACAGAAAGAGGGAGATAGAGAATGGGCACACCAGGGCCTCCAGCCTCTGCGAACAAACTCCAGATGCATGAGCCACCTTGTGCATCTGGCTTATGTGGTTCCTGGGAATTGAACCAGGATCCTTTGGCTTTGCAGGTAAGTACCTTAACCGCTAAGCCATCTCTCTGGACCTCATTTGGCTTAAAAAAAAAATTTACTGAGCTGGAGAGATGGCTTAGCAGTTAAGGCGCCTGCCTGCGAGGCCTAAGAATACTATTTGAATCTCCAGGTCCCACGTTTAGCCAGATGCAAAAGTGACGCAAACACGCAATGTTGCACGTGCACACAAGGGTGCGCACATGTCTGGAGTTCATTCACAGAGGCTGAGAGGCCGCTGGCACACCTATTCTCTGTCCCTTTCACTCTCTGTCTCTCTCAAATTAAGGTGCTTGCCTGCGATGCCTAAGGTCCCAGGTTCAATTCCCCAGGACCCACATAAACCAGATGAATAGGGTGGCACAAGCACCTGTAGTTTGTTTGCAGTGACTGGAGGCTCTGGCGTGCTCATTCTCTTTCTCTCTCTGTCTCTTTCTCTCTCAAATAATATATATATATATATATATACACGTTATATATATAATATATATATATTTGCTTATGAGAGAGAGACCTCCTGCTGCTGCAAACAAACTCCAGGTGCATGCACCACTTTGTGCATCTGGCTTTACGTGGATATTAGGGGATCAAATTTGGGCCATCAGGCTTTGCAAGCAAGCACCTTTAATAATTCATTGAACCATCTCTTCACTCCCTCATCTGGCTTTAAAAAATTATTTATTTTATTTATTTGAGAGAGAGAAAGAGGAGAGAAGGAAAGAGAGAGAGAGAGAAGGAAAGAATGGGCATGCCAGGGCTTTCAGCCACTGTAAACAAAATCCAGATGCATGTGCCACCTTATGCATCTGGCTTATGTGGGTCCTGGGGAATCGAACTTGGGTCCTTTGGCTTCACAGTCAAATGCCTTAGCCGCTAAGCCATCTTTCCAGCCCTCGTTTGGCTTTTTTCAAATATGGGTTTTGTCAATCCAAAGTCCAGTAGTCAGACTTGTACACACCAAGTACTTTAAACCACTGAACCATCTCCCAGCCTCTTCTTGTTTTCATATGGATCTGTCTCCACCACAAGGATCTCTCTTCCTGTTCTTTGCTATTCGTGGGATCTGTGCTCAGACATCCCCTTCTCCCTCACTCTTGTCCCATCAGGACCTTTGAGAAGTGCTTCTGGGCTAAATTTGTGTTGTGTGTGTGTGTGTGTGTGTGTGTGTGTGTGTGTAAGAGAAAAAGCAAGATGGAGAGAGAGAGAATGAGAATTGGCATGCCAGGGCCTCTAGCCACTGCAATTGAACTCCAGACATGTGCACCACCTTGAGTGCATGGCTGACCTTGTATGCGTCCTTCATCTTGTGCATCTGGTTTATATGAGTTCTGGGGAATCAAACCTGGGTCCTTAGGCTTCGCAGGCAAGCGCCTCGTTGAAGTCAGGTTCACGTTTGCTGGCAGAAATCACTCAACCAAGAGCAGCTTTTGGGGAAAAAGGGTTTATTTTGGCTTACAGGCTTGAGGGGAAGCTCCATGATGGCAGGGGAAAACGATGGCATGAGTAGAGGGTGGACATCACGCCCTGGCCAAGATCAGGTGGACAACAGGAACAGGAACCGGAGAGTGTGCCAAACATTGCCAAGGGGAAACTGGCTATAATACCCATCAGCCTGCCACCAACAATACACTGCCTCCAAGAGGCTTTAATTTCCAACTGCCACCAGTGGAGGAGACTAGCATTCAGAAAAATCTAAGTTTTGGGGGGACACCTGAATCAAACCACCTTAACCACTAAGCCATCTCTCCAGCCCTCTGGGCTTTATAATTACCCTGGCCTTGCAGACACCTCCCAGGCAAGGATGGCATCTATGTGATTTATGTGCGTGCTTGCCTGGGGCCAGCCCCAGCTCAGTGGTCTGCCTGTGCAAGGCCCCAAGAAACATGTGCTGAACTGGAATAGAAACGAGGGGAGAAATGAGCCATCTTGGACATACATCTGCCCCTCGGTCCTGACTCACAAACATTGACAAGTAACAGAGATGTCAAGGGCGTGACACGTGTCCCAACCTTTTGGTGACCTGAAGCAGGACCCCAGGGCAGAAGACTTAATCTCTGCAAGTCACTCTTTCCTCAACTGTGAGACATAGCTAAGAATAGGAGCTACCTCCCCAGGACCGAAGGAAAGATTAGCACAGGGGCTGGTAACACACAGAGTTCAGTAAATATGAGCCAGAATTATTGTTAATCACCCTGGATTTACGAAGCCATTACAGACCTACTGCGCTGGCCCATCTGTCTGTCTCCTCTTTCCACACACATTTCCTGAGGCAGCCAGAGGGAATCCAGCTTGCCCCTGGGGCACTCTGAATCTTTCCTTGTGACTGGGGTGTTGGGTGAGATGGGGTGAGGCTGGAGATAAGACAGAGCAGGCGCCAGCTCCAGCGGGATCCGGGGCCAGGCTTGAACTCTCCTTTCAGGGCGGGAAGTCATGGGAGGCTATTGAGAGTAGGGAGGGATCAGGTCAGATGCCACCTGAATGGGGTGGGGTCTTTCTTTTAATATTTTGATTTATTTATTTGCAAGCAGAGAGAAATACAGAGAAGAGAGACAGAGAGAATGGATATGTCAGGGCCTCTAGCCACCACAAACGAACTCCAGACGCATGTGCCACCTGGACCATCTGGCTTTATGTGGGTACTGGGGAATCAAACTCAGGTGGTTAGGCTTTTCAGGCAAATACTTTAACCACTAATCCATCTCTTCAGCCTCTTTCTTTTATATTTTATTTGTTTGAGAGAGAGATAAAGAGGCAAGCACCTTAACCACTAAGTCATCTCTCCAGCCCCCCCCTTTTAAAAATTTTTACTTATTTATTTGAGAGAGAAAGAAGGAGACAGAGAGATAGAGAGAATGGGCACTCCAGGGCTTTCAGCTGCTGCAAATGAACTCCACACACACGTACCACCTTGTACATCTGGCTTATGTGGATCCTGGGGAATTGAACCTGGGTCCTTTGACTTTGCAGGCAAGTGCCTTAACTGCTGAGCAATCTTCTCCAGCCCCACATTCATTCATTCTTTCTTTCTTTCTTTCTTTCTTTCTTTCTTTTTTTTTTTTTTTTTTTTTTTTTTTTTCGAGGTAGGGTCTCACTCTAGCTCAAGCTGACCTGGAATTCACTCTGTAGTCTCAGGGTGGCCTTGAACTCACAGCGATCCTCCTACCTCTGCCTCCCAAGTGCTGGGATTAAAGGCGTGCGCCACCACGCCCTGCCCCACATTCTTTCTTATATGACCCAATCATTCACCCATGAGGCCCAGGTCATGGTGAAAGTATGAAGCTCATTTCAAGTGGTGTTGTATGAGCATGCAGCAACATGCTGGAACATTCTTTGCATCCAACTTCTAAGAGCTCAGGATGGGAAAAACCTTCGTGTCCATCTTCAGAAGAGTGCCCAGTATGGACACACATTAAACTATGAATCATCCTCACAAAGGAAAGATGGAAACCTTACAAACATGCCGTTGAGCTGCTGAAGGCCACCGCAAGTTGTGAAAGGTCACAAACATGATACTATTTATACAATGTTTGAAAACATGCAACGTGATACCCTATAGTAGTGATAGATTTATACATATGGAGCATGTTTTTTTCTTTTTATGGGACAGAGCAAGAACCTACCACAAAATAATTTTTTTTTTTCCTTTTTAACTCAAAGAATAGGAAATGCCTCCTGTGGGTCACTAGATATGTCTGGGAAGGAAAAGGATTTGAAGAGGAAAAAGTACACAAAGGATTGCCATTATATTTGGAAAGCTATGTTACTATTTTGTTGTTGTTGTTTCTTGGTAGCGTTTCACTCTAGCCCAGGCTGACCTGGAACTCAAAGAGATCCTCCTACCTCTGCCTCCCAAGTGCTGGGATAAAGGCGTGCACCACCTTGCCTGGTTAAAAGTTTTCTTTCTTCCTTCCTTCCTTCCTTTCTTTCTTTCTTTCTTTCTTTCTTTTTTTTTTTTTTTTTTTTTGATTTTTGGAGGTAGGATCTCACTCTAGCTCAGGCTGACCTGGAATTCACTATGTAGTCTCAGGGTGGCCTCAAACTCACAGTGATCCTCCTACCTCTGCCTCCTGAGTGCTAGGATTAAAGGCGTGCACCACCACTCCTGGCTTCATTTACCTTTTTTTAAAAAAAAAGATTTTAAAATTTTATTTATTTGACAGAGAGAGAGAGAGGGAGAGAATGGGTGCGCCTGGATCTCCAGCCACTGCCAACAAACTCCAGATGCATGTGCCACCTTATGCATCTGACTTGGGTTCTGGGGAATTGAACCTAGGGCCTAAGGCTTTGCAGGCAGATACCTTAACCACTAAGCCATCTCTCCAGCCTTCCATCTACCTCTTTTTTTTTGAAATTATTAAATTATTATATTTATTGAGGGAAGTTCAGGGCCAAAGAAAGGCACCCACAAAGCTAGAGATCCCATGTGGAGGACTTGGAAAAAAGCATGGAAAGAAAGAGAAAAGAAAGTTCAAGAAGCTCCTGCCATGTGGGGAGCTGAAGGGGATAAAGAAGCCCATGTGGAGAATAAAGGATAAAGGGGCCCTCCCGGCGGGGCCTGGGCCAGGGCCTAGGACAAGCTCCTCCCTGCTGGGAGGCAAAAACTGACCCACGGCTGGAAGTTCCCAAGTGATCAGAGAGCCTGCCTTCCCCTTCAAAGATATTTATGACCTTATAGTGGTGGGCTGTCTTCTGGCTCGGGTGAACCAGAGGGCCAGCTGGTTGGTTAGGGCTAGAGGCTGTCTCAGGAAGAGGCTAGCCCTGGGTTAACTTGACCAACCACAGTGTTTAAATCCTATGAGAGACTCCCTCCCAGGAGGGGTCCTGGTTGTTTGTGGAAAAACAGGTCTAGGGAACTAGGCAAGAGATCAGAAGTCAGGTCATCTTTGGTTTCTAGCAAGTGCGAACTTTCCTATGCTTTTTACCTTCAGGGGTCCAGTCACCCCTAACTGTACCCCTCTCTTATTCCCCCCCTCTCATGAGAAGACGCTCTAACTGCTGTTAGAGAACAAGGGGCGATAATGTCAGATCATGAACTATTTCCTGCTGAATGGGGCACGAAGTGGTGGCAGTTAGAATCTCTCCCAGAGAGGAAAACTACTCTCAAGGACCCCAGAAATGTAGTGATGGAGTGCAGGAAGATAGTCTTGGAAGAGAATGTTGGGGAGAAAGAATAAAAGTAAGGAGTCACTGAGAAATGAGCACACAGCAAACTGGTCGCCTTCAGAGTTGTGCTTTTTATGGGCTTGTAGGCCTTGGGAAGCATTCCAGGGAACCCAGGTAGATGGAGTTGGATTGTCTCAGGACCATGTGAGCACGAGCTGGCTGAGATTTTCTTCCAGAACTGAGCATTGAATGGCACAGTAGTGTCTGACATAGCCTGAATCTGTTTCTGTATGGCTTGTAAAACAGATGAGATATTAGCAGAGTTATCAGGTCATCTACCTCTTTTTCTTTTCTTTCTTTTTTTTTTTTTTTTGTAAGTTCTTGCTCTAGCCCAGGCTGACCTGGAATTCACTATGTAGTTGCAGGGTGGCCTTGAACTCTCGATGATCCTCCTACCTCTGCCTCCCAAGTGCTAAGGTTAAAGGCGTGAGCCATCACCACTCCCGGCTTCATCTACCTCTATTTTTTTTTTTTTTTTTTTGGAGAGGAGAGAGAGAGGGAGAGGAAGACAGATAGAGATGGGTGCAACAGCAGCCTCCCAGCCGCTGTGAACGAACTCCAGATGCATGCGCCCCCTTGTGGTCAAGTGCGGCATTGCACCCTTGTGTCACTTTGCATCTGGCTAAACGTGGGACCTGGAGATTGGAACTGGCGTTCTTAGGCTTAGGAGGCAGGCGCCTTAACCGCTAAGCCATCTCTCCAGCCTCATCTACCTCTCTTTGAGACAGATTCTCTCACTGACCAGGAGCTCCCCAATTAGGCTAGACCAGCTAGTCAGCAAGCTCCGGGGATCCTGTGATCTTTGTCTCCCCAGCACAGAGATTACAAGTGCACAACGTGTCTGTCATTTATGTGGGTACTGGGGCTCAACTTGGGTCCTCATGCTTGTGCAGCCAGTGCTTTACTGATGGAGCCATCTCCCCAGCCCCTTATTGTACAGAGAAATATAACGAGGTTTTGTGCTGTTTATAAGCTGGCCAGAGGTAATAAGTATTGGTGTGTGGGCCATCTGTTCTAGAAATGAATCGTCCTTATATTATAGGTAGATAATGAGGAGTGAATGTATAGATGACTGTACAGGCATAATAAAAAGCCCCAGAGCTGAGGCTGGGACCACAGTGACTGCCACAGGAGTGGCCAGATGAATTGAACCTAGGGCCTAAGGCTTTGCAGGCAGATACCTTAACCACTAAGCCATCTCTCCAGCCTTCCATCTACCTTTTTTTTTTGAAATTATTAAATTATTATATTTATTGAGGGAAGTTCAGGGCCAAAGAAAGGCACCCACAAAGCTAGAGATCCCATGTGGAGGACTTGGAAAAAAGCATGGAAAGAAAGAGAAAAGAAAGTTCAAGAAGCTCCTGCCATGTGGGGAGCTGAAGGGGATAAAGAAGCCCATGTGGAGAATAAAGGATAAAGGGGCCCTCCCGGCGGGGCCTGGGCCAGGGCCTAGGACAAGCTCCTCCCTGCTGGGAGGCAAAAACTGACCCACGGCTGGAAGTTCCCAAGTGATCAGAGAGCCTGCCTTCCCCTTCAAAGATATTTATGACCTTATAGTGGTGGGCTGTCTTCTGGCTCGGGTGAACCAGAGGGCCAGCTGGTTGGTTAGGGCTAGAGGCTGTCTCAGGAAGAGGCTAGCCCTGGGTTAACTTGACCAACCACAGTGTTTAAATCCTATGAGAGACTCCCTCCCAGGAGGGGTCCTGGTTGTTTGTGGAAAAACAGGTCTAGGGAACTAGGCAAGAGATCAGAAGTCAGGTCATCTTTGGTTTCTAGCAAGTGCGAACTTTCCTATGCTTTTTACCTTCAGGGGTCCAGTCACCCCTAACTGTACCCCTCTCTTATTCCCCCCCTCTCATGAGAAGACGCTCTAACTGCTGTTAGAGAACAAGGGGCGATAATGTCAGATCATGAACTATTTCCTGCTGAATGGGGCACGAAGTGGTGGCAGTTAGAATCTCTCCCAGAGAGGAAAACTACTCTCAAGGACCCCAGAAATGTAGTGATGGAGTGCAGGAAGATAGTCTTGGAAGAGAAATGTTGGGGAGAAAGAATAAAAGTAAGGAGTCACTGAGAAATGAGCACACAGCAAACTGGTCGCCTTCAGAGTTGTGCTTTTTATGGGCTTGTAGGCCTTGGGAAGCATTCCAGGGAACCCAGGTAGATGGAGTTGGATTGTCTCAGGACCATGTGAGCACGAGCTGGCTGAGATTTTCTTCCAGAACTGAGCATTGAATGGCACAGTAGTGTCTGACATAGCCTGAATCTGTTTCTGTATGGCTTGTAAAACAGATGAGATATTAGCAGAGTTATCAGGTCATCTACCTCTTTTTCTTTTCTTTCTTTTTTTTTTTTTTTTGTAAGTTCTTGCTCTAGCCCAGGCTGACCTGGAATTCACTATGTAGTTGCAGGGTGGCCTTGAACTCTCGATGATCCTCCTACCTCTGCCTCCCAAGTGCTAAGGTTAAAGGCGTGAGCCATCACCACTCCCGGCTTCATCTACCTTTTTTTTTTTTTTTTTTTTTTTTGGAGAGAGAGACAGAGAGAGAGGGAGAGGAAGACAGATAGAGATGGGTGCAACAGCAGCCTCCCAGCCGCTGTGAACGAACTCCAGATGCATGCGCCCCCTTGTGGTCAAGTGCGGCATTGCACCCTTGTGTCACTTTGCATCTGGCTAAACGTGGGACCTGGAGATTGGAACTGGCGTTCTTAGGCTTAGGAGGCAGGCGCCTTAACCGCTAAGCCATCTCTCCAGCCTCATCTACCTCTCTTTGAGACAGATTCTCTCACTGACCAGGAGCTCCCCAATTAGGCTAGACCAGCTAGTCAGCAAGCTCCGGGGATCCTGTGATCTTTGTCTCCCCAGCACAGAGATTACAAGTGCACAACGTGTCTGTCATTTATGTGGGTACTGGGGCTCAACTTGGGTCCTCATGCTTGTGCAGCCAGTGCTTTACTGATGGAGCCATCTCCCCAGCCCCTTATTGTACAGAGAAATATAACGAGGTTTTGTGCTGTTTATAAGCTGGCCAGAGGTAATAAGTATTGGTGTGTGGGCCATCTGTTCTAGAAATGAATTGTCCTTATATTATAGGTAGATAATGAGGAGTGAATGTATAGATGACTGTACAGGCATAATAAAAAGCCCCAGAGCTGAGGCTGGGACCACAGTGACTGCCACAGGAGTGGCTTTGTTAAGCATTCACTATACTCAAGGCTATTTTTTGTTTGTTTGTTTGTTTTCTTTTAGAGGTGGTGTTTTTCACTGTAGCTCAGACTGACCTGGAATTCACTATACAGTCTCAGGGTGGCCTCAAACTCACAATGATCCTCCCACCTTTGCCTCCCAAGGGCTGGGATTAAAGGCGTGAGCCACCACGCCTGGCTGTTTGTTTGTTTTTAAATTTAATTATTTATTTATTTGAGAGAGAGAGAGAGAGAGAGAGGCAGATAGAGAATCCATGCACAGGGCCTCTAGCCACTGCAAACAAATACCAGACACAAGCACTACCTTGTGCATCTGGCTTATGTGGGTCCTGTGGAATTGAACCTGGGTCCTTTGGCTTTACAGGCAAGTGCCTTACCATTAAGCAATCTCTCCAGCCCTGTTTTTTTTTTTGTTTTGTTTTGTTTTTTTAAGTAGGGTCTCATTCTAGCCCAGGACAACTTATAATTCACTATGTAGTCTTGGGCTGGCCTCCAACACACAGTGATCTTCCTACCTCTGCCTCCCATGCTGGGATTTCAGATGTGCACCACTGTGACCAGCAAGACTACGTTTTTGTTTGTTAAATTTAATTATTGCAGGAGGATAGGTATGGGCATGCCAGAATGAACTCCAGACATGTGTCATTTTGTGCATCTGGCTTTACATGGTTATTGGGAAATTGAAGCTGGGCCATCAGGCCTTGCAAGCAAGTACGTTTGACCAACCACTGAGCCATCTCTCCAGTGCAAGCTCTGGTTTCGTTCTTATCCATTGTTTCATGTAACAACACTTGTTCCATGAATAGGCAAATGAAGAGGTGCCATGATGCATAGTTAGAGAGGAGAACATTGCTGGCCTGGGGGCATAGTTGTGGCAGAGAACTTGCATAGCATGCATGTAGGGCTCTGGGTTGGACTCCCAGGACTGCAAAAATGAAAAGAAAACACAAAACAGACAAAAAAGAGCATTATGTTTTTGAAAATGACAGCAAAATTAGCAATAGTGGGATGATGGTTAATTAAAGGCCCTAGAGTGTTATTTTCTGTTTACTATCTTCATTCATTCCAGGAAAAAAGTCAATTCTTTCTTTTTTTTTTTTTTTTTTTTTAAATTTGGGAGAGACAGAGAGACATGGGCATGCCAGCAGCCTCTTAACTGCTGTAAACAAACTCCAGACACGTGCGCCCCCTTGTGCGCATGTGCAACACTGTGCGCTTGCATCCCTTCTGTGTCTGGCTAAATGTGGGACCTGGAGATCGAATGGGCTTCGCAGGCAGGTGCCTTAACCACTGAGCCATCTCTCCAGCCCAATTCTTTCCTTTAAATTTTTTTTTAAGTTTTATTTAATTGAAAAAAAAAAAAGTTTTATTTAATTGAGAGAGAAAGAAAGACACAGAGAGAGATTGAGTGTGCCAAGGCCTCTAGCCACTGCAAATGAACTTCAAATGTATGTGCCACCCTTGTGTATCTGGCTTACATAGATACTGGGAAATCGAACCTGGGTCCTTAGGCTTCATAGGCAAGCTCTTTAACCACTAAACCATCTCTCCAGCCCCAATTCATTCATTCATTCTTTCTTTCTTTCTAAATTTTTGGTTTTTGTTTTTAATTTTTTATATTTTATTTATTTATTTATTTGGGGGGGGAGAATGGGTGCACTAAGGCCTCCAGCCAGTGCAAATGAACTCCAAATGCATGCGCCCCCTTTTGCATCTGGCTTACATGGCTCCTGGAGAATCAAACCAGGATCCTTTGGCTTTGCAGGCAAATGCCTTAACCACTAAGCCATCTCTCCAGCCCTGTTTTTTTTTTGTTGTTGTTGTTGTTCGTTTGTTTTTTGGTTTTTTCAAGGTAGGGTTTCACTCTAGTCCAGGCTGACCTGGAATTCACTCTGTAGTCTCAGGGTGGCCTTGAACTCATGGTGATCCTCCTACCTCTACCTCCCGAGGGCTGGGATTAAAAAAATGTGTTACCACGCCCTGCATCAGTATATGTTTTATTCATTGTATTTACTTGAAAAAGGCTGCATGTAGGGTTGGGGAAGATGGCTCAGTGAATAAAGTACTCATTGTTCTAGCCTGAGTACCCGAATTCTATTCTCAGACTGCATGTTAGAAACTGAAAGCTGTGGTGTCCTCTAGCCGGGTGTGGTGGCACATACCTTTAATCCTAGCACTCGGGAGGCAGAGGTTGGAGGATCACAGTGAGTCTGAGGCCAGCCTGGGACTACAGAGTGAGTTCCAGGTCAGCCTGGGCTACAGTGACACCCTACCATAAAAAAAAAAAAAAAAAGTAACAATGAAAGTTGTCAGGCAGGGCATGGTGGCACACACCTTTAATCCTGCACTTGGGAGGCAGAGGTAGGAGGATCACCATGAGTTCAAGGCCACCCTGAGACTACCTAGTAAATTCAGGTCATTCTGGGTTAGAGTGAAACCCTACCTTGAAAAATCAAAAACAGGGGTTGGAGAGACAGCTTAGTGGTTAAGGCATTTGCCAGCTAACCCAAAGGACCCAAGTTCGATTTCCCAGGACCCATGTAAGCCAGATGCACAAAATGGCCCATGCATCTGGAGTTTGTTTGCAGTGGCTGGAGGCCCTGGTGTGCCCTATTCTCTGTCTCTCAAATAAATAAATAAAATATTAGACAAAACAAGTTGGGCTGGAGAAGATGGCTTAGCAGTTAAGGTGTTTGCCTGCAAAGCCAAAGGACCCCGATTCAATTCCTCAGGACCCATGTAAGCCAGATGCACAAGGAGGCATATGCATCTGGAGTTCATTTGCTATGGCTAGAGGCCCTGGCTAGCCCATTCTCCCTCTCTCTCTCTACCTCTCTGTCTCTCACTCTCTACCTCTTTTCTCTCTCAAATAAATAAATAAAAATAAATATATATATATATATTTAATATTTTATTTTTATTTATTTATTCATTTGAGAGAGAGAGAGATACAGAAATAGGCAGGTAGAGAGAGAGAGAGAATGGGCACGCCAGGGCCTCTAGCCGCTGCAAACGAACTCCAGATGCATGCGCCCCCTTATGCATCTGGCTTACTTGGGTCCTGGAGAATCAAGCCTCGAACCAGGATCCTTAGGCTTCACAGGCAAGTGTTTAACCACTAAGCCATCTCTCCAGCCCCAATAAAATATATTTTTAAAAAATGAAAGTTGTCCTCTGGCTTTTCACATGCACACTGTGGCACAAATGCACACACACCACACATAAACACTTATACACATACATGCACACACATACACAATAAATAAATAATATGCAATTAAATCTACATATACATCATATGTATTATGGTATATATAATTTGGGGAAGGGGGTTTGAGACTGAATCTGACTCAACCCAGGCTGACCTGAAATTCATTCTATAGCCCCAGGCTGGCCTTGACCTCATGGTGACCCTCTTACTTCACCCTCCTGAATGTTGAGACTAAACACATGTGCCACATATAATTTAATATGTAATAAGAGATAATACATATAATATCTAATGTAATTATATTCAATAGTGTATCAACACTACAATAGATACATTGTGGAGGTTGTCTTTTTTGTTATTTGTTGCTGTTGTTTGTTTTATTTATTTATTTATTATTTTTTTATTTGACAGAGAAAGAGGGAGAAAGAGAGAGAGAGAAAATGGGTGCGACAGGGCGTCCAGCCACTACAAACAAACTCCAGATGCCTGCGCCCCCTTGAGCATCTGGCTAAAGGTGGGTCCTGGGGAATTGAACCTGGGTCCTTTGGCTTTGCAGGTCAACGCCTTAAACCTGTAAGCCATCCCTCCAGGCCAATGCCTTAACTGGTAAGCCATCCCTCCAGCCCTGTTGTTTGTTTTTTGAAGTAGGGTCTCATTCTTGCTCAGGCTGACCTGGAATTCACTCTGTATTCTCAGGGTGGCCTCGAACTCACGGTGATCCTCCTACCTCTGCCTCCCGAGTGCTGGGATTAAAGGTGTACGTGACCAAGCCTGGCTGTTAATTTTTTTTTAACTTTTAATTTTAATTAATTTGCATATGTGTGTGTTTGGGTATGTATGGGAATAGCAAAGTCTCTCTTGCTCTTGTAAACAAATACCTATCTGCCTTCACTGGGATGTTAAGGAATTGAAGTCTGGTCAGTAACCTATGCAAGCACCTTTAACTGCTATCTCCCCGGTCCCTAAACATTTTTTTTTTCTTTTTGGTTTTGCAAAGTAGGGTCTCACTCTGGTCCAGGCTGACCTGGCTCAGGGTGGTCTTGAACTCTCGGTGATCCTCCTACCTCTGCCACCCGAGTGCTGGGATTAAAGGTGTGTGCCACCACGCCCGGCCCCTAAACATTTTTTAAAAATTATTTCTTTATTTGACCCGCAGAGAGAGAGAGAGGGAGGCAGATATGTGCCACCTTGTACATCTGGCTTTATGTGGGTACTGGGGAATCAAACCTGGGTCCATTGGCTTTGCAGGCAAGCACCTTAACTGCTGAGCCATCTCTCCAGCCCCCTAAACATCTTTTTGTTGTTGTTGTTGTTGTTTTTGAGGTAGGGTCTCACTCTAGCCCAGGCTGACCAGGAATTCACTCTATATTCTCAGGGTGGCCTCAAACTCATGGCAATCCTCCTACCTCTGCCTCCGGAGTTCTGGGATTAGAGGCGTGTGCCACCACATCTGGCCCTAAACATCTTTTTTTTTTTTTTTTTTTTTTTCGAGGTAGGGTCTCACTTTAGCTCAGGATGACCTGGAATTCACTCTGTAATCTCAGGGTGGCCTTGAACTCTTGGCGATCCTCCTACCTCTGCCTCCCGAGTGCTGGGATTAAAGGCGTGTGCCACCACGCCCGGCTCTAAACACCTTTTTAACAGTGAATGTTTTAGTAAGAGTTGCAGGTATCTCTATTTGTATACAGGAAGAAAACTGAGGCAGGGCAGCATTAGGACACCAGAGAAACCAAGCTCATCCAAGAAGTGACAAAATTAGGAGGGGGTCACAGGAGGAGCCCTTGGGAACTGGTAGGCAAGAGGGAGTGGAGGAGAAAGGCCCAATGCTCAGAGCCTAGCTTTAAGGAGGTGTGTGTGTGTGTGTGTTTGTGTGTGTGCATGTCTGCATGCGTGTGTACCCTGGGGCAAAGCCTGCAACGCCCCCCAGCCACACCTGTGTGCTAAGGTCAGTCCGGGTGACCCCATGGAGCAGCGTTGCTAAATGGGGAGGTGCAAAGCTCCCTGGATCATCAGGGAGCTTTGAGGGGGAGGGCTGAGGAGGGCAGGAGGCCTGACCGGGCCCCTCTCTCACCCCTCCCAGGGCACCTAGGTGGCCGGCTCTCTAGCCTGACCTTTCGGCTCTAGCACGGCCACTGTATCTGTTGTGATCCCTGGAGCTCAGACTCACCACTGAACTGAAGTCCCCCGTGCCAAAATAAACTCAGTCCACAGCAGCCACGAAGGTGGGAGACAGAGTGCCCAGCGTCTGTAGATCCCATGGAATTCCAGTTCCGACTCTTTCTGCTACATCTCCCTGGTTCATGACTGCTTCTTTGTGCCTCAGTTTCCCTTCCTTTTTTTTTTTTTTTTTTAACCCTGAGAACCATTATCCTCCTAGCTTAGGGCATTTGGCAGGACCTCTGGGATGAATAAATTAAGGGAAACAAAAGACTACAGAGAGTGCCCAGAGTCTGTCATCGAGTGCATAATCTGTCTTCATCAGCTCATTTTCTGTTACTTTAGAATTTTGAACAAGCAACACATGCTTGTGAAGAAAAAAGTCCAGTAATTGTAAAAGGAACAGTGGTTGAAAATTCTCTGGTGGGATGGGAAACACAGTCTACCAGGCATTGCACCAAACCCGGGGTTCAATCTTCAGCACTACATACGCCAGGAACGGTGGCACAAGTCTGTCATCCCAGCCCTTAGGAGGTGGTGGAGGAGGAGGATCAGGAGTTCAAGGTCATTTTCAGCTATGTAGAGACTTTGATGCCATCTCAGGATACCCGAAACCCTGTCTCAAAAAAAAAAAAAAAAAAAAAAAAAAGCTCCCTGAAAGCCATGTATGGACAGACTTCTGACTCCACTAAAGTACAGGAAGTGAGGGGAAGAAAGTAAATACAGACAGGTCATTTGCTGATTTTAGATAATTATCATGGGTCTGGGGAGATAGCTTGGCAGTAAAGGCACTTGCCTGCAAAGCCTAAGAACTCATGTTCAAATCTCCACGTCCCACATCGCCAGGTGCACAGTGATGCAAGCACTCAATTTCACACATGTGCGCAAGGGGGCGCACACTTCTGAAGTTCATTTGCAGCAGGCTGAGGGTCCTGGCATGCCCATTCTCTCTCTTTCTCAAAATAAAAATAATTTTAGAAAATTAAAAAAATAATTATCATGAATGTGCAATGATTAGGCATGATGATTTAGTTGACTTGGACATTTTTCTTATTTTTAGAGCAATTGTGTTTGAACACAATTATCAGTTTATTTTATAACTTTCAGCATTTTATGAAGAAAAACTTCAAAAATAGATAAATTGAGCCTCCCTTTCCCACTAGCAACATTTTTTTTTTCACTCCAGTAGGGTTTCACTCTAGCCCAGGCTGACCTGGAACTCACTCTGTAGTTTCAGGCTGGCCTCGAACTGACAGTGATCCTCCTACCTCAGTCCCTGGAGTGCTGGGATTAAAGGTGTGTGTCACTATACCCGGCTCCCACTAGCAACATTTACATGATCCAAGTCTTGATATCACTTTGTCACACAGACATACTTTTTATTTTTATTTGTAAGAGTTTTCTTTGGTGGGGGGAGGGGCAGGGCTGGAGAGATGGCTTGGTGGTTAAGGCTGTGAAACCTGAGGGCCCAGGTTCTACATAAATACCTACATAATAAGCCAGATGCACAGGGTGACGCAAGCATTTGGAGTTTGTTTGCATTGACTAGAGGCCCTGGTGCACCCATTTTCTCTCTATCTGCTTCTTTCTCTCTCAAATAAATAAATAAATACAAATTTTAAAAGAGGGTTTTTTTTTTGTGGGGGGGGAGATGGCGCAGTGAATAAACTATGCAAGCATGAGAACTTGAATTCAATCCTTAGCACACTTTAAAAAGCCAGGTGGCCAGCTAGGGTTTGCTGGTCAGCCAGTCTAGCTGTAAAAATAGTGAGCTTGGGCTGGAGAGATAGCTTAGCTGTTAAGCGATTGCCTGTGAAGCCGAAGGACCCCGGTTCGAGGTTCGATTCTCCAGGACCCACGTAACAGATGGACAAGGGGGCGCATGCATCTGGAGTTCGTCTGCAGTGTCCAGAGGCCCTGGCATGCCCATTCTCTCTCTCTACCTGCCTATTTCTGTATCTCTCTCTCTCTCTCTCTCAAATAAATAAAAAAATATTTTTTAAAAAAATGGTGAGCTTCATGTTCAGTGAGAGACTCTGTTTCAAGAAAATAAGGTGGAAGAGTGACATTGGAGGACACGCTTCATAAGCACATGCATGCATACACACACACACACACACACTATTTATTTATTTGAGAGAGAGAGAGAAAGAAGCAGCTAGATAGAGAGAATAGGTTCAAGAGGACCTCTAGCACTGCAAACAAACTCCACACACATGCGCCACCTTGTGTATCTGGCTTACGTGGATACGGGGGAATCAAACCTGGTCCTCAGGCGTCACAGGCAAGTACCTTAAGCCATCTAAGCTAAGCCATCTCTCCAGCTCTGCTTTTTCTTTTTCTTTTCTTTTTTTTTTTTTTTTTTAGCTTGGGTCTTGTTCTAGCCCAGGCTGACCTGGAATTCACTATGTAGTCTCAAGATGGACTTGAACTCATAGCACTCTTCCTACCTCTGCCTCCCAAGTGCTGGGATTAAAGGTATGTGCCACCAAGCCCAGCTGTGTGTTTTGGGGGGCGGGTACAGAGTTTTTCTATGTAGTCTAGAATGCCCTCAAACTCCCTATGAAGTCCAGGCTGGCCTTGAACTCATTATCTTCCTGCCTCAGCTTCCTGAGTGTTGGAATTATAGGCATGCGCTACCACACTCGGCTTGCTGTAGTATTAAATTAACTACGTTTTTTTTTTTTTTTGAGACAGGGATTCAGTATGAACAAGCTAGCCTTGAACTTGTCATGTAGACCAGGCTGGTTCTGAACTTGTGATTCTCTGCCTCAGTCTCTCAAGTAGCTAGGAATACAAGCCTGGTGTCACACGGCCTTGACCTGGTTTACTCAGAGCAATCCTTCTACCTCTTTCTCCTGCATGCTGGAATTAAAGGTGTTTGCCACTGTGCCTGGCTCAGGCCCGATTTTTTTATTTGCTCATTCACTTTTTGTTTAAGATGGGGGTGGCTCTTCCTATATATCCCAGGCTCTCCTTGACCCACTCACTGTTTAGTTTAGGTTGGTAAATCCTCTTGCCTGTGAGCGCTGGGGTTACAGATGTGAGCCACTATGCCTGGCTGTGCCTGGGTATTTAAAGTAGGCACGAAGTAGTGTGTTATTTTCACGCAAGAAGATATCAATATGGCCATTTGCTTTAAAAGAACCTGCGTTCGCAAAGGAACTATTGTCCACGAAGGTGGAAGAATAGTGGCTTTGTGAGGGTCCATGGACGGTAGAGTGCTGTCGACTTGTGTGCTCATTTGTGACTTTTCCTAATGGATCAAAGAAAAGTCAAAGAGCAACCCAAGTTCCTCTTCGGCCCCTCCCCGCCCCCACTCCTGTCAAGTTCCTCAGAAGCACCTGCTATAGCCGGTTTCCTGGGGATCCTTCCAGAGCCTCCCAGAGCGCTGTGGCCGTCTTTATTAATAGCAGTCTGTAGTAGTAGTGGAAACTTGAGCAGAGCCAGCGTCAGGCCTGTGAGTCACCCAGGCTTGGCACAGAGCTGGCTCCCCTCTGACCCGGTGTAAGGCAATCCAGCTCTCGGAACCTCAGTTTCCTGCTCCACAGATTAAGGATAAAGCCTGACCCTTTGGGGGCTGGTGGGGGACAGTACACAGTACCCTTGCACAGGGCCAGGGTCAGGCCAAGGGTTGAGTACAAGAGAGACCCCCCCCCCAAAGCACTGCTCAACTACCTCGCCTCCCGAGTCCTGTGGGAGAGAGGAGGACTGGGTCAAAGGGAGGAGGGCCGGGGTCTGAGGGAGGAGGGCCGGAGTCTGGACTCCCGGGTCTGAGGGAGGAGGGCTGGGGTCTGAGGGAGGAGGGCCAGGATCTGAGGGAGGAGGGCCAGAGTCTGAGGGAGGAGGGCCGGAGTCTGGACCCCCGGGTCTGAGGGAGGAGGGCCGGAGTCTGAGGGAGGAGGGCCAGGGTCTGCACTCCGGGGTCTGAGGGAGGAAGGCCGGAGTCTGAGGGAGGAGGGCCGAGGTCTGGACTCCCAGGTCTGAGGGAGGAGGGCCAGGGTCTGCACTCCGGGGTCTGAGGGAGGAGGGCCGGAGTCTGAGGGAGGAGGGCCAGAGTCTGAGAGAGGAGGGCCGGAGTCTGGACTCCCGGGTCTGAGGGAGGAGGGTTGGGGTCTGAGGGAGGAAGGCCGGGGTCTGCACTTCCGGGGTCTGAGGGAGGAGGGCCGGGGTCTGAGGGAGGAGGACCAGGGTCTGGGGGAGGAGGACTGGGGTCTGAGGGAGGAGGGCCAGGGTCTGAGGGAGGAGGGCCGGGGTCTGAGGGAGGAGGACCGGGGTCTGGACTCCCAGGTCTGAGGGAGGAGGACCGGGGTCTGAGGGAGGAAGGCCAGGGTCTGAGGGAGGAGGACTGGGGTCTGAGGGAGGAGGGCCAGGGTCTGAGGGAGGAGGGCCGGGGTCTGAGGGAGGAGGGCCGGGGTCTGGACTCCTGGGTCTGAGGGAGGAGGGCCGGGGTCTGAGGGAGGAGGACTGGGGTCTGAGGGAGGAGGGCCAGGGTCTGAGGGAGGAGGGCCGGGGTCTGAGGGAGGAGGACTGGGGTCTGAGGGAGGAGGGCCAGGGTCTGAGGGAGGAGGGCCGGGGTCTGGACTCCCGGGTCTGAGGGAGGAGGGCCGGGGTCTGGCCCCTGTGAGTGAGAGAAGAGGCCTGGGGCCTGAACTCTTGTATCTGAGGCAGGAGAGCTGAACCTGTCTTCCTGGTCTGAGGGAGGACGGCTGGACTCTGGACACCCTGTTCCTGAGGGGGGGGCAGGCCTGGACCACTAGGGAAACCTGGGGCCTAGGCTTGGTATTAAACAGTAAAGCTTCAGCCACCAGCGCTCCCTGTCCCTGGAAGAAGCCAGAGTGGCGAGCTGTGAGCCTGTCTCTCTAGCCAAGGCTGTGAATGGACTTCCCCCACCTTTTTCTCTGCTCTCAATCCTGGTCCTTGGGGGTTCACAATATGTTTTGTCCCCTCTGTCCTGGGACCAGAGCCCAGAGTCCAAGCCGGTCTAAGTTTGGAAGGGGGAGGAAGGGGGGGCAGCGAGTTAGGGGGGTGAGAGAGGCGTTTGTGTATGTGGGGGGACAGGATGTCTCTGTCTCAGAGCTGTCACACACACCTCTGCCCAGAGAAAGGGAGGGACAACAGGCTTTTAGAGACAGTTGGAACAAAGAGAGGAAGAGAGAGCAGCAGAGACACTGGGGAGAGTGAGCAGAGAAGTCCAGAGAGAAGGGAGAGAAGGAGACAAATAAGACAGAGTAGGGGCGCCCCGCAGGAAGACTCAGTTGGTGAACAAGGAAAGAGTGTGTAGAGAAGTTATATAGTGGTGGGGGGGACACAGAGGTAGGAGAGGGAGACGTACCCAAAGACCCCAACACAAGACAGAGAGAGGGAGGGTGGGAGAGAGAAAGACAGACAAAGAGAAAAAGAGGCCAAGTGACACAGACACAGAAGACTGAGAAAGAGACACAGATCCAAAAGGAGAGAAAGAGATTCTGAAAGAAGGAGAGACTGCTAGTTGAGAAGGAGCCAGAGAAATACATGGCACGACACAGAAGGTGACATACCTCCAGAAGGTGACAGAAAGAGAGAAAGGGAGTCCAGGAACTCTCTTGGGCCTGGAAGATTCTTTCAGACACACGGGGAGACAAAAGCTACCCTCAGACAGCTTCCGCTGAGCTCTGCTGGGCGAGATAATCTGTGGGGTTCACGGAATCATAGGGACTCGCTCCTGATTGGGGAGTCCAGATAAGGGGTTTACCTGCTCGAGGGCCTGTCAACACCAGGCACCCCTGAGATGGATCTAAGGGCCCCCGAGATCCTCGAAGATGGGGATCCAGAGGTGAGAGGTGGGAGAGAGAACGAGAGAGCAGACAAGAAAGACCATGAGAACAGTATGGTCCTAGCAAGGCGGAAGTCCACAGGAAAAGGAGAACAAAGGAGTGATGGGTGGACACGGGGGGGGGGGCATGGGCTTAGGGTACAGCCCTAATTGGGGGCTGGGGGCTTCCTATTGCCTTCCACAAATAGAGGCAGACAGGACCTGGGAGACAAAGACCCCTAACTCTGCCAGGACACAACAACAGGTGGCCGAAAGGCTGTGTGAGTCATTGTGATTCATCCTCCTCTCTGGAGACAGTGACCCCTGTCCCCTGCCCCTACAGCTCAGCCCTGGGCTGGCCATTCAGCCTCCCTGGCCTGTGGTTCCGGGAGACTCCAGACTCATGCCTCCCCACACCCTCTTCCACAGGAGGACACAGACACGGCCCTCCAGCGGCTGGTGGAGCTCACAGCCAGCAGGGTGACATCGGTGAGGAGCCTGCGTGTCCAGTACCGCCTCATCCGAAAGCTGGGCTCTGGTTCGTATGGCCGTGTGCTCCTAGCCCAGCCTCGCCAAGGGGGTGAGTTCAGCCACCCAGGCTAGACTGCAAACTTTGCGTTAGGCAAGGTCCCAGAAACCGGGCAGGTGGAGCTGTTGGTGGGAATGCACAATGCTATGAGCTGGGTGATCTTCTGAGAGACAGAGGTCACCCAGAGAGGGCAAGGGGCTGACTCCGAGTCCCACAGCAAGGCAGAAGTGCAACGTGAAGTGGAATTTAACTTCCTATCATGTCTTTTTTTTTTTTTAAAAAAAAAAATGTTGGGCTGGAGAAATGGCTTAGTGGTTAAGGCGTTTGCCTGTGAAGCCAAAGGATCCCGGTTCGATTCTCCAGGACCCACATAAGCCAGATGCATAGAGGCATATGCATCTGGAGTGGCTACAGGCCCTCTCTTCCTCTCCTCTCTCTGCTTGCAAATAAATATAAATAAATAAATAATTATTTAAAAAAATGTTTTCTTGCCAGGTGTGGCAGTGCACGCCTTTAATCCCAGCACTCGGGAGGCAGAGGTAGGACGATCGCCATGAGTTCAAGGCCACTCTGAGACTACATACAGTGAATTCCAGGTCAGCCTGGTCTAGAGTGAGACCCTACCTCAAAAAAAAAAAAAAAAAACAAAAACAAAAAAGTTTTCTCTATTTTATTTGAGACACAGAGAGAAAGAGAGAGAGAAAGAAGGAGGGAGAAAGAAAAAGAAAGAATGGACATGTCAGGGTCTCTAGCTACTGCAAAGAAATATGGGTATGGGGGATTGAACCTGGGTCCTTTGACTTTGGTGGCAAGCACCTTAATCACTAAGCCATCTCTCTAGCTCCTTTTTTTTTTTTTTTTTTCTTTCTGAGGCAGGGTCTCACTCTAGCTTAGGCTGACCTGGATGCAGTCTCTATGTAGTAGTCTCAGGGTGACCTCAAACTTACAGCCATCCTCCTACCTTTGCCTCCCTAGTGCTGGGATTAAAGGCGTGTGCCACCATGCCCTGCTCCTGTCATGTCTTTTTATGTAAAAGGAAACCCGGGTCCAAGGAGGGTAAAGCAGCTATGTAAGGCCAAACAGAACAGCATGAAGGAATGTGAGGGAACTCATCACCACACAGATAGAGAACCTTGTTTTGCCCGTGAGAATTCTGAGGCCCAGAGAGTGGCTTGCCTAAGGTCCCACGGCAGTACCAGAACACCCCAAGTCCCCTCTGATCCCATGTTTCTGGCAGGTTCTGCTGTGGCTCTTAAGCTGCTCCGTCGGGACTCAGTCCTAAGAACTACCTTCCTGAGAGAGTTCTGTGTGGGCCGCTGCGTCTCCTCACATCCAGGCCTGTTGCAGACCCTGGGGAGTCCACTGCAGACCCCTCAATATTTTGCCTTCGCCCAGGAATACGCGCCCTGCGGGGACCTCAGCGGATTGCTCCAGGAAAAGGTGAGCAAGTGGGAGGCAAAAACCCACCTTCAACCTGACCCCCAAACAGTGCCCTGCCCAGATTCAGAGTCCACTAAAGAGCGCTTCATTTCTTTCTTTCTTTTTAAAATAATTTATTTTATTTGAGTGAGAGAGGAAGGGGGGAGGGAGGGAGAAAGAAAGAGGCAGATAGAGAGAATGGGCACCCTAGGGCCTATAGCCACTGAAAACTCCAGTCTCGTGTGCCACCATGTGCATCTGGCTTACGTGGGTACAGGGGAATTGAACCTGGGTCCTTAGGCTTCTCAGGTAAGTGCCTTAACCGCTAAGCCATCTCTCCAGCCCTCTTTTTTTTTTTTTTTTTTTTTTTTTTTTTTTTTGGTTTTTGGTTTTTGAGGTAGGGTCTCACTCTGGCCCAGGCTGACCTGGAATTCACTATGCAATCTCAGGGTGGCCTTGCAGCCCTCTTTTTTTAAATTTAATTAATTTGAGGCTGGAGAGATAGCTCAGCAGTTAAAGGTGCTTGCTTCCAATGTCTGACAGCCTGGGTTTGATTCCCCAGTGCCCATATAAAGGCAAATGCACAAAGTGGTGCATGTGTCGAGTTTGTTCACAGTAGGAGGAGACCCTGGTATGCCCATTTCTCTCTCTCCTTGCAAATAAATAAATACAAATTAATTTGGTCTGGGGAGATAGATGGCTCAGCAGATAAAGACACTCTTTTGCAAAGCCTACTGGCCCTGGGTTCAATTCCCCAGAGCCCATGTAAAGTCAGATGTACAAAATGGTGCATGCATCTGGAGTTCATTTGCAGTAGTAGGAGGCTCTGGTGTACTTATTCTCTCTCTCTGCAAATAAATAAACAACAAAACTTAATTAATTTGCATGCATGCAGTGAAGGGGAGGGTATAGATGGGTGGGTGCACCAGGGACTCTTGCCACTGCAGAGAGACATGACATGCAAGCATCCAGTTGTTTTATTTGTTTTTTGTTTTTCGAGGGGTAGGGTCTCACTCTAGCTCAGGCTGACCTGGAACTCACTATGTAGTCTCAGGCTGGCCTCGAACTCATGGCGATCCTCCTGCCTCTGCCTCCAGAGTGCTGGGATTAAAGGCAGGTGCCACCATGCCCGGCAGCATCCAGTTTTTCGTGGTTGCTGGGGAATTGAACCCAGGCGAGCCAGCTTTACAAGCAAGCGCCTTTAACCACTGAGCTCTCTCCTCAGCCTGTACTCCTGATTTCTAGTTCTCAGTGCAGTTTCCTGCCTGACTAGCTCGAATCCAGCAGCTCATCAAAACCCAAGCTTGAGCCGGGCGTGATGGTGCATGCCTTTAATTCCAGCACTGGGGAGGCAGAGGTAGGAGAATCGCCATGAGTTCGAGGCCACTCTGAGAATACAGAGTGAATTCTAGGTCAGCTTGGGCTACAGTGAGACCCTACCTCGAAAAACAAAAAAAACAAACAAACAACAAAAAAAACCAAGGTTGGAGGTGAGCATGGATGGAGTAGGGGGGATTAGGATTGACCATGAATTTGTGATGGGTGTGGAGGAAGAAAGCAGGCAGGCCATTTCAGAGGGGCAGCAGTGACACAAGCTGTATCTACAGAGAGAAGGATTGTAACGGGGTTTCCTCCAGACAGGAGACAAGGTCAGGACTGAACCCAGGAGATTATAGACCCTCTTTTTAAAAAATTTATTTATTTTAGAGACAGTGGGGGGTGAAGCAGAAAGGAAGAGAGACAGACAGACAGAGAATGGGCTTGCCAGGGCCTCCAGCCATTGCAACCAAACTCCAGACGCATGTGCCACCATGTGCATCTGGCTTATGTGGGTCTTGGGGAATTGAACCTGGGTCTTTGGTTTTGCAGGCAATCACTTTAACCGCTAAGCCATATAGACCCTCTTGAGTTTGAGGATCAGGACAATGGGACTATTGGATTTGAGACAAAGTTAGAGGCAAGTGGAAGGGGAAGGTGGGGAAGGACTGGTAGGTGGGTACATGGATGGGAGGATGATGCATAGATGGGTGGATGCATGGATGCATGGATGCGTGGATGAGCGGGTGTGTGGGTGGGTGGGTGGAAAGATCTATGTATGTATGGGCAGACGCATAGGTGGATGGGTGAGTGGACGGATGCACACATGTATGCTGGGATGTGTGGTGGATGCGTGGTTGGATGAGTGAGTGAGTGAGTGGATGGATGGATGGAAGTAAAGGAGGACCCTATTCCCCGAGACAACAAAGAGAGACACAGAAGAAATGTGCAGAGTAAACTTGAGAATGAGGGTCAGGAAGATCTTTGAAGGAAACTAAAAGGAGATTTTGTGTGTGTGTGTGTGTGTGTGTGTGTGTGTGTGTGTGTGTGTGCGTCTATTTGGTTTTTGGAGGTAGGGTCTCACTCTAACCCAGACTGACCTGGATCTCACTTTGTAGTTCCAGGTCAGCCTTGAAATCACAGTGACCCTCCTACCTCAGTCTCCCGTGTGTTGGGATTAAAAATCCTGGCAGAATATATATATATATATATGAAATGTGTGGCTCTCCCTCAAGGAGCTCAGAGAGTTTATTTTCCTCTTTTTTAAATTTTTATTTATTTATTTGAGAGAGAGAGAGAGAAAGAGGCGGGGGGGAGGGGAGAGAGAGAGAATGGGCAGGCCAGGGCCTCCAGACGCTGCAAACAAACTCCAAATACATGCTTCCTCTTGTACATCTGTCTAACGTGGGTCCTGGGGAATTGAACCTGGATCCTGTAGTTTTGCAGGCAAATGCCTTAACTGCTAAGCCATCTCTCCAGGCCCCAGCAGGATATTTGATAGAAGTGGAATACCAGCAGGGATAACATATGGGAGTTGGTGGAGGGAGACACAGATAGGGGAAGAGGTTAAGGTAGTGAATCTGAAGGTTTTGGGTGTGTACAGTGGAGATGTTGGAGGGAACAGCCAGGTCAGGATTCCCGACTCTCAGATCGCAAGAGTCAGAACTTGCAGGAGTCTAGAGCTCGCACTGAGGATGTTGAAAGAATAAGACAGCCTGTGCCCTTTCTCCTCTCCTCCCCAACCTCAGGGCCTCCCAGAGCTGATGGTGAAGAGAGTGGTGGCCCAGCTGGCAGGAGCCTTGGACTTCCTTCATGGCCGTGGGCTGGTGCATGCCGATGTCAAGCCTGATAACGTGCTGGTCTTTGACCCTCTCTGCAGCCGAGTGGCCCTAGGTGACCTGGGTTTGACCCGACCAGAGGGTAGTCCAACTCCAGCACCACCAGTGCCTCTGCCCACTGCACCGCCCGAACTCTGCCTCCTGCTGCCTCCGGACACCCTGCCCCTGAGGCCGGCCGTGGACTCCTGGGCCCTGGGGGTCCTTCTCTTCTGTGCTGCCACAGGTTGTTTCCCTTGGGATGTGGCATTGGCTCCTGACCCTGAGTTCGAGGCCTTCGCCGGCTGGGTGACCACCAGGCCCCGGCCCCCTCGGCCACCAGCACCATGGGACCAGTTTGCACCCCCAGCTCTGATTTTGCTCCAGGGACTTCTGAGCTTGGATCCTGAGTCTAGGAGCCCTCCATTGGCTGTCCTCGATGTTCTGGGGGACAACTGGGGATTAGAGGGGAGTGGAGAGGGAACTGGGGGCTTGGATAGTGTGTCCTGTGAAGGTGTGGAGGAAGGAGAAGAGGGAGGATCGAGCTTGGAGGAGTGGACAGATGAGGAGGAAGAGGAAGATCAAGTTGGAGGGAGGGTGGGGATAGGTCCATGAACTCCCTGACCAGGCGACTGAGATAAGGTGCAGAGCCTGGGCCAGATGTCCCTCCCTGAGCCCTCAGTGCCACCTAGAAGAAATGACAGCTAGTCGTAGGAGGAGAGACTAAATACATTTCACTTTCCTTTAATGAAGGACGGGCTTAGATGTGCAATCCCCACACCCCCTCCACACACACAACTGAGGACCCAGGAGTCCGGAATCCAGTCTCATCCTCCCCAAACCAGGAGTCCTAGCTCCATCCTCCCTCCAGGACTCTTCCCACCTCTCTGCCCTGAGAGTACATTTACTGCTTAAAAAAACAAACAAACAAAAAAAAAAAAACAGGTCTCATGTATTCCACTAAGCAGTGGAGGCTGACCTTGAACTCATGATCCTTCGACCTTCACGTCCTGAGTGCTGGGATTGCAAGTGTGCTCCACCCTGCCTGCGTTTATCCAGTGCTGAGGACAGAACCCAGGGTTTTGTGCATGCTAGGCAAGCACTCTCTGCCAGCTGAGCTACATCCCCAGCCCCTGGCAAGAGACAGTTTCTCAGCTAACTAGAGATACATTTCTGTACTTTGGGGACAATGTTGAATGCTTCTCGTGAGTTCTGCGGGGAATCACTCCTGTCCTCTAAAAGCTTGGGTGACTCCCACTGTCCAAAACATCAAATCTGAATTTATAGGAACCGATATCATATCAATCTCACCTGCCACCTCTCCCGTTGTATGGGCTTTGGGTAGGTGATGTCGTAGAAGTCACGGATACTGGATCCAAATCTACGCACACATGCACACATATTCCATGACTGCTGGCAGACGTTTTTACACCCCGTACCCTCCACCTGACACAACTTACCCCCAACCCCAGCCAGGAAGTGGTCCCCACCCAGCTCTGTAGTTCTTTCACCCATCTGACTCTTTTTCTTATGTTTTAAAAAAATATCTTTTTACTTATTTGACAGAGAGAAACGGGGGTGGGGGGGGAGTGGGAGAGAATGGGCCGCTGCAAACTCCAGATGCATGTGCCACCTTGTGCATCTGGTTTACATGACCTGGGGAATTGAACCTGGGTCCTTTGGCTTTGCAGGCAAGTGTCTTAACCACTAAGTCATCCCTCCAGCCCTTTTTATTTATTTATTTATTTATTAGAAAGAGAAAGAGGCAGATAGAAAGAGAGAATGGATGCTCCAGGGTCTCTAGCCACTGCAAAGCAACTCCAGACGCATGCGCCACCTTGTACATCTGGCTCATGTGGGTACTGGGGAATCAAACCTAGATCCTCAGGCTTCCCAGGCAAGTGCCTTAATGGCTAAGCCATCTCTCCAGCCTCTGACACTTCTTATTACAAACCATCTAGGATTTTTTTTTTTTTTTTTTTTTTTTTTAAACTTCTAGACCCTTCCAGATTCTGTTTCCATAGAACCCTGAGCACTTTGACTATGTTACTGTCCCAGCTTCATCTGTCTTCCCAGGACCCATCATTCATGAGAACCAGGACTGGTTCTGTGGCTCTGGGCCTCTGCCATCCAGCACGTGGACTCCAGCTCAGGGTGCCTCACCCCTAACAGCACAGGAACTAGAAGGGTGCAGTGCTGTGTCCTCACACTCAGTGACAGGCAGGAGCTAGAAACTGTCCTTCCACACAATTTTCTTTTTCTTTTTTCCCTCCCTCCCTTCCTTCTCTTCTTCCTTCCTTCCTTTTTCTTTCTTTCTTTTTTTTCTTTTTCTTTTTTTGGTTTTTCGAGGTAGGGTCTCACTCTAGTTCAGGCTGACCTGGAACTCACTATGTAGTCTCAGGGTGGCCTCGAACTCATGGCGATCATCCTACCTCTGCCTCCCGTGTGCTGGGATTAAAGGCGTGAGCCACCACGCCCCGCTTTCTTTCTTTCTTTTTTTTTTTTTTTTTAGTTTTTTTGAGGTAGGATTTCACTCTAGCACAGGCTGACCTGGAATTCACTATGTAGTCTCAGGGTGGCCTTGAACTCATGGTGACCCTCCTACCTCTGCCTCCTAAGTGCGGGATTAAAGGCATGCGCCAGCCACACCTGGCTCTTCCACACAATTTCCTTTTCTTTCCTCTCCCCTCCTCTCGTTTTTTTCTCTCCAAATTTCCGTTCGTCTTCCTTTCTTTCTCTACTCCCTTCTTCTCGCCCTCCCTCCTTTCCTCTCTTCCTTCCTTTTTCTCTTCCTTTCTCTTTCTGTCTTCCTCCTCTTCCTCTTCTTTTTGGAGACAAGGACCCCTGTAACTCAGTGAAGCTTCAAACTCAATATGCACCTGAGGATGACCTTGAAGTTCCGATCCTCCTGCCTCCACCTCCACACACGGTGTACGCAGTGCTGGGCTTCATGCCGGCCATGTAAGCAGTACCAAATGAGCGACGTCCCTAACCAAGAATTTACAGAATTTATGCCTCTTGAGATATAAAGTGAGTTCATTAAATGCACCACGGTGCCCTGGACTAGCGCCAGGAGCTGGAAAAGGACCTTGGAGGGCAGAGGGTGAAGTAGGAATGGTCAGGTGCTCCAGGCATTGGTAACTTTGTGATTTTTGTGGGTGAGACGCTAACCCCTGAGGAAAGCTGGGTGAGAGGCACCCGGCAACTCTGTACAATCTTTGCAGCTGTTTTGTAAAACTAAACGTCTAGCAAAATAAAAAGTGAATTTAGAAAATAAAACAAATTGTCATCACTCATGATGCTATCAACCTAACAGATGGTGCAGCTGTCCCCGAGAAAGGAGAGAAGCCACTCTGCTCCCCCAGTTGTTCTACCACCTGCCTACTGCCCCCCCCCCCAACTGTGTCTGAGGTCATTTCTCTTGACATTATTCTAAAATCCTGTCTCATCTTGTCCTCAAAGACGACCCCAACGTCTGGGCTCCTGCATGTCCTTCTCAAAACATTTGTGTCTGACCTATCAACAGGGCACTAATGATGGGGACCAAGGACAACGGGCGGCGGGGAGGGGGGGGTCAGGTTAAAGAAAAAAAATTGTACTTTCTAAGGGAGCCTGGCCTCCTGGGTCTGAGGGAGGAGGGCCGGGGTCTGCACTCCTGGGTCTGAGGGAGGAGGGCCGGGGTCTGAGGGAGGAGGGCCGGGGTCTGGACCCCCGAGTCTGAGGGAGGAGGGCCGGGGTCTGGGGTGCTTGTCCATCCATAACCAGTTCTAAGATTCAACGCACGAGGTCGCTCTGCCCCTAATGGGGGGTCAGAAGGGGCGGGGCCAAGGGTGGGGCTTCACGACCCCCAAGGTGGGGGCGGGCCTTGCTCCTGAGCAGGCAGATGCTGGCATGGTCCCTAAGCGCTGGGCACTCATCGCAGCCGGCTGCAGAGGGTCAGGCAAGCCGTGGAGAAGGTAAGGTGTGCAGTTTCCGAGCCCAGGCAGAAGTAGGACAAGGTTAAGCCGCCTGAGGTAGGCAGCTCTTGGGCAAGAAAATAGGTGCTCAGAGTCTTGGGTCCAAGCACAGGTAAGCTGTGGAGTGGTTGCATGTGGGGAACCGATTCCTGGTCTCAAGTTATTTGGGTTGTAATCGTTTCTAAGATAGGAATGTGCTGCGGGGAGGGGGGCCTGAACCCCTGGGTCTGAGATTAGGGGGCTGTGGACTTGAACCCTTGGGTCTGAGGGAGGAGGGTGAGGGTCTGGCCTTCTGGGTCTTGGAGAAGGCTAGGGTCTAGAGTCCTCATTCTGAAGGAGGAGGATTAGACTGAGATTTAGACCACACTTCTGTCAATGGTTTGGGAACCCATCCAAATGCCCATTTCAGGCAGGACTCCGGTGTCCCTTGCCCAGTATAGAGCCCCACCCTTCTCCTGGGGTTGAAAGCACCTGTTTGCTCTTTGGAAAAGAGGCTACTCATCACCCCCCCCCCCGGGTGTCCAAGTCTGTTTGCTTTGGAAACAAGATGGGGGGGTGTCTCAAGTGAGCTGGTTCATCTTTCATCCTCAGGCCCTCGGGGGCAGTGGGGATGGGAAGGGGGGCATCCTGACCTCTCGCCTGACCTCACACCATACCGTTAGAGTATGGGTACCCCTCTTACTCTTTCCTTAGGCCCAAGCCAGGTGACCTCTGAGATCTGGCTCATTTTCTTTTCTTTTCTTTTTAAAATTTTATTTTATTTTTATTGATTTATTTGAGAGCGACAGACAGAGAAAGAGGCAGAGAGAGAGAGAGAGAGAGAGAGAGAGAGAATGGGCGCACCAGGGCCTCCAGCCACTGCAAATGAACTCCAGATGCATGCTCCACCTTGTGCATCTAGCTTACGTGGGTCCTGGGTCCTTAAGTTGCACAGGCAAGCGCTTAACCACTAAGCCATCTCTCCAGCCCCTTCTTTTCTTTTTTTAATATTTATTTATTTATTTGAGAGACAGCGAAAGGGGGAGCGTAGAGAGAGAGGGGCAGAGAAAGAGAGAAGGAACTCCAGTTGCATGCACCACCTTGTGCATCTAAGAAATGGAACCTGGGTCCTTAGATTCACAGGCAAGTGCCTTAACCACTAAGTCATCTTTCCAGCCCCTTCTTTTCTTTTTTAATATTTATTTATTTATTTGAGAGACAGAGAAAGGGAGAAGGAACTCCAGTTGCATGCACCACCTCGTGCATCTAAGAAATGGAACCTGGGTCCTTAGGCTTCACAGGCAAGTGCCTTAACCACTGAGCCATCTCTCCAGCCCCTTCTTTTCTTTTTTAATATTTATTTATTTATTTGAGAGACAGAGAAAGGGAGCCATCTGGGTCCTCAGGCAGCCCTAAGTCATCTCTCCAGCCCCTTCTTTTCTTTTTTAATATTTATTTATTTATTTGAGAGACAGAGAAAGGGAGAAGGAACTCCAGTTGCATACACCACCTTGTGCATCTAAGAAATGGAACCTGGGTCCTTAGGCTTCACAGGCAAGTGCCTTAACCACTGAGCCATCTCTCCGGCCCTCTGACTCACTTTCTTTCTTGTCTGTCTTGCAGAAATGCCAGGCAAAGAGTCAGAGGAAGGGCCAATGGAGGTGGCAGCTACCGAAGATGGAGCTGAGGAAGACCTGGGGGGCCTCACCATGGAAGAGTTGCAGGAGGGCCAAGAGGCCGCCCTGGCCCTAGAGGACATGATGGCACTGAGTGCCCAGACTCTGGTCCACGCTGAGGTGGATGAACTCTACCAGGAAGTGCGTCCACTGGGCCAGGGCCGTTTTGGCCGCGTCCTACTAGTTACTCACCGTCAGAAAGGTACCAGATCCTGGGACCACACTGTGGGCTGCAGCTGGGGCTGGGGGTTTGGGCCCCAAAGGCAGCAACCAAGACTGGGGAGTCTCACAAACCTAAGTCAATTCTTACCTTGCCACTTTCAAGCCTTCAGGGAGCTTCCAGGCTGCACTTCAGAGCTGGGGCATGATGGTGCACACCTGGGATCTCTTGAGGCTGGAGGAGTGCTGTGAGTTCAATTCCAGCCTGAGCTCCATAGGGAGTTCCAGGTCATCCAGGGCCACATAGCAAGACCCTGTCTCAAAACAAAAACATGAAAGCATGGCAGTACATGTCTGTCATCCCAGCACTTGGGCTGTGGAGGTCAGAAGTTCATGGCCCATCCTCAGCTACATAGTGAGTTGGAGGCCAGCCTGGGCAACATGAAACCCTATCTCAAAAAAAAAAAAAAAAAAAAAAAAAAAAAGGCCAGGCAGGGTGCACACTTTTAATTCCAGCACTTAGGAGGCAGAGGTAGGAGGATCGCTGTGAGTTCGAGGCCAGTTAGGGACTGCAGAGTGAGTTCCAAGTCATGCAAGCATGGAGACCTGAGTTTGGAACCCCAGCAGCCACGGAACATGCCAGGTGAGGTGGTGTGTACCTGTAACCCCAGCGTTGAGGAATCAGAGACAGGGAATCCCTGAGGCTCACCCGCTAAACTAGTGAGACAGATAATGAACTCTAGGGTCTGCAAGAGACCCTGTCTCAAAGAATAAGTAGAGGTAGTACAGGCACTGTGAGGTCATTTTGTGTCTGGAGGAGCACGTTGTAAGGAGTCCTACCCTTCCTTTGGATCTTACATTCTTTCTGCCACCTCTTCTGCAATGGACCCTGAGCCTTGGAAGGTGTGATTGAGATATTTCAGTGCTGAGCACTCCTCTGTCCCTTCTCAGCACGATGGTGCCTTCTGAGTCATCCCAAATAAATTGAAATGAAAAAAAAAAAAATAGCCCTGCGTGATGGCACACACTTTTAATCCCAGCACTCAGGAGCACCAGAGGTAGGAGGATTGCTGTGAGTTCGAGGCCAGCCTGAGACTACATAGTGAATTCCAGGTCGGCCTGGGCTAGAGCAAGACCTTACCTCAGAAAACCAAAAAATAATAAATAAAAAAGAAAAAAATTTTTTTTTTTAAGTTGGAGGAGTAGAAGTTCAAGGTTAACCTCAGCTACATAGCAAGTTGGAGACCAGCCTGGAATACAAGAGACCCTGTCTCAAAAAAAAAAAAAAAAATTCTTTGTGCTTTCCACATGGGATTGGTACCATGAGTGGTCAAACAGGTCATGGAAAATTCCAGGTCCCCTTCCTCCCGCCCTTCCTTCCTTTGGTGTGTTTGTGTGTAGTACGTGTGGTGTATGTGGTCATGTGCATATATGTGTACAGATGTGAATGTCCCATGGGCACCCACGCAGAAGCCAGAGGGCGATATCAGGTGTCCCTCTGTCACTTTTGTAACCTTATTTCTTTTAAAAAATATTTTATTTATTTATTTATTTATTGAAAGAGAAAAGAGAGAGAGAGAGGGAAAGAGGCAGATAGAGAGAAACAGAATAGGCACGCCAGGGCCACCAGCCACTGCAAATGAATTCCAGACACGTGTGCCCCCTTGTGCCTCTGGCTTATATGGGTCCTGGGGAATCGAACCGGGGTCCTTAGGCCTCACAGGCAAACGCTTTAGCTGCTAAGCCATGTCGCCAGCCCTTGTAGTCTTATTTCTTTGAGACAGAGATTATCACTGAACCAGGAGCTCCCCATGTTTCAGTTAGACTGGCTAACCAGGAATCCCTAGCACTCCTCCAGTCTCTGCCTGCTGAGTGCTGGGGTTTATAGGCATGTCTGGCCATGTCTGGCTTTTTACATGAACCCTAAAGACTAAACTCAGGTCTTCATGCTCACACAGCAAGTGCTATTACCCCACTGAGCCATCACCCCAGCCTTCCCCCACCAGGCTCAATTTCTTTAAAAAAAAAAAATTAATTTAGGGCTGGAGAGATGGCTTAGCGGTTAAGTCGCCTGCCTCCTAAGCCTAAGAACGCTGGTTCCAATCTCCAGGTCCCACGTTTAGCCAGATGCAAAGTGACGCAAGGGCGCACGCATCTGGATTTCGTTTGCAGCAGCTGCTGGCGCACCCATCTCTGTCTTCCTCTCCCTCTCTCTCTGTCTCTCTCCAAAAAAAAAAAAAAAAAAAAAAAAAAATTTAGAGCCAGGCATGGTGGTGCACGCCTTTAATCCCAGCACTCAGGAGGCAGAGGTAGGAGGATCGCCGTGAGTTCAAGGCCACCCTGAGACTACATAGTGAATTCCAGGTCAGCCTGGGCTAGAGCAAGACCCTACCTCGAAAAATCAAAAAAAAATTTTTTTAAATTATTTATTTATTCTTACTCTGGTCTAGGCTGACCTGGAATTTATGTAGTCTCAGGGTGGAACTCTCGGCAATCCTCCTACCTCTGCCTCCCGAGTGCTGGGATTAAAGGCGTGCGCCACCACACCTGGCATTTATTTTTTTTAATGAGAGAGAGTGAAAGAGAGAACGATTGAGATTGGCGCACCAGGGCCTCCAGCCACTATAATTCAAACCCCAGATGTGTGCGCCACCTTGTGTGCAAGTGCGACCTTGCACACTTGCGTTACCTCGTATGTCTGGTTCACATGGCATCCGGAGATTTGAACATGGGTCCTTAGGCTTCACCGGCAAGCGCCTTAACCGCTAAGCCACCTCTCCAGCCCACCAGGCTCAATTTCTATGTGCTCCAAGAACAGAAATGCAGTATGGACACCCGGAGTGCTAATTGATGGGAGTAGCACCAGATGCTGTGCTACTAGGGTGGGCTTCGCAGAAAGGCATGGATTGGGCGAGGAAGTGACCCTTGAGAAAGAGTCCAGGCTGGAGGCCAGCCAAGTTGACCACAGGGACACAGGACGCTGCCCTAAGTGACCCTGGCCTCTCTCACACCCCTGACACCACCCTTGTCACTCCCAGGCACACATCTGGCTTTGAAGCAGCTCCCAAAGGCCTCCACATCCCTCCGTGGCTTCCTGTATGAGTTCTGTGTCGGCCTCTCACTAGGCACGCATCCAGCCATTGTGGCAGCCTATGGCATTGGCATCGAGTCAGCCAACTCCTACAGCTTCCTGACAGAGCCTGCCCTCCATGGGGACCTCATCACTTTCATCAAGCCGAAGGTAGGTAGGTAGGCCCTGAGCATGCCTAGAAGAACTTCACCGAGATTCATGAAAAGCCCCAGACACCCGTGGGGCGCCCTCATTGGGCCACCAGACTTATATGTTAGATCTCTCTGGATTTCAGTAACCTCACAGAACTGACACTGTATCCTATTGAGATTCACAGGTCCTCACAAGCACACTGTCTGCTCAGCTGGGGCGAGCAGGCTTTCACGGGCTCACCTGGAACCCAGCTAATGGAACTGGAAAGTTAACAGGTCATACCAGGCCTCACCAGGCGTCCTTAAGTCTTCCGGGAACATACTAGACCTTACAGGACACACACAGTCACACCAGGCCTTACAGGACACACACAGTCACACCAGGCCTTGCAGGCCTCCAGCTCACATTAGGCCTCCCAGCCTTTCAGGCTCACGGGACTCAGAGGGTTAACTAGGCCTCCTTGAGTTTCACAGGTTCATAGTGTCACAGAACTCACAGCTCACGCTGGGCCTCACTCACACTAAGCCTCACAGACCTTCACAGGCTCATACCAGACTTATAAACTCACATGAGGTCTTACGTGCTCAGAGGCACGCCTCACTGGCCTTACAGACTCACACATTTAAAAAAAATTATTTATTTATTATTTGAGAGAGAGAGAGAGAACGTGCACACCAGGGCCTCCAGCAGCTGCAAATGAACTCCAGATACATGCGCCACCTTGTACATCTGGCTTGCATGGGTCCTGGGTAATTGAACCTGGGTCTTTAGGCTTCGCAGGTAAGTGCCTCAATCGCTAAAGCCATCTCTCCAGCCCTCACACTAGGCTTTTTATATTAGGCCTTATAGGGCTTTACAAGCCTCAGAAGTTCACACTAGGTCTCACGGGCTTGCACTAGACTCCGCCAGACTTGCAGCCCTCATGGGTTTACACAAAACCTCAGGGGGCTCACAAGCCTCACAGGACTGAAGCTCTCACAGGCCCACACTAGGCTGTACAAGGCTTCACGGGCTTGTAGTAAGCTTTCTAGGATTTACGAGCTCACGGGCCTCACCAGTTCACACAAAGACTCACCAGGTCATCCTAGGTCTCCTCACAAAACTTCCAAGTCTGGGGCTGGAGGGATGGCTTAGCGGTTAAGGTGTCTGCCTGCAAAGCCAAAGAACCCTGGTTCAATTCCCCAGGACCCAAGTTAGCCAGATGCACAAGGTGATGCATGAGTCTGGAGTTCCTCTGCAGTGGCTGGAGGCCGTGGCATGCCCATTCTCTCTCTCTTTGTCAAATAAATAAAAATTTAAAAATATTAAAAAAAAAAAAAACACACAAAAACCTTACAAGCCTTACAGATTCCCACTAGATTTCACAGGCCTGACAGGCACATACCTGTCATAGACCCACAGGCTCATAGGTCTCCCGGGTTCACACGAGGCCTGGACTTACAGCCCTCACAGGTTCCTACTGAGGCAGACACCCTCGTGTGGAGGCTGCTGGACCCTCCTTCCCTCAGAGAGGAGTCCTGTGCAGACCCCACCAAGGGCAACTTAGGGAAAACCTGGAGATCGTGGGAGGGGGAAGCTGAAGAGCTTGGCCCCCCAGGGTCACTTTAGGCCCTACAAGGCCTTATTAGGGTAAGCTCGGTTCAGTCTTCATTGGCCTTCTTGGTTCTCCCTGGGCCATAACATTTCTTTTCGCCCTCAGTAGCCAGGGGGACAGTGGACCCTGAGACCACCTTTCCCCTGCAGGTGGGCCTCCCCCAGCCCGCAGCCCAGCGCTGTGCAAGCCAGCTGGCCTCCGCATTGGAGCATATTCACGCCCATGGCCTGGTGTACAGGGACCTCAAGCCAGAGAACGTGCTGGTATGTGACCCGGCCTGCAGGTGCATCAAGCTGACCGACTTTGGCCACACACGGCCTCGTGGGACCCTGCTCCGCCTAACTGGGCCGCCCATCCCCTACACGGCCCCTGAGCTCTGTGCCCCACCGCCTCTCCCCCAGGGGTTGCCCATCCAACCTGCCCTGGACGCTTGGGCACTGGGGGTTCTGGTCTTTTGTCTCCTCACTGGCTACTTCCCCTGGGATCAGCCCCTGGTGGAGACAGACCCTTTCTATGAAGACTTTGTCATCTGGCAAGCCTCAGGCCAGCCCCAGGACCGGCCACAGCCCTGGTACGGCCTGTCCCCTGCAGCAGACACTCTCCTGTGGGGGTTGCTAGACCCTCATCCTCGGAAGAGGAGCCCCGTGGGTTCCATCAAGGGCTACCTGGGGCAACCCTGGAGGCAGCGGGACGGGGAAGCTGAGGAGCTGGGACAGGATGAGCAGTGAGGAAACCAGGAGCACCCCCCCCCCAAAGGGAAGCAGCCCTGGCTTGGACCTGCGCAGCCTGCATTGTTTGACTGTGGCGTCTCCTCTGTCTACTCCCAACTGCTTCTTCCCCGTCTTCCATCTCCGTCCTATGTGCAGTCCGTTTCCTTCCCTTGGTCTTGGGGTTCTCTGGACTCTTATGTGTCCTTCCAATTCTGTCCCCATTTTCCACAAGCCTTTTCCTAGAATGCTCAGAGCCCAGACTCTTCCCCCCACCCCCCGAGGTAGGGTTTCAGTCTAGTCCAGGCTGACCTGGAATTCACTATGGAGTCCCAGAGTGGCCTTGAACTCATGGCGATCCTCCTACCTCTGCCTCCCAAGTGCTGGGATTAAAGGCGTGCGCCAGCACGCCGGCTCTTTTTTTTTTTTTTTTTTTTTTTTTTTTTTTCTGTAATGAGGTCTTGTGTAGCTCAGGCTGGCCTCAAGCTCACTATATAGCTGAGGCTGGCCTTGAATTCCTGACCCGCCTACTTCAGCCTCCTGAGTCCTGGGATTACTGGCATGCATTCTGTTCAACTCTTGCACACTTTAACTCTGCGCTGTCCTTCCTCCCCACGGTAATGCTATTATCTCCCCTCAACCCTCCCTCAACCTCTTCTTTTCCGACTTTCTTTTCTTTTCCCTTCTCTTCTTCTCTCCTTCTTTCCTTTCCTTCCTTCCTTTCTTCTTCTTCTTTCTTTCTTTCTTTCTTTTTTGTTTTGTTTTTTGTTTTTCAAGGTAGGGTCTCACTCTGGTTCAGGCTGACCTGGAATTCACTATGTAGTCTCAGGGTGGCCTTGAACTCGCAGTGATCCTCCTACCTCTGCCTCCTGAGTGCTGGGATTAAAGGTGTGCACCACCATGCTTTTTTTTTTTTTTTTTTTTTTTTTTTTGAGGTAGAGTCTTGCTCTATCCCAGGCTGACCTGGAATTCACTATGTAGTCTCAGGCTGGCCTCGAACTCACAGTGATCCTCCTACCTCTGCCTCCTGCCTCCTGAGTGCTGGGATTAAAGGCGTGTGCCACCACACCAAACCCTTTTATTCGTTTAATTAATTAATTTATTTATTTATTTGAGAAAGAGAAGGAGAGAATGGGCATGTCAGGGCATCTAGCCACTGCAAAGGAACTCCAGACACATTTACTACCATGTGCATCTGGCGTACACGTGGGAAGTGGGGAATCGAACATAGGTCCTTTTAGGGTTCTCAGGCAAGCGCCTTAACTGCTAAGCCACCTCTCCAGCCCTTTTATTCATTTTTGTGTGTGTTGTGTGGCCTCGACTAAATGTACATGTGATTGTCATGGCTGTTTCCTGAGCTCAAGGGGCAGGGGTCTTGCCTCCTGATGGATCCTGCTTCCTCAGAGCCATGCTCAGCCTGCAGCAGGAAGCTAGTGAAAGTCTGCCAAATAAGTAAACACACCTCCGGCCCAACCCTCCCCCACAAGGGCGTGGGCTCCTCACACCCTTTGTCCCTGTCCTCTGCCTTTTTCTCGCCAGCCTTCCTTCTTGCAGAGTTTCACTCTCCTCTAATCCCCCAACTCTGGCTCTTGTTAATTCCATCCACCTGTGTGTGAGGGCACCACCCCCCAGTAGGTACTTTGTCCCCCTTTGCTCCAGCTGCTCTCTGCAAATAAAGTCCGCCTGGCATCTAGGTCTTGCGGTGTATGAGTTTCTTGGTGTTTATTTTATTTTATATTTTATTTATTTTAATTTATTTTATTTATTTGCAAGCAGAGAGACAGAAAAGAGAGATAGACAGACTAAGGGAGAATGGGCACGCCAGGGCCTCTAGCCACTGCAAATGAACTCCAGACACACATGTCTTTTGTGCATCTGGCTTATGTGGGTCCTGGGAATCGAACCTAGGTCCTTTGGCTTCACAGGCAAATGCCTTAACCGCTAAACCATTTCTCCTATTTATTTAATTCCGGGATGACCTGGAATTCACTCTGTAGTCTCAGGGTGGCTTCGAACTCATGGCGCTTAAGAATCCTCTTCTCTCTTCCAAACTAGTTTGTATGGTACCACTGTCAGGAAAAAATGGTTCTCAAGAAAGTCAGGGCCAGAGAGATGACTTAGCAGTTAAGGCGCTTGCCTGCGAAGCCTAAGGACCCATGTTCAACTCTCCAGATCCCACATAAGCCAGATGTGCAAGGTGGCACATGCATCGGTTGCAGCAACTAGAGGCCCTGGTGTGCCATTTCTCTCTCTCTCTCTCTCATAAATAAATAAAACATAAAAAAAGTCTTAAATATATATTTTAAAAAAGAAAGTCAGGGCTGGAGAAATGGCTTAGAGGTTAAGGTACTTGCCTATGAAGCCTAAGGACCCATGTTCAACTCCCCAGATCCCATGTAAGCCAGATTCACAAGGTGACAGATGCTCAAGGTTGTGCAAGTACACAAGGTAGCACATGTGTCTGGAATTTTATTTCAGTGACTGGAGGCCCTGCGTGCCAATTCTCTCTCTCTCTTAAAAAAAAAAAAAAAAAAAAAAAAAGGAAGTTGAGCTAGGGAGATGGTTCAGTGGTTAAAGGCACTTACTAGCAAAGTCTGTCAGCCTAGGTTCAATTCCCCAGTACCCATATAAAGCTAGATGCAAAAAGTGGTGCATATATCTGGAGTTTGCAGCAGTAAGAGGCACTGGCGTGTCCATATTCATTCTCTCTCTTTGTTTGCAAATAAAAAAATTTTAACAAACATTTCTTGTTATTTATTTGCAAGAAGAAAGAGAGAGAGAGAATGGGCATGTCAGGGCCTCTAGTCACTGCAAATGAACTCCAGGTGCATGCACCTTTTTGTTTTAGCTTTATATGGGTACTGGAGAATTGAACCCAGGTCGTTAGGCATTACAGGCAAGTGCCTTAACTGCTGAGCAATCTCTCCAGCCCAATAAAAATATGTTTAAACATTTGTATTTATTGATTTGAGAGAGACAACAGAAAGAAAGAGTCAGACAGGCAGAGAGTTTGCAGCAGGGCGTGGTGGCGCACACCTTTAATCCCAGCACTTGAGAGGCAGAGGTAGGAGGATCGCCATGAGTCCAAGGTCACCCTGAGACTACATAGTGAATAGTGAACAGGTCAGCCTAAGCTAGAGTGAAACCCCACCTTGAAAAAAAAAAAAAGAGAGAAAGTAAGTTTGAGCATGCCAAGGCCACCTGCCACTGCAAACAACCTCCAAACACATGTGCCACTCTGTGCATCTGGCTCTACATGGGCACTGGGGAATTGAACCCAGGCCATCAGGGTCTGCAGGCAATGCCCCCCCACCCAATCACTGAGTAAATTTCCTAGCCTAAATAAATTTTTGTTTTGTTTGTTTTGTTTTGTTTTGCAATGTAAGGTCTCACTCTAGGCCAGGCTGACCTGGAATTCATGTAGTCTTAGACTGGTCTTGAACTCACAGCAATCCTCCTACCTCTGTTTCCCAAGTGCTGATATTAAAGGTGTGCACCACCATACCTGGAAAAAATATTTTTTAAATATTTTTGTTGTTCTTTGTTTGTTTGTTTGTTTTTCAAGGTAGAGTCTCACTCTAGCTCAGGCTTACCTGGAATTCACTATGTAGTCTCAGAGTGGCCTCAAACTCATGGCGATCCTCCTACCTCTACCTCCCAAAGTGCTGGGATTAAAGGCGTGTGCCACCACGCCTGGCCTTAAATATTTTTTAATATTTTATTTTTATGTATTTATTTATTTGACAGAGAAAGAGGGTAAAGCGAGAGAGAATGGGTGCGCCAGGGCTTCCAGCCACTGCAAACAAACTCCAGATGTATGCGCCCCCTTGTGCATCTGGCTAACGTGGGTCCTGGGGAATCGAACCTGGGTCCTTTGGCTTTGCAGGCAAACACCTTAACCGCTAAGCCATCCCTCCAGCCCTGGTGAAAATATTTTTAAAAGAAAGTCTATATGAGAGAGAAAGGGGCAGAGAGAGAGAATATGGAAATTTGTGTCTCCCAGGATATGGAATGATAACACTTTGTGCTTTTTTTTTTTTTTTGGTTTTGCGAGGTAGGGTCTCACTTTGGTCCAGGCTGACCTGGAATTAACTATGTAGTCTCAGGGTGGCCTTGAACTCTCGGCGATCCTCCTACCTCTGCCTCCCCAGTGCTGGGATTAAAGGCGTGCGCCACCACGCCCGGCTTCACTTTGTGCATTTTTGTATCTAGGTGAGTGTGTGTGTGCTGAGAATGAGAGTCTGAATCTTCCTTACTCTGGGTGTAGAATGAGGTTTCTGTGTGTCTGAGACCGTGTGTGTGTGTGTGTGTGTGTGTGTGTGCATGAAGAGTGCACTTGTGTAAGTACAGCCGGGTAAGAAAGGTCAGGCAGGCGCCGCGGCCAGGCGCCATCTGCGCCCTCTCTCCTTCACACCTTCCCCTCACTCTGGCCCCTTGCTGGCAGCCACCTTGTTTGCAAACACTCTCTCTTCCTCTCTGCGCGCCCTGCTTGGCTGCAGGCCCAGAGCAAGACTACAACTCTGGGCTGGATCGTATGTCACCCACTCCCTGGTCCCTGTACACTCCCCAGTGCCCCTGCTGTGGCCCTGGGGTGCTGCCTGATAGGGGGCTGGCAGCCTGTGTGTGCCCACGTGGAATGATGATCTCCAAGGCCCCTTTGAATCTCGGTTCAAGCCAGAGCAGTAGGGACAGCAGCCGCTCTTCTGGACAAGTGCTGGAGCTTGTTGGAGAGGAAGGTTGTGGGACAAAGTAGATGGGTGACGGCATAGGGGAACATAGGTCAAGACCTCCCACCAACTCCTCGGTGAATCTGAAACAGTCTAAGCAATTAGGCCAAGAATGTGCCCTGCAATAGCGGGAGGTGCCTGCGATGAGGGCCTCCTGGGTGATGGAGATCGGAGAGGGGCAGGGGGTGAGCAGAGGGGCGCCTGGGCATGTGTTAATTGGTGGTGGCAGCTGAGGATTATCTGGAAGGTGATAATGACCAGGCATGGACCTGAACAGCAGGGGTGGACAGAAGAATCCCAGGAAGAGCCCAGGGGGTGGGGACACCACCAATTAAGTAAAGCTTCCATGCTAACAGCAACACTTCACAGTCAGTGAGCAGCTTAAGGCAGTCAGGACGGACTGCTCACTCAGTTGTCCCTCTGATCATGCCAAAGGGGTCCCTGGGACTCTTGTCTACTTCAGGGATGGGACGGCGATGACCCGGAGCAGTCAGACACCTATCAGACCTCATATAGTAGTGCAGAGCTGGGGGTCCAAATCCAGGGCAGCTGTAAAGCTTGAGGGTGATCAGCTCCTGGTAATGAAGGGAGAGGTGTGAAGGCGGGAGAGATGGCTCAATGGTTAAGGCGCTTGCCTGTAAAGCCTAATGACCCATGTTCAATTCCCCATTACTCACATAACAAAAAGCCAGATGCACAAAGTGATGCATGCATCTGGAGTTCATTTGCAGTGGCTAGAAGGCCCTGGCAGGCCCATTCTCTCTGTCAGTCTCTCTTCTCTCTGCTCACAATAAACTTGTTTTTTTTTTTTTTTTTTTTTTTTTTGGTATGTTTGTTTTGTTTTGTTTTTCGAGGTAGGGTCTCACTTTAGTTCAGGCTGACCTGGAATTCACTCTGTATTCTCAGGGTGGCCTCAAACTCATGGCGATCCTCCTCCCTCTGCCTCCGGAGTGCTGGGATTAAAGGTGTGCGCCACCACGCCCGGCTTGAAGAGAGTGGTTTTGCAAGGGGGAATATGAACATGAGTGTGCATGTGTGCAGGAGAATGAGTGTGAGAATGTACAATTGTGAACATGAGTGTGTAGATATGAGGGCAAGAACCAGTGTGATGAGTGTGCCTTGAGTAAGGGTAGTATGAATGTGGGTGTGCATTGTGCAGGTGAGTGAGTGTGTGATAGTTTGAACATAAAGTCTTGTGGAGATGGCTGTGAACATGAGTGTGATTGTATGTGCAAGAATGTGAATGTGGGCTGGAGAGATGGCTCAGTGGTTAAAGGCACTTGCTTGTAAAGCCTGAGAGTCCTGGTTCGGTTCTGCAGTTTGGTAGTTTGAATGCATGGCCCATACACTCAGGTGTTTTATTAAAATTGAGTCTGCAACTTCAGCCCCTAGCAGGCAGATTCCTGTCACTGGGGGTGAATCCTGGATTCCGGCCTTACGTTGCGTCACTGGGGGCAGGTGGATCTGATTCCAGTCTGTAGCAGACAGCCTCAGGTTCGCTGAGATGAACTTCCAGACCAGGCACAGTTATGGAGGAAGGGATATTTATTGAAGCTTACAGATCCAGGGGAAGTTCCATAATGGCAGAAGAAGCTGACCTGCTTTCACAGTCCCAAGCAGAGAGAGGAACCACCATCATCACCAGTACAAGCAAGCCCACCTTGGGAACTCCAGGCAGAGCTCAGGCACTCTGCATGTCTTTAGACTGGAGTTCCAGATCCACCCCCACACGTTAGGGCTGGACCCTCAGATCTGCCCAGTGATACCTCCTCCAGCCAGGTGGCTGCAGATTGAGATTACAAACTAATAAAATCCTGGATATATTGGGGGCCATCCAGTCAAACTATCACACAGTCCAAAGGTGTGGAGAGAGCAGAGTTTTTTTGGTTTTTGTTTTTGAGAGAGACAGAGAGAGAGGGAGAGAGAGAGGGAGAGGAAGACAGACAGAGATGGGCACTCCAGCAGCCTCTCAGCTGCTGCGAACAAAATCCAGATGCGTGCGCCCCCTTGTGGTCAAGTGCGGCATTGCGCCCTTGCATCACTTTGCATCTTGCTAAACGTGGGACCTGGAGATTGGAACTGCTGGAGATTGGAACCAGTGTTCTTAGGGTTAGGAGGCAGGCGCCTTAACCCTAAGCCATCTCTCCAGCCCAAGAGAGCAGTTTTGAGCTCTGGGACTCCTGTTGCTGCTTGTTGGTGTTTGCTGACTGCAATTCTTTCTCTCTACTTGGATGTATGGACATAAACATCTCCTGCATTGGTGGAAACTTGGATCTATAAGCCTGAAACAAACCCGTTCCTCCCAAAATAGTATGTGGTTAGATAGATGTCCACGCCAGCAATGTGGAACTGAGCACAACATGCAGGACCCATGTAAAGCCAGACACACAAAGTGGCATATGTGTCTGGAGTTTGCAGTTGCAAGAGGCCTCTGGCAAGCCCGTTCTTTCTCGTTCTCTCCCCTCTTCTCTCTCGAAAATAAAAATATTTTATAAGAACTAGAAAGTAGGGCTGGAGAAATGGCTTAGTGGTTAAGGCATTTGCCTGCAAAGCCAAAGGACCCAGATTTACCCACATAAGCCAGATGCACAAGGTGGCACATGCATCTGGAGTTTGTTTGCAGTGGCTATAGTCCTGGTGTGCCTTTTCTCTGTCTCTCTCTCTCTCTCTCTCTGCTTACAAATAAATAAATAAATATTTAAAAATTGGGCTGGAGAGATGGCTTAGCGGCTAAGGCGCCTGCCTGCTAAGCCTAAGAACACTGGTTCCAATCTCCAGCAGTTCCAATCTCCAGGTCCCATGTTTAGCCAGATGCAAAGTGACGCAAGGGCGCAGTGCCACACTTGACCACAAGGGGGAGCACGCATCTGGATTTCGTTCACAGCAGCTGAGAGGCTGCTGGCATGCCCATCTCTGTCTTCCTCTCCCTATCTCTCTCCAAAAAAACTAACTAACTAACTAACTTAATTAATTAATTAAATTAAAAATTAAAATATTGAAAACCCCAAGGCTGCTTAGGCTGAGGGGGATCTCTCTGTTAAACAAGAAAAAAGAATATAGGGGTCTGGGGAGATGGCTTAGCAGTTAAGGTGCTTGCCTGCCAAGCCTAAGGACTCATGTTCAACTCTCCAGATGTCATGTAAACCAGACACACAGGTGACACATGTGCACAAGGTTGCACATGCGCACAAGGTGGCACCAGCACCTGGAGTTCGATTGCAGTGGCTGGAGGCCCTGGCATGCCAATTCTCTCTCATGAAAAAAATTCAAAAACATGGAATGTGGGCCTGAGAGATGGCTCAGTGGTTAAAAGCACTTGTTTGCAAAGCCTGATGCCCAGGTTCAATTTCCAATATCCATGTAAGGCCACATGCACAAAGTGGCACAAAAATGTGTCTGGAGTTTGTTTGCAGTGGCAGGAGGCTCTGGTACATACATTCTCGTTCTTCCTCTTAAATATAATCAAATAGAACGTGAATGTCAGTTTGTGGGTGAATACAAGTGATTGTGTGGAGTGTGAGTGTGAGTGTGTATGAACATGAGCAAGCAGAACTCACTGTAAAGAAAAGTGCATGTATGAGCAAAAATGTGTGAACAGGTGCCTGTGAACATGAGTGTGAGAGTGAGTGTGAGCATGAGTATGAATACTGTAGTATGGGGTAGGTGTGTGTGCACATAGGAGTGCAAGCACAGGCACACATGGTAGTGAGTGTTAACATGAGTGTGTCATGTGTGGGGAGTGGACATGAGTGTGTATGAAAGTGTGAGTGTGGATATGACTACAAGTGTGGCTGTGTGAACATGAGTATATGAGAGTGTGGGTGTGACTACAAGGATGAGTGTGTAAACATGATTGTATATGAGAGTGAGTGCAGGTGTGACTACTAGCGTGGGTGTGTGAACATGAGTGAGTATGAGAGTGTGGGTGTGACTACAAGTGTGGGTGTGTGAACATGTGTGTATATGTGAGTGTGGGTGTGACTACTAGCATGGGTGTGTAAACATGAGTGTGTATGAGTGTGAGTGTGAACATAGTGTATATGAGAGTGTGTGGGTGTGACTACAAGTGTGGGTGTGTGAACATAGTGTATATGAGTGTGGGTGTGTAAACATGAGTATATATCAGAGTGTGAGTGTAGGCGTGACTGCACGTGTGGGAATATGTGTGCACGAGTGTACACATGTGTGGAGAGGGAAGGCAGTGTGGGTGTAAGTGTTGAAGTCAGGTGTGCGTGTGTGCGTGTGTGTGTGCGTATGGTGGGTCGGTGGGAGTGCACTGCTTAGTGCTCAGCCCTCCCTTCGAGCGGGCTGGAACGGGGTGTCTGAATGGTGGGGATGGAAACGCTAAGCTGAAAGCACTTTCGGGTGCACAGGCTAGTCCCTACCAGGGAGAGACAGGCGTGGGCAAGGATGAGGGAAGCTGAGACTTTCCCCAGGTGTTCCTCCTCAGTGTGGAGGTGACCACCAGACCCCGCAGGTCACTCCAGGTGTATGCCCAGGAGAACAAGAACAGACCTGCGACAGAAGGTTGAACGCCTGTGGTTAGGGCTGCCTGATTCACAACAGCCAGAGATGAGGCAAACACCACGGGCCACTAGCTGGCCGCAATGACGGAAGTGCCATCACGCCAAGTCAAAGAAGCAGTCCAAGGGGCTGGAGAGATGGCTCTGTGAGTCAGGTGCCTGCCTCACATGCGCGAGGACCCAGGTTTGATCCTCCAAAACCTATGTAGCATGGCAGGTGTGGAGGTGCACACCTGTAATACCAGTGTTGGGGAAGCAGGCAGGAGAACCCCTGGAACCCAATGGCCAGGCCCATCTCAAAGGAGACAGGTGGCATTCCTGAGGTTAATCCCTCAAGTGGTCCCTGGCCTCCACCTGCATGCACATGCACCTGCGCACATGCACACGAAAACACACACACATAAAGAAATGAAGCCAAGAGATAAGGAAGATGGCTCAGCACTAAAAGGTGCTTGCTTGCAAAGCCGGCCACTCTGGGCTCAGTCCCCCCCGACACATAAAGCCCAAATGCAAAAAGTGGCGCGTGTGTCCTGTTCATTTCTAGCATCAACAGACCCTGGTGTAACACTCCAAAAACACATGCATGTGCAAACAAATGTATATTGTTTTCATACTTTTTTTTAAAACAAACTCAGTGACAAAGGACTACATATTGATAAGATTTCATTTTCTTTCTTTCTTTCTTTCTTTCTTTTTTTGCGGGGGGGTTTCCAAGTTAAGGTCTCACTCTAGTTCAGGCTGACCTGGAAATCACTATGCAGTCTCAGGGTGGCCTCTAACTCACAGTGATCCTCCTACCTCTGCCTCCTGAGTGCTGGGATTAAAGGCGTGCACCATCAAGCCTGGCTCACCCTTGCTTGTTTTTTTTTTATTTTTATTTTTATTTTTTTTGGTTTTGCGAGGTAGGGTCTCACTCTGGTCCAGGCTGACCTGGAATTAACTATGTAGTCTCAGGGTGGCCTTGAACTCTCTGCAATCCTCCTACCTCTGCCTCCCGAGTGCTGGGATTAAAGGCGTGCGCCACCATACCCGGCTTTTGCTTGTTTTTTAAAACAATTTTTATTTTTTATTATTTTTTTGGAGAGAGACACAGAGAGAGACAGAGAGAGAGAGGGAGAGGAAGACAGAGTTGGGTGCACCAGCAGTGTCTCAGCTGCTGCAAACGAAATCCAGATGTGTGCGCCCTCTTGCGGTCAAGTGCGGCATTGCGCCCTTGCATCACTTTGCATCTGGCTAAACGTGGGACCTGGAGATTGGAACCAGTGTTCTTAGGCTTAGGAGGCAGGCGCCTTAACCACTAAGCCATCTCTCCAGCCCATTTTTTAAACAATTTTTTAAAGATATTTTATTTATTTATTTATTTATTTGTTTGAGAGAGAGAGAGAGAGAGAGGAAGAGGCAGAGAGAAAGAGCGCTCCAGGGCCTCCAGCCACTGCAAACAAATTCCAGATGTGTGCACCCCCTTGTGCATCTGGCTTACGTGGGTCCTGGGGAATCGAACCTGGGTCCTTAGGCTTCACAGGCAAATGCCTTAACTGCTAAGCCATTTTCCCAGCCCTTGTGTTGTTGTGTTGAGTTAGGGTCTCACTTTAGCCCAGGCTAGCCTGAAACTCACTCTGTAGCCCCAGGTTGTCCTCAGACTCATGGTGATCCACCTATCTCAGCCTCCTAAGTGCTTTTCTGGGATTAAAGGCATGTTCCATGGTGGTAGTTTGAATATATGACCTCATAGACTCAGGGATGTTTTTTTTTTTTTTTTTTTTTTTTTTTGGTTTTTCGAGGTTTTTAATTAATTCACTATGTAGTCTCAGGGTGGCCTTGAACTCAAATTGTCCCCGTGCTGGGGGCATGCGCCACCACGCCCGGGGATGGCTTGGAGGTTAAGGTGTTTGCCTGCAAAGCCAAAGGACCCTGGTTTGATTCCCCAGGACCCACATTAGCCAGATGCACAAGGGGCACAGACGTCTGGAGTTCATTTGCAGTGGCTGGAAGCCTTGGCAGCCCCATTCTCTCTCTCTCCCTCTTTCTCTGTCAAATAAATAAATTGGGCATAGTGGTGCACGCCTTTAATCCCAGCACTGGGGAGGCAGAGGTAAGAGGATCGACATGAGTTCGAGGCCACCCTGAGAATACAGAGTGATTTCCAGGTCAGCCTTGGCTAGAGTAAGACCCCACCTCAAAAACCCAAAATAAAATAAAATAAAACCAATAAAATAAAATAAAATTGAATTTGCAGTTTCAGCCCCTAGCAGGCAGACTCCTGCTACAGGAGGTGTGTCACTGGGGGAGGATCTGAATTCCAGCCCAAAGGTGTGCAGAGATGTGAGCTCCGGCAGGGCCACTGCTTGGCACTCTTTGGTGTTTGCTGGCTGCTGGTGGTTTCTCTCTCTCTGCTTGGATTAATGAAAGAGAGCCAGTTTTCTACAATGATGGAACTTTTTGCTGAAATCAAGCCGCTTGAAATAAATGCCCCTTCCTCCCATAAACTGTGCTTGGTTGGATGTTCATGCCAGCATCGTGGAGCTGTCTACTATAGCCACCATGCCCGGCTTTCTTGTCCCTCTAGCCCAGGTTGACCCGGAACTCACTCTACAGCTCAGGGGCATGGCACCACCATGCTTGGCTCATGATTCCATGATTCCATATGAAACATCTAGAGCAGACAACCCATTGTCCAAAAAGGAGATGAGTGGTGAGAAGCTGGGGCCATGGGGATGATGGCCGCAAACGAACACCAGACACTTGAACCACCTTTTAAAAAATAGATATTTTATGAGCTGGGGAGATGGCTTAGTGGTTAAGGCACTTGCCTGCAAAAGCCAAAGGACCTCAGTTCGATTCCCCAGTACCCACGTAAGCCACTCATGCATCTAGAGTTCATTTGCAGTGGCTTGGAGGCCCTGGCATGCCCACGCTCTCTCTCTACCTCTTTCCCTCTCTCAAATAAATAAATAAAAATAAAAACTTTAAAAAAATACATTTTATTTATTTATTTGAGAGAAAGAGAGATAGAGTGAGAATGGACATGCCAGGGCCTCTAGCCACTGCAAACGAACTCCATATGAATGCGCCCCCCTGTGCATCTGGTTTACATGGGTCCTGGAGAATCAAACCAGGATCCTTTGGCTTCGCAGGCAAATGCCTTAACCGCTAAGCCATCCCTCTAGACCTGAACCACTTTTTTTTGGTTTACTTTTTCTCTTCTCAATTTATTATTATTTATTTTTGTTTGTCTGCTTTTATTTTTTATGCATTTTTGGTTTTATTTATTTATTTATTCTTTTATTTTATTTTTGGTTTGTCAAGGTAGGGTTTCACTGTAGCCCAGGCTGTCCTGCAATTCACTATGTAGTCTCAGGGTGGCCTTGAACTCACAGCGATCCTCCTACCTCTGCCTCCTGAGTGCTGGGATTAAAGGTGTGCACCACCACGCCCAGCTTATCTTATTTTTTATTGACAACTTCTTTAATCATAGACAATATCCCATGGTACTTCCCTCCCTCCTCCCACTTTCCCCTTTGAAACTTCACTCTCCACCATATCCCCTCCCATTCTCAATCAGTCTCTCTTTTCAGTTTGATGTCATGATCTTTCCTCCTATTATGATGGTCTTGTGTAGGTAGTGTCAGGCACTGTGAGGTCATGGATATCCAGGCCATTTTGTGTCTGGAGGAGCACGTTGTAAGGAGTCCTACCCTTCCTTCGTCTCTTACATTCTTTCCGCCCCCTCTTCTGCAATGGACCCTGAGCCTTGCAAGGTGGGTTTGAGATGTTTCAGTGCTGAGCACTCCTATGTCCCTGCTTCTCAGCACCATGGTGCCTTCTGAGTCATCCTAAGGTCACCGCCATCTGAAGAGAAGCTTCTCTAACCAAAAGTGAGAGTAACATTAATACATGGGTATGAACATTAAGAGAAGTGCTTACTGGGCAGTTTGGTGAGCATAGCATATATACTTAGCGTGACACCAGCAGATGTTACACCCTTAGGGCTCATGGCTACCCCTGTTGTAGGTTTTCAGTATCAGGGATGTATTCCCTCCCATGGAGTGGTTGGTTTTCCCCATAACAGACATGCCACTATTGCACCCGTTGGCTCATTTGGCCTGGCTGGCCAAATTTAAGGCTTGCAGTGTTCACTGTTGAGTACCTTCACTGGTGTTTTCTCTCTCCCATTGAATTGCATGCAGTGTAGCTTTTTCCAGCTTTCTGTCAGCTGGTCCACATGGAGGAGGCTTTCGGCTCAGCTCCTGCAAGATTTCTCAGTGATCTTGTAGCCCAAGTACATGGAGTCTTCAGCAATAGGGTCTTACCATCTATTCCTGGTGGGAAACCAAGGGCCTCAGCAATGGCCTGTAATGTTTTGGGGGTAGCTGTTACCTCCCTGGCCAACAACTCACTGAAAGGTATCCCATCCCTGGCACTGAAAATTTTCTAGTAATAATCTATGGCTTCTGAGTGTTCTATTGTCCAGAAAAGTAGGTTTCCATATGACTTATCTATATCCTCTTAGATTTTGATTAGCCCTCCCTCCACCTTTCCTTTACTCAATCTCTTCCCCTGACCTCACTTAGACCCTTTCACCCCCATTCATCTGTTCTACTTACATATATACAATACCATCCTATTAAGTACCCCTTCCCTCCCTTTCTATTCCCTTTATATCCCCTTTCTAGCTTACTGGCCTCTGCTACTGAGTTTTATTCCATCTCACATAGAGGTCCAATCATTTGTAGTTAGGATCCACATATGAGAGAGAACATGTGACGTTTGGCTTTCTGGGCCTGGGTTACCTCATTAAGCATAATCCTTTCCAGATCCATCCATTTTCCAGCAAATTTCATAACTTCATTTTTCTTGTGCCTCTTCATTATCCACTCATCAGTTGAGGGACATCTAGGCTGGTTCCATTTCCTAGCTATTGTGAATAGAGCGGCAATAAACATGGTTGAGCAAGTATCTCTAAAGTAGTGAGATGAGTCCTTAGGATATATGTCTAGGAGTGGTATAGCTGGGTCATATGGTAGATCTATATTTAGCTGTCTCAGGAACCTCCACACTGATTTCCACCATGGCTGGACCAGATTGCATTCCCACCCAAAGTGTAGAATCGAAAAGTCTGGGGCAAAGCTTGGGAGTCTGTTTCTTTTTTAGTTATTTTGTTTTTGGGGTGTGTGTGCATGTGTGCGTGTGTGTGTAGTGTATGTGTAGTGTAAGCACACATGTACACAGATGCACGTGCCCCGTGCGCATGTGTGCGGGCGGAGGGTAGCGAACATCCGTTGTCCTATTCAATCACTCTGAAATGTCGCGGGTCTGCCGTCCTTTTTGGTCTTACTGGCGGATCAACAAGCCTCGCGCAATTCTCCACAGGAATGGGGGGGGGGTGGAGCGCAGACAAGCCCAGCCACGCGTGGCTTTTTGCGTGGGTTCTGGAGATGGGACTCAGACCCTCCTCTTGTGTGACAAGTGCTCGTTCCCACTGAAGCATTTCCCCACCCCCTTGGGAGTGCTGTTCCTGACCTACTGCTCCAGAGACCAGCTGCTGGGCATCTCTGTGCCACACTTTAAGAAGCAAGGGGCATGAGGACATATTCCAGCACGGATCCAGCATCTCTTCCTAGTACTATTTATCCACTCCATTCTTTTTTGTTTTGTTTTGTTTTTTGTTTTTTTAAATTATTTATTTTTTATTGATACCTTCTATACTTACATACAAAAAAAAAAAAACATGATATTTCCCTTCCCTCCCCTTCCCCCATTCCCCTTTAGAACTCCTATCTCCATCATATCCCCTCCCTCTCTCCATTAGTCTTTCTTTTAATTTGATGTCATCATCTTTTTCTTCTATTTTGAGGGTCTTGCACAGGTACTGCTAGGCACTGCAAGGTCATGGATATCGAGGCCAATTTCTGTCTGGGCAGTTGCATTGTAAGAAGTCATACCCTTCCTTTGGCTCTTCCATTCTATCCTCCCCCTCTTCCGCAATGGTCCCTGAGCCTTGGAGGGTGTGACAGAGGTGTTTCAGTGCTGGGCACTCCTCCATCCCTTCGAGGTAAGGTTTCACTCTAGCTCAGGCTGACCTGGAATTCACTCTGTACTCTCAGGTTGGCCTCGAACTCATGGTGATCCTCCTACCTCTGCCTCCTGAGTGCTGGGATTAGAGGTGTGCGCCACCACGCCAGGCTCCACTCCATTCTTTAGGGTTTCCTACGTCAACAGTCATTTTGCAAGTAGAAAAACAGATATGAATCTTGTTTTATCTGATTGAAGGCTTCTTTACTGAGAGAGATGAGAGAGAGAGAGAGAGAGAGAGAGAGAGGGAGGAGTTTGGGTTTCCTTTCTTTAAAAAAAATATTTTATTTTTATTTATTTATTTAAGACAGAGAACAAGGCAGAGGAAGAGAGACAGAGAAAAGGAGAGGGAAAGAGAGAGAATGGACATGCCAGAGCCTCCAGCCACTGCAAATGAACTCCAGATGCATGTGCCACCTTGTACATCTGGCTTACGTGGGTCCTGGGGATCCAAACTGAGGTCCTTTGGCTTTGCAGGCAAGCACCTTAACCACTAAGCCATCTCTCCAGCCCCAAGTTTGGGGTTTTCTGCACCCGTTGAGCTTGCTAGGCTTCATGTAGCTACTGTTCTGGGCCCGTTGCAAGCTGGCGGGCATACCTGAAGTTCAGCTGTCCCATGGGAAGTGTCATGGGTCAGGGCCAGCAGCGGGTGGGGTTGGCCACTCTTCCTGGCTGTGGGCCCTGGGGCCAGATGTTTGGGCTTAGCTGCCCAGCCAAGGAGGGATAGAATGACTGGGTAATTAAGTACCGGCTTGTTCAGGGCTGGCAGAATGTGGCAGGGGGTGGAGGGACCTTGGGCCAGAACCCTCAACCCTCAGACACACACACACATACACACACACCCCTCTGGTCTGCCCTTGCAGAGAAGCCAGCAGCTTGAACTCCTCAACTGGGCTTTCTAGAACTCTGAGGGATATAACCCACAGGTACTTGCTCCCACCTTGGGATATGGAAGAAGACTTCTTCCAAGCTGGGGTATTGTTCTGTGACACTCCAGTGACCCAGGACATGAAGGGGAAGGCAGCAAAAGCCCTGCCCTCTGTCCTCCTCATGGTGCCCGTCAGCAGTTATTTAAGTCCCAGGCTTAATGAGATCTGGGGACCAGAGAACTCCCAACATGTCTCTTTGCCCGTTGGCGGGATCAGACCGTCCATCTATCAATCAAGACCCCCCAGGCCTTATCCCTCTCCCTGCCCAAGAGAGTAACTGGACCCTTCTGGCCTTTAAAGGAGTGTGGGGGCACCACCCTCCATCACCTTCTGTGACCTCCGAGCCATGATCCGGTCTGGGAAGAAGAGAAGGAGGCAGTGGTTTCCTGACAGGCTGCAGGAGTCAGAAAGTGGAGCAGGGGGGCTCTTCCAAGCTAGTCCCCAGTTTACAGATCAGCAAGGGGAGACCCACAGATGGGAAGGGGCTGCTCATGTCGCTTAGAGAAGAGGGGGGTCATGGAAGTCCTGCAACCTCAGGACAAGGTCAAAGCAGGGGACTTTCCATCATGTTATTCTGGAAGTTGAGTGAGTGAGTCCCGGCTTTGGCTATGTGGTCTTAGACAAGAAGCCTGCCTTCTCTGAGCCTCAGTGTCCTTTCTGAAAAGGACATCAAGGTTCCTCCTTGCAGGGCTTCAGTGAGGATGGGGTGTGGTATACCAAGAATCCAAGGCAGGTGTGGCATTGCACACCTGAAATCCCAGCATTCCAGCAGTTGGGAGGTGGAAGCAGGAGAATCAGGAGTTCAAGGTCATCTTCAGCTACATAGTGAATTCCACACCAGTCTGAGCCACGTGAGTCTCTCTTTCTCTCTCATACATATACACACAAAAAGTGTACATGGTGTTAGATACAAAGAAGTATGTTAGACATTCTGACATCTGTCTTGTTAAAGTTTGCACAAACCACCTGCCACTCTGGCCTTACGCATATTACATCATTTAATCCTCACAATTCCCTCAGTGGGCCTGGTACAACTATCTCCATTCCACAAGGAGAAAACTGAGGCTCTCAGAAAGGAGAAAAAAAATGTACGAAGCCCCGGGTTCGATCCTCAGCACTGCATAAACTGGTGGTGGTGGTGGTGTACATCTGCAATCCCAGCACTCAGAAGACGGAGGCAAGAGTATGAGCTGTTCAAGGTCACCTTTAGCTACATAACAAGAGCAAGGCCAGCCTGGGCTACATGAACAAGGACCCTGGCCTGGGTTGTCAGTCTTGGCTGCTGCACCGTTGGGAGGGTACACCAGATCACTGTGTGCTTTGGCGCTCAGACGTGTAAGATGGGGGCAAGACAATAGGAACTTCCACCTCACATACACTTCACAGCCAGGCTCTTCCTAAGCACTCTCAGAAATGCTAGTTTAGCCAGGCGTGGTGGCGCACGCCTTTATTCTCAGCACTTGGGAGGCAGAGGTAGGAGGACCACTGTGAGTTCGAGGCCACCCTGAGACTACATAGTGAATTCCAGGTCAGCCTGAGCTAGAGTGAGACCATACCTCGAAAAAACAAACAAAAAAAAAAAAAAGAAGAAGAAGAAGAAGAAAAGAAAGAAAGAAAGAAAAAGAAATGCTAGGGCTGGAGAGATGGCTTAGCAGTTAAGGCACCTGCCTGCTAAGCCTAGGAACGCTCATTTGATTCTCCAGGTCCCACGTTTAGCCAGATGCAAAAAGTGACACAAGGTTGCAATGTTGCACTTGCCCACAAGGGAGCGCATGCTTCCTTCACAGAAGCTGAGAGGCTGCTGGCGCACCCATTCTCTCTCTCTCCCCCTCTCTCTGTCTCTCTCAAAAAAAAAGAAAAAAGAAAAAGAAAAAGAAATGCTAGTTTAGGGCTGGAAACATTGCTTAGTGGTTAAGGCACTTGCTTGCAAAGCCAAAGGACCCAGGTTCCATTCCCCAGGACCCACATAAGCCAGATGCACAAAGTAACACATGTGATTGGAGTTTGTTTGCAGCTGCTGGAGGCCCTGGCATGCCCATTCTCTTTCTCCCCTTCTTTCTCTCAAATAAATAAATAATGCTAATTTATCATTGCACTCATCACCACAAGCCCATGAGGCATGCACTATTATTGTCTCCTTTTATAGGTGGAGGATAAGACCAAGAGGCTCAGGGACTGGCCCAGGTCCACCCCTAGCAAGGGCTTCACCCTGGCATTCAGCTGAAAGTGTGCCTCCTCATCTGCTGAGCTGGGGTAACAGTACCCTCTTCAGCCGGTGTTTGTGGAGATGAAATGACAGCCTGGGGCAAAGGCCTCAAAACAGAGCATGAAGCCAAGCATGGTGAGGCATGCTTTAATCCCAGCATTTGGGAGGCAGAGGTAGGGGGATCACTGAGAGTTCGAGGCCACCCTGAGACTACATAGTGAATTCCAGGTCAGCCTGGACTAGAGTGAGACCCTCTCTCAAGAAACCAAACCAGGGACTCAGTGGAGGGTCAGCGCTGCTCTGGCCCATGGGCAGAGTAGGTTCGGAAGGCCTGCATTAAACAGAAAAGAAGATGTCAGGCTGGGGAGATGGCTCAGCTGTTAAGATGTGTTGCAGTCAGGTTCTCATTGCTGGCAGAAATCACCCAACCAAGAGCAACTTTTAAGGAAAAAAGGTTTATTTTGGCTTACAGACTTGAGGAGAAGCTCCATGATGGCAGGGGGAAATGACAGCATGAGCAGAAGATGGACAGCACCCCCTGGCTAACATCAGGTGGACAACAGGAACAGGAGAGCATGCCAAACATTGGCATGGGGAAACTGGCTATAATACCCATAAGCCCGCCCCCAACAATACACTGCTTCCAAGAGGCATTAATTCCCAAATCTCCATCAGCTGGGAACCTAGCATTTGGAATGCCTAAGTTTATGGGGGACACCTGAATCAAACCACCACAAGGTGTTTGACTAAGAAGCCTAAGGACCTAGGTTTGACTCCCTAGTACCCACATGAGCCAGATTCACAAGGTGGCACATGCATCTGGAGTTTGTTTGCAGTGACTAGAGGCCCTGGCACGTCCATCTTCTATCTGCCTCTCTCTCTCAAGTAAATAAAATAAATAAGAAAGTTCAGTAACGAAAGAAAGAAAGAAAGAAAGAAAGAAAGAAAGAAAGAAAGAAAGAAAGAAAGAAAGAAAGAAAGGAAGGAAGGGAGAGAGAGGGAGGAAGGGAAGGGAAGGGAAGGGAAGAAAAGAAAAGAAAAGGAAAGGAAAGGAAAGGAAAAGAAAAGAAAAGAAAAGAAAAGAAAAGAAAAGAAAAGAAAAGAAAAGAAAAGAAAAGAAAAGAAAAGAAGATGCTCCTGTATGATGACCTGGGAGTAGAGACCAGTGACTCCAAAACTGAAGGCTCATCTAAAACCTTCAAGCTTCAGGGCTGGAGAGATGACTTAGCTGTTAAGCACTTGCCTGTAAAGCCAAAGGATCCCGGTTCAACTCTCCAGGACCCACGTAAGCCAGACGCAAGGTGGTGCATGCAACTGGAGTTTGTTTGCACTGGCTGGAGGCCCTGGCTTGCCCATTCTCTGTTGCTCTCAAATAAATAAAGAAAAATTTAAAAAAACAAATGCCGGGCGTGGTGGCGCACGCCTTTATTCCCAGCACTCGGGAGGCAGAGGTAGGAGGATCGCCGTGAGTTCAAGGCCACCCTGAGACTACATAGTTAATTCCAGGTCAGCCTGGACCAGAGTGAGACCCTGCCTCGCAAAAACCAAAAAAAAAAAAAAAAAAAAAAAAAAAAAAAAAAAAAAACTTCAAGCTTCTGCAATCTCGGCTGCAGGTGAGGAAGGCTGCTCTCACTCAGGCAAAGAGCTAAAGGACAAAAGAAGGTACAGTCATTGCCCCCCCAGTCATCGACCTAAAGCAAAGTGGCTCCTCAGATGTCCAGCAGACTGTGGACACACCCCCACACACACATAGCAGCTGGGCTGAAGGTCCCTGTTCCCAGCTGGTTATCTGCAGGGGAAGTTCCAGTTCCCTTAGCTCAGGAATATGATCCCATTTTCCCAATGATTATGAGAAAGGAGTGAAGCATTAAGGAGAAGAGCCACAAAGGCAGCGGGAGCTGGAAAGACAGAAAGACATAGAAGAAAGGGGAAAAAGGCGTAAAGAGGCATGAAGCTAGTGGATTTTCAAGGTGACCAGAGCCAGATTCTGATGAAGATGAAGATTATGAGTGAGAGAGAAGGAAAAGAAGTAGGGGAGGAGCTGTCATTGCCCCCCTACATCACTTGTAGAGAAAGACAAGGAGCTGCCCCCCATGATTTTCCTTATGAAGATCTGGCCCTAGCCAGAGCGCATGCTAAAAGAAACCAGGCCACACCCCTCGGGTTTTCTCACTAGGATGGCGAGTAGTCAATGGCGGATAAGACCCCATGAGATGGGGCAACCTACAACAGGCACTGTTGCATGTGATGATCCCTTGGGGCCTGGGGTCAATAATGGCTTGGCAAAGAACCATGCCTCCCAGGGTCGCCAATAATAAAAACAAAAAGGAGGATATGTATGGCACAATGCAGGTTGGGCCCTAGCCAGATCGCATGTCAGAGGAAACCAGGAAGTGGCTTCTGTGGACGTGGCGTCCTGCACAGGCCTGGCGTGACAACAGCTACAGTCCCATGCTCGTGAGAAACCTGCTGCAAGATGTTCTGCCCAGAGACAGGCTGTCATTGGTCACAAAAAGGGGACCATACAATGATTGGCTAGCCAAACCCTTAAAACCTCCTATACTTCCTTGAATAAACGAGTTTGCAGCAGCTTGCCCTCTGCCTGCTTCCACTCAACTCCCGGGGTCTGTGTCGTGACTCCGCGCCTCTCACCCCCTACTCAAGGGAGACCCTGCCGTCCCTTCTGGGCTGGCCCTAGGGGGGACCCCAACAAAGAAGACTCAAGGACTTCCACCACAGTCTTCTAAAGCTGCTATTCTCCCGCTGGTACATGAGGAACTGGATAGACTAGGATCTCCAATGGGCCCAGCAACTCTTTCCTGGCTATCACGGATGGCACAGTAGCACACAAGGTCATACAGAAATACAGCTTCCGGGAAGGCCAGGGCCACCACAAGCAGGCACCAAGCACCTCATCATCAGGGGAGAAGACCAGCAAGCTGGACGGCAAGATGGTCACGGGTGGCACAACAGAGAAGGGCGAGTCTCAGGATGCCTCCAAGAAGTCGGATTCAAATCCATGAACTGAAATACTGAAGCGTCCTACTGAGGAGCACGGTTCGCGCTGGAGAGGTAGATGAAGACGTGGAAGTTGAAACAAAGGAGGAATGTAAAAAAAAACAAAAACAAAAAACATGGCAAAGTTGGAAAACGTGTGATATTTGAAATGCCTGGTGCCCCTGATCATGAAGCAGAATGAATATTTTTAGAATTTGAGAGAGTCGAACCAGCAATTAAAGCTGTTGTTGATGTGAACGGGAGGTATTTTGGTGGACGGGTGGTAAAAACATGTTTCTACAATTTGGCTAAATACAGGGTCTTGGATTTGGCAGAACAAATTTGATTTTAAGAAATAGAGTCGGGCTGGAGAGATGGCTTAGCAGTTTAGGTGCTTGCCTGAGAAGCCTCAGGACCTATGTTCAACTCTCCAGATCCCACATAAGCCAGATGCATAAAGGTGAGGCAAGCACAAGGTTGCACATGCCTACTAGGTGGCACAAGCACGTGGAGTTTGATTTCAGTGGCTGAGGTCCTGGCTCGCCAATTCTCTTTCTCATTCTCTCTCTAAAATAAAAAAAAAAATTAAAAAAAATTAAAAGAAATAGTCATCCATTTATCCTTTTTAAAAATATATCCTATTTTTATTTATTTATTTATTTATTTATTTATTTATTTATTTAAGAGAAAGAGTGAGAGAAAGAAAGAGAATGGGTGTGCTAGGGCCTCCAGCCATGTCAAACTCCAGATGCACGCACTACCTTATGCGTCTGGCTTACATGGGTACTGGGGAACTGAACCTGGGTTCTTTGGTTTTCCAGGCAAGCACCTTAACCACTAAGCCATCTCTTCAGCCCTCCAATTCTCCTTAAATGAACTACAGGCTGAGCAATGAAAAAGGCATCAGCCTCCATGGCTGTTGGATACTGAGACTCTTGGATGGACTTTAATATGCTGATTGATTCCTTTTTTATTTTGTGGGTTTTAAAAAATATATAGTATAAAAATCCTTAAAAACAAAATAAAACAGAGCAATGCATAGAAGCACCCAACGCATGCTAGTGACAGTGACGGTGATGGCACATTGTCCATTCAAAGATGTTTACCAGCTGGGCACTCTGTTCTCAAAGCTGGGCACCCCTGTGAGCAGGACAGCGTCCTGCCTATCACAGCTGCCGATGATCACTTCCAGCACAAGCAATGTTACCACCATCATTGCTATATCAGTGTTCCCATCCCCATGTCACCACTATCACCATCATCACCCCGTCATCATCACCAACACCCTGTCATCACCTTCATCGGTGTTAATACCACCGCCACCATCACCCCGTCATCTTTATCATCACAACCTTCATCGTCACCACCGCCTGGCACAACATCTATGATATTCTCAAATCAAGATCAATTTTGTGATTTTTATCTCTCCAGGATCCTTCTAATTGCCCAGAAACATTATCCACACTTGGTTTTATTTTATTTATTTGACAGAGAATGAGAAAGAGGCAGGGGGAGAGAGAGAGAAAGAGAATATGGGTGTGCCCAGGTCTCCAACAACTGCAAATGAACTCCAGACACACGCACCACCTTGTGCATCTGGCTTATGTAGTTACATAGATACTGGGGGATCAAACCTGGGTCCTTAAACTTCACAGGCAGTGCCTTAATTGCTAAGCCATCTCTTCAGCCCCACACTTTGTTTTCATTAAACTTTTTTTTTTGTTTATTTATTTATTATTTGAAAGTGACAGACAGAGAGAGAAAGAGGCAGATAGACAGAAAACAGGCCTGCCAGGGCCTCCAGCCACTGCAAATGAACTCCAGATGCACGCACCACCTTGTGCATCTGGCTTATGTAGTTACATAGGTACTGGGGGATCAAACCTGGGTCCTTAAACTTCACAGGCAGTGCCTTAATTGCTAAGCCATCTCTTCAGCCCCACACTTTGTTTTCATTAAACTTTTTTTTTGTTTATTTATTTATTATTTGAAAGTGACAGACAGAGAAAGAAAGAGGCAGATAGACAGAAAACAGGCCTGCCAGGGCCTCCAGCCACTGCAAATGAACTCCAGATGCACGCACCACCTTGTGCATCTGGCTTACACGGGTCCTGGGGAGTTGAGCCTTGAACCAGGGTCCTTAGGCTTCACAGGAAAGCACTTAACCACTAAGCCATCTCTCCGGGTCCCACACTTTGTTTTTAATTAGGTACTTTGGTTTTTTTTTTGTTTGTCTGAGAACATCTTAAGAACCCTAAGTTTTGGAGTGGTTCACACGTCTCCCCTCAGAGGTCTTTCCTCCTCCTCTGGGGTGGTAGTGGTGGGCATAGGTGTGCTGGGAGGCCAGGCCACCTCTGCCAGTCTCTGTACAGTCTTACCCAGCTGCCCCAGACCCTGGACAGCCTCTACCAACTGGACCAGGCCCAGCCCCAGGGCCTGGCGCTCCTGCCGGTCCTGTTCCAGAACCTGGGTCAGCCTCTGCAGTTGGCTAGCCACGTCCTTCACGGCAGCCACCAGGTCCACCAATGCAGGTGGCTCACAAGCCATGACCTTTACAGGTGGTGTTGGGGACATACATGGACCAAGGGGTCCGGGGATGTGACTAGGGATTGGCCCTAGTGTGATTTGGTCAGGGGTAGGTTGACCCAAGGGGTGGGCTGTGGTGGAAAGGTGAAGGTCAGGGGCCACAGTGGGGTCAAAGGTTGAGGGTGGGGTCTGGGTAGGTGGAAGGGTTGATTTAGGGCTCTGGCTTCTGGGTAGTTCTTCTGTAGACAGCGAGTCTGGGCTTAGGGCTGGTGAGGGCCTGGACGCTGAGGCTGGAGACGACTCTACATGCTGCACCTGGGATGTGAGGGTGTGAGGGGTCAGTTGGGGGTGCAGGCTCAGCTTAACCCTTTGTGTGGAAGTGAGAGGGGGAAGTTCTGTCGCCAGGGAGGTTGGAAGGGATTGTGTAGTGACCAGAGGGGTTGAGGTGGGGTGAGTGGTGGTGGGAAGTTGAGGGGCTGTGGTGAGGTGAGGGGATGTGACAGTGGGGTGAAGGGCTGTGGTGAGGTGAGGGGATGTGACAGTGGGATGAGGGGTTGTGAGATGAGGAGATGTGACAGTGGGGTGAGGGGATGTGACAGTGGGGTGAGGGGATGTGAGTGTGGGGTGAGGGGATGTGACAGTGGGGTGAGGGGATGTGACGGTGGGATGAGGGGTTGTGAGGTGAGGAGATGTGACAGTGGCATGAGGGAATGTGACTGTGGCATGAGGGGTTGTGACAGTGGGGTGAGGGGATGTGACAGTGGAGTGAGGGGATGTGATGGTGGCATGAGGGAATGTGATGGTGGCATGAGGGGATGTCATGGTGGCATGAGGGGATGTGATGGTGGCATGAGGGGTTGTGATGGTGGCATGAGGGGTTGTGGTGAGGTGAGGGGATGTGACGGTGGCATGAGGGGTTGTGATGAGGTGTGTAGTGGCCTTGGGGCTTGTGGACAGGTCTGGGAATCCAGAAGGTTCTGGGACTGTAGTGGCAGGTGGCACTGTGTTCAAATCTGAGGTTGCATCAGATCCTGGGGTCAGCTCTGAAGGAGGCAAAAGGCTGGTTCCTTCTGACAGTGCAGCGAGGTCAGAAGTCAGCTCTTTGGACAAGGTCAATGGCGGGCTGGAGAAGCTCTCAGGGGCCGGAGTTGGAAACCCACTGGAGTCAGAGGTGGACACAGCAAGGCCAGGGGGTGTCAAGGTGGGCAGGCCTGGGGTGGGTGGAGAGGGGTCCAGAGGGTCAGTGGTCACTTCCTCGTCCTGCTTTGAAACCCAGTCAGAGATGAGATGTGGCCAGGAGTCAGAGGTCAGCTGCGAGCCAGAGGGCCCAGGTGAGGTGAAAGGGGTTGGGGACGAGGTGGTGGGTGCTGTCCGAGCCGCGGTGGGCCGCAGCAGCCGGCGCTCAGGCCTTGGCTTCCTCGGGGAACCTGGAGGAGAAGGAAAGAGAATCCGGGAGCCGCAGGAGGTCAGTCTGCCCCACCCACCGTGCCCCGCCACGACCCTCAGGGAGACAGCCAACGGGAAGGCAAAGAGCGCGGTGACGTCATGGGTCACCGGCAGACTTCACCAGGCCCTAGTGCCCCTCCTCCTCGCTCCCTATGAAGCTCCAGGCGCCACCTGGCGTCCTCTGCTCCGCAGGCAGGTGGGCTCTAGGTATGGAAGAATGAGTGGGCGTGGAAGGGTATATGGATACCGTGTTTGGTAGGAGAGAGAGAGAGAGAGAGAGAGAGAGAGAGAGAGAGAATCCTGGGAGCTTTGGGATGCAAATAACAACGGAAGATGTGGGAAGTAGGGTAGGAGGCAGGGAGATGCGAGTGGGGTGGCAATATGTTTTGAGGTGCTGGGGATGGAACCCAGACCATCGTGCATGCTAGGCAAAAGTTTTGGGCTGGGAAGATGGTTCAGCAGATTAAGTGCTCACACTTCAAGCTAGAGTACCAGAGTTCAATTCCCAGACCCCACATAAAAAGCTAAAAGCTGACAATGACAGCAAGATGGGAGGTGGGGACACGACCATGCACACGCATGTGCACACACACACACACACACACACACACAAATAAATTGATATACATACGTATAAAAGTTTTACCTCATAGCTACATTCCCAGCCCAAGAAAAATATCGTGTTTGTATGTGTTTATATGTGAGTGGCATGCATGCCACAGTATGTGTGTGACAGTCAGACAAGCCCTCGCCTGCCACCCTGTTTGAAGCAAAGTCTCTTGTTGCTGGCCACTTCATTCACTGGGCTCTGTGTCCTGTCTCTGCTCTGCCTCCTATCTCGCTGTAGATGGGCTGGGACTACCCATGCTAAGACTCCAGAATACAATTTAAAGTGGGTCTGGAGAGCTGAACTCAGGCAATCAGGCTTATACAACACACACTTTTACCCACTGAGCCATCTCCCTAGCCCCATAAAAAAATATATATTTTTTTATTTTATTTTATTTTATTTTTGTTTTTTGAGGTAGAGTTTCACTCTAGTCCAGGCTGACCTGGAATTCACTATGTAGTCTCAGGGTGGCCTCGAACTCACAGTGATCCTCCTACCTCTGCCTCCTGAGTGCTGGGATTAAAGGCAAGTGCCACCACACCCAGCAAAAAAAAATATTTTTAAAAAGAATTATTTATTTATTTAAGAGAGAGAGAATGGGTGTGCCAGGGCTTCCAGCCACTGCAAACTCAAGACACATGTGTCACTTTGTGCATCTGGCTTTATGTGGATAATGGGGGACTGAACTTGGCTCCTTTGGCTTTGCAGGCAAGCACCTTAACCGCTAAGCCATCTCTCCATCCTTTAAAAATATTTTTACTGGCCTGGAAAGATGGCTTAGCGGTTAAAATACTTGCCTGCAAAGCCAAAGGACTTTGGTTTGATTCCCCAGGACCCACATAAGCCAAATGCACAAGGTGGCACATGCCTCTGGAGTTTGTTTGCAGTGGCTGGAAGCCCTGGCATGCCCATTCTCCCCCGCACACTCTGTCTCTTTCCTTCTAGCCAATAACTAAATAAAATAAAATATTTTAAAATTTTTTTATGTTGGGACTGGGGAGATGGCTCAGCAGTTATAAAGGTGTTTGCTTGCAAAGCCTACTGGCCTGGGGTTTAATTCCCCAGCTAATACATACACACGCATACACACACACACAATACACAAATAAAATCTGCAGTCTTAAAAAAAAAAATCTATGGGGCTGGAGAGATGGCTTAGCGACTAAGGCGCCTGTCTGCTAAGCCTAAGAACGCTGGTTCCAATCTCCACCGGTTCCAATCTCCAGGTCCCACGTTTAGCCAGCTGCAAAGTGAGGCAAGGGTGCAATGCCACACTTGCCCACAAGGGGGTGCACGCATCTGGATTTCGTTCACAGCAGCTGAGAGACTGCTGGCGCGCCCAGCTCTGTCTCCCTGTCCCTCTCTGTCTATCTCTCTCTGTCTCTCTCTCCAAAAATAAATAAATAATAATAAATATTTTTTAAAAATCTATGCAATTGCTTTGCTTTGTTTGAGACAGTCCTGTTATGCAGCAAGGCTGGCCTCAAGCTCAAGATGCTCATGCCAAATTTTTAATTTTGGCATTTGCTTCCCCATTGATGTGATGGTTTGATTCAAGTTCCCCCATAAACTTAAGTGTTCTGAATGCTAGGTTCCCAGCTGATGGCAATTTGGGAATTAAAGCCTCCTACAGTCAGCTCCCCCTTGCCAGTGTTTGGCACACTCTCCTGTTGCTATGGTTCACTTTATGTTGGCCAGGGCGTGATGTCCATCATCATTTTCCCTGCCATCATGTACCTTCCCCCTCGAGCCTGTCATCCAAAGTAAACCTCTTTTTTTCCCACAAGTTGTTCTTGGTCGGGTGATTTCTACCAGCAGTGCGAACCTGATTGTAACAGTAAAGTGGTACCGAGGAGTGGGATTGCTGCTGGACACCTGACTGTGTGGCTTCGGCCTTTTGGAGCTGATTTTCAAGAGGAATGGGGAAGGATTTGAAACCTCGGCCTAAGATGCCTTGCAGTGCTGTCAGTACAGCTTGATGGACTATTCTGCTCAGAGTTGAAAGGCCTGAATGCAGTAAGAACTACGGACTGTGAGGTTTGGCTTATGAGGGAGAGAAGGAGCTTTACTTGGACTTGGCTAGCAGTTGGTGTGAGACTCTTACTGTTATGCCTGTGTCCTGAGAAGTTGTGCAGGGTTGCTTTGCGTAGAAATGAACTGGTGTGAGCAGAGGGATATGGCACAGACAAAATGAAATCTTTGGGTCAACTCTGCCCATTCAGCTGCAATTGAGATATTACAACCTTTGAGATTGGGCCAGCTGACCTTCCCTGGGGCAACAGGAAGAATGCAGACTCTTGAAGGGGCCTGAATGCTGAAGGAGTGTCCTGTTCTTCAAAGTCTGATTTATTCCCCCTGGATTAACAAATTGGCACTCTGCCTGGTATTGTGGAGTATAAGAAATGCAGGAAAGAGAGGGTCATTGAGTTTGCAATGTGGTCTTGTGTTTTGGAAATGGCCATGGGCAGTGTGAAGCAGGTTTGCTGGATGCCTGCATGGAGAGCCCATGGGGCCATGAGGATGGATCGTGGGTTGCAGTGGAGACTCAGTGGAGATGCCGGGACCATGAGATGGCTGCTAAGGAAAGCTGCTGGCCCTGGATAAAGTTTGCCAGGACTGTGAGTAGCCTAGCTGGAGGGGCGGAATTGGAACTCCAGAGACTTGTTGCTGGTCAGAATTATTGGACTTGGAGATTTGACACTGACTAGAGTTGTGGGTCTTGAAGCTTACAGTTTGATGTTTGCCCTGGTTGTTTTAAATCTTGTATTGGTTGAATATTTCTTTGTTTTGCCCAATGCCATCTTTTGCAGTATGAATGTTCATTCTGTGCCATTATGGGTCTTGGGGGGATTATTTTTGGTATTATGGCTCAGTTAAAAAACCTTGGCATATGGGGATGTATGAACATCATTAGGATTGATAAAAAGTATGGGGACTTTGAAAGTTACATGGATGCATTGCATTTTACATCATGTATGGTTATCAGTTTATGGGGGCCAGGGGCGGAATGTGGTGGTTTGATTCAGGTGTCCCCCATACACTTAGGTGTTCTGAATACTAGGTTCCCAGCTGATGGCAATTTGGGAATTAACGCCTCCTGGAGGCAGAGTATCCTCTGCTGTTGCTGGGGGTGGGCTTATGGGTGTTACAGTCAGCTCCCCCTTGCCAGTGTTTGGCACTCTCCTGTTGCTATGGTCCACCTTATGTTGCCAGGGGGTGATGACTACCCTCTATCATTTTCCCTGCCATCATGGAGCTTCCCCCTCGAGCCTGTAAGCCACAGTAAACCTCTTTTTTTCCCCCACAAGCTGTTCTTGGTCGGGTGATTTCTACCAGCAGTGCGAACCTGACTACAACAATGGATATTTTGTAGTTACTTATTTATTAACAGAATCTTATGGCAGCCCAGGCTGGTCTCAAACTTACTGTGTAGCCCAAGATGGCCTTGAATGCCTCATCCTCCTGCCTGCATTTCCTAAATGCTGCGACTACAAGTGTGCACCACCACACCACCATTAACTTTGAGTTTTAAATAATTACATTATGTTATTTATCTTGATTAGTATGTTTTATTTATTTTCTAATATTTTATTTATTTATTTATTTATTTGAGAGAGAGGCCGATAGAGAGAATGGGCATGCCAGGGCCTCTAGCCACTGCAAACAAACTCCAGATGCACGCATCACCTTGTGCAGCTGGCTTACATGAATACTGGAAAACTGAACCCAGGTCCTTAGGCTTCTCAGGCAAGCACCTTAACTGCTAAGCCATCTCTCCAGCCGTACTATGTTTTTTGGTACCCCCCCCCTTAGATTTTGTGCCCGCTTCCTTGTGTGGCTTCCTCTGAAGTCTCATTTTTCCCCTTTTGTAGAAGAGATGAAGAAAAGTTACATATACAAGTAGGTAATGCCCCATGTCATGAAGACATGATTAGCAAATTTTAGGGGCAAGATTTGAGCCTCACTTGTTTAAATCCAGAATATGGGTATAAAATACCACTTTGGCAGCCTGGACTAGAGTGAAACTCTACCTTGAAAAACATGTATATATCTTTGGGACTGGGGAGATGTCTCAGAGGTTAAAGGTGCTTGCTTACAAACCTGCCAGTCTGAGTTCAATTTCCAGCACCTATGAAAAGCCTGACAGAAAAGTGGCACTTGCATCTGTGATCCCAACATGCCTAGGGCAATGGAAGGCAGAGCTAGGAGAACCCAAAAGCTCACAGGCAGGCTTGGGATATGGCTTAGTGGTTAAAGGTGCTTGCAAAGCCTGTCAACCTGGGTTCAATTCCCCAGTACCCACATAAAGCCAGATGTACAAAGTGGCACATGTGTCTGGAGTTTGTTTGCAGTGGCAAGAGTCCTTGGTATACCATACTCACTGTCTTTCTCTCTCTCTCCCTCAAATAAATAAATTTAAAAAAAAAACAAGATCATTTTTTTATTTGAGAAAGACTGAAAGAGGTGGAGAGAGGGAGAGAGAGAATGGGTGTGCCAGGGCATCTGTCTACTGCAAACAAACTCCAGACATATGCGCCACCTTATGCATCTGGCTTACATGGGTCCTGGGGAATCGAACCTGGGTCCTTTGGCTTTACAGGCAAATGCCTTAACCACTAAGCCATCCCTCCAGCCTAATAAATAACTTTTTAAAGTATTTGCTTGCAAAACTTGCCAGCCCCAGTTCAATTCCATGGTACTAATGTAAAGCCAGAAGTTCAAAGATCAGTCAGATTGGCATACATAAACTGGCAGAAAAAAGAAAAAAAGTGGAAGCGAGGGCTGGAGAGATGGCTTAGTGGTTAAGGCATTTGCCTGCAAAGCCAAAGGATCCCAGTTCGACTCTCCAGGACCCACGTAAGCCAGATGCACAAGGGGGCGCATGCATCTGGAGTTCATTTGCAGTGGCCGGAGGCCCTGATGTGTCCATTCTCTCTCTCTCTCTGTGCCTCTTTATCTCTCTCAAATAAATAAATAAATAAATAATATATATATTATATATATATATACACATTTTAAAACGTGGAAGCAACACACACTCTGAAATTGTCTCCAGACATGCTGTTGTTGCATGCTATGCCCCCCTCCAAATGTGTAATACACATCCCCACACATAAATTAAAAACATTTCATTTCCATAATATCCACTGACCATCTGTGGCTACTGAACACTGAAAAGCACTGAGCCATCTCTCTAGCCCTGTGCTTTTCATTTTTGCAAAGAACACTCAAATGAAAATCTCCAGCTCTTCATCTCTCTCTTCTCCTTCTTCCTCCTTCCCTCTTTCCCTCTCTCTCTCTCTCTCTCTCTCTCTGTGCATGCATGTTTTGAAAAAGAGCCTCACTATGTAGCCCAGGCTGGCCTATACCTAGAACTCTCTGTTACCACCATGTTGCCACAATACCTGGCTTGCTTATTTTAGTATTTTTTTTGCTTGTTTGTTTGTTTGTTTTTTATCTCACTCTAGTCCAGGCTGACCTGGAATTCCTGTAGTTGGCCTTCAACTCACAGTGATCCTCCTTCCTCTGCCTCCCAAGCACTGGGATTAAAGGCATGTGCCACCATGCCTGGCTTTTTTTTTTTCTTAAAATATTTATTATTTATTTATTTCCAAGCAGAGAGAAATAGAAGAGAGACACACAGAGAGAATGGGCACGCCAGGGCCTCCAGATGCTGCAAACCAACTCCAGACTCATGTGCCTCTATGCATCTGACTTTATGTGAGTACTGGGGAATTGAACCCCAGGTCATTAGGCTTTGCTGGCAAGCACCTTAACCACTGAGCCATCTCTCCAGCCCTAATTTTCTGTCTGTGAGATTGTTTCCAGAGAGAGTGAGGTCTAACTGACAAAGAAGGATCCATCCTAAGTGTAGGTTCATCAGCTAGGTCCTGGACTGAATAAAAAGAAGAAAATTCTGGGCATGGTGACGCACGCCTTTAATCCCAGTGCTTGGGAGGCAGGGGTAGGAAGATTGCTATGAGTTCAAGGTCAGCCTGAGACTACCTAGTGAATTCCAGGTTACACTGGATTAAAACAAAAACCTACCTCAAAGAGTTGAGCCTGTTGTTCAATGCTGTCTGCTTCCTGGCTTTGGACATAATGTGACCAACTGTGTCACGCTCCTGCTGCCATACTTTGTTGCCACTATAGGGTGTGCCCTCCAACTGTGAGCCACAATAAACCCTTCCTTGGTGGTCAGAGCAACTTGCATAGTCCAGGTTTGGCTTTCTTAGTGTGCTCTGTTGACATCTTGGCCTCTGATTCCTGTTGTGCCTGAGTTTGTTTATTTATTTATTTTTAAATTATTTTATTTATTTTTGGAGAGAGACACAGAAAGAGACAGACAGACAGAGAGAGAGGAGACAGAGAATGGGCGCGCCAGCAGTCTCAGCTGCTGAGAACGAAATCCAGATGCGTGCGCCCCCTTGTGGTCAAGTATGGCATTGCGCCCTTGCGTCACTTTGCATCTGGCTAAACGTGGGACCTGGAGATTGCAACCGCTGGAGATTGGAACCAGCGTTCTCAGGCTTAGGAGGCAGGCGCTTTAACCACTAAGCCATCTCTCCAGCCCTATTTATTTTTATTTATTTGAGGAAGAAAGAGACAGGATGCACATGCCAGGACCTCTAGCCACTGCAAATGAACTCCACACATGTGCACCCAGATGCCACCATGTGTATCTGGCTTACGTGGGCACTGGGAAAGTGAACCTGGGTCCTTAAGCTTTGCAGGAAAGTGTCTTAACCTCTCTCTCCAGCCCATGCCTGAATATTGTGAGATGTTTCATGTGATCCCTGACCTACTCATTAGGTACCAATGGAATGCTGGTGATGTGGCTCCACGGTAGAGCACTTATTTGGCAGGTATGAGGTCCTGGGTTTGATGCCAGGACCAGGAAGAAAAGAATTAGGTGTCAATCAGTGAACTCCTCAAATCCAGTCACAACAACCCAAGATGTCTTCGGGCATCGGCACATGCCCGTTGGGGGAGAAATCAGCCAGTCAGTGTCTGTCTAGATAATAGAGCTGAAGCAGGGTATAGCTCTGTTGGATCTCCCTGTGGGGTCAGTTGGATTAACCCTGGAAACTTAAAACATATCTTTTGCCAGGCATTGTGGCACACACCTTTAAACCCAGTACTCGGGAGGCAGAGGTAGGAGGATCACTGTGAGTTTGAGGCTGCCCTAAGACTACATAGTGAATTTCAGATCAGCCTGGGCTAGAGCGAGACCCTACCTCAGAAACCAAATAAACATTAAGGGCTGGAGAGATGGCTTAGCAGTTAAGGTGCCTGCCTGTTAAGCAGAAGAATGCCGGTTCCAATCTCCAGATCCCATATTTAGCCAGATGCAAAGTGACGCAAGGGCGCAATGCCGCACTTGACCATAAGGGGGCGCACGCATCTGGATTTTTGTTTACAGCAGCTGAGAGGCTGCTGGCGCGCCCATCTCTATCTGTCTTCCTCTCCCTCTCTCTCTCTCTGTCTCTCTCCCCCCCAAAAATAAACAAATGAACGAACAAAGAACTATCTTTCTACCCCACAACACATAGTACCAGACTCCTGTCTCACACACTCTCACCTGTGTTCCCATGGGTCCTTGGAACAGGAGAGGGGTGGCCCAGGCTCCTGGTGGTGGCAGTGGTAACAGTGGGTCCAGGTTTGGCTGTGGTAAGGGTCTCTTTGGTCAGATCTGGTCCCAAAGATGTGTCCCATGTCCGGGAAGACTTAAAACCGTCTTGGTCATCTGCAGAGACGTGAAGAGACTTTGAGTTTCCACTCCTTCTTGTCCCCAAGGGCTCAGCCCAGCGTGACATTACCACGGCTTCTGATGACCCACTACTGAGCCTCCTCTAGGATCTGTGGTGCCACTCAGGATGCTCTTGACTCTCCAAAGCAAAAATTGTGACAAAACTTTCCAGGTCAGCCTGGGCTAGAGCAAGACCCTACCTTGAAAAAAAAAAAACCAAAAAAAAAAAAAAAAATTGTGACAAAACTACCTCACAGAGCCAGGTATGGTGGCATACTCCTTTAATCCCAGCACTTGGGAGGCAGAGGTAGGAGGATCACCATGAGTTCAAGGCCACCCTGAGACTACATAGTGAATGAATTCCAGGTCAGCCTGGGCTAGAGTGAGACTCTACCTCGAAAAACCAAAACAAACAAACAAACAAACAAACTACCTCACAGAGCTGCAGACATGGCTCAATGGTTAAGGCAAAGCCTAGCGACCTGGGTTCAATTCCCCAGTACCCACATAAAGCTAAACACATGCAGTGGCACATGCACCTGGAATTGGTTTGCAGTGTTACAGGCCTTGGTGCATACATTATCTCTCTCTATGCTTGCAAACAAATAAAAACTAAATAAGAAAAACTACCTCATAAAATGAAGGCATTTATATTTCAAATCCCTGAGGACCTTTGGCCCTACTTCTTTCTTCCCCAGGAGAGACCTCCCAAGTAACAATGAGCTGTGTGGAACTGGTTTTATTTTTTTCTTTTAAGTTTTATTTGAGAGAGTCAGAGAGAGAGAGAGAGACAGAATGAGCATGCCGGGGCCTCTAGCCACTGCAAATGAACTCCAGATGCATGTGCTCCCCTGTGCATCTGGCTTATGTGGGTCCTGGGAATTGAACCAGGGTCCTTTGGCTTTGCAGGTAAATGCCTTAACTGCTAAGCCATCTCTTCAGCCCCCCACTTTTTGGAGGCAGGTTCTCACTTTGCATCCAAGCTTGTCCTGAACTCACTATGCAACCTAGGCTGGCCTTGAACTCATGGCAGTCTTCCTGCCTCATAATCCCAATTGCTGAGATTACAAGTGTTAACCATGGCCAGGTGTGGTGGTGCACACCTTTAATCCCAGCACTCGGGAAGCAGAGGTAGGAAAATTGACATGTGTTTGTAGCACCATGAGATAACATAGTGAATTCCAGGTTAGCCTGGGCTAGAGTGAGACCCTGCCTCAAAAAACAAACAACAGCAAAAAATAAAATAAAATTCAAGTGTTAACCACCATGTTAAGCTGTCTAGAACATATTATTTTTCCCATTTTGGGGAGAAGGGCTGAATATTCTTGGAGATTTCATATATAATATAAAACCTTTGGGAGGTGCAAAACAAGATGGAGGCGTAGGAACCATGCCAAAGCAACAGCAAAAAAAACAGCAAAATAGATTCTTCTACTAAAAAGTGAGGTGTATAGTAAATTATCAACCACAGCAGAGAAGTAGGAGAGATCCAGGGCGTCTACACACAGAAGCGGGCAGAAGCGGCTCCAGCAGCGGCAGCACCAATTCCATGTGGCCGCAGCCGCCAGGCTCAGCCTGAGCTGCAGGATTTTAAAGCCAGGCGAGGGGATTCTCCACTCACACCAGCCTCCTCACAAACTCAAGAAACGTGGAAGGGAGGCGGCAGAGACCAGCGGAGCAGCTTGAGAGGAAGAGGATGGCGAGGACCACCAGGAAGACTTCAGCCACCATCCACGGCCTCCTCTCCCCCACTGCCAGCACAAGCACCAGCAAGCCCATCAGGATCACAGCAGATTACTCAACACAAACTTTAAAAGCCAGAAGGGCTTGGAGTGATGTATTCCAAGTTCTGAAAGATAACAATTGTCAACCAAGGTTACTTTATCCTGGAAAGCTATCCATCCAAACAGAGAAATAAGGATATTCCACAACAAACGCAGTCTAAAGGAATATTTGAAGACAAAACCAGCTCTACAGAAAATACTTGAAAGTGTCTCCATACTGAAGAGAAAGAAAAGCACACATAAAAGGAACCTAGAAAAAACAAACCATACTCAAATACTAGGTAATACAAGAGAGAAAAAGTGGGCTGGAGAAATGGCTTAGCAGTTAAGGTATTTGCCTATGAAGCCCAAGGACCCAAGTTTGATTCCTCAAGACCCACGTAAGCCAGATGCACTAGGGGGCACATGCCTCTGGAGTTCATTTGCAGTGGCTGGAGGCCCTGGCATGCCAATTCTCTTTCTCTTTGCCTCTTCCCCTCTCTCTCAAATAAATAAATAAATAAAATATTAAAAGCTGGGCGTGGTGGCATGTGCCTTTAATCCCAGCACTTGGGAGGCAGAGGTAGGAGGATCTCCATGAGTTCAAGGCCACCCTGAGACTACATAAGTGAGTTACAGGTCAGCCTGGGCTAGCGTGAAACCCTACCTCAAAACCACCCCCCCAAAAAAAAAAAACACGGGGCATAGTGGTTAAGATGCTTGCCTGTGAAGTCTAAGGACCCATGTTCAACTGTCCAGATCCCATGTAAGCCAGACACACAAGGTGATGCAAGTTCACACATGTGCACAAGATGTCGCAGGCATCTGTAGTTGGATTACAGTGGCTGGAGACCCTGGTGTGCCAATTGCCTCCCCATCCTCATGAAAAAAGGGCAGTCTATTGGGCTTGCCTCAAAAAAAAAAAAAAAAAAAAAAAAAAAGCTGGCCATGGTATCACACGCCTTTAATCCCAGCACTCCGGGAGGCAGAGGCAGGAGGATCGCCATGAATTTGAGGCCACCCTGAGACTACATAGTGAAATCCAGGTCAGCCTGGGCTAGAGTGAGACCCTATCTTGAGAAAGAAAGAAAGAAAAGAAAGAAAGAAAGAAAGAAAGAAAGAAAGAAAGAAAGAAAGAAAGAAAGAAAGAAAGAAAGAGGAAAGAAAGAAGAAAGAAAGAAAGAGAAAGAAAGAGAGAGAGAAAGAAAGAAGAAAGGAAGAAACAAACAAACAAAGAACAAAGAAACAGACACAAAGACAAAATCGGACTTAGAATCTCACCCACAAAAATCACAAAGTTAACAATGCCTGGAGCACCTGACCATTCCTACTTCACCCTCTGCCCTCCAAGGTCCTTTTCCTGCTCCCAGGGCTAGTCCAGGGCACTTTTTATTTTTTTGAGAGAGAGACAGAGAGCGAGAGGAAGACAGAGAGTGGGCATGCCATCAGCCTCTCAGCTGCTGTGATGAACTCACTTTTAAATCTAAAGAGGCATAAATTCTGTAAATTCTTGGTTAGGGACCTTGCTCATTTGGTACTCTTACGTGGCCGGCATGAAGCCCAGCACTGCGTACACCGTGTGTGGAGGTGGAGGCAGGAGGATCGGAACTTCAAGGTCATCCTCAGATGCATATTGAGTTTGAAGCTTGACTGAGTTACAGGGGTCCTTGTCTCCAAAAAGAAGAGGAAGAGGAGAAAGAAAGACAGAAGGAAAAAGAAGCTGAGCATGGTGGTGCACATCTTTAATCCCAGCACTCGGGAGGCAGAGGTAGGAGGATCACTCAGAGTTCAAGGCCACCCTGAGACTACATAGTGAGTTCCAGGTCAGCCTGGTCTAGAGGGAGACCCTACCTTGAAAAACCAAACAAAAAAAAAAAGGGAAAGAAAGAAAAAACAGGGCTGGAGAGATGGCTCAGTGGTTAAGGCACTTGCCTGCAGAGCCTAAGGACCCAGATTCAATTCCCCAGTACCCATGTAAGCCAGATGCACAAGGTGGTGCGTGTATATGGAGTTCCTTTGCAGTGGCTAGAGGCCCTGGCATGCCCATTCTCTCTCTTTCTCTCATAAATAAAAAAATATATTTTTTAAAAAAAACGTGAGGGGCTGGAGAGATGGCTTAGCAGTAAAGGTGCATGCCTGCAAAGCCTAAGGACCCAGGTTCGAATCTCCAGGTCCCACGTAAGCCAGATGTACAAGGTGACACATGCGTCTGGAGTTCGTTTGCAGTGCCTAGAGGCCCTGGCATGCCCATTCTCTCTCTCTCTCTGTCTCTAATAAATAAATAAAAATAAATCTTAAAAAAAATCAGTGAAAGACTGAAATAGAGTCTAATGTTGGCTCCCAAGTTTGAGTTGAGTTTCCTTGAGCTTCATGAATCCCATGCCCCATGTGAAAAATGGTATAGCAGCTCAACCCCAGTCACCCATTTGAAGGAATCATGCGTGTCTAGCACACAGCAAGCAAGCTCTCCTTGAGTTTTGCAACATCCCTGGTACCTGAAGTTGAAAGAGGCAAAAACATTGTTTTCTTTGCTACCGAAGATAGTAGTTTGTCACTTGTCTAGCACTGAGATTGCATGCGGAGCCGTCTTCACATTTCCTTTGCACCGTGTGTAATGATGCATTAACCCTACCAGGAGCGCCTCCACTGGGCGCTCGCTGCCTCTGACGGGGCCGGTGCCCTGCATTAGGTCGTTGCTGCCACCAGAGGGCGTGCCTGGTTAATAAGAAAACAACGAAGGCTCTGGAACCTTTGGCTACACCTGAACAAGGGACAGCACCTCTAGCTGCCAATTCCCTGTTCAAGCAACTTAATGGCAAGCCTTGATTTCCCCCTCCCCCTTTCCCACCTAAGTTAACGAGTCCCTGAGCCTGCTCCCTGGCCCCTCTCTACCCGTGACAAGGCTGGACCAAGTTGGCCAATCAGAATGCTCAGCGCGCCTGTGACGTCATCAGGCGCCAGGCAGAAGATTGGCTATCCTATAGTGCTGTTCACATGTGCATGCTGAGCGCCAGGTGGGGCGGAGGGAGCGGAGAGGGCGGGAAAATGAGAAGGAGCAGAAGCATCGTGTAGAGAGGCAGGAGATAGGAAAGGTGCAGGTATGGGAGGAAGGGAGGACAGAGGAGAAAATATGAGAAACTGCTGACTGGGAGAAAAAGTGAGAAGTAGAGATGATAAGAGTATGAAAATGGTAATAAAAGAAGAACCAGGAAGATAGGAGAAAGGAATTGACATGAAAACTGCAGTGAGTGTGGTGCACACCTGTAACCCTGGCACTGAATGGTAAGATCAGGAGTCCAAGGTCATCATGGACTACATAGTGAGTATGAAACCTGCCTGGGCTACATGAAACCCTGCCTCCCTGAAAAAAAAAGAAGAAAAAGGAAGGAAGGAGGGAGGGAGGAAGAGGGAGGAAAAAAGGAGAAAGAAATCAGAAACAGGGTGACAGGATGGAATTAAAAGAGAAAGATGGGGGAGGAGAGATGGCTTAGCAGTTAAGGTGCTTTCCTGCGAAATCTAAGGACCTATGTTTGATTCTCCAGGTCCCACATAAGCCAGACACACAAGGTGACACGAGCGCATAATGTACATGCACACAAGGTGGCACACACGTCTGGAGTTCAATTACAATGGCTACAGACCCTAGCACACCAATTTTCTCTCCCACACACTCTCTTCATTAAAAAAAAAAAAAAAAAGGCAAGTCTGTTAGGCTTGCCTCAAAAAAAAAAATATTTAAGGGCTGGAGAGATGGCTTAGCAGTTAAGGCACTTGTTTGTGAAGCCTAAGAACTCATGTTTGAATCCCTAGGTTTCACAGAAGCCAGACACATAATGATGCAAGTGCACAGTTGTACATGCACACAAGAGGGTGTGTGTGTCTGGAGTTTGTTTTAGCAGCTGAAGGTCCTGACATGCCGCCCCACCCCCACTCCGCCTCTCTCTCTCAAATGATTTTTTTTTTTTTTTTTTTTTTTTTGGTTTTTCGAGGTAGAGTCTTACTCTAGCTCAGGCTGACCTGAAATTCGCTATGTAGTCTCAGGGTGACCTCAAACTCACGGCCACCACACCCAGCTCTGGGTGTGGAGAGATAGCTCTGGGGCTGGAGAGATAGCTCAGTGGTTAAGGCATTTGCCTGAGAAGCCCAAAAACTCATGTTCAAATCTCCAGGTCCCACAGAAGCCAGACACTTAGTGATGTAAGTGTGCAATGTCACACATGTGCACAAGGGAATGCACGTGTCTGGAGTTCATTTGCAGCAGTTGAAGGCCCTGGCACACGCATTCTCTCTGACTCTCTCTCACAATTTTTTTTTTTAGAGAGACAAAGAGAAATAGAATGGGCACACCAGTGGCCTCTCAGCCACTGTGAATGAACTCCAGATGCGTGCACCCCCTTTGTGGGCAAGTGCGGCATTGCGTGCTTGTGTCACTTTGCATCTGAATAAACCTGGGAACTGGAGAATCAAACTGACATTTTTTTTTTTTTTTTTTTTGGTTTTTTGAGGTAGGGTCTCACTCTGGCTCAGGCTGACCTGGAATTCACTATGTAGTCTCAGGGTGGCCTCGAACTCTCAGCGATCCTCCTACCTCTGCCTCCCAAGTGCTGGGATTAAAGGCGTGCGCCACCATGCCCGGCCAAACTGACATTCTTAGGCTTAGCAGGCAGGCGCCTTAACCCACTAAGGCATCTCTCCAGTCCCAAATAAATTTTTTAAAAATATTTTTAAGGGCTGGAGAGATGGCTTAGCGGGTTAAGGCGCCTGCCTCCTAAGCCTAAGAACACCAGTTTCAATCTCCAGGTCCCACATTTAGCCACATGCAGTGATGCAAGGGCGCAATGCCGCACTTGACCACAAGGGGGCGCACGCATCTGGATTTCGTTCTCAGCAGCTGAGAGGCTGCTGGCACACCCATCTCTATCTGTCTTCCTCTCCCTCTGTCTGTCTCTCTCTCCAAAATATATATTTTTTAAAAGTTTTTTTTAAGAGAAAGATGGGGCTGGAGAGATGACTCAGTGGTTAAGATGCTTGCTTGCAAAGCCTAAGGACCCAGGTTCATTTCCCTAGTACACATGTAAGGCAGACACACATGGTGGCACATGCACCTGGAGTTCATTTGCAGTGGCTAGAGGCCCTGGAACACCCATTTTCTCTCTTTCTCAAATAGGGTTCAACTTCTCAGCACCCATGTAAAGCCATATGCAAAAGTGGTGCATGCATGTTGTGGTGGTTTGATTCGGGTGTCCCCCATAAACTTAGGTGTTCTGAATGCCAGGTTCCCAGCTGATGGAGATTTGGGAACTAACACCGCCTGGAGGCAGTGTATTGTGGGGGCCGGCTTATATAGCCAGCTTCCCCTTGCCAGTGTTTAGCACACTCTCCTGTTGCTATTTTCCACCTGATGTTGGTGAGGAAGTGATGTCCACCCTCTGCTCATGCTGTCATTTGCCTCTGCCATCATGGAGCTTCCCCTCAAGTCTGAAAGCCAAAATAAACCCTTTTTTCCCACAAGCTGCTCTTGGTCAGGTGATTTCTGCCAGCAATGCGAACCTGACTACAACACATGTGGAATTTGTTTGCAGTGGCAGGAGGCCCTACCACACTTATTCATATTCTCTCTCTCTCTCTCTCTCTCTCTCTCTCTCTCTCACACTTTTTCTTTCTGCTTGCAAATAATTAAGTAATTAAAAAGCCAGGCATGGTGGCATACACCTTTTAGATAATCAGGGTGAGAAATTGAAAAATAAAGTAACAAGAGAAAGAGACAAGTGGGGGAGGATGGAAAATAGAGTATAAGGGACCTGGAGAGATGGCTTAGTGGTTAAGTGCTTGCCTGTGAAGCCTGAGGACCCCCGTTCGAGGCTTGATTCCCCAGGATGCACGTAAGCCAGATGCACAAGGTGGTGCATGCATCTGGAGTCTGTTTGCAGTGGCTGGAAGCCCTGGCACATCCATTCTCTATCTATCTGCCTCTTTCTGTGTCTCTCTCAAATAAATTTTTAAAAACTAAACAAAAAAGAAAAAGAAAAAAGAAAATGGAGTGTAAAATAGGAATGTTGAAGAAATTGATAATGAAAGAAAAAGAATGTAAGCAACTGTGGAAAAAAAAAAAACAAAGAGAGATGCGTGCAGAGAGTCCTAGGAACAGGCTGTGAGGGAGAAAGCTGAGGAACAGCAAGAGAAGGGTAGTGGTGGCAGCAGAGGTGGACATGAGGCGAGAGAGAGGCCATGGAGCAGAAGGACACACAGCTGTGGTACAGGGGGCTGGGCAGGGTCATGGAGGGCAGGAGGTAGACCCTGTGCCCCTAGTGTCCCTGCCTGTGTCTGAGCCACTGCCTGACCAGGACCTGGTGTGAACGCCCAGAACAGGTAAGGTTTCGCTTGCTTTGCGGGAGCTGATGTGGGAACAACTTTGTGCTGACAGGGTGACCCTGGGCTCTGGGTTCTAGGGCATTCCCTCAGAAGCTCTGGATGAAGGGGCCCAGGCTGGTATAGTATGTCCACTTCTTGGTGGCCCTAGTGGTCTCAGGACTTGATGAACTTCTCTGATCTCTTAAAGTCACGCGCTATCACCTTATCTGGAGGAGAAAGGTTACTGTTGAGCCCAAGGAAGGAATATTTTTAGGGTATATGGAGACAGGGAAAGCTTGCTGAAGGTCTTAGAGGCTTAGGCCAGCTCACTTAGAGGGACCTTTCTGGATGGGTATGGAATCCCAGCACTTGGGAGGTGAAAACAGTAAGGTCTTCAAGGCCTGCTATAGATACCAGTCAAGTTTGACTCCTATCTCAACAATGTGAGACTTTGTCTCGGAAAGGTGGATGAGGGACTCAGCTGGTAGAATTCAGTCCCTAAGACTGCATAAAACCAGGTGTGAGGCCGGGCGTGGTGGTGCACGCCTTTAATCCCAGCACTCGGGAGGCAGAGGTAGGAGGATCGCCGAGAGTTCAAGGCCACCCTGAGACTACATAGTGAATTCCAGGTCAGCCTGGGCCAGAGTGAGACACTACCTTGAAAAACCAAAAAAAAAAAAAAAAAAAACCAGGTGTGGTGGTGCACACCTGTAATCCTAGTGCTTGAGAGATGGAGACGGGAGGATCAGGAGTTCAAGGTCATCCTTGGCTACCTACTGAGTTTCAAGCCAGCCTGGGCTAAATGAGACACTGTCTCCAAAAATGTGGAGAGGGGCTAGAGAGATGACTCAGTAGTTAAAGGCTTTTGTTTGCAACGGTTTCAGACCCAGGTTCAGTTCTCCACATAAACCTCTTTCTCTCTTTCTCTCTCTCTCATAAATAAATAAAATGTATATATATATGTGTGTGTGTGTATATATATATATACATATATAACTTATTTGAGAGAGATAGAGAAAGAGGCATATATAGAGAGTGGGCATGCCAAGGTGTCTGGCCACTGCAAATGAACTCCAGATTCATGTGCCACCTTGTGCACCTGACTTAGGTGGGTACTGGGGAATTGAACCTGGGTCCTTTGGCTTTGGAAGAAAGCACCTTAACCTGTAAGCCATCTCTCCAGCCCAATATGTGTTTTTTTTTTTATACAAGAGTGAGAGAGAGAGAGGGAAGGAGAGAGAGAATTGGTGCACCAGGGCCTCCAGCTACTGAAAATGAACTCCAGACTCTTGTGCACATGTGCAACCTTGCACACTTGTATCATTGTGCATCTGGCTTACGTGGGACCTTGAAAGTTGAGCCTGAATCATTAGGCTTTGCAGGCAAGGGCCTTAACCACTAAGGCATCTCTCCAGCCCTGTATATTTTTAAATTTTTTAAATTATTATTTTATTTATTTTTGGAGAGAGACACAGAGACAGAGAGGGAGAGGGAGACAGATAGAGATGGGCGTGCCCGCAGTGTCTCAGCTGCTGTGAACGAAATCCAGATGCGTGCGCCCCCTTGTGGTCAACTGTGGCATTGCGCCCTTGCGTCACTTTGCATCTGGCTAAACGTGGGACCTGGAGATTGGAACCAGCCTTCTTAGGCTTAGCAGGCAGGCGCCTTAACTGCTAAGCCATCTCTCCAGCCCCTGTATAATTTTTAAAAGACTTCTTTCCAGAACTCTGCAGGCATTTTTTCCCACCCTGTTAAGCCCCTCACCTGTGTCTGGAAGGCGCTGTGTCGTTGGGGAGTGCCTGGTGGTGCCCCAGGAGACAGTGTGCCCAGGCCCTGCTGTTCCAGCGGTTCCTTGGAGCAGGTCCTCTCCTGCAGTGGGGTCCCAGGTCCAGGGTGGATAATCATCATCATCTATATAGCCTGAGAAGAAATGGGACAGAAGTTGGCCTGCCTCCCTAGCGGAGGTCCTTGCTGCGCCTGGCCTCTTCCTTCCTGAAGCACTTCTCTTGTATCCACACCCTTTCTCCCTCTGCCTTCTTAGATGGCATGGCTGCTCTGTCCCACCCTGACTCCATTCCCGCAGCCCCCTCCTCTACTGTTTCCTGGTACCAGTGCAGGTGAGTCCCACGTCTTCCTCGTGGTCACAGTTGTGCTTCCCCCACATTCCCGAGGGACAGTCCATCAGTGAAGTCTCGCTTCCCTTACAGCCCATGTCATCCAACCAGATGGGCCCAGTCCCAGGGCCATAGTGGGTTTTGCCCACTCGTGGCCTGACCTTTCCACAGCCTAGTTCCCAGCAGGCCACAGTGGCATCCCGCAGGTCCCAGCTGTCATCACAGATTGTCCCCCAGCGGCCAGCGTGCCACACTTCTAGCCGGCCGGCACACCTGTTGGGCCCATCAGCCAGACGAACTCGGAAGGGACCTGGGGGGTGGACCTCAGGTCAGAAGAGGGGACTGCCTCCCTGATGTCCCTGTCCCCTTTCTCCTATAACTCACCTGTTTGCCCAGGACTGTCAGCAGTGGGGGAGGGGGACAGATCTATGGGTGACTCTGGAGAACCTTCTGGGCTCTCAGCAGATGGCTCCAGGGAGGTTTGAGGGATTTGCCTGATGGTGGCTTTGGAGGTCACTTCTTGGGGGCTTCGCGTGGAAGGCACTGCCGTTGTCTTTGAGGTCCACTCCCAGGGGACCCGAGGAGTCAGCCTGGTAGTAGTTTGTGAGGCCCATCTTTGGGGAGCCTCAGTGGTTGATCTTTTGGGTAACTCAGAGGTACGTGAGGTTAGTTCTGGGGGTCTTTGGGTGCCTGGTCCCCTGGGGCGTTTAGTCACTGGCATCGCAGGGGGTTGTGTGGTTGGTCTCCTTGCATTTTTGGTCATCCACTTCTTAGTGCTCTTGGGCACTTTACCCGGGGCCTTCGTGGTTCTCTCCAGCACACTGGAGGTCAGACTGGCAAAGGGCTTGGTGACCAGCTCTCCAGGGAGCCAGGCATCCTGGTCTCTACCCAGCCCAGGGAGCCAGCTCCAGCTGAAAGGGTCTGAGACAGTGTCCAGGCCAGGGGTCCCTGGGAAGCAGGTGGGGAGGAGACCTCATCAGGGTGAGATCATCTGTCCAGTCCCCTCCTTCTATCTAGCCAGCCACCTGGTCCCCATTCATTTGCTTAGCTACAAATATTTACTGTGTACTTCCTATAAGCCGCACAGTGTTAGACCCTGGCAGTACTGTGGTGAGCCAAACCACACTCTTTCCTGCCTTCTTGGCACTTATAATGTAGATATGACTGACCCCGTCCCCCTCTCCCTGTCCCCTCTGCACCTCCTCAGCCTCTGCTTCGAATCAGGGACTTGCTTCCTATGCTACCTCCTTTTCAATTTATTTATTTAAAAAATATTTTATTTATTTGAGAGAGATAACCCCACTCCTTGTACCTTTTCCATTGGCTTCATGTAACCTGTGTCCTTCCGCTGTGATGAAACACATCTCTGCTTATAATAGCCCTTCTCATTTTTGAGTCCATCTATAATGGGATTGAACCCAAGGGTGGATCTTGGGGACCTCCCAAGCTTTACCTCATCACATGAGTTTGCCACAGTTTGTACATCCCTTTCCCTCCAAGCACCATGGGCTTCTCAAAGACCAGGACCATGTGCATTCCATTTTAAGGATCCAGCGCCTAGCTCAGGGCCTCACTGGAGACCAGGCTTATGTAAATGTGGGGAAATGAGCACACAAACAGATGCTATGTCTGAGTTGGTCTTTCTTTCTTTCTTTCTTCCTTCCTTCCTTCCTTTCTTTCTTTCTTTCTTTCTTTTTTGAAGTAGGGTCTCACTCTAGCTCAGGCTGACCTGGAATTCACTATGTATTCTTAGAGTGGCCTTGAACTCGTGGCAATCCTCCTACCTCTACCTCCCAAGTGCTGGGATTAAAGGCGTGTGCCACCACACCCAGCTCTGAGTTGATTTTAACTAGCCCTCATATTGGCTTATCTGCTTTCAGTTCCTCTATGCCCACTTCCATCTTAGGGAGGATAAAGCTTCCACCATTATGGGAGATGTCTTTGGTTTCTGGAAGGAGCAAGGGATCTCTGGGTGTGTATCTCAGCCCTGTCACTTCGTTGTGGGACTGGAGGGAAATGACTAACCCTCTGTACCCAGCTTCCTCTTGGTGAATGTATTCAGGAGTATAATCCACCCACCTAGACTTATTAGGCAGTTTGAATGTGGTCCCATGTGCCGGGGCTGAGGACTCAGTCAAGCTAATACAGTGTGAGCTTCCATAGAGGCAGCATGGGCCTAGGGTTTCCTCACCTGTGCAGGTGACCCCGACATCCTCATTGTGAGCGCAGTTGTGCTTCCCCCAGGGTGCAGCAGGGCAGTCAGACAGCGAAGCCTCTGTCCCCACACAGCCCACATCATCCAGCCAGATGGGGCCCGCGCCCCAGCCAAAGCGGCCTGCTGCAGGGTCTAGCTGCCGGGGTCCCCCACAGCTCAGCTCCCGGCAGACCACAGCTGAGTCCCGCATGTCCCAGCTATCGTCGCACACTGTCCCCCAGCGCCCATCATGCCACACCTCCAGACGACCAGAGCACCTGCTAGGCCCAGACACCAGGCGCAGCTGGGGTGACCCTGGGATAGAAACAAAATGGAAAGAGTTAGCGTCGAAGAACCAGCCCTCTTATTCTTCCTCTCCCTGTCTATCTTCTTTAGCATGTATCCATCCATTCGTCTATACAGGCTCTCCTTCATTCATCCATCCTGCCTCCCAGACAGCAAGTATTTCTTGAGGCCTCTTGTGCCTTGGCCACAAGGGACAATACTAAAGAATTACCCTGTGATCTAGAAATTCTGCTATTAAGGATAAGCTCAGAGCTGGAGAGATGGCTTAGTGGTTAAGGCATTTGTCTGCAAAGCCTAAGGACCTGGATTCAATTCCCCAGTTCCCACGTAAGGCCAGATGCACAAAGTGGTACCTGCATCTGGAGTTTGTTTGCAGTGGCTAGGGGCCCTGGTGCGCCCATTCTCTCTCTCTCTCCCTGCCTCTTTCTCTCTCTCTCTGTCTGTTGCTCTCAAGTAAATAAAGTGAAATTAAAGAGAAACAAAAATAAACAAGTAGCCGGGCGTGGTGGCGCACGCCTTTAATCCCAGCACTCGGGAGGCAGAGGTAGGAGGATCGCCAAGAGTTCGAGGCCACCCTGAGGCTACATAGTGAATTCCAGGTCAGCCTGGACCAGAGTGAGACCCTACCTCGCAAAACCAAAAAAAAATAAAATAAAATAAAATAAACAAGTGTGATGCCAACAAATTGAAACGCTTAGCACAGCAAAGAAAACCATCAACAGAGGGAAAAGTCAACCTACAGAATGGGAGAAAATATGCCCACACCATAAGTTGGATATGTAGCTCAGTGGTAGAGCTCTTGCTTAGCATGTACAAGGTGGGAGTTTGCTCTCTACCCCAGCAAGAAAACAAAACCAAAATTTCCTACAGTGCTGGAACACTTGGTTAGCAGCATGAGAATGTGAGGGTTTTTAAAAATATTTATTTATTTATTTATTATTAAATATTTATTCTATAGGAGAAGAGAAATAGGCAGATAGATAAAGAGGGAGAGAGAGGGCTGGAGAAATGGCTTAGTGGTTAAGGCGCCTGCCTGCTAAGCCTAAGAATGCCAGTTCCAATCTCCAGGTCCCACCTTTAGCCAGATGCAAAGTGACACAAGGGCACAATGTTGCTCTTGCCCACAAGGGGGCGTACACATCTGGAGTTTGTTCACAGCAGCTGAGAGGCTGCTGGCACACCCATTCTCTCTCTGTCTTCCTCTCCCTCTCTCTCTCTCTGTCTCTCCCTGTGTCTCTCTTCAAAACCAAAAAAAAAAAAAAAGAGGAAGAGAGAGAGAGAATGGGTGCCCCAGGGCTTGTAGCCACTGCATACAAACTCCAGATGCATGCATCACCAAGTGAATCTGGCCTACATGGGTACTGGGAAATTGAACCTGGGTCCTTAGACTTTTCAAGCAAGTGCCTTAACTGTAAGCTATGTCTCCAGCCCCAAGAACATAAGCCAGACACACAAGGTGATGCAAGTTCACACATGTGCACAAGGTGTCACAGGCATCTGTAGTTGAGACTGCATAGTGAATTCCAGGTCAGCCTGGGCTAGAGCAAGACCCTACCTCAAAAAAATAAATATAGGGGCTAGAAAGATGGCTTAGCAGTTAAGGTGCCTGCCTGCCAAGCCTAAAAACGCCTGCTCAATTCTCTAGGTCCCATGTTTAGCCAGACGCAAGTGACGTAAGCACACAATGACACACTTGCCCACAAGGGGGTGCACGAGTCTGGAATTTGTCCACAGTGGCTGAGAGGCTGCTGGCGCGTCCATTCTCTCTCTCTCTCTGCCTCTTCTCTCTCTCTCTCTCTCTCTCTCTCTCTCTCTCTCTCTCTCTCTCTCTCTCTATATATATATATATATATATATATATATATATGATGTAAGAAACTCTTATAACTTAATAGCAAAAATATGAACAACTTTATTTAAGATGGGTTAAGGACTTGAGTAGGCATTTTCCCCAAGGGAATGAATAATTTTTTTAAAGAGACAGGACTATGTAATTCAGCACAGTGTAAGCAGCTACATTAAATCAAGCACAGTTCTTTTTAAGCAGGGGCTGGGGCAACTCTTTCTCATTCTCTTTCTCTCTTTTCTCTTGCCCTTTCTCTTTGTAAGAGGGTTCCCATGGGCCAGTCTCAGAGCCACGGGCACAGAGGGACTCACCAACTTCTGGCCCAGGCTCTGGAGGGGCAGAAGGAGAGGCTGGAGGAGGTGAACGGCCTGCTGAGCCTGGGATCCGGCTCTCTGTGGTGGACAGAGGCCTGGGGGCTGCCTCCCTGGGCGCTGAACTGTTGCTGTCCACTGCAGGAGCTGTGGGCTGCACATAACCCACAGGCATGCCTGGGATGGGAAAGAAGAGATTAGCATCACATCAAGAGCCACCCCCTGCAGACACAGCCTGAGCCTTCCACATCTCTGACCTGGGGGCCGAAGTCTAGGCAGAGAAAGTGTGAAGGGGCTGGAGCTTAGAAAGGTGACCCTTGAGAGGGCAAATTGCCTTCCACTGGGAGCAAGGAGGCAGGGACAATTGTGACGGGGCTGAGGCTCAACCTTTGCACTACTGGTATTCTCGGGTTGTGGGTGAGGCATCCTGCGCATTATGGGATGTTGAGCAGTGTCCTTGGTCTCAGCCCATTAAGGACCAGTAACATCTCTCCATCATGACCATCAAAAATCAGACAATATGAGCCAGGCATGGTGGCACACGCATTTAATCCCAGCACTCGGGAGGCAGAGGTAGGAGGATTGCCATGAGTTCAAGGCCCACCCTGAGACTACATAGTGAATTCCAGGTCAGCCTGAGCTAGAGTGAGACCCTACCTCAAAAAAAAAAAAAAAAATCAGACAATATGGGCTGGAGAAATGGCTTGATGGTTAAGGCACTTGCCTGCAAAGCCAAAGGACCCCAGTTTGACTCCCCAGGACCCACGTAAGCCAGATGCACAAGGTGCCACATGCATCTGGAGTTTGTTTGCAGTGGCTGGAGGCCCTGGAGCACCCATTCTCTCTCTCTCCCTGCCTATGTCTGTATCTCTCTCTCTCTCTCTCTCTCTCAAATAAAAAAAATAAAATATTTAAAAATCAGACAATAAAGCCAGACATTGGTGGCTCATGCCTTTAATCCCAGCACTCAGGAGGCACAGGTAGGGGGATTGCCATGAGTTCAAGGCCCACCCTGAGACTACATAGTGAATTCCAGGTCAGCCTGGGCTAGAGTAAGACTCTACCTTGAAAACCAAAAAAAAAAAAAAAAAAAGACAATAGGAGGGCATGGTGGAGCACGCCTTTAATCACAAGCCCTCAAGATTAAATTTGAAAAACACACACACAAAAAAATTCAAAACATAAAAAAAAAGTGAAGACTTGGCTTTCAACTTCAATCGGCCTGTCATGTGGAAACAGATGCTTTTAATGGCTCCTGAAGGTGCAATAAAGATCAGTAAAGAGAATTTTAAAGAAAAAAAAAAAGATTAAATTTGAGGCTGTGAGTTCAAGGCCACCCTGAAACTACATAGTGAATTCCAGGTCAGCCTGGGTTACAGCAAGGTCCTACCTCAGGAAAAAAAAAAAAAAAACACAGATAATACCTAATGTCCCCTAGAGAGACCAAGTTGTTGCCAGTTGACATGGACCAAGGTTGCTCATGTGAAAATAAGATGGGGAAAGTGAGGAGTTCACACAGAGGAAGTGAAGGACAATTCCACCCGGCTCCTTTCCCATCCAGTCCGGGTGCGCTGTCCCAGATTGCCTTGAGGTCCCCACTCACCGTCACACACGGCACCAGCATCCTCCCGATGGTGACAGTCATGCTGGCCCCAGGGCCTCGCCGGGCAGAATCGCAAAGCTGTCTCATTTCCCCGACAACGAAGATCATCCAGAATGATGGGGCCAGACCCCTCCCCAAAGAAGGCACCCCCTGGTGCGGCCAGCGCCCCCCCACAGCCTAGCTCCCTGCAGGCCACGGCAGCATCACGGAGATCCCAGGCGTCATCACACACTGACCCCCAGCGTCCACCATGCCAGACCTCTAGGCGGCCGGCACAGCCATGGGGGCCGTCAGCAAGGCGCAGCCTGGGTGCAGGACCTGGACAGAGTGGATGGAAGGACAGGAGGACAGTAAGCTAGGGTGAGTGTGCAACCATCAGGTAACTCTGATGGGAAGCTAGATCAAGTTGAGTTATAGGAACAAGAATGTCATGGGAAAGGAAAGGAAAGGAAAGGAAAGGAAAGGAAAGGAAAGGAAAGGAAAGGAAAGGAAAGGAAAGGAAAGAAAGGGAGATGGGGCTGGAGAGATGGCTTAGCAGTTAAGGCACTTGCCTGTGAAGCCTAAAGCCCCAGGTTTGATTCCCCAGTACCTACATAAGCCAGATGCACAAGGTGGTGCATGCATCTGGAGTTCCTTTGCAGTGGTTAGAGGCCCTGGCATGCCCATTCTCCCTCTTTCTACCTCTTTTTCAATCTCTCTCTCTAATATATATAGGTATATGTATGTGTGTGTGTGTGTGTGTGTGTGTGTGTGTATGTATGTATGTATTTGGGGCTGGGGAAGTGGCTTAGTGGTTAAGGTGCTTGCCTGCAAAGCCTAAAGACCCATGCTCGACTCTCCAGATCCCACGTAAGCCAGATACAAAAAGACGAGGCAAGCACAACGTCACACATGCCCACTAGGTGGCACAAGCATCTGGAGTTTGGTTGCAGTGGCTGAGGCCCTGGCGAGCCAATTCTGTCTCTCTCTCCCTTTATCTCTCTCTTTCTATACAATAAAAAAATAAAAGGAAGGCCGGGCATGGTGGCGCATGCCTTTAATCCCAGCACTTGGGAGGCAGAGGTAGAAGGATCATCGGGAGTTCAAGGCCACCCTGAGAATACAGAGTGAGTTCCAGGTCAGCCTGGGCTAGAGTGAGACCTTACCTCGAAAAACCAAAAATATAAATAAATAAATAAAAAGAGAGATAGAAAGAAGGGAAGAAAAGAAAGGGAGATGGCGAGAGAACAAAGGAAGACAGGGAAGAAGGGAGGCCCAGCTCTTTGACCCAGTTCCACGCTGAGAGAAATCTCAGCTAGCTAGTCACCATGCTGAGGTAGGAGTGTGACAGGCAGGTAAGGCTTTCTTGGGGGTGCCTTCACTCCACCTGTCTCTCTCCATACCCCTTCCTTCTTCCTTCCTCAGCTCCCTGACCCACAGAAACAAGAAACCTCAGGGAAGGGGGTGTGGACCAGCTGTCACATACGTGGAGCAAGCTGGGCTCCTTGCACTCTGACGCTACCTCCATCAAAGGGTGAGGAGACCTCATATGTGCAGGAGTCTCTCTCTCTCTCCCCCTCTCTCTCTCCTCTCTTCCTCCTCTTCTTTCTTCTTCCCTTTCTCACCCCATACCCTCTGGGCTTGTTGGTGAAAAGCAGGATGCAAGCCCAGTAGACACAGTTTGGAAGCTGTGTGCTGGTCCTCAGCCCCCCAGAGGCTCCTCCCTGCCCCTCCATGGCGGAGACACAAGCAGAAGCGCACATGCCAAAAGAAAGCCCAGGAAAGAGCTTGCGTTCACAGCGACAGAGTGAGGTTGCAGAGTGTCGGTTCTGACATCTCTGAAGTGTCTATGGAGCTCGCTGCCTGGGAGGTGGCCATTCACAGCCCTCTTTCTTCCCTCAAGGAACCGGACTCATGAGCTGGGGAGGTGGCTCAGCAGTTAAGATGCTTGCCTGACAACCCGGGTTCAACTGCCCAGTACCCATGTAAAGCCAAATGCACGTGTCTGGAACTCATTTGCAATGCTGGAGGCCCTGGTGCACCCATTCTCTCTCTATCTGCCTCTTTCTCTAATGATAAAATAAAATAAAATATTAAAAAATCAAAACAAGAACCAAGCTCAGCCAGCTGAGCCCAAGCCCCCACCCTGACCTGGCAGTTTCCCCAGAGAAGCAAGGAAGCAAGAGTAGAGAGAATAGGTGGAGGGACAGATCTGGCGTCAGACCTTGTGTGGCTTCCTAGAAGGGGACAGAGGGGACTAGGGTCTGAGGAAGGCAGAAGGGGGACAGCCCTCAGTCCTAGCACGCATACCAGTACAGACGAGTCCAGCATCCTCAGTGTGGTCACAGTTGCTCCGGCCCCACGGGCTTCGGGGACAGTCCCGGAGGGCCTGCTCTCCACCTCCACACCCCACATCATCCATCCACACAGGTCCTTCACCAGGCCCGAATCTAGCACCTCCGGGGGCGGCCAGCGCCCCACCGCAGCCCAGCTCCCGGCAGGCCACCGCAGCATCCCGAAGGTCCCATCCATCATCACATACGGTGCCCCAGCGCCCACCGTGCCAGACCTCCAAGCGACCAGCACAGCCATGGGGGCCTGAGACCAGGCGCAGGCGCTCTGAGTTGGGGGAGGGGACAGAGAGGTAAGGAGGGGGGCAGTGAGGGGCATGTCTGATGGGCTTCAACCTCCCTCTTCCTCATTTGTCCACCTGGAGAAACTAAGGCCCAGAGATGGCAGTGCCTAGGTCTACCTGCCATGATTGGAAAATGACAGAGCCCTTGGGTCTCCTGACAGAGCACAGGGTCAGGAAGAAGAGGGGTGGCCAGCCATGACTCCATATCCCAAGAGTGAGGGACACAGTGCACGCTGGAATCCTTGAAGCACCGTGTCAGAAGCTGGAAGGAAGTCTTGGGGTCCTCAGTTTAGCTGGGCCTAAGGTCTCTTAACACCCAGATTTGGGAGGGTGAGTGAGGCTTACCTTGGCGGGGGGCACCAGATGTTAATACAGGGGCCCGGGTAGACTTGGCCTGTTTGGGGGGCCGGGGACTCTTCTTGCGTGGGCCATTCTGAGAGCTCCCTCCTGGGTAGGGGGCTGGGAAGAAGACAGGTGATCAGGAGGTCAGGAGTTGAGCTGTCCATCTTTCCTGCCACCTGGTTGTCCATCTGAGGCTTCCACAGGGATGAAGGATTCCCAGGTGGCGGAGGGAAATAGCTCATGGGAAACCACCTGTGGCCTGGAAATCTTAATGCAAGATGTCCGTCTCTTACAGCGGAGACCACAGGGAGCTCACAGAGTGTGGAGTGGGCAGCCTGGTCCTCTGGGCTCACCGTGAGTCACAGGAGGCTCCTCAGAGCTAGGGCTCAGCTCCTCAGACAGCCCAGGCCACAGATCCTCATCCAGAGGGGATGTTGAGTCATCTCTAGAGTTAGCCACACGCTGACCTACAGGGCAGAAGGGCCAGAGCTGAGGAAGGTAAATGGAATAATAAAGAGGCCACTTGGTCTCTGGGACAGGGGTTGAAATGCCTGGGTTCTCAAGGGCACAGAAGCAAGTGACTGTACGCTAAGGGGACTCCAGAGGGAGGGGGACTGCTGACAATTGAGACTGGGGGCTGGGTTGCTGGACAGCTCACATTTACAGGAACTAAGGACTTGGAGCCCCTGGATCATCACCAGATGAGAAGCACAGGGCTCCTTACCTGCACAGACCACGCCTGCATCTTCCTCGTGAGAACAGATGTGGGCCTTCCAGCCCCGGTGGGGACAGAGACCCAGCTGCCCCTCGCTGCCCCGGCAGGCCAGCTCACTGAGCCACACAGGCCCTGCGCCCTCCCCAAAGAAGGCACCCCCGGGGGCAGCCAGCGCCCCACCGCAGCCCAGCACCCTGCAGGCCACCGCAGCATCCCGAAGGTCCCATCCATCATCGCACACGGTGCCCCAGCGTCCACCGTACCAGACCTCCAGGCGACCAGCACAGCCATGGGGGCCGTCAGCCAGGCGCAGGCGCTCTGAAGGGTGGAAGAAAAGCTGTGACCAACCCCTGGGTAGAGGCACTCAGGAGCTGGGAGCAGAGTGACCGGCAGAGCTAGCAGGCAGTCTTATAGGGTGCCACCAGGAAGCCAGCTGTCCTGCAAGCTAAGCCCTGAACCCAGAGTCCTACGTGCTCCAAGAGAAAGGCCTGAGAGAGACTCGAGGCCATTGCAGAGGTCAGAGGTCAGAGGTCAGAGTGGGGTGGCCAGGTACCAGGAGGAGGGTGAGATGAAGCCTGGGATGGGCAGGCGGGAGGCTTGGAACTGGGCGGAAACCAGATGCCAGGAGAGTGAGGGCACTTACCAGTAGCCTGGATCCCCACCAGTGCTGCTGCAAGGGAGGTCAGAGGGGACAAAATGAGGGGCAGGCCTAGAAGGGGGCATCCTTTCCTTAGTCCAGGCCCCAAGCTTGAGCACACCAAGACACACCCACACAGATTTCTAACACTTCTGAGCCAGAAACCCCATTGCTGGAAGTGGACTTTGGGTGGAGGCTAGCATAAGTTGCAGGTCCCTGAGGCGGGTGGAGCCCAGATGCCTGGCTCCTAAAGTCAAGGCTGGGGACCAGACTGGATGGCTGGGAGGAGAGGGATGATGCCCCCCTGCCCCCCCCCCACACTTCACAGATTCGAGGCTAGGGCACGCAGGGGGCAGGTCCCCTGAATTGTTAAGATGGGACAGGCTGAGTCCCTGAGGAATTAGGCAGGCAGCCAGATGTCACGGTGTTGCAGAGAACCAGGGAATGGAACAGGCTCCCCAGAAGTCTGAGCCCCGAAACTGGAAAAGCTAAGGGGTCAGAGGTGGAGGCCCAGGTACCCTGAGCCCGCCCCCCTCCCCAGGGAATGGATCACTCACCAAGGAGGCAGGCCAAGACCCTCATGTTTGCAGAATCCAGAGCAGGGGTCAGAGGTGAAAGGGGAAAGAGGGCAGGAGAGAGGCGGAGGAGGTGGCCAGGGAGGAAAAGAGGGAGGGAAGTGCCTGCACAGGCACCCTGGACAGTGAGGAGAGGAGGAGACGGTAGGGCTGGAGGCTTTGCCAGGAGGGAGAGAGGCTTCAGGGAGGCAGCAGGGGACAAGAGGGGGGAGGGGGCTGGCCGCAGCTGAGGCTGGGGAGGAGGGGTGCGGGCGGGCAGGCAGGAGGGAAGTGTCCAAGTGCAAACACCCACACGAAAGGAGGCGGCCAGGCAGGCTCCAGCCGTCCACGTGCTCAGGGATGCATAGAGGGATGGCAGACTCAAGGAAGGGACAGGCCCGGGTGCCCTGGGCACAGCAAGGATGGGGCACACCATCCTGCCTTCTCTTGTCCCGCGAGGGAAATGTGGCTGGGAGTGGGTAGACTTGGGACACTCCTGCAGTAGCAAGAGAGATCGCAGCCAGACCTTAGGAGGGACTTTCTGGATTAAGAGTCTGGGAAGCTCCTTTCTCCACAATCTGAATGTAAGCCCGAGCCCCTGTCTGAGGGAGGTGTGCCTGAACAGACAGTCTCACCAAAATGAAGTTATGAAGAATGGGGGGGGGAGCAGTAATCGAGGCTTGGATCTGGAATCCACACACATTGGGTCCATACCCACACACACACACACACCCCACCCTACCCGGCAGCTGTGAGGGGAAAAAATTCTGTAATAGGGAGCGTGACTCAGAAAGCCTGGCAGGGACTGGGGCTACCCGTGAGCTCACTGCTTCTCTTTCTCCCCCACCCCACTTGCCCAGCAATTAATGTCAACTCGGGAGAGGAGGAGCCAGACAGAAGGAGAAGGGCCAAGCGACTGGAAAAGACATCACCGAGGAGACGGGTTTACAGCAGTTTCAAGCTTTATTAACAAATGGTGTTAAAAAAAAAAAAATGGGCCTGGATGCCCTTTGCTTCCTCTACCTCCACCCACTCCCAGAAGGCTGGTCCCCTTGGGGGTACCATGCCACATTATGCTAATTCTTGGGGCAAATTCCCATATCCACTTTGCCCTCCCCACACAGAACTACGGCTTTGCAGACCTACTACCAGGGAGAGCTCTCAGTGCAGACAGAATCAGAAGCAGGGACTGGACAAATTGACCTCTGGTGGTCCCTGAGGGCCAAGACGGGGGGGAAAAGGATTCATTCCATGGTGAGTTCAGATATCATGCTGCACCCGGCAGACTGGCTGGTGAGTATGTGAGCCTCTTCCAGCACTTTACTACTGGCCTTGGTCCAGGCCCTGAGTGAACTGGAGAGACACACGGTAGGTGCTGGTTCCCGGTCATCTCCCCAGAAGGCGTGGCCTGCGGTCACAGGTCTTTGCTAAACTCTTTCACCAGCGTGTAGCCCATGCAGCCCCATCCCCCCTCAGCCTGGTAACCACAGCTCTCCAATAATCCTGCCACTCCCCAAGCAGCCACAGCCACAGGGACCACTAGCCGGGCCTGGGGCTCCCCCATGCCCCCGGCCCAGGCTCGAGCCCGGGCCTCTGCGAAAGCCAGTAGCCTCCTGCCCACACCTCTCCGGCGGTGCCAGCGAGAGACAGAGAGGCGGGTGACTCGAGCCCCATCTCCCGAGTTGGTGCCAGGGGCCAGGGCCAGGACTCCACACACGTCACCAGAGCCCCGTACTGCCACCCAGGGGCCCCCCAGGCCACCTGATGGAGGCAGGGAGCCCCACCGGGCTCGCAGGCCCAGCTTCAGAGCAGCCACAGCCAGGAACACGGGCAGCAGGAGTGCCAGAGCGAAAGAGGCCAAGACGAAGCGCAGGCCACTGCTGGCGGCGGCCAGGAGGAGAAGGGCCGGTGGGCGTGTCAGAGCATGGAGGGCCACTCGATTTTCTGTGTCCTTTATGCCAGCCTGTGGGTGAGGGTGGGATGGGGCTCAGCCATGCATCACATTGGAGCCCCATGACTAGAAGAGAAGACTGGAAGGACGGGCAGGGGAGATATTCAAATGGGAAGAGAAAGTCAAGTGATGAGGTGGTCCCGGTCTGGCACAGTCATTGTGAATGAATGAATGGATGAACGGATGGATGGACGGATGGATGGATGGACGGACGGACGAGTGATTTAGGAACTGTTGGAACAGCAAGTTCAGTGAAAGTGCCAGAGTGAGGGAGGTACCAGGGAAGCCAGAACAGAGTGGGGCAATTGAGGCTGTGGACTTTTCTCGGGATAGTCGGGTGGGAGCTAGACTGGTTAGCTGGGCTGCTAAATCGTGCAGACGAGGAAAGAGTTGGTGCTGTGGGCCGGCTGGGGTCACCAGGCCTGAGCACTTAGCTCCCCCTCCCCCACCAACCTGCTAAAAATCCATGGCAACTGAGGCACTGGACGGGAGGACCAAGCTGAAGTAGCTTAGGAGGGCCAGATCCCTTCCATGAGGCCCCGCTGGCTAGGAGGGCAGGTGGCAGGGGGGCGGCCCGAGACCCCGCTGGGCACATCCCCAAGCGGTGGCGTAGGCTCACTAGTGCCCCTGCCGGCCTCTCACCTTCAGTATCTCCAGCACCAGGGGCTTCTCATCTTCCCTCATCTCCCGCACGGACAGGTGACTGGGGGCCATGGTAGCCTCCAAGCCGCCGGCCCACCCCCGCCCCCCAGAAGGGAGCTGGCGTCGTGCACCTGGTGAAACAAGTAGGTCCAGCGTTAGGTGGGCACCTTTGTCTTGCAAGTCCGCGGAGGGGTGGGCTGCCGCGGCTAGGACTCTGGGGAGGGGTTGGGGCACACCTTGCATACCTAGAGACCCCTTAAAACCTCCACGCAGTGTTCAGAGACCTGCCTCTCCCCCCGCGGTGGACGGCCCTTCCCCGGGGCCCGCGATCGCCCCGCCCACGCCCCGACGCCCCGCCCCCCGCGTCCTAGGAGCGGGGCCCACGAGCACCTCCACGGGCCGCTGACAGCCCGGGACCAAGTGTGCGCGCGTGCTGGGGCGGGGGGGGGGAGCAGGGGCGGAGCGGGGTCGGAGGCGGAAGTGACGCGCGCGGGGAGGGGCCTTAGCAACTGTTGCCAAGCTTCTCGGGCGGCGGAGGGGGGAGGGGAAGGGGGAGGGGCGGGGAGAGGACGGAGTCGCGCAGCAGCGACCCTGCAGGAGGCGGGTGGGAGGTGACCTGTCCGAGCCCGGGAGGGGGGGCGGCGCGGGGAATGGGACGGACGCTGGAGGCCTGGGGGAGGGGAGGAGGAGGAGGGAGAGCGACTCACGCGGCCCGCCGAGGGCTGGCGCGACTCCCTTCCCGGCCCTCGCCGTTCCTAAGCGACCGGAGCGGCTGGAGGAGGAGGCGGCGGCGGCGATGCGATGGAATCCAGCCTCATTGGCGCCCGGGCCTTCGCGGGAGGAGTCAGGATGGTGGGCGGGCGGGGGGCGCGAGCTAGCATCCTCATTCCCAGGGACCTCGACCTCGGACCCCCGTGGGGCCCCGGATGGTAGTGTCCTTCGCGTTAAAAATCTTCCCCCACCCACTTTTCAGATGGGGGGTACAGGGTGACTTACAAGTTGCAGAACCAGGATTCTGACTCCAGGGGCCCCCTACTATAGTGACCAATACATCACACACACCCCTCTAAAGGGCAGGGGAGGGGAGTCCTGCATAGGAGCAGCTAGCCCCAAGACACAAAGCAAGAGTCAAGATTCCCAACTCCCGACAGGAGTGAGGACCATGACTCCCTCTCACATCCCTCCAAGAAAACAAGACGAAGAGATTCTGAGTCTTTATTAGTAAGCCCAGCCAGCAGCGCTCCCTTCCCTCTGGAGCTGACCCCAGCCCTGCTGAGGGCAGCGAGTAGGGGTCCGAGTGGGGCAGACACTAGTACCAGTGGGTCTCCTCAAAATGTATGTACCAGCTGGACTGCCGGCAAAGTCTGAACGATCTGAATGGAAGGCAGGCCTTGGGAAGCCATGATCCCGGGTCCAGCTCCAGCAGGGACTACTTGTACCATCTGGGAAGTGGGAGCCACAGGCATCCCGGCGGGGACCGAAACCGGGGCAGGTTGCGGTGGGGCCAGGAGTTGCAGCGTGGCTGTGCCTCCGCCAACGCTGCTGTTTTCCAGCAGTTCAGTGGCTGGGGCACTGCGAATAATGAGGAGTTTCTGTCCCGGTGGGCCCGGGGCAGGTGGCTCGGTCAGCCCAGGGGAAAGTGTTTCCACCTCCTGCACACAGAGCCGCGTCTGCTCCCCGTCAGCTCCGCTCAGCACCAGCACACTCTGCAACCCCTCATCCGTCTGCACTGTCTCAAAGACGACGTCCTGGACCACACCAGTGCTGGCTTCACCGTCTCCTGCCTCCCCAGTGCCTGAGCCTGTGAGCAACTCTTCAGCTGCCCCACTCTGAACAACCAGCAAGTTGGGGGCCTCAGTAGTCACAGCTCCCGTACTGGAATTGGAGATCTGGCCTGCCAGAGGCTGGAGCTGGACCGTGGTCACTTCCTGTGCAGGCTGGAGCTGGACCGTAGTCACTTCCTGGGCCGGCTGGAGCTGGACCGTGGTCACTTCCTGGGCCGGCTGGAGCTGGACCCCACTCACTTCCTGTGGCCCTGCCTCCCCACTCCCTACATTCTGCAGAACTATGAGACTCTGCCCGCTCCCGCTGACCCCTGTGCTACCTCCTCCCTGCGCACCCAGACCCCCGGGGCCTGGCAACCAAACTACCCCTGGCCCCTGGGCAGCTTTCCCCACTGCCCGAGGGCCCTGTCTTGCGCCACTACCTGCACTCCCAGCATTGGAGGGAGGCAACAGGATGAGCTTAGGGGGTGCAGGTGGAGGTGGAGGGGTAGGTGGCTGGACACTGCTGGGGATCAGCTGGAGGCCCTGGGCAGTCTGCACCAGGAGAAACGTCTGGGAGTTGGGGGCGGCTGGGCCTGGGGGTGGGGCCTGGGCTGTGCCCCCGGCCACCTCAAGGGAGAGTGTGGCCTGTAGGTGGGGGAGAACATGGACATCTTGGGTGGCCAGCGGAGCTGGAGCAGCGGCCAGTGGGGCAGGGACCTGGGGTGCAGTGGCGGGCGCGGTGGTTGAAGGAGTGGCCGGGGTGTGCGTCCTCAGATGTCGCTGCAGGTAGGCGGCCATGACGAAGCCGCGCCCGCAGATGGGGCAGGTGAAGGGGCGCTCGGCCGAATGGGTGCGCTGGTGCAACAACAGGTTGGAGGAGTGGGTGAAGGTCTTGGGGCAGAGCGGGCAGCGGAAGGGCCGCTCGCCCGTGTGCACGCGCTGGTGCTGCCGCAGGTTGGAGGTCTGGGCGAAGCTCTTGCCGCACACGCCGCAGGCATGGGGCCGCTCGCCGGTGTGCACGTGACGGTGGCGCCGCAGGCACGACGTGTTGCGGAAGGCTTTGCCGCACTCCCCGCAGGCGTAGGGCCGCTCACCCGAGTGCAGCCGCAGGTGGTACTGGTAGTGCGAAGACCACTTGAAGGTGAGGCCGCACTGGCCGCACGTGAAGGCCCGCAGGCCCGTGTGCACGCGCTGGTGGATGGCCAGCAGCGAGGAGCGCTTGAAGGCCTTGCCGCACTCGCCGCACTGGTAGGGCCGCTCGCCCGTGTGGTCCCGCAGGTGGTAGCGCAGTCCCGAGGAACCCTTGAAGGCCTTGCCGCACTCGGCACATTTGTAGGGCCGTTCTGCAGACACCGGGGCCGGCGCAGGCGGAGGCGGGGCAGCCGCGGCTGGGGCCAGGGGCTCCTGAGGACAGGTGACCTCGGCGGCCTCAGCTTGCGGGGGTGGGCGCCCAGCCGCCGCTTCCTCCACGTGGCACTGCTGGTGAGCCAGCAGACTGGCCAGATGCGGGAAGGCGCCATCGCAGCTCCCGCAGCGAAAGGCCTGCCCACCAGAGGCCCCGTGGCTGTGCTGGTGGCGGGACAGGCCGGCCACAGTCCGGAAGGACTTCCCGCAGGGAAGGCAAGCAAAGCTGGGGGGGCCCTCGGTGGCAGGAGGGGGCTGCGGCAGAGGGGACGTCGGGGACAGTGCCGCTGGGGGATCGGATGGGGACGTCTGGGCAGGTGCTTCCTGGGTTTGAGGAGCAGCGGGGGGCCCAGGGCACGGTTGGTGCTCCATGAGCAGCTCCTCGCTGCCGAAGCCCTGCTCGCAGCCCTCGCAGCGGTACACTAGCTCCACTGTGGTCTCCGCCGCCGCTAGAAAGAGCTCGGGCACCACGGGCGGGGGCGGAGGAGCGGCGGGCGCAGGTGGGCTGCCGGGCTGCAGGTGCCCCTGCAGGTAGGCCTCCGCCACCAACACTTTGCCGCCACCGCTGGGCTCCGGAGCTGCGGGGGGTGGGGCCGCATGGCTAGGGGAGGGGCCCGGGGCGGAGGCGGGCCCGTGGGTGCGCTGGTGCAGCAGCAGGTTGGAGGAGTGGGTGAAGGTCTTGGGGCAGAGCGGGCAGCGGAAGGGCCGCTCGCCCGTGTGCACGCGCTGGTGCTGCCGCAGGTTGGTGCTCTGCGTGAAACTCTTGCCGCACACGCCACAGGTGTAAGGTCGCTCCCCAGTGTGCACGTGACGGTGGCGGCGCAAGCTGGATGAGTTCTTGAAGGCCTTGGGGCAGTCGGGGCACGGGTAGGGCCGCTCGCCAGTGTGCTGCCGCAGGTGGTACTGGTAGTGCGACGACCACTTGAAAGCCAGGCCACACTGGCCGCAGGTGAAGGCCCGCAGGCCCGTGTGCACGCTGCGGTGGATCTGCAGCAGCGAGGAGCGCTTGAAGGCCTTGGGGCAATCGGGACACTGGTACGGCCGCTCGCCCGTGTGGCCCCGCTGGTGGTAGAGCAGGGCCGAGGAGCCCTTGAAGGCCTTGGGGCAGTCTGGACACTTGTAGGGCCGTTCGCCCGTATGTGTGCGCTGGTGATGCAGGAGCCTAGATGACCACCGGAAAGACTTGCCGCACTCCCCGCACTCATACTGGGCGGATGGGGTGGGGGCAGCAGGGCCTGGCTTTTCCCCAGCCCCCTCCATGGTAGATGCAGGTGCCATGTCCACGTGAGAGCCGACCATCACACCTGGTGGAAAGATTCTGATCAGCGTGGGCCAGTGCTGGCTCATTAAGGGACAGAGGCAGGTTCCTTGAATCCGCCACAATGCAAGGAACTGCCTTAGGGTTTCCTAGACTGAGGGAGGAACAAGGACATGCCTGAGATGCCAATTTGTGGGTTTTCAAATACAAACTTCCCAGCAAATTGGAACAACTTGGTCACTTCCATAAGATAAGATACATGGAGACAGGGGATGAGCCTGGCCTTCAAGACTACACAGGCTCCATCATCTGAAGCTGGACAGTGCCCTTGACGAAGGTGCCTTGGCTTGTAGCCTCTGCTATCAAGATCCTCAACATCCTAAATGGAAACCTGTGCAGCGATCTGAGCCTCAAGCTTCCTTCTGCACCACCCCTCAGCCTTCTAGTTCACCCCCTCTTGGTTCCCCAAATCTTTAGACCATCAGAGCTATGATTCCTTGTTCCTGAAGTACTTGCATCCTCCACCCACACCACTTCCAGCAGAGCCTTGCCTAAGTGCTGCAGGACACCATTATAGTCACTGCTTTACACATCCCAGTCACTGCCCGGCCTGTCTCACGGAGCCCTGCACTACATCCCACACTCCTGGTCATCACTTAGCTTGAGTCTTTCCTCCTGAAAGCCCCACAGCCTTCTCTCCCTTCCCCGATCTTAGCACGTGATCTTGCTATGCATCATGCCAGTCACTAAAACACTAAAATCAATCAACAGAATGTTCTTATGTGCCAGTCACCACACCAGAGGATCCCAACTGAGGCAACTGTCTCCCTTCCCAGAGGACATCTGTGATACATGGAGACACCGTTGCTCGTCCATCAACTGGAAGGGTACCGCTCTCTCAGCACCCTACACTGCACAAGATAAGCCCCAAAAGAAGGATTCAGGTGGATGGGCGTGGTGGTGCACACCTTTAATCCCAGCATTTGAGAGGCAGAAGTAGGAGGATCACTGTGAGTTCAAGGCCACCCTGAGACTACAGAGTGAAATCCAGGTCAGCATGGGCTACAGCAATACCCTATGTCAGTGCCAGGGATGGGATGCCTTCCAGTGAGTTGTTGGCCAGAGAGGTCACTGATGCCCCCAAAACACTACAGGCCATTACTGAGGCCCTTGGTTTCCCACCAGGAATATATGGTGAGACCCTATTGCTGAAGACCACATACTTGGGCTGCAAGGTCACTGAGAAATCCTGATAAAGCTGAGCTGAAAGCCTCCTCATGTGGACCAGCTGACAGAAAGCTGGAAAAAGCTATGCTGCATGCAGGTCAATGGAAGAGAAAAAACACCAGTGAAGGTACTCAACAGTGGACACTGCAAGCTTTAAATTTGGCCAGCCAGGCCAAATGAGCCAATGGGTGCAATAGTGGCATGTCTGTTATGGGGGAAACCAACCACTCTCTAACTAAACTGCAGGCCCACTCCATGGGAGGGAATACATCCCTGATACTGAAAACCTAAAACAGGGGTAATCATGAGTTCTAGGGGTGTAATGTCTACTGGTGTCATGCTAAATGTATATACTATGCTCACCAAACTGCCCAGTAAGCACTTCTCTTAATGTTCATACCCATATATTAATGCTACTTTTTTTTTCTGCAGAGTTTATTGAATTTTTAACTGGATGAAATCAATGCTACTCTTAATTTTGGTTAGAGAAGCTTCTCTTTTCAGATGGCAGTGACCTTGGGATGATTCAGAAGGCATCATGGAGCTGAGAAGGGACAGAGGAGTGCTCAGCACTGAAATATCTCTAACACACATTCCAAGGCTCAGGGTCCATTGCAGAAGAGGTGGCGGAAAGAATGTAAGAGCCAAAGGAAGAGTAGGACTCCTTACAACGTGCTCCTCCAGACACAAAATGGCCTGGATATCCATGACCTCACAGTGCCTGACACTACCTACACAAGGCTGTCATAATAGGAGGAAAAGATCATGACATCAAACTGAAAAGAGAGACTGATTGAGAGGGGGAGGGGATATGATGGAGAGTGGAGTTTCAAAGGGGAAAGTGGGGGGAGGGAGGGAAGTACCATGGGATATTCTCTATAATTATGGAAGTTGTCAAAAAAATTAAAATTAAAACAAAAAAAGACAAAGCAAAAAAAAAAAAAAAAAAAAAAAGAAGGATCCAATATAAAATGTCAGCAGTGTTTGGCTGAAATTCATAGTCCCTTCCCACAACTTCCCTGTGCAGTGACTTTTGACCTCCCACAACATTCTCCAGTTTTCTTCTCTGCGGGGCCCTTCTCAGCAACAAACCAACATTTTAAAGAATCAAAACACCCTCATTCTCATTATTTTTCCCTCCAGACTTGGCCTTGCTTCTCTCTACCCCTTCGTGGCTCAAGATCAACCTACATCTTCCCCTTTCAAACCACTTCAGTCACCCTGGTGCCCCCAAATTCATGATACCTGATGTCAACCCCAAGACCTCTGTCCTCGGTGGCTTCAGCAGTCACTCCTTCCTTCAGCCTTTGTCCCCTGGCTTCAGGATGACTGGTTCTCCTATTCAACCTCTTGTGTTGGGAGAGCCCGGGTGTGGTAAAGCCTCACTTCTCTTCTGTCTGCCCTCTCTTGAGGGTGCCCCCTCTCAGAATTGATATCCTATAAACTCAGGACTCCAAAAGTGTCGTGGGGTGTGGCAGCACACACCTGTAAACCCAGCACTTGGGATGCTGAGGCAGGAGGTTCAGGAGTTCCAGGCTAGTCTTAGCTACACAGCAAATTTAATATCAGCCTGGGATACATTAGATCCAGTCTTTAAAAAAAACAAGCAAACAGGGCTGGAGAGATGGCTTAGCAGTTAAGGCACTTGCCTGCAAAGCCTAAGGACCCAGGTTCAAGTGTCCAGATCCCACATAAGCCAGATGCACAAAGGTGAGGCAAGCCCAAGGTCACACATGCCCACTAGGTGGTGCAAGTGTCTAGAATTTGATTTCAGTGACTGAGGCCCTGGTGCACCAATTCTCTCTCTCACTCACTTAAAAAAAAAAAAAAAAAGCAAATAAATGTATCTCAACCTAAGACTACCTGCTCCATGTGCCTGGTACCCTGTGTCATGTGGGCATCTAGAAAGGTAACTCGAACTTGACAGTGGTGGTTTGAATGTAAAATTTCCCATCACAGCCTCAAGTGTTTGTCATGAAGCTTTCCAGTCCCCAGCTGTTGGAGCATTTGGGAGGTGGAGCCTTGCTGGAGGTGTGTCCCTGGGGACAGGCACTAAGTGTGCAGAGCTAGCTCACTCACACTACTTCCTTTCCTGCTATTTGCTGTCTGCCCTACAATGCTTTTCTTTTTTAAAAATATATTATTTATTTAGTTAGTTATTTTGAAAGAGAGAATGTGGGCACACCAGGGCCTCTAGTCACTGCAAGCAAACTTATGCGCCACCTTGTGCATCTGGCTTATGTGGGTTCTGGGGAATCAAACCTGGGTTCTTAGGCTTTGCAGGCAAGCACCTTAACCACTAAGCCATCTCTCCAGCCCTCTACCATGCTTTTCTACCCCATGATGAAACTCCCCCTCGAAATCATAAGCCTGAAGTAAATCCTTTCCTCCCATAAGCTGCTTCTGGTCAGGCATTTTGCCCCAGATACAAGAAGAGAACTGCTACACATGACCAAATCCATTAGTTATTTGCTTCTATGTCCCCCTAGCAAAAACTAGAAAGTAAAAACCCAACTCAATCCATAGTCTTTTCTGAAAGAAGAGTTCTTTGGGGCTGGAGAGATGGCTCAGCAGTTAAGGCACTCACCTACAAAACCTAACGACTTGGGTTCAATTCCCCAGTACCCACGTAGAGCCAGATGCATGCATCTGGAATTTGTTTCAGTGGCCAGAGGCCCTGGCATGCCCATTCTGTCTCTCCATCTTTCTCACTCTCTCTCTGATTATAAATAAATTAAAAAGAGAGTTCTTGGGCTGGAGAGATGGCTCACCAACTAAATCATTTGCTTGCAATGCTTAATGACCCAAGTTCAATCCCCAGGACCTACATAAAGCCAGATGCACAGTGGCGCATGCATCTGGAGTTCATTTGCAGTGGCTAGAGGCCCTGGCACACCAATTCTGTCTGTCTCTCTCTCTCTCTCTCTCTCTCTCTCTCTGCTTGCAAATAAATTTTTTTTTGTTTTTTTTTGTTTTTGTTTTTGTTTTTCGAGGTAGGTTCTCACTCTTGCCCAGGCTGACCTGGAATTCACTCTGTATTCTCAGGGTGGCCTTGAACTCATGGCGATCCTCCTACCTCTGCCTCCCAAATGCTGGGATTAAAGGCGTGCGCCACCACCCCCAGCTGTATAAATATTTTTTTTAAAAAAAAGAGTTCTTGGGCTGGAGAGATGGCTTAGCGGTTAAACGCTTGCCTATGAAGCCTAAGGACCCCGGTTCGAGGCTCGATTCTCCAGGACCCACATAAGCCAGATGCACAAGGGGGTGCACGCATCTGGAGTTTGTTTGCAGTGGCTGGAGGCCCTGGTGCGCCCATTCTCTCTCTCTCTCTCTCTCTCTCTCTCTCTCTCTACCTGCATATTTCTGTATCTCTCTCAAATAAATACATAAAAAATAAAATATTTAAAAAAAAAAAAAGAGTTCTTGAGCCAGGCGTGATAGTGTACACCTTTAATGCCAGCACTTGGGAAGCAGAGGTAGGAGGATTGCCGAAAGTTCGAGGCCACCCAGACAATACAGAGTGAATTCCAGGTCAGCCTGAGCTAGAGCAAGACCCTACCTTGAAGACAAAAAAAAAAAAAAAAAAAAAAAAAAAAAAGAGTTCTTTAGGGGGCTGGAGAGATGGCTTAGCAGTTAAGGCATTTGCCTGCAAAGCCAAAGGACCCAGGTTCAATTCCCCAGGACCCACATAAACCAGATGCACAAGGTGGCACCCACTCTTTCTCCAATGCCCCTTTCCTCATTAAATAAATAAAAATAAGTATAAAAAAAGAGTTCTCTGTATCTGTGTATCTATGTGTGTGGGCACAAGTGTGCATATTGGTGCAGGTGGAGACCAGAGACTGACATCGGGTGTCTTCCTCAGTCACTGTCCACCTTAGTTTTTTTTTTTTTTTTTTTTTTTTTTTTTTTTCGAGGTAGAGTCTCACTCTAGTTCAGGCTTACCTGGAATTCACAGTCTCAGGGTGGCCTCGAACTCAATCCTCCTACCTCTGCCTCCCGAGTGCTGGGATTAAAGGCGTGAGCCACCACGCCCGGCTCACCTTAGTTTTTGAGACCAGAGTCTCTAATTGAACCTGGAGCTCACTTGGAGTTCAGCCAGACCAGCTAGCCAGTAAGACCCAGGAGTCCTCCTGTCTCCGCCTCCCCAGGTGTGCACTAGCATTTTATGTGGGCTCTGGGGAATTCAAACTCAGTAAGGGGTCCTTGCGCTTGTGCAGCAAACACTTTTCCTACTGAGCCATGGTCCTAGCCTTGAAAATAAGAGTTCTTCCTCTGGCCAAAGGCTTGGCTCCTCTCCCCTCCTCTTTCACTCTGTCAGCAGAATCCTTTGTTCCAGTCAGAAGGGAGCCATTCTCACGGGACTTCACCTCTGTCCAAGGGACTGCCACAGCCCTCCTGGGCAGCTACAGTGTCCTCCTAACCCAGCTCCATAGTCTACACTTCCTTCCCTATCCTAGTCTGTCCCCAGCATGGCAGCTACAGGGACCATTCTGCAGAAGAGAGGGCATTTCATGCCTCTGCTCAAATACTTTCCACAAGCAGGGCATGGTGGTGCTCACATTCAGGAGGCAAAGACATGAGGATGTTAAGTTCAAGGCTAGCCGGGGTGACTGCAGATCCCTTAACAGAACAAAAAACAAGCGCCCTGCTGACTTTCCACAGCCTTTCCCCCTCCTGTTGGCCTCCTGCCCCTCATGTCACTCTGGCCTCTCAGCAAGCTGCAAGGAATGCTACCTTGGGACCCCTGCAACATCTACCTCCGTGTCTCACTGTGGTGCCCTCAGTAACAACTCCTAGGAACACCCTATTAAAATCTATAATCCCGGGCTGAGGAGATGGCTTAGCAGTAAAGCACTTGCTTTCAAAGCCTGAAGCCTGCGTTTGATTCTCCAGCACCCACATAAAAGCAAGATGCCCAAAATGGCACATGCAGCTGGAGTTTGTCTGCAGCAGCAAGAGGTCCTGGGGCACCCATTCTCACATTCTCTCTCTCTCCAATAAAGAATATTTTAAAAAAGAAAAATAGGGGCTGGGAAGAAGGCTTAGCAGTTAAGGGGACCTGCCTGCAAAGCCTGAAGGCCTAGGTTTGATTCCCCAGTATCCACATAAAGCCAGATGCACATGCATCTAGAGTTTGTTTGCAGTGGCAAGAGGCCCTGGTACACCCATGCTCACACTCTCTGCCTTTTTCTCCTTGTCTCTGTCAAATAAATAAATATAAATTTCTCTGCTGGACACTCTTTTAATTCCAGCACTCAGGAGGCAGAGATAGGAGGATCATGGCGAGTTCAAGGCCACCCTGAGACTACATAGTGAATTCCAGGTGAGCCTACGTTAGAGTGAGACTCTACCTCAAAAACCAAATTATATATATATATTTTTTAAGTCCACAATCCCTTTCACTACACCCCATTCTCTCCCCTTACCTCACATTTCCCCTTCTCCATAGTGTTTATCGCCTTGTTAGTACAATAGACCCAGGGTTTCTCAAGCTCAGCAGTACAGAGATTTGGAGGCGGCCCATTCTTTTTATCAGAGGGTTATCCCGTGCACTGATGGATGTTTGTCAGCATAAGTGAACCCAACCCACTAGATGCCAGGGGCAACCACACCCCTACCAGTGTGAACACCAAAATGGTGCCAGTCTGACCCTTCCCTATGAAGTCGTCTTCTACACTGTTTACAGAGCTCCCTCCTGCACAAGTCTTTGCTGCAATGTCACCCTGGGGAAAAGCATCATCACATACTCCACGTGCTGCTTCCTGCTTTATTCTGCCTAATGTTAAAACCATGAAAATAGAGACCTCTGTATTGTTCACCATTGTCTGCCAGCGACTACCAGAACACCTCAGTAAACAAAGTTTGAATGAACAGAAGCTGAGCACAAGTATTTCCCTTTTAAAAGACGGACGTTCCCTTTAACATGTAAGCAGGCCCTCTTAAGAGACTAAGGGGCCCAAGAAGTTGCACGTGGCTTTTTGAAGCCAGGGCATCGCCCTAAACCTAAGATGACCATGCTCTGAAGGAGCAGGGACCCATCTTAGCAGACAGCGTCCCCTTTAAAAAGTCTGACCACGCCCATTGAGCAGGTGGCCTTTTGGATGCCCATAGGCATACCCATCTCCACCTTTGTTCCGGTATTCTAGCAATCGCTTTGAAGCAGCTAGGATTAGGGAATTTTTCCTACTCTGTCACTGGCCTTTTAAGGAGGATAATCCCTTTTTAAGAGGAAAGAAACAAAACACACAGCTAAACGTAGCCCCTTGCCCTTTAAGAGGGCGGAGCCGGCCTAACGGGGGAGAGGTGGCGGAAAAAAAGCCGGAGGCGAAGTAACGACCTTCCCTTTAAGGCGCCCCTTCCGGTTTCACGCTCGCAGTTTCCCAAATGACTCCGCCCCCTGCCCCTCCCCCATCCCGCCCTCCGGTCTCTCACCTGCGGAACCGGTCTTGGGGGGGGACGGAGGAGAGTCCCTGGACTTCCCCGAGGGGTGCCGACGGGCAGGGGGGACCCGGCACGGTGCTGCAAGAGCTGGGGGCCCGGGAGGGGGCGGGGGCGCGCTCCCTCCCGACGGCCCCCGGCACGAGGCACCCAACCTTTATCGGCGGCCTCTCGCGCACACAAACCCCCGGCGCCGCCGTCGTGCGTCATGACGCAATGCGCCGCTCCCGCCCCGGCCACGCCTACAGGCTGGGGTGTAGGGTAGGTGGGTGGGTTTGGTGAGAGGCCGGGGCTCGCTCTGCGCGCGCGAGGTGAATGGGATTCTGTATGTTAGTCCCTCCCGCCACCGCGCTTCACAAGCGGGAAACTGAGGCACAGAGCCTTCAAACATAGCCCAGGGTCTTAAGGGAAGCTCGAGCTGCCTTACAACCATTGCATTGGTTTGCAACTCGACCCTGCTAGCTCGGGAATGGGAGCCACACTGGCTTTTCTGCTACTCCTCAAAATGCAGGGTTTCACATTCTCTCTCTCTCTCTCTCCCTGCCTATTTCTCTCTCTCTGCCTATTTCTCTCTCCCTCTCTCATTAGTGATGTGGGGTCGAGTCATTGGTTTGATTTGGCGTCTTTTAAAAAAAAAAAAAATTTTTTTTTATTTTATGTATTGGAGAGAGAATGGGCGTGCCAGGACCTCCAGCCACTGAAGACGGACTCCAGATCCATGCACCACCTTGTGCATCAGGCTTGCGTGGATCCCGGGGAATTGAATCTGGGTCCTTGGGCTTTGCAGGCAAGCGCCTTAACCGCTAAGCAATCTCTCCAGCCCTGGTTTGGAGCTTTTGGGTTTGTTTTTGTTGTTGAGGCCAAGTCTCATTCTAGCCCATGCTGACCTGGAACTCAGTCTGTAGCACAGGCTGGCCTCAAACAAAGGGCAATCATCCTACCTCAGCTTCCCAAGTACTGCAATGACAAGCTGCTTGCCTCCCCTCCCCCATCCAGCTTTTTTTAAATGTTTTTATTATTTATTTATTTGAAATAGGCATCAAGAGAGAATGGGCATGCCAGGGCCTCTGCCACTGCAAATGAACCCATGCCCTCTGTGCATCAACTCATGGGTCCTGGAGAATGGAGCCTTGAACCAGGGTCCTTAGGCATAAGGGGCCATCTCTCCAGCGCCCCCATCCAGCTTTTTGCAAACCACTTTTTGTCCTTGTCTCAAAGGACCTTGATTCCATAACCCATCTCTAACCCAACTCCTGCTGGAAAGACCCAAGGTAGCTGGGGGCCTCTTAGCTAGTACATGGTAAGCGGAGACCTGGTCTAACTTTGCTACCAAAGAGTCACTGAGCCTTCTATAAGGTTTGGGAGTGACCAAGACCATGCAAGCCACTCTGAGGCAAAGATGAAAGCTTTTACTCGGGAATAGCACGAGCTGCCAGGGCTGACTCTAAAGAGAGGAGCACAGCCAACCTGAGTTTTCAGGTAGTGGGCTTAGGGCTTTTTGGGTTGGGGGAAGGTGAAGAAGGAAAAAGAACGCCTTTGTTAAGTTGGATAGAAAAGTTCCTTGAAGGGATCATTACATTAGCCATTTAAAATAGCTAGGGTGTGACACCAGAACAGTGACCATGTAACTCACAAGAGAACAGGAAACCATGACCTGGGGCATTGTTAGGCAAGGAGGGAATAATGGCTAGGCTGTTTCTTGAGGAATGTGGATAATCCACTTTCCCATGCCTCTGTCGCCATTCTGCTGACCATAGTGACTCCATTTTGGGAGCCCTTCCTGACCTAACATCTTCCTAAATAGCCACTCTTTATTTATTTATCTATGGGGGGGGGCGGAGAATGGGCACACCAGGGCCTCTAGCCACCTCAAATGAACTCCAGATGCCTGTGCCACCTTGTGTATCTGGCTTATGTGGGCCCTGGAGAATTGAACCTGGGTTCCATTGGCTTTGTAGGCAAGTGCCTTAACCACTAAGCCATCTTCCCAGCCCCAATATGGGAATTTTTACAGCCTCTCAGTTTCCCAGCCCTCACCCCCCTCCTACCCCTAGGCAGGCTTGAACTTGGAACTGATCTGAGTCTTAGTGAGGTCTTCAGTACCTGCACACATGTAAAATCTTCCTGCTCAGTCTATATGGACTTTTCACTTTATAGCAATTATGACACCCACCAAAAGGGCCCCTGTGTAGGGTGGGGGAGAGGGTGTGTGACACACCATGCTCGGCTGGCTACTGGTCAGAGTGGGGTATCAGCAATAATGAGAAGAACTGTCTGCAGAGCCAGACCTTTATGCGCTGTTTGGAAGTATTCAGGGAGAGGGAGAACTCCTGCCCTCTTCATGTTTTCCTTACTTTGGAACAGGAAGGTGAGCCAAGGTCGAGAAGTTAGTGGTCTTAAGCAACAAATGGGCTTTAGTTTAAAAAAAGTTAGGGACTGGATAGATGGCTTCAGAGGTTCAAAAGTCAAAGACACTTGTTTGCCTGCCTAGGTTTAATTCCCCAGTATTCACGAAAAGCCAGATGCACAAAGTGACACACACACCTGAAGTTCCTTTGCTGTGGCAAGGGGTTCTGGTGCACACGCTCAGTCTCTCCTCTCCATCTTTCAAATTATATGTATGAGAGTTGGCGCATCAGGGCTTCCAGCAACTACAATTGATGCATGACCCACCTTGTGCACATGTGTGACCTTGCATCACCTTGTGCATCTGGCTTATGTGGGATCTGGAGAGTAGAACCTGGGTCCTTAGGCTTCACAGGCAAGTGCCTTAACCACTAAGCAATCTTTCTGGCCCTCAAATATATATATATATTTAAAACTCGGCTAGAGAAATGGCTCAATAGTTAAAGTGTGCTTCCACACATGCATGAGGGCCTGAGACGGCCAGTGTTTAAGTCTCCAGATCTGGGCTGGAGAGATGGCTTTGCGGTTAAGGCACTTGCCGGCAAAGCCAAAGGATCCAGGTTCAATTCCCCAGTACCCACGTAAGCCAGATGCACTAGGGGGTGCATGCATGTGGACTTTGTTGGCAGTGGCTAGAGGCCCTGGCGCACCCATTCTCTCTGTCTATCTCCTTTTTGTAAGGTTCAGGAGTGCTAGGGTTAAAGGCATGCGCCACCACGCCCAGCCTTTGATTACTTATTTAATTTTTTGAGTTCTTTGTATATTTTGGATATTAATCCTCTGTCAGATGTATAGTTGGTAACGATTTTCTCCCATTCTGTAGGTTGCTTCTTTGCTCTATTCACAGTGTCCTTTGCTGTACAAAAGCTTTGCAAATTCATGAGGTCCCAGTGTTTGATTGGTTTAATTTCCTGAGCAACTGGGATTATATGCAGAAAGTCTTTGCCAATACCAATATGTTGTAGGGTTTCTGCTATTTTTTCACCGTTTTTCAACATTTCACCCTAAGACAGTGTACATCTTTTGTGGAAAGGTGAGTTTCTTAGAGGCAACAAATTGAAGGATCCTGCTTTTTTTGTTTTTGTTTTTTCGAGGTAGGGTCTACTCTCTAGCCCAGGCTGACCTGGAATTCACTATGTAGGCTCAGGGTGGCCTTGAACTCACAGTGATCCTCCTACCTCTGCCTGCCAAGTGCTGGGATTAAAGGCGTGTGCCACCATGCCTGGCTCCTAACCCCACTTTTTTTTTTTTTTTTTTTGGTTTTGCAAGGTAGGGTCTAACTCTGGTCCAGGCTGACGTGGAATTAACTATGTATTCTCAGGGTGGCCTCAAACTCTCGGCGATCCTCCTACCTCTGCCTCCCGAGTGCTGGGATTAAAGGCATGCGCCACCACGCCCGGCTTCCTAACCCCACTTTTATCTCACTAATCTTGGGGCTCTCACAGCGCCTCCTGCCTGGCATTTTCTCATTTGCTTGTTTGGGGACATCTCCGTCCCAGACTCTACAGGGATGGCCTATGCTTGTCTTGCTCACCGTTACATCCCTTGGCTCGTCACGTACTAAGTTGTGTGAGGAACATGGAGAATTACCTCAGATAGGGCACCCATGGCATAAACAAAGAAAGGATGCGCTGGGTGTGGTGGCGCACGCCTTTAATCCCAGCACTCGGGAGACAGAGAGGGAGGGGGATCGCTGTGAGTTCGAGACCAGCCTGGAACTACAGAGTAAATTCCACATCAGCCTGGGCGAGAGTGAGACCCTGCCTTGGAAAAGAAAGAAAAGAAAAGAAAAGAAAAGGAAAGGAAAGGAAAGGAAAGGAAAGGAAAGGAAAGGAAAGGAAAGAGAGGAGGAGAAAGAAAGAAAAGAAAAGAAGAGAGGAATGAAAGGATGCCACCCAAGTGTAATTTGGTGAGCCAGGGTTTAACTGGGGTTACTTACAGGAGCATGAGCGATTTATGGGCTCAAGAAAATGGCCCTCCTCCCAGCAGCTGTGAACTGTGAGCTCCTCCCCTAGCAACTGTCTATTACTCCTGCGGAGTGGCATGGCTCCATGAGTACCCCACCCCTGGCAAACATTAACTGTGAATCCTTGAGGAGGGCCATGGCCTGGGAGCTCCTCCTCTTCCCTAGCAATCTGTGAACTGCCAGACTTCCCAACATCAGCGCCGACAGTGGCGCCCCCTGGTGGGACATCCCCAGGCAGCCAGAGTCTCCAAGTGTCCTGCTTGTCTGCCCTTAAGGATTTTGCTTAACAATGCAGGCCCAAGGCAATGCTATTCAGACCAGCAGAGAATCCTGTTTATCTACCATCCCTGCCTGCTCAAGCAATGTGTAAAGTGACTTCTATTTTTCTCTAAGCTTGTTGTCAAGAAATAACATTTTTCCCTCTTTACAGTATCAAGTTTGAGGACAGCCTAGACTACATAAGAAAAGGGAGGGGGCTGGAGGGATGACTTAGTGGTTAAGGTGCTTGCCTGTGAAGCCTAAGGACTCAGTACCCACGTAAAGCCAGATGCACAAGGTGGTGCATGTGTCCAGAGTCCGTTTGCAGTGGCAGGAGGCCCTCACGTGCATATTCTCGCTATCTCCCTCTCCCCTCCCTCTCTGCCTCTTCCTCTTAACTAAATAAAATAAACAAATTTTATAAAAGAAAAGGGAGGGGTGCTGGGAAGGTGGCACAGTTGGTAAGGTGTTTGCCACACAAGCATGAGGTCCTGTGTTCAGATCACTAGCACCCACAAACAAAAAGCCACTTCCCTGTAATCCCTGTGCAGAGACCAGAGGCACCCTGAGGTATATTACTTGGCTAGTTCCAGGCTAATGAGACCCAACCTGTGCACGCACCACATATACACACAGTTGCATGCACACACCCCAAAAAATGAAAAGAAAGAAGGTAATGAGAATCAGGGACAGCCAGTGGCAAGGGAGATGGAGGGGCAGAGCTCAGAAGGGCATGGAGAGAGCTAAAGACACGTAAAGAGAAGACCTCCACTGTTCCCAACCTGGATGCCTGTCATGGTAGGCCCATTAGCTATCTCCCACCAACACTAGGGGCCCAGGACCCTCCATAAAATACTGTGAGAGATGGGGGTGTAGCTCAGTGGGTAGCGTGCTTATCTAGCCTGCACAAAGCCCTGGGTTTGATATCCATCCAGCACTGCATAAAACAGGCATGAAGCCAGGTGTAGTAGCACATGCCTTTAATCCCAGCTCTCGGGAAACAGAGGAAGGAGGATCACCATGAGGCCAGCCTGAGACTACAAAGTGAATTCCAGGTCACCCTGGGCTAGAGGGAGACGATACCTCAAAAGAAGAAGGAGAAGGAAGAGGAGGAGGAGAAGGAGGAGGGGGAGGAGAGGCAGCAACCAGGTGTGGTGGTGCACACCTCTAATCCCAGCAATAGGGAGGCAGAGGTAGGAGGATCACCATGAGTTCAAGGCCACCCTGAGACTATATAGTGAATTTCAGGCCAGCCTGGACTAGAGTGAGACCCTATCTCAAAAAGAAAAAGAAAGAAGAAAGAAAAAGGAAAGAAAAAAGAGGGCTGGAGAGATGGTTTAGCAGTTAAGGTACTTGCCTGCAAAGCCTGAAGACCCAGGTTCAATTCCCCAGAACCCACGTAAACCAGATGCACAAGGGGGCACAAGTGTCTGGAGTTGGACTGCAGTGGCTGGAAGCCCTGGCGTGCCCATTCTCTTTCTGTATCTGCCTCTTTCTCTCTCTATCTCAAATAAATAAAATAAAATAAAATTGAAAAGAAAAGAAGCTGGGCATGGTGGCACATGCCTTTAATCCCAGCACTTGGGAGGCAGAGGAAGGAAGATTGCCATGTGTTCGAGGCCATCCTGAGACTACATAGTGAATTCCTGGACTAGAGTGAAACCCTACCTCTGAAAAATTAAAAACAAAAACAAAAAGAAAAGAAAAAGGGCTGGAGAGATGGCTTAGTGGTTAAAGTGTTTGCCTGCAAAGACAAAGGATACCAGTTCAGTTCCCCAGGACCCACAAAAGCCAGATGCAGAAGGTGGAGCATGTGTCTGGAGTTTGTTTGCTTCGGCTGGAGGCCTGGGTGCACCCATTTCTCTTTCTCTCTATCTGCCTCTTTCTGTCTCTAACTCTTGAAGGGACCAAACTGATACCATGACAGCCTTCAATTAGGTGCCACCCTAGCTAGGCCTAAGTTTCAATTTCCTGGAGGGACAGACAAGCTTTCTGGGAAACCTAAAACAAAGAGCCATTAATCTATGGCTGCCCTGACCAGAAAAAGGCTGGGTCAGTTCCTGTAAAGTCACCAGATTTGTCCCTTTTACCCCAACCAATCAAAGGTATACAAATGTAACTGCCGTTTGCTTAGCCAATCACGTTAGGAGATTACCTCACCCACTTAGAATTCCCCTAGACCTGGCCCCCAAAACCCTAAGACCAATAAAAAAAAAAACACAAGTACAGTTACTGTTCAAATTAGCCAATCATGTTAAAAGACTAAAAGACCGCCAAAATTCCTTTAGCTGTGCTTAAAAGGAGCCTGCGAGCTCCACGGGTGTCACCATTTTGTACGAATGGTTGACCCCTGCATGCTGGCTAATTCTGCAGAATAAATGCTCTTTGCTTTTACATACTATTTGACTCTGAGGTCTTTCTTTAGCGATTCTCGGACCCTTACACTCTCTCTTTCTCTTAAATAAATTAACTAAAAAAAAAAAGAAAATGCACACATATATACATGTGCTATATACATATATATGCAAAAATAAATATTTTAGAAAAGAAAGTATACACCTCACTTCAGTGCCACTCAACAAATCAAACAAACAACAACAGGCATGGTGGCACACACCTGCAATCTCAGGAGGATTAGAAATTCAAGGTCATCCTCAGCTACATAGGAAGTTCAAGGCCAGACTGGGCTACACAAGACCCTGTCCCAAAACAATTTTGGAGGAAAAACTCAGCTAGTATGTTTTCATCCTTGCCCGCCCCCCAAACCCTTAACCTTTTCTCTGGCTCCTGCTCACTCCAGTGTATGAATCTCAGGATCCCATGGCAAGCCTCAGTTTCCCCTATGATGCTAGAAGAGGGATGTGAGCCTGGGGGTGGGTGGGCTGATGTGGACTGCTTTCCCCAAACCTCAAGTCCTGGCACCCCTCAGGAGAGCCGGCTCCCTCTTCTCCCAGACACCATGCTCCCCCGCCCCTCCCCTTCATGACTCCAGTTAAAGGCCCTTAACACTAATCGCTCCTGGTTGACTCCATGCCTGGCCTCGCTTCCCTAAAGAGGCTTTTGTCCTCTTAATTGGCTATCTCCAGGCGCTTTTCTCTGTCCCCCCCACACCCACGCGCCCCTGTTCTATATCCCAGGTCCAACTATGTGTTAATTGGGCATGTAGGAGGCGTTCAGAATGCCTCCTCCCCTCCCTGCCCCTTGTGTTCCTATATGAGCCCCTCACCTGCGGGTCCCTCAAGCCCCAAGATCCAGTTGCCCTGAGACAAAAGGGAGGTTGTATCCTAATTCCCATCCAGCCCTCTGGTCAACCTGCCCCTGCCTCCTGACGAATTTAGAGGTCCTTTCTGATCAATACTGTAACTCTACAGCATCTAGCTATGCACCCTGGGGCCCCTGCAACCCCTGGGGTCCCTGAACCTGGACCCCGAGAGCTGTGTGCCTTTGTGAGTGGGGCTGCTGCTCACATGCTGCGGGCCCTACAGCCCAAGCGCACAAGGCCCCCCAGGAGGAGGCCAAACCACCGGAGGTTCCTGCATAACCAGATCTGCAGGTGAGAGGTGCGGGGAAGGGGATGCGCGGGTGGAGCAGGGAGTTCAGTTCAGCACGCACTTATTACACACCTACTGTGTGCCGTGTATGTGTCAAGACCCATTACTGAGCAAAACCAGTGACCTCCGCTACTTTCAGGGAGTATGGCTCCCTGTGGCGTGGCAGAAGGGAAGGGCTGGGTTCATTAAGTAAATAAAGGAAAGCATGGTGATGCACAATTGTCATCCAGGCACTCTGGGGGCTGAGGCAGGAGAATTGCCATGAGCTCGAGGCCACCCTGAGACTACATAGTGAATTCCAGGTCATCCTGGGTTCAGAGTGAGACCCTACCTCGAGGAAAAAAAAAAAAAAAAAACTCTCCATGGCTGGCATAGTGGTTAAGGCACTTGCCTGCGAAGCCCAAGGACCCACGTTCAGCTCCCCAGGTCCCACATAAGCCAGACGCACAAAGTGATACAAACGTGCAAGGTTGCAATGTGCACAAGAGGATGCATGTGTATGGAGTTTGATTGCAGTGGCGAGTTCTAGTGCAGTGGCTGGAGGCCCTGGAGTGCCTGTAGCAGACAGCTTCAGGTTTGCTGAGATGAACTTCCAGGCCAGGCACAGTTATGGAGGAAGGGATTTGTTTATTGAAATTTACAGATCCAGGGGAAGTTCCATAATGGCAGAAGAAGCTGGCCTGTCTTTTACAGGACCAGGCAAGATAGAGAGAAAAGCCACAAGCCAAAAGCCACACAGCACAGCACAACTCAGGAACTCCAGCTAGGCACACTTTGCACATCTTTAGATTGAAATCCTAAACCCACCACCACACCTTAGGGCTGAACCCTAAGATCAGCCCAGTGACTCTGCCTCCAGCCAGGTGGCTGCAGCTGCAAACTTCAAACTGATAAAACACTGAATATATCGGGGACCATCTATTCAAACTACCACAGAGCCCATTCTTTCTCTGTCATTAAAAAAACAATAATAATAAAAAACACCTCTCCATGGTAGGTTCTGTCTCTCCCCTTATCAAAGACAATGAGGCTCAGAGATGTTCAATGACTTGGCCAAGGCTACGTGACTAGTGCGTGAACACAAGCCCTGGCCCATTCTCTTTACCACCCAGTCCTGAACCAGGCTTCCCCAGTGCCTTAGGGATGTTGCTGATAATGATGGTGATGAAGGTGAATGATGCTGATGGTGGTGGTGGTGGTGGCAGTGGCAAGGATGGAGGTGATGGTGAGGGTGATAATGACATGATTGTGGCAGTGCTGTTGCTGCTGATTGGTGGTGGTGATGGTGGTGGTAATGACAATGACGATCTAGTGATGGTGAAACTTATGGTGATGAAGGTGATAGTGATGATGATAGTGGTAGGTTTTTATATATATATATATATATTTTTTTTTTTTTGAGAGAGAGAGAGAGAGAGGAAGAGGCAAAGGGAGAATGGGCACACCAGGGCCTTTTCAGGTGCTGTGAACGAACTCAGATGCATGCACCCCCTTGTGCACATGTGTGACATTTCATGCTTGTGTCATTTTTGTGTCTGCTTAAACATGGGACCTGGAGATTTGAACAAGCGTTCTTAGACTTTGCAGGCAGGCACCTTAACCGTGAAGCCATCTCTCCAGCCCTATTTTGGGTTTTTTGAGGTAAGGTCTCACTCTAATCCAGGCTGCCCTGGAACTCACTATGTAGTCTCAGGGTGGCCTTGAACTCTCAGCGATCCTCCTACCTCTGCCTCCCTGAGTGCTGGGATTAAAGGCGTGCGCCACCATGCCTGGCTCCTAGCTTTTATTGTTATTATTATTATTATTACTATGATTATTATTGAGAGATGGGGAGAGGCAGAGAGAAAGAAAGAGAGAGAATGGGCGTGCCAAGGCCTTCAGCCACTGCAAACAAACTCCATGTGTGCCTCCTTGCAGTGCATGTGCGACAGTGCACACTTGCATCACTGTGTGTCTGACTATGTGGGACCTGGAGAATCAAACATGAGTTTTTAGGCTTTGGAAGCAAGCACCTTAACTGCTAAGCCATCTCTCCAGCCCAGTGGTGGTTTTCTTTGAGGCAGGGTCTCACTCAAGCCCAGGCTGACCTGGAATTAATTCATTCTGTAGTTCCAGGCTGGTCTGGAACTCACAGTGATCCTCCAACCTCTGCCTGCCTCTGGAGTGCTGGTACTATAGGTGTGCACCACCACACCCAGCCTGGGTGTTTGTTTTTTTGAGATAGGGTCTCATGTATCCTTGGTGGTCAGCTGAGGCTGGCCTTGCACTCTTCCTGGTCATCCTGAGTGCTGGGATTAGACCATGCTTGCTTTACCTGGTGCTGGGAATCAAACCCAGGCCTTCATGCATGCTAGGAAAGCACTGTGTCAACTGTAGAGTGCTTAAAAAGATAAGCCTTGGGCTGGAGAGATGGCTTGGTGGTTAAGGCGCCTGCCTGCTAAGCCTGAGAACTACCCCTTCGATTTTCCAGGTCCCACATTTAGCCAAACGCAAAGTGACACAAGGGCGCAATGTCACACTTGCCCACAAGGGGACGCACCTATCTGGAGTTCATTCACAGCCGCTGAGAGGCTGCTGCCACGCCCATTCTCTATCTCTGTCTCTCTGTCTCTCAAAAAAAGAAAAAAAAAGAAGATAAGCCTTAAGGAGATAGATATTCCTCCCATTAACATTTTTGGGGAAGGTGGCTGGAGGGGGCTGCTACAGAGTCTTACACTGTAGCACAGGCTGGCCTTAACGTCATGGCAATCCTCCGGCCTCTGCTGCTGGCACACTAGGATTACAGGTGTGAGTCACCAGGCCTAGCTGCTCCTTTTCTTATTATGTTTTTAGGTGTGTCATAGTTCTTTTCACTTTCCGGCTTCTCTAGGTTGTAAAGCAAAATTTTCTCCTTATGGCAGAGGTTTCTGACCTTGTCTAGGGAGTGGAAACCGCTGCTGACTACATGGTACTACCAGGGGCTGTGGAGTAGCTCAGTGGGTAGCATGCTTACCTAGCATGCACTAGCCCTGGGTTCAATGCCAGTACTGTATCATAAACCAGGCACAATGGATGCACACCTGTAATTTCAGCAGTTGGGAGGTGGAGGCAGGGGGATCAGAAGTTCAAGATCATCCTTGCCTATATATGAGTCTGAAGACAGCCTGGGATACCTGAGACCTAGTCTCAATAGAAAGAAGAAAGAGAAAGAAAGAAAGAAAGAAAGAAAGAAAGAAAGAAAGAAAGAAAGAAAGAAAGAAAGAAAGAAAGAGAGAGAGAGAAAGAAGAAAGAGAGAGAGAGAAAAAGAGAGAGAGAGAGGGAGGGAGAGAGGGAGGAAGGAAGGGAGAAAGAGAGCAAGGGAGGGACGGTGGGAAGAAAAAAGAGGGAGGGAGGGAAGGAAGAAGGAAGGAAAAGAGGGAGGGAGGGAGGAAAAGAAATAAGTAAAAGAAGGAAGAAGGAGGGCTGGAGGGATGGCTTAGCGGTTGAGGCATTTGCCTGCAAAGCCAAAGGATCCTGGTTCTACTCCCTAGGACCCACTTAAGCCAGATGCACAAGGTAGAGCATGCATCTGGAGTTCGTTTGCAGTGGCTGGAGGCCCTAGTGTTCCCATTCTCTCTCTCTTTCTCAAATAAATAAATAAATATTTTTAAAAAGAAGGAAGGAAGGAGGGAAAGAAAGAAGAAGGGAGCATGGAGAGATGGCACAGCTTTTAAAATGTACTTTCTGGCAAGCCTGTTGGCTTAGGTTCAACTCCCTGGCCACCCACATAAAACTGGATAAAACTGGATGGGCATTCATTCTCAGTGGCAAGAATCCCTGGCCCATCCATACACAGACACGCGCGTGTGTGCACACATAAATAATGGGTTTTTTTTTTGACATTTTTATTTATTTGTTTGCAAGCGGAGAGATAGCCATGTGTGTATAGGAGCGAGAAAGACAGTATGGGCCCACCAGGGCCTCATGCTGCTGCAAATGAACTCCAAATGCCTGCGCCACTTTGTGTATCTAACTTTATATGGGTCCTGGGGAATTGAACCTGGCAAGCACGTTCAACCACTGAGCCTGTTCAGCTCCCCAGTACCCACATAAAGCCAGATGCACAAAATGGCACAGACATCTGGAATTCATTTGTTCCTGGTGTGCCAATAATCTCTTTCTCTCCAAAATGAATGAACAAAAATATGTTTAAAAAGAGTGGTAAGCCGGGCGTGGTGGTGCATGCCTTTAATCCCAGCACTTGGGAGGCAGAGGTAGGAGGATTGCCATGAGTTCGAGGCCACCCTGAGACTACATAGTGAATTCCAGGTCAGCCTGAGCTAGAGTGAGACCCTACCTCAAAAAAAAAAAAAAAAAAAAAAAAAAGTGGTAAAGCCACGCATGGTGGCGCACACCTTTAATCCTAGCACTCAGGAAGCAGAGGTAGGAGGATTGCCATGAGTTCAAGGCCACCCTGAAACTACAGAGTGAATTCCAGGTCAGCCTGGGCTAGAATGAGACCCTACCTCAAAAAAAAAAAAAAAAAAAAAGAGTGGTAAAAAAGAAAAATAGCTGGGCATGGTGGTGCACGCCTTTAATCCCAGCACTCGGGAGGCAGAGGTAGGAGGATCGCCATGAATTTGAGGGCACCCTGAGAATACAGAGTGAATTCCAGGTCTGCCTGGACTAGAGTGAGACCCTACCTCAGGAAAGAAAGAAAGAAAGAAAGAAAGAAAGAAAGAAAGAAAGAAAGAAAGAAAGAAAGAAAGAAAGAAAGAAAGAAAGAGAGAGAGAGACAGAGAGAGAGAGGGAGGGAGGGAGGGAAGGAGGGGGAAAAAGAGAGAGAGAGAAAGGAAAGGAAAGGAGAGGAAAGGAAAGGAAAGGGCTGCAGAGCTGTCTCAGTGGGTAAAGGGCTTGTGCAAGCATGAGGACCTGAGTTTGGATCCCCAGTACCTGTGTAAAAGCCAAGCATGGCAGCACACACCTTTAATTCCAGAGCTGGAGAGGCAGAGACTGGAGGATCCTGGAGCTTGCTAGCCAGTTAATTTTAGCCTAATGGATGAGTTCCAGACTCAGTAAGAGACTATATAAGAAAGAAAGAAAGAAAGAAAGAAAGAAAGAAAGAAAGAAAGAAGAAAGATGGAGAATGATTGAAGATGGCATTATATGTTAACCTCTGGCATCCACATGCACACATGTGCACCCACAAACATACAAACACATGCCAAAAAAAAAAAAAGGTGTTATCACCTACTGACCGGCAGCCCGTTTGTTAAGATGTTACTGACCATCAGCCATGTTCTCTGTGTCAGAGAATGGCAACATGTTGGTACCCGTATGTCAGAAAGCAGGTACCTGCTATATCAGAAAGGATGTTAGCAGTCAAAGGACGCTGATATAGGGACATTTACATTTCCAGTGATTTGAGCCAGGCGTGGTGGTGCATGCTTTTAGTCCCAACACTCAGGAGGCAGAAGCAGAAGGATCTCTGTGAGTTGAAGGCCAGCCTGAGACTACATAGTGATTTCCAGGTCAGCCTGGGCTATAGAGTGACCCTACCTTAAAAAAAAAAAAAAAGTCGAGCCGGGCGTGGTGGTGCATGCCTTTAATCCCAGTACTTGGGAGGCAGCGGTAGGAGGATCACGTGAGTTCAAGGCCACCCTGAGACTACATAGTTAATTCCAGGTCAGCCTGGGCCAGAGTGAGACCCTACCTCGAAAAAAAAAAAAAAAAAAAAAAAGTCGAGCCGGGTGTGGTGGTGCACGCCTTTAATCCCAGTACTTGGGAGGCAGAGGTAGGAGGATCGCCATGAGTTCGAGGACACCCTGAGACTACATAGTGAATTCCAGGTTAGCCTGAGCCAGAGTGAGACCCTACCTCGAAAAAAACAAAACAAACAAACAAACAAAAGTCTCCAATGGTGCCTGGGAGCAGCCGGCTATGGAAAGCCTCTTTCATTCGCCTTCTCCCTCCTTGACAACCCCTATCCCTCAAAAATCCCCACACTTCCCTGGGCTCTCTGCCCTAGAATCCCAAGGTTGCCCACCCTATGCAGGCTCTGTTCCCTACTCTCCAGGGCCCGGGGCTGCCCACAACCAGAGCCGCCAGGCAGCCAAGTAGCCCAAAGCACTTCCTCCTGGGCTCCAGCTCAGCCTGACAAAATCCAGGTCAGAGACAGCTGTAGTCAGCATCTTCTTCACCCACTGTTTTCTTCTCCCCCTGAGGTTCCCTCAGGCCCTGGTCCCCTAGGGATTTCCTCCCACCTGTGCTGTAGATTCAGTTGACATTCTGTTGGAAAAAATTTCAAACTGGGCTGGAGAGATGACTTAGCAGTTAAGGCACTTGCCTGTGAAGTCTAAGGAGCCATGTTCAACTCTCCAGATCCCCAGTAAGCCAGACGCACAAAGGTGAGGCAAGCTCAAGGTCTCACATGCCTACTAGGTGGCCCAAAGTGTCTGGAGTTCAAAAGCACTGGCTGAGGCCCTGACACCCAATTCTCTCTCTTCTCTCCCTCTTCTCTCTGTAAAAAAAAATTTTTTTTAAATTAAAAACTTTCAAACTTACACAAAAGTAAAGGCCATTGTCTGTTTCAGTGGGTCTCAAAATAAGGTCTGAGAATTGGGTATGATGGGTCCTGCCTATTTCCAACGCTCAAGAGGGAGAAGCAGAAACAGGAAGACAGAGTAATTTCTAGGTGATTCTCAATTGCCTAGTGAGTTCGAAGCCTATCTGAACAACATGTGACCCTGTCTGAAAAAAAAAAAAAAAATCCCAGACCATCAGCAGCAACCACAGTTTGGCCTCACCCAGGAATCTGTCAGGAATACAAATTCTCAGACCATGCCCCAGACCTGCAGAACCAGAAACTGGGTGTCAGCTAGGAACCTATATATATATATATTTTGAGGTAGGGTCTCACTCTAGCACAGGCTGACCTGGAATTCACTATGTAGTCTTAGGGTGGCCTTGAACTCATGGAGATCCTCCTACCTCTGCCTCCCAAATGCTGGAATTAAAGGCGTGCACCACCATGTTCAGCCCTTATTTATGTATTAATTTATTTTATTATTTTATTTTATTATTTTATTTTATTTTATTTTATTTTATTTTTTGAGCTAGTGTCTCACTCTAGCCCCGGCTGACCTGGAATTCACTATGTAGCCTCAGGGTGGCCTCAAAGTCAAGTTGATCCTCCTACCTCAGCCTCCCAAGTGCTGGGATTAAAGACATGTACCACATCTGGCTTGAAACACTTTTTTTTTTTTCTCCTCGAGACAGAATCTCACTCTAGCCCAGGCTGACCTGGAATTCATTATATAGTCTCAGAGTGGCCTCGAACTCTCAGCAATCTTTCTATCTCTGCATCCCGAGTGCTGGAATTAAAGGCATGCGCCACCATGCCCTGCGGAACCCATATTTTTATAAATAGGTGATTCTGACGGCCCCAGGAGTGAGGGCCAGAGACACAACTCCATACTTTTTAAAAATATATTTTATTTATTTATTTGAGAGAGAGAGAGCAGAAGAGGAAGGTAGAGCAAAAGAGAGAATGGGCACACCAGGGCCTCTAGCCACTGCAAATGAACTCCAGACGCATGTACCCCCTTGTGCATGTGGCTTACATGGGTCTTGGGGAATTGAACAGGGGTCCTTAGGCTTCATAGGCAAACGCCTTAACCACTAAGCCATTTCCTCAGCCCCAACCCCAGACTTTTGCCTGCAGCAGCCTAAGTTATTTTCAGAGACTGCCACCAGGTGATACTGGTATCTATCTATCTATCTATCTATCTATCTATCTATCTATCTATCTATCTATATATATATATCTATATAATTGTGTGCAAGAACGTGAATGGGTGAGCCAGGACCTCTTGTCACTATGATTTAACTCCATATGCATGTGCCATTTGTGTCTCTAGTTTTATGTGGGTGCTAGGGAATTGAACCTGGGCTAGTAGGCTTTGCAAGCAAGTGCCTTTAAGCACTGAGCCATCTCTCCAGCCCCATTTTGACCATTTAAAAGTGTACAATCAAGCCAGGCATAGTAGTGTAAGCCTGTAATCTCAGCTACTGAGGAGGCTGAGGTAGCAGGCTCCCAAGTTCAAGGACAGCCTGGGATACAGTGTTCAAGACCAACCTGAGGAAGTTAAGGGAGGCCCTATTTAAAAAAGTTAAGAGGGAAGCCGGGCATGGTGGCGCATGCCTTTAATCCCAGCACTCGGGAGGCAGAGGTAGAAGGATCACTGAGAGTTGGAGGCCACCCTGAGACTACATAGTTAATTCCAGGTCACTCTGGTCCAGAGTGAGACCCTACCTTGCAAAAACAAAAACAAAAACAAAAAACAAACAAACAAACAAAAAACTTAAGGAGGGTGGGCAGGCATGGTGGCGCACGCCTTTAATCCCAGCACTTGGGAGGCAGAGTTAGGAGGATTGCCATGAGTTTGAGGCCACCCTGAGACTACATAGTGAATTCCAGGTCAGCCTGGTCTACAATAAAACCCTACCTCAAAAAAGAAAAAAATAAGGGGGCTGGAAAGATGGCTTAATGGTTAAGGCCTTTGCCTGCAAAGCCAAAGGATCCCAGTTCAATTCTCCAGGACCCACGTAAGCCAGATGCACAAGGTGGCGCATGTATTTGGGAGTTCGTTTACAGTGGCTGGAGGCACTTGCCTGCCAAACCTAACAACTTGGGTTCCATTCCCCAGTACCCACATACAGCCAGATGCATAAAGTGATGCATGCATCTTGAGTTCATTTACAGTGGCTAAAGGCCTTGGCGTGCTCATTTCTCTCTCTCTCCTTTCTACCTCACTCTGAGCGCAAAAATAAATAAATAAAATATTTAAAAAAAAACTTTAAAATTGGAAGAACAAAAGGGCTGGGGTGTTGCTTAGCAACACAGTGGAATCCTGGCACTCTGGATGCAGAGGCAGGAAGATATCCACAAGTTCAAATTCAGCCTGGCCTACATACCAAGTTCTGGGGCAGCCATGGCTAGCCACATCATGAAGCCCTGTCTTGAAGAAGAAGAAGAAAAAGTTAAATATCCATCACTTCTATCCAATCCCACTGGATTTTCATCATCCCCCTTAACCAGCCACCTCCATATCCCACCCCCGGCCCTGGGAAGCCACAAATCTGCTTTCTGCCTCTGGCGATTTGCCTATTCTGGGTATTTTGTATAAATGGAATCACAGATATCAGATACTTTAGTGGGGAAGTACTGTGTGCAGATTTAACACAGGGCCAAGTGCTCTGCCACTCAGTTACAGTTATAGTCCTCTTTTTTTTTTTTTTTCTTGTGCTTTTTTTTTTCACTTGTACATAGTGAATTCCAGGTCAGCCTGAGCTAGAATGAGACCCTACCTCAGAAAACAAAAAAAAAAAAAAAAAGTGGCACATGGTCTGGTTTGTTTGCAGCTGCAAGAGAGCCTGTCACACACACACATACATGCACATGTGAATACATAAAAGAGGGCTGGAGAGATGGCTTAGCAGTTAAGGCATTTGCCTGCAAGGCCTAAGGACCCAGGTTCGAGTCCCCAGTATCCATGTAAACCAGAGGCACAAGAGAGCACATGCATCTAGAGTTCGTTTGCAGTGGCTGAAGACCTGGCAGCCCATTCTCTCTCTCTTTCTCTCTCTCAAATAAATAAATAAATAAATAAAATCTATTTTTTTTAAAAAAAAAAAGAAAGGGCTGGAGAGATGGCTTAGCGATTTAAGGTGTTTGGCTGCAAAGCCAAAGGATCCTGGTTCAATTCTCCAGGACCCACATAAGCCAGATGCACAAAGGGGCGCATGTGTCTGGAGTTTGTTTGCAGTGGCTGGAGGTCCTGGTGTGCCCATTCTCTCTCTCTCTTTCCCTCTCTCTCTCTCTCTTACATAAATAAATAAATAAATAAATAAATAAATAAATAAATAAATAAATAAATAAATTTTAAAAATAAAAAAGCCGGGCATGGTGGCACATGCCTTTAATCCCAGCACTCGGGAGGCAGAGGTAGGAGGATTGCTGTGAGTTCAAGGCCAGCCTGAGACTACTTAGTGAATTCCAGGTCAGCCTGGGCCAGAGTGAGACCCTACCTCAAAAAAAAAAAAAAAAAAAAAGAAAAGAAAAGAAAAGAGTTGAGGGAGAGGAAGAGAGAAATCAAGAGAGAGAGGAGGGAGAGAAGAAAAAGGAAAAGGGGGAAAGAGTGGGAATGGGGGAGAAAGAGAAGGAGAGTGTTTGCACCAGGGATTAAGAAAGCCAAAAGGGCCTCTTTACTTTTTTCAAATATATTTTTTTTAATTTTAGAGAGAGAGAATTGGCTTACCAGGGCCTCAGCCACTGCAATTGAACTCCAGACACTTGCGCCATCTAGTGGCTATGTGTGACCTTGCACTTGCCTCACCTTTTGTGCATCTGGCTAACATGGGATCTGCAGAGTAGAACATAGGTCATTGGGCTTTGCAGGCAAGCACCTTAATCACTAAGCCATCTCTCCAGCCCTTTTAAAATATTTTATTTGTTAATTTGCAAGGAGAGAGAGTGTGTGTTGTGAGAGTGCCTGTGAAAATGGGTGCACCAGGGCCTCAAGCCACTGCAAACAAACTCCAGATGCATGTGCCACCTTGTCCATTTGGCTTTACGTAGGTACTTGAAAATACAACCTGGGCTGTCAGGCTCTGCAAACAAGTGTTTTTAACCACTGAGCTAACTCTCTAACCCTCTTTTTACTTTGAAACATGGTTTCACTAAGTAGCTCAGGCTGGCCTTGAACTTGTGATTCTCCTGGCTAGGAACAGAAGTTTTCATTAAAAAAAAAAAATCAAGCCAGGCGTGGTGGCGCATGCCTTTAATCACAGCACTCTGGAGGCAGAGGTAGGAGGATCGCCATGAGTTCAAGGCCACCCTGAAACTACATAGTTAATTCCAGGTCAGCCTGGGCCAGAGTGAGACCCTACCTCGAAAAAACCAAAAAAAAAAAAAAAAAAAAAAATCAGCTGGGCATGGTGGCACACACCTTTAATCCCAGCACTTAGGAGGCAGAGGATAGGAGGATTGCCTTGAGTTAGAGGCTACCCTGAGATGACACGAATCAGCCTAGGCTAGAGTGAAACCCTACCAAAAAAAAAAAAAAAAAAAAAAAAAGTCAGGTGTGGTGGTGCACACCTTTAATCCCAGCACTCAGGAGGCAGAGGTAGAAGAATCACCATAAGTTCAAGGCCACCCTGAGAATACATAGTGAATTCCAGGTCAGCCTGAACTAGAGTGGGACCCTACCTCAAAAAAAAAATAAAATAAAATAAAATAAAATAAAATAAAATAAAATAAAATAAAATAAAATAAAATAAAAATACAAATAAAATAGCCAGGCGTGGTGGTGCAAATCTTTAATCCCAGAAATAGGAAGATTGCTGTGAATTCGATGCCAGCATTGGACTACAGAGTGAGTGCCAGATCAGCCTGGTCTAGAGTGAGACCCTGCCTTGAAAAAAACAAAAATAAATAAATAAATGAAAACAAATTGTGCTGGGGGGACTGGAGAGATAGCTTAGTGGATAAAGTGCTTGCCTACAAAGCCAAAGGACCCAGGTTCAATTCCTCAGTACCCATGTAAAGCCGGATGCACAAGGTGGTGCATGTGTCTGGGGTTCATTTATAGTGGCTGGACTATGGTACGCCTATTTGATCTCTATCTGCCTCCCTCTCTCTCTCTCTCTCAAATAATAAATAAATAAAATATTTTAAAATTTTCGGTGGGGAAAAGGCACCTGTTTGCAAAGCCTGCCAGTTGGGCTTTGATTCCCCAGTACCCCAGTAAAGCCAGATACACAAGTGGCACATGCATCTGGATTCATTTCAGTGGCAAGAGGCTCTGGCATGACCATTCTCTCTCCTTCTCTCCCTCTTTCTCTCTCTGCTTGCAAATAAATACATTAAAACTAAAAAAGAAAAGAAAAGTGGGGTGGGATGAAAGGACACATCCCTTCAGGTGCGTGTCAGAAAGGGGGTCTTTTACAGCCACCCACCTAACACCTGTCTCTGTCTGCAGGCAGTTTGCCAAGATAGAAGCTGCCACCCAGCGCCTGGCTCTATCCATTTTGTCCCAAGAAGCACCTCCCCACAGGCCTCCACCCCGAAGACCACCGCCACCACCTCCATCTCCCTTCCTGGGGGTGGCTTGTGCTGAGGCCCCCATGGAGGAGCCCCACGCCAGCCCCGGCCTGAGCCTTGCTGCGCTGGACACCTCCACCCCTGACCTCTTCGATGACATCGTGCTCACTCCAGAGTGTCCCTCGGTGACTTCTGAAGCTTTCTCACAGACTCTGACCACTGACGTTCCCCGGCTGACATGGGATCTCCCCTGTCCTGCTCTGGGCCAGGGCGAGCTGAGGCAGCCAAGCCCGACGCTGGCTCCATGTTTCTCTGATCCTCAACTCCCTTGCAGACATGTCCCGCAGGGAGAGGCTGAGCCTGGGGCTCTCAGATGGGGTTGGGTGGACAGGTGGGAGGCGTCTTGTGCTTGGGGTTCTCAAGGGATTCTTGACTGGGCGATCCCGTGAAACCCAATCACAACCCAGGCTGGGCTCCAGAACAAACCAAAAGCCTCTCCCCAGGGACCTCCAACCCATCTGCTCCCTTCCTGACTGACCCTGGGAAAATAAACCAAGCCCTAACTCATACCTTTCGCCACAGTCCTAGGGCATTCTCTCCAGGGGCTCACCTTCACCCTTCAAGCAGCCCATTGGCACCCCTCCTTTATTCTCTCCTTTCCTTCCTTCCCTCTCTTCCTTCATCCCTCCTTTCCTTCCTTTCTTAATATTTTTATATTTTTATTTGCAAAAGGGGAGCAAAAAGAGAATGGGCTCCACTGTCCATGAACTGCAGACCCATGTGCCATTTTGTGCATTTGGATTTAAAAATTTTTTTCTGTTTGTTTATTTATTTATTTATTTGAGAGCGACAGACAGACAGAGAGAAAGAAGCAGATAGAAAGAGAATGGGCATGCCAGGGCCTCCAGCCACTGCAAATGAGCTCCAGATGCATGCACCACCTTGTGCATCTGGCTTACGTGGGTCCTGGGGAATTAAGCCTCGAACCGGGGTCCTTAGGCTTCACAGGCAAGCGCTTAATTACTAAGCCATCTCTCCAGCCCCCCTCCCCCTTTTTTTAATTTGAGAGAGACACACACAGAGACAAGAGAATGGGCGCTGTGAACGAACGCCAGACCCGTGCACCCTCTTCTGGACAAGTGCAGCATTGCGCCCTTGCGTCACTTTTGCGTCTGGCTAAACGTGGGACCTGGAGAATGAGAAGGCTTTCTTAGGTTTGGCAGGTGGGCACCTTAACGGCTAAGCCATCTCTCCAACCCTGCATTTGGATTTTTATGGGTACTAGGGAATGGAACCTGGTCATCAAGCTTTGTAAGCTAGAGCCTTTAACTACAGAGCCGCCTCTCCAGTTTCTTCCTTCCTTTCTTTCCTTCCTTCCTTCCTTCCTTCCTTCCTTCCTTCCTTCCTTCCTTCCTTCCTTCCTTCCTTCCTTTCTTTTAAAATATACTATTTCATTATTTGAGAGAAAGAGAGAGGGAGAGAATGGGCACACCAGGGTCTCCAGCCATTGCAAACGAACTCCAGATGCACGTGCCATCTTGTGCATCTGACTTACATGGGTACTGGGGAACTGAACCTGGAAGTACCTTAAGTGCTAAGCCATCTCTCCAGCCCTCTTTCTGTCTTGATATAGGGTCTCATGTAGTCCAGGCTGACTTGGAACTAAATAAATAGCCAAAGATAACCTTGAACTTCTGATTCTACTGTCTCCACGTCCTGGATGCTGGGATTCCAGGCATTAGCTGCTACACGTGATTTAATGGTTGCTGTGGCTATGGGTGTGCTAGGCGAGCCCTCTACCACCTGAGCTACATTCCCAGCCCCGCCCCTACACCTTCTCCCTTCTTCTTTCCCATCATGGTCATCATCTCAGCAGCCCTTGCTCCCCTTCACCTTATTTTCTGGCTAATGTCTGCTCTGTCTTTACTGTCCCCCCAAATTCACTGGGCACCTGTTATGGGCCAGGCCCAGGGCTAGATGTTATGACTCCCTGGAGTACCAAGCAGACAAGATCCTGCCTCATGGAGCTCCTGCCTGTGTGAGTGTATAGTGCGTGTGTACTTGGCGGGCGGGGCGGGACTACCAATACGAGAATACCCAGAGAGAACTGCAACAAGCAAGGTAAATTTCCTATTTCAGATTGGAATTGATAACGTGATGATCTCGGTTTGCGGACCCCCCCCTTATATTCCTGAATAAAATGTAACATTTTAAAAATTAAAAATAATAATAATGTGATGAAAATAAACGATCTGATTTGAGTGCCTACTTAACATCACACAGTCAGGGAAGGCCTTGACCATCAAGAAGCAGCAGCCCCGTTAGGAAGTTCAGGAACAAGAACAGCACTTAGCCAAGGCCCTGAGGTGGAATGCTGGGGACAGCAAGGAAGGCCAGAGGGGCTACAAGGCAGTATGTGTGGGAGGGTGTTTTTCAAGGTAGGGACTTGCTCCAGCCCAGGCTAACCTGGAATTCACTGTGTAGTCTCAGGCTGGCCTCGAACTCACGGCTATCCTCCTACCTCTGCCTCCACAGTGCTGGGATTAAAGACGTGCGCCACCATGCCTGGCTGGATTTTGTTGTTGTTGCTGTTGCTGTTGTTGTTTTTTTGTTTTTCGAGGTAAGGTCTCACTCCAGCCCAGGCTGACCTGGAATTCACTGTGTAGTCTCAGGGTGGCCTTGAACTCAAGGCGATCCTTCTACCACTGCCTCCCGAGTTCTGGAATTAAAGGCATGCACCACCATGCCTGGCCTGGCTGGATTTTTTTAAATTAAATTTTGTTTTGTCTTGTTTTATTTTGAAACCGGCTCTAATATAGCCCAGGCTGGTCTCAAACTCTAGCCTCCTGCATCTACCTCTCAAGTGCTGGGATTACATGTATGCCCACCACACTGGTCTATGTAGCGCTGAGGATTGAACCAGGATACATGCCGGGCAAGTACTCTACCAACTGGGTACATCCTGAGCCGTGTGTGTGTGTGTGTGTGTGTGTGTGTGTGTGGTTTCTTTTGAGTCAGGGTCACACTTTGTAGCTCAGGCTGGTCTAGAACTGTCCATGATCCTTTACATAAGCCTCCTGAATGCCAGATTACAGGTGTGAGTCACCACACCTGGTTTGGGTGTTTGGGTTTTGTTTCAAGAAAGATCAGAAATTTAGCCAAAAGAAGATTGCCCAGAGTTTGAGGACAGCCTGGATTACATATAGTGAATTTCAGGTCAGCCTGGGCTACAGTAAGACCTTACCTTGAAAAATAACTGAAAAAAAAAAAAAAAAGGAAGATGCCAGGTGTGGTGGTACACACCTTTAATCCCAGCGCTCAGGAGGCAGAGGTAGGAGAATTGCTGTGAATTCAAGGCCAGCCTAAAACTATGTAGAGAAAGAAAGAAAGAAAGAAAGGAAGAAAGAAAGAAAGAAAGAAAGAAAGAAAGAAAGGGAGAAAGAGAAAGAGAGAAAGGAGGGAGGGAGGGAGGGAAGGAAGGAAGGAGAAGGAGAGAGGGAAAGGGAAGAAAAGAGCCAGGAGTGGTGGTGCACGCCTTTAATCCCAGCACTCAGAAGGCAGAGGTAGGAGGATCACCGTGAGTTTGAGGCCATGCTGAGCTTACATAGTGAATTCCAGGTCACCCTGGGCTAGAGTGAGCCCCTACCTTGAAAAAGAAAGGAAGGAAGGAAGGAAGGAAGGAAGGAAGGAAGGAAGGAAAGGAGGAGGAAGGGAGGAAGGAAGGAAAGGAAGGAAGAAAGAAGAGACGGAGGGAAGGCAGGCAGGTAGGCAGGCAGGCAGGCAGGAAGGAAGGAAGGAAGGAAGGAAAAAGAAACAAATGAGCCGGGCGTGGTGGCGCACGAGGCCACCCTGAAACTACAAAGTGAATTCCAGGTCAGCCTGAGCTAGAGTGAGGAAAAACCCAAAAAAAAAAAAAAAAAAAAAAAAAAAAAAAAGAAAAGAAAAGAAAAGAAAAAGAAACAAATGAATCTTCAACTTTCATCAGCCCTTAGTGAATTTCAGGTCACCCTGAAGTGGAGTGAAACCCTACCTCAAAAAAAAAAAAAGGAAGAGAGGGCTGGAAAGATAGCTTAGCAGTTAAGGTGCTTGCCTGCAAAGCCTAAGGACCCAAGTTTGATTCTCCAGGTCCCACATAAGCCAGATGCACATGGTGGTACAGGCATCTGGAGTTAGTTTGCAGTGGCTAGAGGAAGGAAGGTAAATAAATAAATAAATAAATAAATTTTTTTTTTTTTAAAAGGAAGAGAAGCCAGGCGTGGTGGCGCACGCCTTTAATCCCAGCACTCGGGAGGCAGAGGTAGGAGGATCACCGTGAGTTCAAGGCCACCCTGAGACTACATAGTGAATTCCAGGTCAGCCTGAGCTAAAGTGAGACCCTACCTCCAAAAACCAAAAAAAAAAAAAAAAAAAAAAAAAAGGAAGAGAAGGAGAGGAAGGAAGGAAAGAAGAGAGAGAAAAGGAGAGAGAAAGGAAGGAGAAACAAAGAAAATGGGATGTTTGGGGCTGGAGAGATGGCTTAGCACTTAAGGCGCTTGCCTGCAAAGCCTAAAGACCCAGGTTCAATTTCCCAAAACCCACATAAACCAGATGCACAAGGTGGTGCATGCATCTAGAGTTCATTTGAGGTGGATAAAGGCCCTGGCGCACCCATTCTCTCTCTCTAATAAATAAAGAATTTAAAAAAAAATAAAAGAAAAATGGGATATTTTTTGCTTCTCCAACTTACATTTCCACATGCAGAATCTAAATACTATGAAGATTACCCAAGGAAGCAGGTGTTGTTCATATGGAGGGGAAAAGAGAGAGAGAACAAAAAGGGTGCTAAGCAGAGGTTCAAATTCTTCATTTCATCGCACCCCTAACCATTTCCTGGAAAATCCTTGGGTGCCTTTGCCAACCTGGTTTTTATTTTATTATTTTATTTTAAATTTACTTATTTATTTATTTGAGCGAGAGAGGCAAATAGAGAGAAAATGGGCGCACCAGGACCTCAGGTCCCTGCAAAAGAACGCCAAACACATGTGCCATCTTGTGCAGCTGGCTTACGTGGGCACTGGGGAATCGAACCTGGGTCCTTAGGCTTTCCAGGCAAGCGCCTTAACCGTTCAGCCATCTCTCCAGCCCCCTGATTTTATTTTGTTTTATGACAGGGTCTGAATATGTAACCCAGACTGCCCTTGAATCCGCAAGCCTCCTGCCTCAGCCTCCAGAGCGCAGGGTTTACGCACTGAGTGCCATTTGTCAGCCACCAACTCAGCTAGTTCGAAACTGATCCGGTGCCCGCCACTCACGCCCTTTCACGGCTTACCATTGGTCAGACCCGGTGCCACCGCCCCTCCACGCTCCTCTACCGTCCAATCAGAATCTCAAGACTGCCAACTGCCGACCGCCCCCGCCCCGCCCCGCGGGTGGGCGGTGCACTGCAAGGCGAGAGCCGATTGGCTATCTCGGGCCTGGGAGGGCGGGCAGCAGACGCCAGGGGCGTGGACCACGTGTCCCGACAGATTAAGAAAAAAAAACACCAAGAACGGTGACCGAGCCCTGAGGCCGTTTGGAGTCCTGGGTGGAAATCCTTCAGGCTTCAGCTGTTGGAGGGACCCGTGGGGCTCGAACCCGGTATCTTCGGGGTAAGTGCTCCCTGGCTGCGCGCCCTGCTCCGACACTGACCTTCCCAGAGCCTTGCTGATGGGGAGACGAACGCGTCCTGCCCAGGGCGGGACTCCAGCTAGTCCTTAGGCCAGGAAGGGATTTCACTCTTTCCTGAGCAAAGTTTTGCATCAGCCCCGCCCCCCCACCCCCGTGAGTAGGTAATTTTCTCATCTTCATTTCTCCCAGAGGGGTAACTGAGGCCCAGACAGAGAGAGGAAACTTGTCCCACTTCACACATCTTGGAAGTGCCGGGCCCCAGGACTGGGTAATTTCGCACCTGGAGAAACAAAACAGCCCCACCTCCAATCCCCACCCAGACAAAGCTGCCTTTCACTGCAGGCTTTGAAAACTTTCACCCCCCTGGGTCTCGTTCCTGAACCTTCTCAGGGCGCTCCAGCACCCCCAAATCTCTCTCCAGCCTAGACCTACCTCGCTTCTCACTTTTTTCCTGTTTTGAGGCAGGGGCTCCCTGTAGCCCACGTTGACCTGGAACTCACTCTGTAGCCCAGGCTGGTCTTGGAACTTAACCTCCCTAGTATTGGGATTGTAGTCATGAGTCACTATTTCCGGTGCCTCACTTCTTACTCCAACACCCCCCCCCAAATTGGTCATTTTCTCCCCCAAACCAGTTCCTCTCACCTCAGGTCCCAGTTAGTCTTTTCAGGTTATACCCCACACTGGATCAGAAATTTAGGGGGTTGGTCTTCCATGTTTTTCCCCAAAATCCACTTGCTGCTTCTTTCTGCCCCCCTTCCCACGTCCTAGAGGACCCTAGCCCCTCCTCTTACTTGGGCTCTGCTTCCAGTCTAATGCCACCATAGATCTCAAATAATTGTATTTTTTAAATTTATTGATTTACTTGAGAGGGAGGAGGGAGGGAGGGGGAGAGAATGAATGGGCACTCCAGGGCCTCTAGTAACTGCAAATGAAATCCATATGCATGCGCCACTTTGTAATCTGTCTTTATGTGGGTACTGGGGAATTGAACCCAGGTAGCTAGGCTTTGCCGGCAAGAACCTTAACACCACTGAGTCATGTGTATTTTTTTTCTTATTTTGAAAACTTACAAAAATAAAATAAAATAAAATAAACGAAAACCTTTAATAGAAGCATACAACAATTGGTAATGAGGCGCAAATGCAAAGCTGGGATAAATTTTTACCAAGTGAACTCTCAGGTGCAAATGGGTCCCAATCAAGAAGTGGAGTCTTAGCCGGATGTGGTGGCACATGCCTTTAATCCCAGCACTCGGGAGGCAAAGGTAGGAGGATTGCCATGAGTTCAAGGCCACCCTGAGACTACATAGTTAATTCCAGGTCAGCCTGGGCCAGAGTGAGACCCTACCTCGAAAAACCAAAAAAATAAATTAAAAACAAAAAAAGAAGTGGAGCCGGGCGTGGTGGCGCACGCCTTTAATCCCATCACTCGGGAGGCAGAGGTAGGAGGATTGCCATGAGTTCAAGGCCACCCTGAGACTACATAGTTAATTCCAGGTCAGCCTGGGCCAGAGTGAGACCCTACCTCGAAAAAAAAAAAAAAAAAAAAAAAAAAAAAAGAAGTGGAGTCTAGGGCTGAAGAGATGGCTCAGCTGTTAAAGGTGCTTGCTTGCAAAGCCTCATGCCTGGGATCCATTCCCAGTACCCACCTAAAGCCAGATGCACAATGTGGCACGTGACTTTGGAGTTCAGTAGCAGATGGCAGGATGGGCCCTGGCATGCCCATCCCTCTCTCTCTTTCTCAAATATCTTTTTTTTTTTTTAAAGTGGATTCTGGAGAGATGGTTTAGCGGTTAAGGCACATGCCCGCAAAGCTTAATGGCCGTGGTTTGATTCCTCAGTACCCACATAAAGCCAGCTGCACAAAGAGGTGCGTGCATCTAGAGTTTATTTACACTGGCTAAAGGCCTCAGTGTACCTATTCTCTCTGTATGTCTTCTCTTCATCTGTCTCTCTCTGTTGCACATAAACAATTTTTAAGTGGGGTTAGCAGTTAAGGTACATGCCTGCAAAGCCAAAGAACTCCGGTTCCATTCCCCAGGACCTGTGCAAGCCAGATGCACAAGATGGCACATGCATCTGGAGGTCATTTGCAGTGGCTGGAGGTCCTAGTGTGCCTATTCTCTCTGTCTGCCACCCCCCCTTACACACATACACACACACACACACAAATAAATTTTAAAAAGTAGAATCTTAAGCCAGGTGAGGTGGTACACACCTGTGATCCCAGCACTTAGCGGGAGGAGGAAGAAGGATCAAGAGTTCAGCTTCAGCTGGGCATGGTGGCACATGCCTTTAATCCCACCACTGAGGATGCAGAAGTAGGAGGACTGCTGTGAGTTCAAGGCCAGCCTGAGCTAGAGATCCTACCTCGAACCTCCCCTCCCCCCCAAAAAAAGGTCAACTTCATCCTCAGCTATATAGGCAATATGAGATCAGCCTTGGGTACTTTAGACTTTGTCTCAAAGTAAAATCCAACAGAATAGGACACAGCCAAAGTCAGAGACCAGTTTATCAGCTGAGTGCAAGTCCTTGAGGTCTAAGCCGCGTGGACACATTCCCCTGCTTTCTAGGCACAAATGGGAGCATTTCATATGTGGTGTTGTCTTTTTAAAAATATATCTTTTATTTATTTGAGAGACAAATAGGCAAGCCTCTCTCTTTGTCAAATGAATAAATAAAATAAAAATATTTTTTAAAAAAATGTTTGCAAAGCCAGACAACCAAAGGTTCAAATCTCAAGTACCCACATAAAGTGAGATGCACAAAGGATCACTTGCATCTGGAGTTCCTTTGTAGTGGCAAGAGGATCCAGCATTCCCATTCTCCTCTCCTTGCTTGCAAATAAAAAAATTGTTTAGCCAGGCATAGTGGTGCACACCTTTAAACCCAGCACTCTGGAGGCAGAGATAGGAGGATGGCTGTGAGTTTGACGCTACCCTGAGACTACATAGTGAATTCCAAGTCAGCCTGGGCTAGAGTGAGACCCTACCTCAAAAAAACAAAACAGACAAAATACACACACACACACACACACACACACACACACACACACACACACACACATATATATATATATATATATATTTTTTTTTTTTTTTTTTTTTTTGAGAGAGAGAAGCAAAGAGAATGATGCCAGGGCCTCTAGCCACTGCAAAGGAAATCCAGACACATGCGCCACCTTGTGCATCGGGCTTTACGTGGGTACTGGGGAATCAACCAGGGTTCTTAGGCTTTGTACGCAAGTGCCTTAACTGCTGAGTCATCTCTCCAGCCCTAAAAATATTTATTTATTTATTTATTTATTTATTTATTTTATGTTTGGTTTTTCGAGGTAGGGTCTCACTCTAGTTCAGGCTGACCTGGAGTTCACCCTGTAGTCTCAGGGGGTCCTGTGCTGAATATCCTGGCTCCTGCCAGGTAGATACTTAGGAGCAAATTTCTGGGTCAAAGGGTGAGTGCCTTTTATCATTTTGAGGATTGTGGCATGTGACTCTCCCTTGACCCTTGTTACAGTCCAGTCCACCCTCCTGCCAGCTTAGTAGAGCACTCTGTCAGACACTTGCCAGGTTTTCTGAGATTCCCTTCCTCTAGTTCTAACCCTCAGGGACTCCCTACTCCCCTCAACAGGCTTCCAGGGCCTGTGTCTCCCCTCCATGTAGCTAGCTCCCTAGTTTATACATTCCTTCAGAAATATGTCTCTTGTTGTCCCAGTGTCCTCTGTACTCAAGTGCTTATCCTCAAAGTGGGAACAATAAGGGTCTTCTGGGCTGGAGAGATGGCTTAGCAGTTAAGGCACTTGCCTGCGAAGCCTAAGGCTCCAGCTTCAATTCTCCAGGTCCGACATAAGCCAGATGCACAAGGTGGTGCATGCATCTGGAGTTCATTTGCAGTGGCTAGAGGCCCCCCCCTTCTGTCTCAAATAAATAAATAAAAAGAAATTTTTTTTTTTTTTTTTTTGGTTTTTGCAAGGTAGGGTCTCACTCTGGTCCAGGCTGACCTGGAATTAACTATGTAGTCTCAGGGTGGCCTCGAACTCTTAGCGATCCTCCTACCTCTGCCTCCCGAGTGCTGGGATTAAAGGCGTGCGCCACCACGCCCGGCTCAAAAGAAATATTTTTTAAAGGAAGGGGAGGGAGGAAATAATAGTTCATTGCTTAATGCCACCTGCCACCTCCTTCAGCAAAGTGCCGTCTCCATTTCCTAAATGAATGAATTACTAATGAATGAGTACAATCGAGTCTGTACACAAACAGGAGGAGAGAGCTGCAGAGAAAAAAGCCCAGCTGGAACCTCCAGTTGTGCAGCAACTTGGGGATCGAGAAAGAACACAACCTTCCCAGGGACATGCCATGGCTGGTCCTGGGTATATAGAAGTCAGGCATGCTGTGGGGTCACACCAGGCTTTGAGCAAGCCGGCAACAGCGAGCTGGGATTATAGATGCCCTTCACAGCACCGAATTTGTTTGTTTTCCATGAGGTCTAGAGATGGAACTCAGGTGTTTCAGCTTGAGTGGCAAAAACTTTATCCCATCTGTCCGTGTGTGTGTGTGTTTGTTTTTATTTGAGAGAGAGAGAGAATGGGCGCATCAGGGCCTTTAGCTGCTACAAAGGAAGTCCAGAGGCATGAGCCCCTCTTGTACAATCTGGTTTACGTGAATTCTGTGGAATCAAACTTGTCCTTTGGCTTTTCAGGCAAGTGCCTAAACCGCTAAGCCATCTCTGCAGCTCCTGTTTTTGTTTTAACTTTATTTGCAAGCAGAGGGTGAGGGGATGTGGAATGGGTGCACCAGGCCACTGCAAACGAACTCCAGATGCATGCACCACTTTGTGCATCTGGCTTTTACATGGGTAGTGGGGAATCAAACCTGGGCCTTCAAGCTTTGCAAGCAAGCACCTTAACTATTGAGCCATCTCTCCAGCCCCATACACTTGTTTTTGAGACAGGGTCTGCCATTGGCCTAAAGCTTACCAATTAGACTAGACTAGCTGGACAGCACTAAAATTACTGGTCAGGTGCATGCCACCACACATGGCATCTACTTGGGTTCTGGGGATCAACTCAGGTCCTCATGCTTAGTAGGCAAACACTTTATTAACTGAGCTCTCTCCCCAGCCCAGGTTTCATCACTTTTTTGGGGGTGGAGAAAGAGACAGAGACAGAGGGAGAGGGAGAGGAAGACAGATAGAGGTGGGCGCACCAGCAGTCTCTCAGCTGCTGCAAACAAAATCCAGATGCATGCGCCCCCTTGTGGTCAAGTGCGGCATTGCACCCTTGCATCACTGCACCTGGCTAAACGTGGGACCTGGAGATTGGAACCGCTGGAGATTGGAACCAGTGTTCTTAGGGTTAGGAGGCAGGTGCCTTAACTGCTAAGCCATCTCTCCAGCCCTTTTTTTTATTTGAGAGAGATAGAAAGAGGCAGACAGAATGGCTGGGCCAGAGTCTCCAGCCACTGCAAATGAACTCTATACGATGCACCACCTTGTGCATCTGGCTTACATGGGTTCTGGGGTATCGAACCTGGGTCCTTAGGCTTTGCGGCAAGCACCTTAACCACTAAGCCATCTCTTCAGCCCATCTCATTACTTTCTCTCTCTTTTTTCCTTGCTCTAGCTCAGGCTAACCTGGAATTCATTATGTAATTTCAGGGTAGCCTCAAACTCTCAGTGATCCTCCTACCTCTGCCTCTTGAGCACTGGGATTCAAGGCGTGCGCCACCACGCCCGGCCATCCATTTCATTACTTTCTATGACTGAGTGATATCCCACTGTGTAGATATTCCACCTCTAATATCTGAGACTTGAAAGGGAGTTCAATAGTAATGTTTTCCACATATGTAAACTGGCCACTCTGGGGGAAGCCAGACTTCAAGGATCCCAGAGAGCCTGGCATGGTGGATGGCATACATCTATAATCTCGGTGCCCAGGAGGCTGAGACACGGAGGGTTGTTAAGTTTAAGGCCAGTGTGAGCGACATAGCAAGATCCAGTTTCGCTCAGGTTATGTTCCAGCTCTGTATGCCCTGGGCAGGCCACTTTACTGCTGACTCAGTTTCCCCTAGGGGAGGCTTGACAGAGCTCCCTGTTAGAGGCAGGAGGAAACTGAGGTCACAGAACTGCTTGTTGACATTGTATCATCGTGGGGAGAGACACTGGAGCCAGGGTAAACCTGGCCTGAGAAGGCTTTTGGGGGAGGTTCTCTCACAAAGGAACAGAAGTAGAACGGAACATAATCCAGACTAAGGGACAGCAGGTGATAAAGCCTGTAGGTGGGAGGCAAATGCATAAGGTACATGGACTGCAAATTTGAAGTTCCTGGACGGTGGACAAGATCCTGAACCCACCTTATTCTCACCTGACCCTTCCCATCACCCTCTGCCCACCCACAGGAAATGGCAGCAGCCAGGACTAGCCTGGGCCGGGTTCTCCCAGAATCCTCTATCCTGTTCCTGTGTGACATGCAGGAGAAATTTCGCAGCAGCATCGCCTACTTCCCCCAGATCGTGTCTGTAGCTGCTCGAATGCTTAAGGTATGTGCCCACTTTTCCTTCCCAAGACCCATGACCCAGGATCCATATCTCATCCTTCCTCCATCACACTTAGGAGCGCAGGCCCCAGTCCTCCTCCCTCAGATCCAAGAGCCAGACCCCAACACTTCTCCCTCAGACACAAGAGTCCAAGCCCCAGGGGCTGGAGGGATGGCTTAGAGGTTAAGGCATTTGCCTGCAAATCCAAAGGACCCAGGTTGGATTCCCCAGGACCCACATTAGCCAGATGCACAAGGGGGCGCATGTGTCTGAAGTTTGTTTGCAGTGGCTGGAGGCCACTATTGCACCCTGTCTCTGTCAAATAAATAAATAAATGAAAAAAAAAAAGTCCAAGCCCCAGCCTTCCTCTCTCAGACCCAGGAATCAGGTTCTAGCCCACATCCCTTTAACTCTGGGGTCCAGACCATAATCCTCTCTCTCTCACACACACCCAGAGGTCCAGCCTTCCTCTCTCAGATTCAGGGGTCCAGACACCAGCCCTCTTTCAGACTCAGGTTTTCAGGCCCTGGAATCCTATCCTAGCCCTCTAACCTCTGACTCAGGCTTTTGTCCCCGGCCCGTGCAGGTGGCCAGACTGCTGAATGTCCCAGCTGTGCTGACAGAGCAGTACCCACAAGGCCTGGGCCCCACAGTGCCAGAGCTCGGGGCTGAGGGTCTTAAGCCCCTGAGCAAGACCTGCTTCAGCATGGTGCCCATTTTGCAGCAGGAGTTGGAGCGCTTGCCTCAGCTGCAGTCTGTGCTGCTCTGTGGCATTGAGACTCAAGCCTGCATCTTGGTGAGACCCTGTGTGTCCCCTGGGGCCCCTTGTGCGCATCTGTTTACCCTCCACCCTGACCTAAGCTCTTTTTTGTTTGTTTGTTTGTTTGTTTTTTCTTCTTTTTCTTTTCTTTTATTTATTTATTTTTTTAATTATTGTTTTTTATTGACTTTTATACTTACGTACAAAAAAACCCCACCTGATGTTTCCCGCCCCTCCCCCCATTCCACTTTAGAACTCCAGTCGCCATCATATCCCCTCCCTCTCTCCATTAGTCTCTCTTTTAATTTGATGACATCGTCTTTTTCTTCTATTTTGAGGGTCTTGAGAAGATATTGCTAGGCACTGCAAGGTCATGGATATCGAGGCCAATTTCTGTCTGGGCAATTGCATTGTAAGAGGTCGTACCCTTCCTTTGGCTCTTCCATTCTATCCGCCCCCTCTTCCGCAATGGTCCCTGAGCCTTGGAGGGTGTGACAGAGGTGTTTCAGTACTGGGCACTCCTCCATCCCTTCTTCTCAGCACTGTGTTGCCTTTTGGGTGATCCCAGTGGTCATCGCCATCTGAAAAGAGAAGCTTCTCTCACCAGAAGTGAGAGTAGCATTAATATGTGAATATGAACATTAAGCGTAGTGTTTTCAGGGCATCTTGGTGGGAATAATATATACATTTAGTCAGACAAGAGCAGGCTTATACCCCTAAGGCTCATGACCTCACCTACCAAAGACTTTTATTTAGGTTTTTCAGTACCAGGTATGTATTCCCTCCCGTAGAGAGGGCCTTCAGTCCAATTATGGAGCAGTTGGTTACCCCAAGAGTAGACATGCCACTATTGCACCCGTTCAGTCATTGGGCCTGTCTGGCAAGCTTGAATATTCAGCATCCGCTGTTTTCACTGCTGATGACTTCTGTCTCCCATACGCTGCATGCAGTGCAGCTTTTTCCAGCTTTCAGTTGGCTGGTCTACAGGGAGAAGGTTTTCTGCTCCACACCAGCTTGCTTTCTCAGTGACCTAGCCTCTCACTGACCTAAGCTCTTTATCCTACTCTGGGGCCCTGGCTGTGACCTACGCCTCTCATATCCCCATTTCAAGATCCAAGTTCGTTCTTTTTAAGGTATTTTATACAAAAAAAAAAAAAAGTTTAAAAAGGCAAGCATGGTGGCACACGCCTTTAATCCCGGCATTCAGGAGGCAGAGGTAGGAGGATCGCCAAGAGTTCAAGACCACCCTAAGACTACATAGTGAATTCCAAGTCAACATGAGCTAGAGTGAGACCCTACCTCGGAAAACCAAAAAGAAAAAAAGAAGATATTTTATGTATTTATTTGCAAGCAGAAAGAGAGAGAGAAAATGACCACACACCAGGGCCCACTGCAGACAAACTCCAGATACATGCACCACTTTGTGCATCTGGCTTTACATGGGTACTAGGGAATCGAACCTGAGTCCTTAGGCTTTTTTGTGTGTAATTTAAAATTTTTTATTTTATTTGAGAGAAAGAGGTAGAGAGAGAATGGGTGCATCACAGGGCCTTCAGCCACTGCAAATGAACTCCAGATGCATGCACCACTTTGTGCATCTGGCTTACATGAGTCCTGAGGTATTGAACCTGGACCCTTTGGCTTTGCAGGCAAGCACCTTAACCACTAAGCAATCCCTTCAGCCCTGTAATTTTTTTAATGGGGGGGGGTGGTAAGAATTGGCATGCCAGGGCTTCCAGCCACTGCAATTGCACTCCAGATGTGTGCACCACTTTGTGCGTATGTGTGACCTTGCGCACGTCATCTTGTGCATGTAGCTTACGTGGGACCTGGAGGGTTGAACATGGGTCCTTGGGCTTCGCAGGCAAGTACCTTAACTGCTAAGCTATCTCTTCAGCCCTTTTTGTTTTTAATTTTAAAAAACATTTTTATTATTTGAGAGAAAGAGAGAGAAGTAGATAGAAAGAGAATGGGTGCATCAGGGCCTCCAGCCATTGCAAATGAACTCCAGATGCCTGCGCCACCATGTGCATCTGGCTTTACATGGGTCCTGGGGAATTGAACCTGTGTCCTTTGGCTTTGTGGGCAAGCACCTTAACCACTAAGCCATTTCTTCAGCCCTTTTTAAAAATATTTATTTATGGGGCTGGAGAGATGGCTTAGCAGTTAAGGCACATGCCTGCGAAACCTAAGGACCCCGGTTTGATTCTCCAGGTCCCATGTAAGCCAGATGCACAAGGGGGCGCACACATCTGGAGTTCGTTGGCAGTGGCTAGAGGCCCTAGCATGCCCATTCTCACTCACCCTCTCTCTCTTTCCCTCTCTCTGTCTCTAATAAATAAATAAATAAAATCTTCAAAAATATATATTTATTTATTTATTTGAGAGAGAATGGGTGTGCTAGGGCCTCTAGCCACTGCCAACGAACTCCAGATGCATGTGCCACCTTGTGCATCTGGTTTACGTGGGTTCTGTGGGGTTGAAGCTGGGTCCTTAGGCTTTGTAGGCAAGCACCATAACTGCTGAGATCTCTCCAGCTCTCAAGTTCCCAGTTCTGACCTGGGGACCCCAATCCCTCACAGGAACCCCCTTTTTCTGTTCTGGGGCTGGTTCTGATCTCCCCCCCCCTCGCTTCTAGAACACAGCCCTAGACCTCCTGGACCGAGGGCTGCAGGTCCATGTGGTGGTGGATGCCTGCTCTTCTCGCAGGTGAGAGGGTGTGGTGGATGTGTTGGGGCAGCTGGGAGCACCTGCACCTGCCAGGCGTGCTGCAGCGTGGACGCTTGCTTTCCCTCTGTCCCACTCTCCTGCAGCCAGGTGGACCGCTTTGTGGCGATGGCCCACATGCGTCAGAGTGGTGTCTTCCTGTCCACCAGCGAAGGACTCATTCTGCAGCTTGTGAGGGACGCCGCCCACCCCCAGTTCAAGGAGGTAAGTAAGGAGACACTGGGTCCCGCCATCTGGGCTCTCCTGCCTCCCATGCATAGGAGAACTATCTTCCTCCATTCCATCCATCCTTCTTCCCATCCTCCCTTCCTCCATTTCTTCCTTCCTCCCTCCCTCCCTCTTTTCTTCTTCAAGGTAAGGTATTGCTCTAGTCCAGGCGACCTAGAATTCACTATGTAGTCTCAGAGTAGCCTGGAACTCATGGCAATCCTCCTACTTCTGCCTCCTGAGTGCTGGGATTAAAGGAGTGTTCCACCACACCCAGCCTCTCCCTTTTTTCTTATTTTCTTATTTTTTTTATTATTTTTATTATTTTTTATTTATTTTTTGGAGAGAGACACAGAGAGAGATAGAGAGGGAGAGAGAGAGAGAGAGATGGGTGCGCCAGCAGACTCTCAGCTGCTGCGAATGAAATCCAGATGCGTGCACCCCCTTGTGGTCAAGTGCGGCATTGCGCCCTTGCGTCACTTTGCATCTGGCTAAATGTGGGACCTGGAGATTGGAACCGCTGGAGATTGGAACCAGCGTTCTTAGGCTTAGCAGACAGGCACCTTAACGGCTAAGCCATCTCTCCAGCCCTCCCTCTTTTCTTGATGGGGTTTCATGTAGCCTAAGCCGACCTCAGACTTGCTTTGAAGCCAAGGATGACCTTGAACGTCTGATCCTCTTTCCAGTTCATGTGGTGCTGGGGAGGGAACCCAGGGCTTAGTGCATGCTAGGCAAGCACTCCACCAGCCGAGCTTCATCTCCAACCTTGGGTTGGCTTTTTATCCCCACATGTCTTGCAGACTCCAGGAAGGTTGATCCCTGTCCTGGATGTACCGCAGCGGCCAGCACAAAGTAGATGCTCAGTAACTGTTCAACAGAACTGAATGAAGAGGAGGGGAGAGGACCAGGAACCTGTGGTTCTGCTGTTTCTCCATCATCTCAAGGACCCAGGGTTTGAGCAGGGGGTACATAGGCCCTGGTCAGACCGTGGAACCAGAAAGACCACTCCAGAAATAGGCTGGAGTCTGAGAGGCTGCAGGAGGGGCACCAGGACCTGATGGGGCAGAGGTCAAGTGGACAGAGAATTGAATAGAAGGAGTGTGAGGGGCCTTCAGCTTACCAGATCTCCACCAGACTCCTCCTGTGCCTGTCTTGTTCTCCCTCCTTCACTTAGCTCTAAAGCTACCTTCTCCATGAAGTTACTGAAACAGTCCTAGGCAACCCCTCCTCTGCCCCCTGATGCCAGATCATCACCACCCCAGCTCTCTGGTCCTCTTCCCTCCTCTTCATTCAGTTCCAATGAACATTACTGACCATCTACTCTGTACCAACCACTGTGGTACACCCAGAACAGGACAGTGCTCAGCCAGACCAGCCCCCCTGGAGCTTGCATCACAGTGTGGGGATAAAATGTCAATACCGGCTGAAGAGATGGCTTAGCAGTTAAGGTGCCTGCCTGTTAAGCCTACAAACGCCGGTTCCAATCTCCAGACCCCATGTTTAACCAGACGCAAAGTGACACAAGGGCGCAATGCTGCACTTGCCCATAAGGGGGCACACGAGTCTGGAGTTCATTCACAGCAGCTGAGAGGCTGCTGGCGTGCCCATTCTGTCTCCCTCTCCCTGTGTCTCTCTCAAAAAAAAAAAAAAAAAAAAAAGTCAAGCCAGGCGTGGCAGTGCACACCTTTAATCCCAGCACTTGGGAGGCAGAGGTAGGAGGATTACCATGAGTTCGAGGCCACCCTGAGACTACATAGTTAATTCCAGGTCAGCCTGGGCCAGAGTGAGACCCTACCTCGAAAAAAACAATGTCAATACAGACGTGAGTATGCATCTCAGTTGGCACAGTGCCTACCTAATGTGCACAGAGCCCTGAGTTCATTCCCAGCACCCATTAACAAAGCATGATGGTACACACCAGTAATCAAAGCACTTGGGAAGTGGAGGCGGGAGGATCAGAAATTCAAAGTCATCCTCGGCAACAAAGAGAATTTGAGGCCAGCTTAAGCTACATAAGATCCTTTCTCAAAACAAAACAAGAAGGTGGGTGTGATGGCACACATCTTTAATCCCAGCACTCAGGAGGCAGGAGGATTGCTATGACTTGAAAACCATCCTGAGACTACATAGTGAATTCCAGGTCAGCCAGGGAGAGGGGAAGACCCTATAAAGAAAAAGAAAAGGAGAGAAAGAGGAGAAAGAAAAAGGCAGCCCATGTCCAGTAAAATACACGGGCCTGGAAAGGGAATGTGTACAGGGGAGTGAAGAAAGTGAGGTGACCTTGAACTCAGGACCTGGAGAGGAAGGAACAGTCTTATGCACAAAGGACTTGGCAGAAGGGATAGCTGGAGCAAAAACCAAGATCTGGGACTGAGCCTGCTTTATTCCAAGAGCTATGTAGCCAGGTGTGGTCAGTGCTAAGCAGGTTGAAGAGAAGAGGCAAGCAGGAGCCAGAGCTATCTCTTAGCAAAGATTTAGAGTTTCAGCTATGGGTCACCCACTGTGGTGACCCAGGGCAGCAGCAGGCTCAGCTCTCCTGATGTTTGGGGGGTGAAAAGCCACATGAGGAACATGAGCTACTGGGAACGTAGCTCAGTGTAGAGCACTTGCCTCATATTTTTGTTTGTGCTCATCAGTTGTTCAAGGTGCTAGGCTTTATCAGCACACACAAAAAGTGGGAGAAGCAGCTGGGCGTGGTGGCGCACACCTTTGATCCCAGCACTGGAAAGGATTGCTGTGACTTTGAGGCCACCCTGAGACAACATAGAGAATTCCGGGTCAGCCTGGGCTAGAGTAAGACCCTACCTCAAAAAAAAAAAAAAAAAAAAAAAAAAAAGTGGGAGAAGTGCTTTCCCTGTGGTACAGTCCACCTGTCTGGGAGCTGACCACCCCCAGATTGACAGTTTACGAAGATGTCTCTGGTCCTGAATAGCTAACAGATTAAGTTAGTGTACGTTTATATTTGAGGACTAGAGGACTTGGAGGTGGAACAGTTTCTTGGGCCCAAGGTTTTATTTAACATCAGGTGAGAGAATGGCAGGATCTGAAAGGAAAGGAAACAAGAATGGGATGCCCAGTGAATGGAGGGTGGTGGTTTTAATTTTTTTTAATTTTATTGATTTGAAAGAGAAATAGGCAGGCACACAGAGACAGTATGGGAGTTGTAGGGCCTTCTGCCACTGAAACCAACTCCATACGTATGCACCACTTTGTGCATCTGGCTTTACATGGATACAGGGGTATTGAACCCAGGTCAGCAGGCTTTGCAAGCAAGCACCTTTGACTGCTGAGCCATCTCTCCAGCCCAAGAGGCTTCTCAGAGAGGGGAGGGGAGGGTCTTATACTATGAGGGAAGGGCCTTGCATGGGACATTTGCAATGTGAACTGAAGGGAAGTTGAGCACCTGTGACAAAGCCTACTGATCTGGTTATGTGACCCACCTGCTAACCTGCTTTGATGAAGTGAGGCTACAGGTGGTAGCTGGTCCTCATCCAAGGCCTGGGGCAGGAGGACTTAAGTGAGGGGTCACAGACCTAGGAACACTGGTGAAAGGGCGGGCCTGTCACAGGTGTGGAGAAGGGCAAAGGCAGTCTGTATTTTATGTAACAACAGGTTGTACTCATCCCTTACTATTGCCCTGGGGGGACCATCCTCAGTGGGGTTATGGATTCACGTTGTGGTCATGAAGGCATCACTCAATCCCAATGGGTGTGCCAGAGCCTCTTGTTGCTGCTGTTCTAACTCTAGATCCATGTACCACTTTGCTCATCTGGCCTAATGTGGGTCCTGAGGAATCAAACCTCAGGCCAGCAGACTCTGCTGGCAAGCTCCTTTAATCATTGTGCCATCTCCTCAGCTCTCCTTTAAAAAAAATGGGGTGTGTATACGAGCATGCATGCATGATGCCATGACCTCAGTTTTACATGGGTGCTGTGGAATTGAACCTGGGCTGTAGGCTTTGCAAACAAGTATCTACAACTGCCAGCCCCACGAGGCAGCTTTCTTTAAATCTAACAGTTAACACGAGCGTAGTGGCACGCTCCTTTAATCCCAGCACTTGAGAGGCAGAGGTAGGAGGATCACCTTGAGTTCGTGGCCAGCCTGGGCTATGGTGAGACCCTACCTCGAAAAACAAAAACAACAAAGAAACAGTTAAGTGGCATGTAGTTAGGATGCCACTTTCAGCATCCAGGCAATTAGGACTTAACCAGGGTAGGGGTAGGGAAGATTCGGGCCCTGATTTTGTTTAGTTTTCTGGAGATAAATTTGGCATGACTTTCTGATGAAGGAAATGTAGTTTGTTACCCCTGTTCAGTGAAGTGCACAAGTGAGTCGGGAGTTCAGAGGCCAGTTCGGGCCAGGTTTGGGGATCTCAGGGCCAAAAGGCGTGATGGGAAAGACGAGTCTACTGCAGAGGAGGGTAGTAGGCAAGACAGCCCTTCTTCCGCAGTGGTCCAAGCAACCAAAACGAGCAAGATGGCGGCAGTGGAGCTAAGCCGACAGGTGTGACAGGGAGGCAGGCCCCAGGAAAGCTCTGGAAAGTGGTTAGCCTGGAGAGAACCGCTGCTGCGAGGATCAGGGAAATGAAGTATTTTTCCTCCTCTTTCTCATCATGGAGATGGGGAATCTTGACTCCTGACCCTGCACCCACCCACCCCCTCCACCTACAGATCCAGAAGATCATAAAGGACCCCGTCCCAGACAGCGGGCTGCTGGGCCTCTTCCAAGGCCAGAACCCACTGCTGAGTTCCAGACCCTGACTTGAGAGACCCTCCCTCCTCATCCCCACATTGGTGGCTGGAAGCACTTTCCCTCATCCCTGGATCCCAAGAGTGGTGCGGTCCACCAGGAGTACCGCCCCCGTGGGAGGAGAGGCGTGGTTCTGTTTTCCCATTGGGCAGCTGCTCCCGGAAATGCAAATAAGGATCCTGGCTGCTGGGCGGGAATTGGCTGTGGGTGAGGTGGAGGCGGGGTTCGGCCCCGGGCCACTTTACAGGGCGGGCTGGGGAGGGGGAAGTGTCACCGACAGACCCCCCACTCAAGAGAATAAACACTGATGAGGCTGTGGGCCAAACCATTATTGGGTTTTGGGGGGAGGGTATACTGGGGGCTACTGGGGCCCGGAGGGCTGGAGAAACGGGGGTCTCCTGCAGGTGGGGAGGGGGAGGTGCCTCCTCCTCCCAGCCCCAAGCCAGCGGGAGACACGAGCGAAGGCTGGCCACGGCCACATCTGCACCGGAGCCGGTGCGCAGCTGCATGAGCGAGCCGCGGGCCAGGGTCGCTGCCACGCCGCCCCCTTCTTTCCCTCCCCCCCATCGGCGCGCGCACGCCCGCCCAGCCCCGCCGGCTTTCGCTGACACGCGCTGGCGCTGCCTCCCCCCGCCTGGCCCCCACGCCGCCACCCCCGATTCCCCGAGGGTCCCGCATCCGGAAAGCGAGGTGAGCGCATCTGCACACACTGTGGAGAGGGAAACTGAGTCACGGGTGAAGCCGGTGAAGGGGATGGATGGGAAGGAAAGAACAGGTATGTGGATGGATGAACGGATGGATGGATGGAAGAATTGACAGTTGCAGCGGTGGTCCGTACTTCCTTTTAAACGCAGTAGTCTAAGGACCCACGCTGGGAGGTCCGCGAATTGTGCAGCCCCTTTGGAGATCCAAGGACTGGAACTCTACAGGCGCCCCCTGCTCCACCCCGGCCTTGGGTGGGTGGGTGGGTGCTAAGAAGTCATCCTTTTAATCCCCCGGGATGCAGGCACCAGCCCGCCCCTCCGTGAGGCAATCGGAGCCCCCTCCTCACCCATCCTAGCAGCCCAGACCCCTCCCAGAAGGCGCGGCTCTCCAGTGTCTCACAGCTCAGCACACTCTCCCCAGGGACCTAGGAGTCCCAGCAGTCCTCCGGAGCCCCCCGGGGACACAGGCGTCGACGCCCCAGCCCCCGCCTTCCGGATCCAGGTGTCCCCTCCGCACACCCAACCCGAAGCCTGCGTCTCGAGGCCGCGCTCGCGTCACCATGGCAACGGGAATCTATTTTGCGCTGGGAACACACCGCTCCCGCCGCAGCATCCCCCCATCACCACCACCCCACCTGCTTGAGGGGAGAGTGAGGGGGGACGGGGGCCAGTGGAGTGGGGGGAGCAGACCCTCAGGAGATAGAGCCCTAGGACAGATGAGCAGGCACTGGGACCCCGAGGTAGAGGAGAACGCACAGCAATAGCAGCAGCAGGGCGGGGGAGGCCCAAGCAGACGCAGAGATGAAGAAACAGACCGAGACCCTTCAGCCAATTCCGTTAGAGACACGGACCAGGCCGCGGGCGGGATGGCTGTGGGGGTCCCCGCAGGAAAATGGATGGGTTGCCAACGCGCGAGATGCAGAGGTCCCAGCCACAGAAGGGTGTCTGCTGCGCTTGGCGCTTGAGAGGGTGCCTGCTCAGTTCCCTAGCATCAGCCCTCGGGATCTCCCTACCCTGTACCCCCTACCCCAGCCCCTCCTTCTCATACTGGTCCCCACTTCAAACCGCCCTTCCAACCCCAGAACTTCTGGGAGCCTCCACTTTGCCCTGCAACCCCTGTCCTGCTCTACTCACACCCAGCCACCACCTCCACTCCTCCAGCAGTCCTCCACCCAGACCATTTCAGAGGCTCTGACCCTTCCTATTGTCTGTGCTCCCGTCCCTCCCTCACCCCCCCATCTCTAATACCTCCTCCTGCCACCCCTCCTCACTGTCCCCCTCTAAGAGGCCTCTCCGTTCCTCTCTCTAGATCTCCCACTCTCTCTGTCTGTCTACCTCCCACCACTCACCCACCCCTTCCTGTGCCACCTTCTGTAGATTTCTAATCTCTTTCCTGGGTGTCTCTCTGTCTCTGTGTCTCTCACTCGGCCTCCTTTCCCTGTCTCCTCCCTCCCCTTCTCTGGTTCTCGCTGTATCTCTGTCTCTTTCTCTGGACTCCAGAGCGCCCTCACTGTGCCTCCAGCAGGATCTTCTGAAGGCAGCTTGCGCTGACCGCCCCCGAGTCCATCCCTGCCAGTCCTGGAGAAGATTCCCCCACTCCAAAGCCGGCACAGTTGCAATAGCTACGCCCCCCGCCTCCGGGAGGGGATTCCTCTCCCCAGCATGGCTCCCCTCTGCTATGCCCCCGGTGTCTCTCAAGTCCTGAGCTGGGTTGAGGAGCAGACAGGGTGCAGGGAATGAAGAACCGAGCTTCTGGGGCTCCCTCTCCCACTCCCCCGCTGTGGAGGAGCGCTCCATCTCGCCTTGTGTGTGAGTGAGATGTCGGAGGAGATGTGGGGACGGGGCAGGGGCATCACATGCCTGTTGCAGATTCTGGGCTCTCAAGAGTCTGAGGTGTGTGTGTTGGGGGGTGGATGGTCGCTCCTTTTAGTGGAGTGGGCTGGGTCTTGAGACTTGTGACAGTCCCATTGTGCTTTAGCATCTCAGTCTTGGGCACTAAGAGTCAAAATATATGGAAATACATACGTGTGTGTGTGTGTGTGTGTGCGCGCGCGCATGCACATGTGCAGAGCCACAAGTGTTTCACCAGACTAACTTTGGGTGTCCATGTGCGCTGCATGTGAGTACTGTCTAGGTGTCCGGTGGTCTGTGTCAGTGTGTATCACTTCTGTTGTCATGGAAGCAGTCCCCAGGGAGGACAAGCCCCGTCTTCTATGACTGCAAGTGGGTGTTCTTCATCCACTCTCCTGTAGATGCTGCCCTCACCAACAGGTCTAGAGAGAGGCGGTGACCCGTGGGGATGCTGGGTGTCAGAGGAACGTGCCACTGCTTCTCCTCCATGTTCCCTTGCCGAAGTTGTCCCTGGTGGGGAATTGTGTCTCCCTGTAGCCTCTACCCCAGCCTCTCATTCTCATTCTCATTCTGGTACCCACATCAATCCTCCCTGTGAGGAGTGGGGGAAGGGGAAACCCGAGATGTGTGTGCCCTTAGGGGGACCAATAGGATGCTGTTAGCAGAGGTGGTAGGTGTGTCTGCGGAGTCCCCCCAGGGGCCTGGTACCAAACGGGAAGTGGGGAGGAGGTAAAGGGAGAAAGGTCCTATGTTCAGTGTCTACACAGGCCTTTGCATGTGCAGCTTGTCCCCGTCCACTCTCAGCCTTTGCACGGGGAAACAGAGGTGCATTGCATCCCATCAGCCTCTGTAGAGACCAGCTGGATTTCAGCCTCTCAGAGCCCTTCTTGCATGGCACAGCTAGCTCAGTTATACATAGCAGTCCTACATGAATGAAATCAGAAGACCGTGTGTGTGTGTGTGTGTGTGTGTGTGTGTGTGTGTGTGTGTGCGCGCGCGTGCCACTTCCAGAATAGGAGGCTCTGTGTGTCTCATTGTGCACGGTGGGGCTCTGGCAACGGAAAGAACTCACCTCCTTATACTTGGTTCAACATTTTCCAGGCGGTAAATATTTACTGAGCATCTGCCAGGCACTGGTTCTCAGTGCCGCGGAAAGGCAGTGGAGAGGTAGACAAAACCATCTGCCTTCAAGGTGACTCTAGTCTGGAGGGGGAAGAAGACCCAGGCAAAGTGTCCATGGCAAGTGCCGGCGGGGCCTGGGACAGGAGGGACCTGGGGCTGCTGCAGAGGCTGGTGGAGATGATAGGTGAGCTAAGCAAACAGAGCTGTAGGAAAGGGAGTCCCAGATGAAAGGAACAGCAAATGCAAAGGGTAGAAAAGGGGACCTCATGGACATGACCCTGGAAACGCCTGGAGGCAAAGGAGGGCACTCAGTGCACGGTGGGGATTTACCATGAGAAAGGAAGCCAAGCTCTGACTGCAGAGAAGGATTCATGTCACCTGCTCATTTTGTTGTTGCCTTGTGGGTTTTTTAAATTTTGTGTTTAGGGTTTTTTATTTTTAAAAAATTTATTTTATTGGGCTGGAGAGATGGCTTAGTGGTTAAGGCACTTGCCTGCGAAGCCTAAGGATTACGGTTTGATTCTCTGGGTCCCGAGTAAGCCAGATGCCCAAGGTGGCGCATGCATCTGGAGTTCATTTGCAGTGGCTGGAGGCCCTGGCATGCCCATTCTCCACCCCCTCTCGTGCATGCACACGCTCTCTGTGTGTCTGTCTCTAATATATAAATAAATAAAAATAAATAAATATCAAAAATTTATTTGAGGAGGAGGAATAGGCAGGTAGAGAGAAAAAAAAAATGGATGTGCCAGGGCCTCCAGCCACTGCAAATGAACTCCAGATGCATGTACCACCTTGTGCAGATGGCTTAGGTGGGTGCTGGGGAATTGAACCTGCATCCTTTGGCTTTGCAGGCAAACACCTTAACCACTAAGCCATCTCTCCAGCCTTGTGTTTATTTTTTTATTTATTCATTTGAGAGAGGGGAGAGTATGCATGTTTATGAATTTCGGGGCAGCTTGCTACTGCAAACAAACTCCAGATGCATGAGCCACCGTGTGCATCTGGCTTTACGTGGGTACTGGGGAATCAAACTCAAGCTGTCAGGCTTTGCTAGCAAGCCTTTAACTGCTGAGTCATCTTCCCAATCCCTTGTGGGTTTTTTAAAATGTATTTTTGAACTGGTGTGCCCATTCTCAACCCCCCCCCATAAATAAATAAAATATAAAAGTGTATTTTTTTTCAAGGTAGGGTCTCATTATAGCGTAGGCTGACCTGGAACTCACTTTGTAGTCCCAGGCTGGCCTTGAATTCAGGGCGATCCTCCTATCTCTGCCACCTGAATGCTGAAATTAAAGGCATGAGCCATCACGTCTGGCTCTAAAGTGTATTTTTGCATGTGTGTAAGTGTGCATATATGTGTGTTTATATGTGTGTGGGCACACAGTGTGCTGCTGGTGTGTGTGCATGTGTATGTGTGTGCATCTGGAGGCCAGAAATCAGCATCCATATTTTTCTCACTCTCCATTTATTTTATTTTATTTTATTTTTTATTTATTTACTTTTTTTTTTTTTAAGTTAGGGTTTCACTCTAGCTCAGGCTGACCTGGAATTCACTATGTAGTCTCAGGGTGGCCTCAAACTCAAGGTGACCCTCCTACCTCTGCCTCCCGAGTGCTGGGATTAAAGGTGTGCACCACCACGCCTTGCTTCATTTATTTACTTATTTATTTATTTATATTTTTATGGGCTGGAAAGATGGCTTGGCAGTTAAGGCACTTGCCTATGAAGCCTAAGGACCCAGGTTAGAACATCTGGCGTTTGTTTGCAGTGGCTAGAGGCCCTGGCGTGCCCGTTCTCTCTCTCTCTCAAATAAATAAAATAAATTTTAAAACATTTTTATTTATTTGCTAGCAGAGAGAGACAGACAGAATGGGCACACCAGGGGGCTGGAGAGAAGACTTAGTGGTTAAGGAATTTGCCTGCAAAGCCAAAGGATCACCTTTCGATTCTCCAGGACCCACGTAAGCCAGATGCACAAGGGGGCCCATGCATCTGGAGTTCTTTTGCAGTGGCTGGATGCCCTGGCGTGCCCATTCTCTCCCTCCCTCTCTCTCTCAAATAAATAAATTAATTAATTAAAAAAGAATGGGCACGCCAGGGCAAATAGACTCCAGATGCATGTGCCACTTTGTGCATCTGGGTACTGGGGAACTGAACTCTGGTCTTTAGGTTTTGCAGGCAATCACCTTAACCACTAAGCAATCTCTCCAGCCCTCCATTTATTTTTTGAGACAAGGTCTCTCTCGGAACCTGGAGCTCAGCAGTTCAGCTAGACTAGCTGGATAGTGAGTCCCAGGGATTCCCTCTCTGTCACCCCAAAACTAGGATCAAGCGTACCACTATGCCTTGTGGGTGTTGAGGATCTGCATGTTTTGTGTGTGTTTTTTTAAGATTTATTTTTATTTATTTCTCAAGTGCTGGAAACACAGGCATGTGCCACCATGCCCAGCTCCATTATTTTATTTTATTATTTATTTATTGAGAGAGAGGCACTGCAAACAAACTCCAGACACATGTGTCACCTTGTGCATCTGACTCGTGGGTAATGGGGAATCAAACCTGGGTCCTTTGGCTTTGCAGGCAAGTGACTTAACCTCTAAGCCATCTCTCCAGCCCTCCATTTTTTTGTCAGACTTCTCATGTTTATTAAAATTAAAGGCAGTAAAAACTCCAAGTGTAATAGAAAAATCCAACCATAAAGTCAGTTTTAAACATTTCTGAATAACATTTTGTTCTAACTCTTGTGTACAAGAATATTTTGGTATGCTATGTATATAATTTTCTTATTGTCTTCCTTTGGATCCTTTGTCATTCTAATATACATGTATGCTAGAGATTTGACTAGAGACAAATCTCTTCATCGCCCAAATATTCTAAAAGAGCTATACATAATCTGATTATATTGTTTAGTCCAGAAACATCAAATATGAAGATATAGGACACAGGATGTTTGGTAAGTGACATAGAGTTTCTCTGGCCATAATTCAATCAGGTCAACCTGATTTTATTGGAGTTACTATAAGACCTCTGTGCTTTTTTCATGGGCATAAATAATATTACCTTACAATTTTTTATTTCATTCAAAATATTTCTCAACTTTCTGATTATTGTTTTCTCTTGTGGTTGTAAAAGTCTGTCACAGAAAAAAAAAAAAAAAAAACTTAGCCGGGCGTGGTGGCGCACGCCTTTAATCCCAGCACTCGGGAGGCAGAAGTAGGAGGATCGCCGAGAGTTCAAGGCCACCCTGAGACTACATAGTTAATTCCAGGTCAGCCTGGACCAGAGTGAGACCCTACCTCGCAAAACAAACAAACAAAATAAACTTGCAAAAGAATCAGATGCAGGGGCTGGAGAGATGGCTTAGCTGTTAAGCGCTTGCCTGTGAAGCCTAAGGACCCTGGTTCAAGGCTCAGTTCCCCAGGACCCATGTAAGCCAGATGCAGCCCTCCATTTTTAAAAAATATTTTTTATTTTTATTTATTTATTTGACAGAGAAAGAAGGAGGGAGGGAGAGAGAGAGAGAATGGGCACGCCAGGGCCTCCAGCCATTGTAAATGAACTCCAGACGTGTACGCCCTCTTGTGCATCTGGCTAACGTGGGTCTTGGGGAATTGAACCTGGGTCCTTTGGCTTTGCAGGCAATTTGCCTTAACTGATAAGCCATCCCTCCAGCCCCAGTCTCCATTTTTTAAAATATATTTTATTGAATGATTGATTTGAGAGAGAGAAAGAGACAAAGAGAGAATGGGCATGCCAGGGCCTTTAGCCACTGCAAACTAACTCCAGATGTATGCGCCCCCTTGTGCATCTGGTCCTGGGGAATTGAACCCTGATCCTTAGACTTTGCAGGCAAACGCTTTAACCACTAAGCCATTTCCCCAGATCTATTTTGTCCATTTAATTTTAATTTATTTATTGATTAGAGACAGAGAGAGGGGGAGAGAAAGAGAGAGTGAGAATGGGCACACCAGGGCCTCTAGCCACTTCAAACGAACTCCAGACGCATGCACCACTATGTGCATGGCTTATGTGGGACCTGGAGAATTGAACTGGGGTCCTTAGGCTTCACAGGCAAATGCCTTAACCACTGAGCCATCTCTCCAGCCCTATTTTAGCCATTTTAAAATGTACAATTCACTAATGTCTGGCATATTCATTAGGTTGTGTGACCATGTCTACTATCAGGATGTCTTTATCACCTCAAAAGGAAGCCGTGGACTGGAGAGATGGGTCAGCAGTTAAGGCGCTTGCTTGAAAAGCCTGACAGCCTCAGTACTCATGTAAACCCTGAGGTGGAAAGTGGCGCCTGCATCTGAAGTTCATTTGCAGTGGCAAGAAGCTCTGGCATGCCCATTCTCTCCCCCTCCCTCTCTCTTTTCTCCTCCCTCCTTGCAAATAAATAAATAACTTAAAAATTAAGCACGGGTTGGAGATATGGCTTAGCGGTTAAAGTGGTTGCCTGCAAAGCCAAAGGACCAGGTTCAATTCCTCAGTACCTACACAAGCCAGATGCACAAAGTGGCACATGCATCTGGAGTTTGTTTGCAGTAGCTGGAGACCCTGATGTGCCCAATCTCTATCTCTCTGCCTCTCGAAAGAAAGAAAGAGAAGAAAGAAGGAAGGAAGGGAAGGGAGGGAGGGAGGAAGGAAGGAAGGAAGGAAGAAAGAAAGAAAAGAAAAGAAAGAAAGAGAGGGAGAGAGGGAGGGAGGGAATAAGGGGGGAGGGAGGGAAGAAAGAGGCAAGCCCACCTGGCAGTGTGATGGCTCACACCTTTAATCCCAGCACTCAGGAGGCAGAGGTAGGAGGATCAACTTCAATTCAAGGCCAGCCTGAGACTACATAGTGAATTCCAGGTCAGCCTGAGCTACAGCAAGACCCTGCCTCAAAAAAAAAAAAATTTAAAAGGGTGCCTAGAGGGATGGCTCAGCAGTTAAGGCACTTCCCTGCAAAGCCTAATGACACGAGTTTGATTCCCCAGTACCCACATAAAGCCAGATGCATAAAGTGGTGCATACACCTAGAGCTCGTTTGTAGTGACTAGAGGCCCTGGCATGCCCATTCTCTCTGTCTCTTCTCTCTCTCTCTCTGCTTGCAAATCAATTTTAAAAAAAGTTTAAAAGAGCTGGGAGTGGTGGCGCATGCCTTTAATCCCAGCACTCGGGAGGCAGAGGTAGGAGGATCGCCGTGAGTTCGAGGTCACCCTGAGACTACATAGTGAATTCCAGGTCAGCCTGGACCAGAGTGAGACCCTACCTCGAAAAACAAAAAAAAAAAAAAAAAAATTAAAAGGAAGCCCTACACCTGTGAAGCAATCAGTCTCATGCCCTCTTCCAGCTCTAAGCTATCAAACTATTACTGATGAAGAGAGCGTCTGTCTCCTCCATAGGTTGTCTTTTGTGGGCATTTCATATAAATGAAATAATACACTAGGCAACCTTTTCTGTCTGACTGCTTTTCCTTCCCACAATGTTCTCAAAGCTCACCCATGTTGTAGCATGTCTCAGTTACTGTCCCTTTTCTAGGTAGAATGGACCACATTTTGTTTATCCATTCATGGACACAAGTAATTTTCACTGTTTGGCTAATTGCAAAGTGCTACTGTGAACATTCATGCAGACTCTTTTTTTTTTTTTTTTTATCGTTTTGCTTTGTTTTTGTTTTTCGAGGTAGGGTCTCACTCTAGCTCAGGCTGGCCTGGAATTCACTATGTACTCTCAGGATGGCCTCACACTCATGGTGATCCTCATACCTCTGCCTCCCAAGTGCTGGGATTAAAGGCATGCACCACCACGCCCAGTTCAGACTTTTTTTTATAATTATTTATTTATTTATTTATTTATTTGAGAAACAGAAGGATGCAGAGAGAAAGGGAGGGAGAGAGAGAATGGACATGCCAGGACCTCTATCCACTGTAAAGGAACTCCATGCGCCCCCTTGTGCATCTGGCTTACATGGGTCCTGGAGAATTGAACCAGGATGCTTTGGCTTTGCAGGCAAATGCCTTAACTGCTAAGCCATCTCTCCAACCCCCATTTTATTTTTTTGAGGTAGGGTCTCTCTCTACCCTAGACTGACCTGGAATTCACTATGTAGTGTCAGGGTGGTCTTGAACTCACAGCAATCCTACCTCTGCCTCCCAAGTGCTGGGATTAAAGGAATGTGCCACCATGTCCGGCTTCTCAGACATTTTTTTTTTAATGAGAGAGAGAGAATTGGTGCACCGGGGCCTCGAGCCACTGCAATCAAACTCCAGATGTGCCACCTTGTGCACAGATGTGACCTTGCACACTTGTGTCACTTTGTGCATCTGGCTTATGTGGGACCTGGAAAGTCAAACATGGGTCCTTAGGCTTGGCAGGCAAGTGATTTAACTACTAAGCCATCCCTCTAGCCCCAGATTAAAAAATATATATATTGTGTTTATTTGCAAGCAGAGAGAGAGAGAGAATGGGCATGCCAGGGCCTCCAGTCTCTGCAAATGAACTCCAGATACAGTGTTTTATGCATCTTGCTTTACATGGATCCTCCAGCCCCATGCATACATGTTTTGCTCATGTGTATGTGTGCGTGGTATACATTCCGTGAGTGTGTGTTTGTATATGTGTGGGTGCAAGTGTAGGTACATGTACACGTGCGTGTGTGTGGAGGTCAATGTGGGTATTTTACTCATTTCGTCTCCACATCATTTATTGAGACAGGGTCTCTCACTGAACCCCGAGCTCACCAATTCAGCTAGTCCAGCTAGTCAGCCTGCTCTAGAGATCTACCTGTGTCCACTTCGCAAGCACTGGGATCACAGGTGCGTGCTGTCATGATCTGCATTTATGTGGGTTCTGGGGATCTGAACTCGGGCCCTGACACTTGTGGTGCAAGTGCTTTGTCAACTAAGCCATCTCACCAGTCTTTTTGTTAAAATATATTTATTTGGGAGAGAAAAAGAGAAGAGGAGAGGCAGAGTGGGGGAGAATGGGCACAGGGCCTCTAGCCATTGCAAGTGAACTCCAGACACATGCATCACTTTGTGCATCCAGTTTACATGGGTTCTGGGGAATCAAACCAAATCCAGGTTCTTTGGCTTTGCAGGCAAACACCTTAACTGCTAAGCCATCTCTCCAGCTTTTTTTTTTTTTTTTTTTTTCACGTATGGTCTTGCTGAAGCTCATGATGACCTGGAATTCACTATGTAGTCTCAGGGTGACCTTGAGCTCACAGTGATCCTTCTACCTCTGCCTCCTGAGTGTTAGGATTAAAGGCCTGCACCACTTTACCCAGCCCCTCATACTTTTTATTATTATCTATTTTATTTTATTTTATTTTTTTAAGGTAGGGTCTCTCTCTAGTCCAGGCTGACCTGGAATTCACTCTGTAGTCTCAGGGTGGCCTTGAACTCATAGCAATCCTCCTACCTCTGCCTCCCAAGTGCTGGGATTAAAGGCGTGCTCCACCACGCCCGGCTAATACATACTTTTTGTATGGACATTTGTTCAGTTCTTTGAGTAGATACCTAGCAGCAGAATTACTGATTCCTATGGTACTCTAAGGGGTGTATATGTGGGTGTAGGTAGGTAGGTAGTACTGGGGATTAAACCCAGAGTCTTGAGCATGCCAGGCAAGTACTCTACCACTGAGCTACATCACCATGGCCATGAACTCACTATGCACTCCAGGCAGACCTCAACCTTTCAATCTTCCTGCCTCAGCACCCACAGTAACTGAGGTGGTGGTCCTGTGCCACCACATCTGGCTCTGTCTTTTTTTTATTACTATTATTCAAAAGCAGAGAGAGTATGTGTGTGTGTGCAGAAAGAGAGAAAATATGAAAATGGGCCCACCAGAACATCCTGTCACAACAAGCAAACTCCAGATGCATGCACCACCTTGTGCATTTGGCTCTATAGAGGCACTGGGCAGTGGGGAATCAAACCCAGGGGGGAAGGCCTTGCAAGCAAGGGCCTTCAACCGCTGAGCCATCTCCCCAGCCCTCTTAAATTTTATTTATGTATTTATTAAAGGGAAAAAAAGAGAGTAAGAATGGGTGCGCCAGGGCCTGTAGCCACTGCAGACAAACTCCAGACACATGTGCCACCATGTGCATCTGGCTTGCATGGGACCTGGAGAATTGAACCGGGGTCCTTAGTCTTCACATGCATGCACCTTAACCGCTAAGCCATCTCCCAGCCCCTCTGTTAAATTTTTTTATGAGCTACCAAACTCTTCTTCCATGATTCTACCATGTGAGACCATCAACTTCTTAGACACCCATTAAATATCCAGTGGAGGCACTCATAAGGCAGTGGAGTATTCTAGGCTGGAGTTCAAGGAAAGGGCCCAATATAGAGCTGAAAAGGAAAACTGAAGGCCTGGTATGGTGGCTCATGCCTGCAATCCCAGAGGCACAAGGATCAGGAACTCAAGGTCATCCTCAGCTACACACACACACACACACACGGGATACATAGTAACACCTAATATATTTACTAAGTTACATCCTACCCACCTCTCCTTCCCCTTCTGCCATTTTTCTTTTCTTTTCTTTTAGTTTTTTCAAGGTAGGGTCTCACTCTAGCCCCCAGGCTGACCTGGACTTCACTATGTAGTCTCAGGGTGGCCTCGAACTCACGGCAATCCTCCTATCTCTGCCTCCAGAATGCTGGGATTAAAGGTGATCACCACCTCCATTGTTTCTTGACATTTCTCCCCAACAGTCTGCAACAGGTGTGACATTTATTTGCATCTGGCAACCCCAGAGGGACAGGAACCTGTGGGCTTATCCCCAGCTGTCTGATGCTTCCACCAGCACACAGCTCAGGGAGGTGCTCGGTAACCTCAGCCGTGGGTCAGTGGGTCACTTGCAGGATGGGTCTCTGTCCCATGCACTGTGCCCGACCCCTGCCCTAAGCCTTTGGACCCTGGCTGCAGCAGGGTTGTGAGGGTGTCATCTTGTCCAAGGGAAGGTGGAACCCCAGACAGAGCCTGTCTCCCCTCTCCCTGCAGCCCCAGCTCTAAACCATACTGCGGAAGGTTCTGTTCACCCTGCCCTCTCCCAGGTGTTTCTCCAACCCTCCTACAATGGCTCCTGCCCATTCAAGTGGGCCTGCTCAGGACCTGCCCAGATGATTGCCATAGAGACAAACAGAAGACCTGACCTTTCTGACCCCCCTCCCAGTCTCAAACCACATTTTCCTTTTCATCGGTCCCCCATCACGTTTCTGAAATTGTAAACGGTTGTGGAAAACACTTTGGGCTATAAATCGTGTGTGTATGTGTGCTGGAGGAGGAAGAGGAGAGAGGCAGAAATAGTTGCAGAACGTCCTCAGTTCATATACCAGGGGAATTCGTTTATTTGCTTTGGGACAGAGTGTTGCTATGTAACCCGGGCTTGCCTCAAACTTGAGAGGATCCTCATGCCTCTGCCTCCCCGGTGTGAGCCACCATGCACAGCTTTTTAACAGGAGAGGTTTTTTTTTTTTTTTTTTTTTTTTGAGGTAGGGTCTCGCTTTAGCCCATGCTGACCTGCAACTCACTCTGTAGTCCCAGGCTGGCCTTGAACTCACAGCGATTCTCCTACCTCTGCCTTCTGAGTGCTGGGATATACTACCACACCAGGCCCAAGAGAGCTTCCCCCTCACCCTGCCCCAGATAGGGTCTCTCTCTAGCCCAGGCTGACCTGGACTTCACTATGTAGTCTCAGGTTGCCCTCCAACTCATAGGTGCTCCTATGTCGGTCCCAAGTGCTGGGATTACAGATGTGAACCACGATGCACAGCTTTTTAACAGAAGAGCTTTATTTTATTTTATTTTATTATTTTTTTTTTTATTTTATTTTTTATTTTATTTTATTTTGTTTTATTTTATTTATTTATTTTATTTTTTTATTTTTATTTTATTTTATTTTATTATTTTATTATTTTATTTTATTTATTTTTTTATTTTATTTTATTTTATATTTTTTGAGATAGGGTCTTGCTGCAGCCCAGGATGACCTGTAATTCACTATGTACTCTCAGACTGGCCTCAAACTCACAGCGATTCTCCTACCTCTGCCTCCTGAGCGCAGGAGAGCATATTTTGACAGAACCTGGAGGCATCTTGGGTTGGCATACTTGAGGAAATGGGTGTTCAACATCCTACACTAGCTTCGGACCTGGATCAGCACTCATTCTCTCTCTGTCTCCTTTCTCCCTTTTCCCACCTCCTAACTTCTATCCTGCCCCACATCTTCCTTCTTGCTTCCTTCCTTCCCACCCTCCCTCTTTCTCCTCTCCTTAATGTCCTCCCCATCCTTCCTCCTCCCTCCTGCCTGCCTACTTCCTTTCCTTTCTCATTCTCCCCACTCCCTCCTTCTCGCCCTCCCATCCTCCCCACTTCCTTCCCACTCACCCTTCTTCCTTCTCTCCCTCCCTCCCTCTTACCTCTTTCCTTCCTCCATTCTTTTTTCCCACCCTCCCTCCCTCCTCCTCTCCTTAATGCCCTCCCATCACTCTCCCTCCCTCCTCTTCCTACTTCTTTCCTAACTTTCTTTCCCATCCTCCCCACTCCCTCCTTCTTCCCTCCCTTCTCTCCCCCCCCCCTTTCTTTCTTTCCTTCCATCTTTTGCCCTGTGGTCACCGTCCCCCCTCGCCCCCTGGTCGCGCTCTCCCTATTCCCTCTGCTTTCTTGCTCCCTCCCCACCCCCACTTCTTCTTTCACATCTTCTGCGCCCCCGTCCCCCTCCCCCGCCTGTCGTCCATCCATCCACCTCCATCCCTCTCTCTCTCTCCCCCTCCCTCCCTCCCTCCCTCTGCTCTCTCCGGTCCCCCACTCCCCGCCTCTGCAGCTCGGCTCCGGGACCCGCAGCCCCGGCGACCCCGCGCGCGCCATGCCGTCCCTGCTGCTCCTCGGGACCGTCGCGCTGCTGGTGTCGGCCGCGGGCTCGGCGGGGGAGCGTCCCAACAACAGCACGAGCGCCGGGGCCCCGGGCCCGCTGCCGGCGCTGCTCGCGCACCTGCGGCGCCTGACCGGGGCTCTGGCGGGCGGCGGGGGCGCGGCGGGCACGGGCGGCGGCACCAGCAACACCAACACCAGCAACGCGTCCCGGAGCGGCCCTGGCGCGGCGGCCCGAGCGCCCCCTCCCGCCGAGCTGTGCCACGGCTACTACGATGTCATGGGCCAATACGACGCCACGTTCAACTGCAGCACCGGCTCCTACCGCTTCTGCTGCGGCACCTGCCACTACCGCTTCTGCTGCGAGCACCGCCACATGCGCCTGGCGCAGGCGTCCTGCTCCAACTACGACACGCCGCGCTGGGCCACCACGCCACCGCCGCTGGCCGGGGGCGCAGGGGGCGCAGGGGGTGCGGGCGGGGGACCAGGACCTGGCCAAGCCGGGTGGCTGGAAGGGGGCCGGGCCGGGGGTGCTGGGGGACGTGGGGGTGAAGGCCCGGGGGGCAGCACGGCCTACGTGGTGTGCGGAGTCATCAGCTTCGCCCTGGCCGTGGGCGTCGGCGCTAAAGTGGCTTTCAGCAAGGCGTCGCGTGCGCCCAGGGCGCATCGAGAGATCAACGTGCCTAGGTGTGGGTGCGTAGTGGCTGGAAGGAGGGAGAGACTCTGGGGGCGGGACCTGAGCAGTGGGAGGAGTAGTCACCTGTTGGGACCCCGCTAAACACGCCACCGACTGGGAGGGAAGCTGAGCGGTGCCTGAGATACCACCCAGAGGACTTGGCTAAGGAAAAGAATTGGGATGGGGAAATTCGGGCCCTTATTTATTCAGCTATTTCTTCCTTTTTTTTTTTTTTTTTGTTTGTTTGTTTTTCAAGGTAAGGTCGCACTCTAGCCCAGGCAGGCTGACCTGGAACTCATGGTGATCCTCCTACCTCTGCCTCCCAAGTACTGGGATTAAAGGCATGAGCCACCACGCCCAGCCCAACTAGTTCTTTCTTTCTTTATTTATTTATTTATTTACTTATTTATTTATTATTTATTTCCCATGTCTGAATCTAGCCCACATGCTATATACCAGACTACATGGCTGTGAGGCCAGCTTCAGTGTCACTCTCCCTCCTTTACGACCACCAAGACCAGTGTCCAGGATCCGATGGGAAAGGGAACAGGAGGGCACTAGTTCTTTTTTTAAAAAAAAAATTATTTGAGAGTAAGAGGGAGGGAGGAAAAAGAGAATGGACCCGTTAGACTAGCTACTGCACACGAACTCCAGTTGCACGCACCACCTTATGCATATGGCGTATGTGAGTCGTAGGGAAGCGAACCTGGGTTCTTTGGCTTGCAGGCAAGGGCCTCAACCACTAAACCGTCTCTCCAGCCTTCATGCAACTATTTCTTGAGCACCTTTTGTGAGCCAGGAATTGAGGATAGAGTTCAATAATGCAATAAGCCTTGGCTTCAAAGATAGCTTGTGGGAGATGCCCTGGGGCGGTGTGTGAGAGCCAGAGCCGACTGCAGAGGCCAGAGTGGCATTGGGAGACCGAGGAGGAGGAGGCTGATATCCAGGTGGGAGAGGCAGTGACAGATGCCAAGCAGTGGCCTGATGAGGGGTGCATTTTGAAAGTCGAATCTTCAGGATTGCAAAGTGGGAAACATTTTAAAGTCAGGTGGTTCTAAACTTTGAGATCTGCCGAAGTGGGTGAACGCGGCACATTTTATTTACCCAAGGAGCAGGACTAAAATCCCAGGTTCATGATGGTGGGGGACACCGAGGAGGAAGTGACGCACATCAAACGCGAAGTGTGACCCAGAGGATGGCATTGGAAAGGGCATGGCCAAAAATGGACAGGTCCTGCAGCTAGCTAGCGAGTGACAGAGGCCCTAAAGAAGAGAACAAGGAGGGGGAAAAGATCTAGGCCCTTCCTCACCTTTCTCCCACCCCTGTCCCTGATCATCCCTCCCTCTGCTACCTTCAGGGCTCTGGTGGACATTCTGAGGCATCAAGCAGGCCCTACAACCCGCCCAGACCGGGCCCGAAGCAGCTCCCTGACCCCGGGGATCGGAGGCTCGGAGAGTATGCCCCCCAGAACGCCCAAGAATCTCTACAACACCGTGAAGCCCTCCAACCTCGGTGAGTGTGAGTGGCGGTTGTTTCCTGGTCTCTGGCCACGCCCCATCCATTGGCTCCGCCCTCTACCACATGGCCCCGCCTACCATGGCCCACACCCCACCCTAGTGTCTCTGCAAGGTGGGGGGCTGAAGCCTTCCTCTTCTCCGCTCTTCAACACCTGCCTAGTTCATCCTTTCGGTGACTCTTTCTGAGAGTTTACATGGAGAAGTCCGATGGGGCGTTCCGGGCAGAGGCTGCACTCCAGTTTGAGGGAAAGCAGAGTTGCTGAAGCTCTGAGTGCCCAGAGCAGCACTTGTGAGATGGCCAGACCTGAAGCCAAGGGGAGCATGGACTTCTCAGGCTACTAGAAAGTTCCAGGCCAGTTTGAACTAAATAACAAGACCCTGTCTCAAAAAAAAAAAAAAAAAAAAAGGGCATGGTGGTGCATGCCTTTAAATCCCAGCACTCGGAGGGCAGAAGTAAGAGGATGGCCATGAGTTCGAGGCCACCCTGAGACTACATAGTGAATTCCAGGTCAGCCTGGGCTAGAGTGAAACCCTACCTCGGAAACCAAAATAATAATAATAATAAAAGAATGGGGATGGGCTGAGGATACAGCTCAGCGGTAGAGCTCCTGCCTGGAATCCACAGTGAGGGAGTGGACGTGTGACTCCTCAGAGGTAGATGCTAGAATCCTGCCTAGAGTCCACTAGTGAGGAGCTAAGAGCATGATTCAGCATAGGTTCATGCCTAGCATGTGCAAGGCCCTGGGTTCTATTCCCAGCATGGCAGAAGATAAGTGGGTAGAAGCACTATGTTCCTGAGACCCATGTGAAGGGTAGATATTAGGGGGGGATAAGTTCAGGAGGCTGGGGTGATAGTTCAGGGAGTAAGAGAGAAGGCCTAGGCTGGGATCATTCAAGTGGATTTTTTTTTTCAAGCAGAGAGAGACAGACACACAGAGAGATGAGAGAATGGGCACACCATGGCCTCTAGCCGCTGCATTCAAACTGCAGATGTATGCAACATTTTGTGCATCTGGCTTTCCATGGGTACTGGGGAATCAAACCTGGGTCATTAGGCATTGCAGGCAAGCGCCTTCACTGCTGAGCCATCTCTCCAGCCCTAGAGTGGATGGTTTTTAATAATTGTAATGAATAAAGAGACACTCAAGTTGAATCTTTTTGTTTTGGCCTCCAGTTGGTCGGTTGGTTTTGAGACAGGGTCTCACATTCGACCCCAGTCTGGCCTGGAACTCAGTATGTAGCCTGCACTGGCCTCAAACTCAAGCAATCCTCTTGCTTCAACCTCCTGAGTGCCAGTTTTCAGGCAGTGAGCCACCATGCCCAGCATCAAGATGGATCATGAGGGAGGTGTAGTTTTTCATGCAAAAGGCAAGGAAAGGGATTCCAGCATAACAACATGTGCAGAGGCCCTGTGGAAGGACACAGCTGAGCTTACACAGGCCTGTGACAGGAGAGTGGTGGAGGCAAGTGTGTGAAAGATGAGGCTGTAGAGGCCAGCTAGGGCCACGTTCCAGAGGCCTCGCTTTTCCCTTGCAGGTAGTGGAGAAGCATTTGAGAGGTAGAGAGAGGGACAGCTACGGTGTGGTTCTGACCTTCGCAAGTGACTGGCTGGATGGTGAACATTTAGTCTAATGACGGAAAGGGGGAGCCCAGGGGAGGCAGGGATGAGAGGTTCACCACACTCTGGCCTGGTGTTGGCATGGGTTTGGAACCTGGGGACAGCCCACACCCCAGCCATTAGCTTGTTGCCTACATGCTCAGGTCCCCAGCCTCAGTTTCCCCAATGGAGCCAATGGCATAGGTCAACCTGTGGGCCCTAATGAGGTCAAGGGTGGGGGGGGATTGGGATGGTACTGAACTCAGAATCAGAGGCGACACACTCCCGGGCAGCAGTGTCAGCTAGGGTGGCGATGACAAGTGACGTCATCTCCCTTCTCGGTCCCTCAGATAACCTGCACCTCAACGTCAACAGTCCCAAGTACCACGCTGCCACACTGGGTACGCAGCACGCAGAGGGAGGAGACAGCCCAGGGAGCGGGGAATCTTCCCGCCCCGCTGTGGCAGGCCCAGCCTGGTGCTGGGTGGAGTCTGAATAAGGCCCTGTAAGCTGGCCCTCAAGGTGCTCGCGTCAGGCCGGCCACCAAGGTAGCTGCAGTGTCCTCCAGAGGACACCGGAAGTGGTCATCTCCCTCCAACCCCCACTGGGGGAAGATACACGGAATGCACTCCAAGTTGGCACCAGCACCCAGTGGGTGCTGACGAATGCCAGCAGACCCCATCCTGAGATGTGCTCACAATCCTATCCAGATCTCTCATAAGCCTTGAGGCCTAGACCCCAGGGTCTAAGTGAGAGGGCTGAGGACCCTGGGTGTGAGGGAGGAGGGCTGAGGGCCTGGGACCCTGGGTGTGAGGGAGGAGGGCTGAGGGCATGGGACCCTGGGTGTGAGGGAGGAGGGCTGGGGCATGGGACCCTGGGTGTGAGGGAGGAGGGCTGAGGGCATGGGACCCTGGGTGTGAGGGAGGAGGGCTGAGGGCCTGGGACCCTGGGTGTGAGGGAGGAGGGCTGGGGCATGGGACCCTGGGACCCTGGGTGTGAGGGAGGAGAGCTGGGGCATGGGACCCTGGGTGTGAGGGAGGAGGGCTGGGGCATGGGACCCTGGGTGTGAGGGAGGAGGGCTGGGGCATGGGACCCTGGGTGTGAGGGAGGAGAGTATGGGGTCTGGATCCCCAGGGCTGATGGAGGAGGGCTAGAGTCTGGACTTTCAGGCCTAAGGGAAGAGGGATGGGGCCTGGAATCCTGAGTCTGAAGAAGAGTTGAGACCTAGACTTGGGTCTGATCGAGGAAGGAATGGAGCGGGGACACCCAGATCTGAGAGCTGCAGTCTGGGCTCTAGGTCTGAGGAAAGTGGGCTGCACTGGACTCCTGGGTCTGAGGGAGAAGGAACAGAGCCTGGATCCCTGAGTCAGAGAAGGGCTGAGGCCTAGATTCCCATGTCTGAGGGTAGAAGGCTGGGGCCTGGGACTCTGGGTCTGAAAGTGGAGGGGCTGCACTGACCATGCCTTCCCCATGTGCCGCAGACTGGCGGGCCATGCCTCCCCCCAGCCCCTCCTTGCACTACTCCACACTGTCCTGTTCTCGGTCCTTCCACAACCTCTCGCATCTGCCCCCATCCTATGAGGCTGCTGTGAAATCTGAATTGAACCGCTACTCCTCCCTCAAGAGACTAGGTGAGTCCTGTGGGGAAGGGAAATGTGGTGGGTGGGCCTGGGACCCAGTTCAGGACCACGGAAAGTTGCATGATGGTCCTCCAAAGGTTAGATCTTCCTCAGACTCTTCTCCAAGTTCATTCCATAATTACCAGAGGATTTCCCCTCCTCTTCCAGCCCTCATTTGGTTTAGCTTGTGTTTTTTTAAATATTTATTTATTTATGAGTGAGAGAAAGAAGCAATTAGAGAGAGAGAAAAGGGGTGCTAGGGCCAACAGCTGCTGAAACAAATATGTGCCACCTTGTGGGTCCTTTGGCTTTGCAGGCAAGTGCCTTAACTGCTAAGCCATCTCTCCAGCCCGTAGTTTTTGTTTGTTTGTTTGTTTGTTTGTTTGTTTTGGTTTTTTGAGGTAGGGTTTTTCTGTAGCCCAGGCTGTAGTCTCAGGGTGGCCTGGAACTCAGCAATCCTTCTACCTCTGCTTCCCAAGTGCTGGGATTAAAGGCGTGAGCCACCATGCCCAGCTTTGTTTTTTTTTTTTTTTTTTTTTTTTTTTGAGAGAGAGAGAGAGAAAGAAGCAGAGAGAGAGATAGAATGGGCGCTCCAGGGCCTTTTAGCCACTGTGCACAAACTCCAGACATAACTGCCCCCTTGCATGCTTGTGTCACTGTGCATCTGGTTATGTGGGACCTGGAGATTCGAACATGCATTCTTTGCCTTCACAGGCAAGCACCTTAACCGCTAAGCCATCTCTCCAGCCCCCCAGCTTTGGTTTTTGGCATAGGCTCTCTCTTTTTTTTTCTTTCTCTTTCCCTCTCCCACTCTCTCTCTTCAGGATCTCATTTTAGCCTAGGCTGGCTTCAAGTCCTTATGTAGCTGAAGTTGGCTTTGAACTTCTGATCCTCCTGCCTCCACCTCCTGAGTGGTGGGATTACAGGCATGTACTGCCACACCCAGTTTAATTTGGTGCTGGGCATCAAACCCAGGGCTTCATGTATGCTAGGCAAGCACTCTACCAACTCACTCACATCCCTAGCCCCCTTTTATTTCTTTGTCCTTTTTTAAAAAATATTTTTTATTTATTTATTTGAAAGAGAGAGAAAGAAAGAGAGAGAGAATAGGCCAGGGCCTCCAGCCACTGCAAACAAACTCCAGATGCATGCACCCCTTGTGCATCTGGTGTACGTGGGTCCTGGAGAGTCCAACTGGGATTCTCTGGCTTTGCAGCCAAATGCCTTAACTGCTAAGCCATCTCTCCAGCTTCTCTTTTTACTTTTTTGGAGGCAGGGTCTGGATCCAAGCTTCCTGGAATTTACTGCATACCTCAGGTTGGCCTCAAACCCACAGTGAACCTCCTGCCTTAGCGTGAGGGAGAAGAGTTGGGGTCTAGACTCCTGGGTCTCAGAGAGGGGAGATGGTACCTGGACTCCCAGAGCTGACGGGGAGGATTGGGCTTTGGATTCCCAGGCTGGGCAAAAAGAAGAGGCTGGGATTATAGGCATGAGCCACCATGTCCATCTTAGGCTGGTGCTTCTTGGGCCAATTGTGCTTGCTTTAGCAGCACATATACTAAAATTGTGGCCAAATCTCAGGAGCTTTTGGTCACACCCTGGTGTGGGGTATAAAAGGCTAGAGGAGGACTGGAGAAATGACTTAGCAGTTAAGGCACTTGCCTGCAAAGCCAAAGGACCCAGGTTTGATTCCCCAGGATGCACATAAGCCAGAGGTGATGAGTACAGCTGGAGTTTGTTTGCAGAGGCTAGAGGCCCTGGAGCACCCATATCCCCCCCTTCCTCTTTCTCTCAAATAAATAAAAATTTTATATATATATTGGTTTTGTGAGGTAGGGTCTCACTCTAGTCCAGGCTGACCGGGAATTCACTCTGTAGTCTCAGGGTGGCCTTGAACTCAAGGCGATCCTCCTACCTCTGCCTCCCAAGTGCTGGGATTAAAGGCATGTGCCACCACGTCTGGCAAAAATAAAATATTTTAAAAGGCTAGAAGGGCTGGGGAGATGCCTTAGTGGTTAAAGCACTTTCCTACAAAGCCAAAGGACCCAGGTTCGATTCCCCAACACCCACATAAGCCAGATGCACAAGGAGGTGCATGTGTCTGGAGTTCGTTGACAGTGGCTAGAGGCCCTGGCATGCCTATCCTCTCTCGTCTCTCACTTTTCTCTCTCTTTCTCCTTGCAAATAAAATAAAATAATAAAATAAAATAAAAATCTAAAAGGCTAGAGAAGAAAGGCTTTAGGTTTGCAAGAGATTCCCATCTATGGCTTTGGGCTTTTCTCTTTCTTCCCCAGCTGAGAAAGACCTGGATGAGGCCTACTTGAAGCGCAGGCATCTGGCCGAGATGCCCGCGGGACACTGCCCCTGCATGCACTCCGGAGACCTGGCACTGGAGGCGGCTACCGCATGGATGGCTGGGGTGGTCCCGAGGAGCTGGGTCTGGCACCCGCACCCAACCCACGGCGGGTCATGTCCCAGGAGCACCTGCTGGGTGATAGCCGGGCCTCCCGCTATGAGTTCACACTACCTCGGGCTCGCCTAGTATCACAGGAACACCTGCTGCTGTCCTCCCCCGAGGCCCTGCGCCAGAGCCGGGAGCATCTGCTGTCACCCCCACGAAGTCCTGCACTGCCTCCAGAGCCCACCACCCGGGCTAGTCTAGCTGCCTCTCACTCTAACCTGCTTCTGGGGCCTGGGGGTCCCCCCACACCACTACACGGGCTGCCTCCATCGGGCCTTCATGCCCATCATCACCACGCCCTTCATGGCTCTCCCCAGCCTGCCTGGATGTCGGATGCTGGTGGAGGTGGGGGCACGCTGGCCCGCAGGCCACCCTTCCAGCGCCAGGGCACCCTGGAGCAGCTGCAGTTCATCCCTGGCCACCACCTGCCCCAGCACTTGCGTACTGCCAGCAAGAACGAGGTGACTGTCTGAGGCCCAGGCAGGGGTGTTGGGAGGTGCGTCTCCCAGGCCCCTCCACCCAGCCAGCATCCCCAACACAGGCTCCCAACCCCAGGGATCTGAGACCAGATGAGCCCTTGGACAGGAGACAAAGAAAGCCTCCTTTCGGGATGTCACAACAGACAAGATCTCTCCTGCTATGCCACTGTTTGAACCAAGGCCTCTTTCCCATGATGTCATCACAGAGGAAAAGGCCCATCCATGAGGTCACTAGAGGCTTGTCTATGTTCCATGACATCACCACAAAGATTTCCTTCTATGTTGTCACAATGCCTTGTCCCATGCCACATCCCTTAGACACAAAGATTCTTTCCTGCCATGTCACCGCTGAGACAAGTCTGTCCCTCTGATGTCATCTTGAGCTACAAGGTCTCTTGGAACATCATTACCATGGGGGGAATAGTTTCTTCCTGTGTCTTTTTTTTTTTTTTTTTTTTTTTGCTATAGAGAAGATGCCTCCACCCCATGACGCCATCCCTCCAGACAAAGCCATTTCCCTGGGACCCATCACAGGGGACTATGCCCTGACAATTGTGTCCACAACTAAAGATAAGGCCTCCTTTCTACAACACTGTCACATAGGACTCTGACTCCCTGCCATGATGCCATCACCAGAGCAGGTGCCTTGCCCTATGGCACTATCAGAAGGACCATGCCCCTTCCTACAGTGTCATCACAAGAAATGACAACCTAGCTGGGCGTGGTGGCACACACCTTTAATCCCAGCACTTGGGAGGCAGAGGTAGGAAGATCGCCGTGAGTTCAAGGCCACCCTGAGACTACATAGTGAATTCCAGGTCAGCCTGGGCCAGAGTGAGACCCTACCTCGTAAAACCAAAAAAAGAAAAGAAAAAAAAGAAATGACACCCTGCTCCTGGGACCTCTCCAAGATGAGGCCATTCTGTAATATCACCACCAGACACTCTCCACTTGAGATCACAGGTTGTGAGAAGGCAACCATGCCACCCATGCACGATGCAAAAGAAAGTGCCCTGTCCTGAGATGTCATCTGAAGGGTGTCAGCACTGTGGAGGCCAGGACAATGCTGTGGTAGTTGGTGACGCCCACCCATGCTGTGATGCTATCACCCAGAGCTTCCTTCTCAGAGGCCGTGACCATTCTGGTAGTAATGGTGTCGCCAATGTTCTGCCTCGCCCCTCCCGTGACTTGGCCTATTGGCTTCTTCCCCTGAGCCCAGGACATAACCAAAGGGATGTTCACCAGACCCTCTAAAGGAGGTTGGGTCTCAGGTCCTGACCCTGTGCACTGAGTCCTTGGGGATGTACCCATGGATGGACTTCTACTCTCATGAGGTCACTCTGACCCACCAGGCTCCCAGGGTCCTGGGACTTACAGGCGGGCCAAAGGCTGGCATCACTACTTTCTGCCATATCAAAGGACGTCAACTCTGTCAACAAAGTCCTCACCTCCTATTGGAGGGGAAGGGTTGAGGCGGTTGACCTTGTCAGTGGCATCATCAGTACCACACACATGGACCATGTATTTCCCAGGATTTCCTAAGACCCATGCCATGTTATCCTCTAGCATATTATCCTCTTCCAATGTACACCACCACTAATAGTGTCATAATCATCTCCCAAGATTTCTCACAACCATGCTGTCATCACCTCCCAGGATCCACCACACCGTGCTGTCGTGCTGTCATCACCTCCCAGGATCCACCACTCCATGTTGTTATCATCACCTCCCAGGATCCACCACTCCATGTTGTCATCATCACCTCCCAGGATCCACCACTCCATGTTATCATCATCACCTCCCAGGATCCACCACTCCATGTTGTCGTCATCACCTCCCAGGATCCACCACTCCATGTTGTCATCATCACCTCCCAGGATCCACCACTCCATGTTATCATCATCACCTCCCAGAATCCACCACTCTATATTATCATCATCACCTCCCAGAATCCACCACTCAATGTTGTCATCATCACCTCCCAGAATCCACCACTCAATGTTGTCATCATCACCTCCCAGAATCCACCACTCCATGTTGTCATCATCACCTCCCAGAATCCACCACTCCATGTTGTCATCATCACCTCCCAGGATCCACCACTCCATGTTGTCATCATCACCTCCCAGGATCCACCACTCTATATTATCATCATCACCTCCCAGAATCCACCACTCCATGTTGTCATCATCACCTCCCAGGATCCACCACTCTATATTATCATCATCACCTCCCAGAATCCATCACTCAATGTTGTCATCATCACCTCCCAGAATCCACCACTCAATGTTGTCATCATCACCTCCCAGAATCCACCACTCCATGTTGTCATCACCTCCCAGAATCCACCACTCCATGCTGTCATCACCTTCCAGGATCCACCACACCGTGCTGTCATCATCACCTCCCAGGAGCCACCACTCTATGTTGTCATCATCACCTCCCAGGATCCACCACACCATGCTGTCATCACCTCCCAGGATCCACCACACCATGCTGTCATCATCACCTCCCAGGATCCACCACACCGTGCTGTCATCATCACCTCCCAGGATCCACCACACCGTGCTGTCATCATCACCTCCCAGGATCCACCACACCGTGCTGTCATCATCACCTCCCAGGATCCACCACACCGTGCTGTCATCATCACCTCCCAGGATCCACCACTCCATGTTGTTATCATCACCTCCCAGAATCCACCACTCCATGTTGTCATCATCACCTCCCAGAATCCACCACTCCATGCTGTCATCACCTCCCAGGATCCACCACACCATGCTGTCATCACCTCCCAGGATCCATGCTGTCATCACCTTCCAGGATCCACCACACCGTGCTGTCATCATCACCTCCCAGGATCCACCACACCGTGCTGTCATCATCACCTCCCAGGATCCACCACACCGTGCTGTCATCATCACCTCCCAGGATCCACCCACCGTGCTGTCATCACCTCCCAGGATCCACCACACTGTGCTGTCATCATCACCTCCCAGGATCCACCACACCGTGCTGTCATCACCTCCCAGGATCCACCACACCGTGCTGTCATCATCACCTCCCAGGATCCACCACACCGTGCTGTCATCACCTCCCAGGATCCACCACACCGTGCTGTCATCATCACCTCCCAGGATCCACCACACCGTGCTGTCATCACCTCCCAGGATCCACCACTCCATGCTGTATCAATTAATTTCCCATTGCTAGGACAAAGTTACCTGGCCAGAAGTAGCTTAAGAAAGGAAAGGATTTAAGCTGGGCATGGTGGTGCACACCTTTGATCCCAGCATTCAGGAGGCAGAGGCAGGATCACTATGAATTCGAGGCCACCCAGAGAATACAGAGTGAATTCCAGGTCAGCCTGGGCTAGAGTGAGACCCTATCTCGAAAAACCAAAAACAAAAAAAGAAAAAAAAGAAAGGAAAGGAAAGGAAAGGATTTATTTTCTGCTTACAGTTTTGAGGGGAAGTCCGACATGGCAAGAGGAGGAAGCTGGCACCATGTCCTCACGCCAGCAAGGAGGAAGTAGGGAGAGATGACTGTTGAATGCTTGGCCAGCTCTCCTTTTTACACAGTCCAGGACCCCAGCCCATGAAATGGTGCCACCCACCTTTAAGGTGGATCTTCCCACCCCAAGTAACCTACTCAAGATAATCCTTTGTAGGTGATTGTAGGTTCCGTCGAGTTGACACACTGAGTATAAACCATCACACATGCTGTCATCATCACCTCCAGGATCCACCATGTCCAATGTCCTTACCTTCCAGAATCTCTTATTCCTAATGGTGACACCCTGCTAGCACTGATGATGCCAGTGTTTCTCATGATTCCCACAGGAGTTGTATCACCTCCCAAGATCTACTTCAGCCATGCTGTCTTCATGCCCCAGAATCCATCACAGTATGGTCCCACCTACTAGGAGTTCCTGCAACCGTAGTGTGATCACCGCCCAGGACCCATTTCAATCATGCCCTGCCATCATTCATCAGGATTGGCTGTAATCATGACATCACATCCCAAGAACCATAAGAGCCAATGGTGTCTTCATCTCCCAGGACCCCATTTCAAGAACACTGTCTCATGTCCCAGGATCCATGAAAGCCAATGACGTCATCATCTCCTAAGGTCCACCATAACCATAGTGTCCTCCTCTCCCAGGATCCATGACAACCAGTGTGTCAGTAGATTCCGGGATCTATGACAATCAACACGTCCTCATCTTCCAGGATCCACTGCAACGATGTGCCATCTGCCAGGAACCCCATCTTGGGGCCCAAATACTATGACAGGGTGTGTTTCAATTGACCTCCACGGTCTCAAGGCACTTAATCTTGTTCCCTTCAGGGGACCCAGCACAACATACCATTTTACCATTTCCTGGAATGACCTAGGATGGAGCCAGCTGTCCCTCTCTCACAACATCACCCCCAACTCTGGCCCTTCTTAATTATGTCACTGCCTCATTCCTGACCTGGATGGATACCTGGATGAGCCCCACCTTGGACTTGGTCTTGGTCAGACTCCTTTCACCCTCTGGCGAGGGCATCCAGGCTCCTGCTGGTACTACTACTGCCCCTAACCCACAGCCATCTGATCGGTGACAGGGTCAATTCAGTGACCTCGCAGCAGCAGCAGAGGTGGGCGCCACAGCCCTTGGATGGCATCACTCCCCCGCCCCAGCCACCCAATCCCTGTTACCACCAGGATCAGAACTCGTTGGCTTGGGCCAAACCCTTCTCAGAGACCCTTGGCCCTGTGGAAGAGCCCACAGCTGTTGACCCATCTGCTGGCCTGGTCCTGGGTGAAAGACCTGAGAGCAATGGTTCCTGCCATCTTCAACTGCAGGGCCCAAGGGTGCTCCTTCACTTCTCTCCCTGATGTACCAGGGGGTACCTACGGGCTTCAGGGAGACACCCCCCAACACCCAGTGCACAATCTGCCCCCAGATCTTTTTTTGTACATAGCCATGTTGCAGGGGGCGGCCATTCCCCACTCTTAAAGGGCTACACGCCCCCCTCCCAGCCCCTAAGGCGAGGAGGGGGGCTCTTCTCCCTCCTCTGGGCCGCCTTCTTCCTCTTAATGCCTCCCCACTAAAATGCTGGCTCCTCTGCCCAACATTTCTCTTCTCAGGAGCCTGGAGCAGGTAGCTGACACTTGGCTCCCACCAGGATGAAGAAACTGAGGTTACCCTCAGTTCGTCCTAGACCCTCTAGTGGGCTCCCCTATCCCTTCTAGCTCCACACTCCCCCCCAGTGTCCTTAGACTGTGACTCCTGAAAGGAGCCAGCTGGAACAGATGCCCAGGCCTGGACTGCTGGTACATCTGCTCAACACTCCCTTAAGACTCCACTCAGCTTTCTTCAGCCCCTGGCATTTTGGGGTTCAGGACCTTTCAGCTTTTGTATGCCCCCCAACTTGCTCTCTTCCCCCACGTCGCTCTCAGTCTGATTCCTTTTAGGAATCTGCCTCCTTCCCAGCCTCTGACCTCCATTCACCTGCCTAACCCTGGGGACCTTGACTTAGTAGTGTCTCAATAAAGCCATAATGGAGAGGGGTCCTGAGGGTGAGCCAGCAAGTTGTGTTCTGCTTGGGCCATCCCCCGCACCCACCCACCCCGAGTGCTCCTGGAGCTGGGACCTGGCCTTCTGAGTCTTCCCCTTGCTCTCCAATAGACGCACACAAACATGCGCGTGCGCAGCGCACATAGCCATTCCAGCAAACGTCTCCGCTTACGGCTGCTGGCCACAGAGAGGATGTCCTAGAGAGAAGACCACAGTGCAGGACCAAAGGACCTGCCACACCTCTGCCCTCTTCCTTACTCCTACCCCATTCCTTCCTCCAGTGCTGGTTCTACCCTCGACTTCCTAGTGAGGACAGCTGGAGGAGCTGTGACTTGGTAATTTTTGTTTGTTTGTTTTGGAATAAAAACCGGTTTCCTCATCTGCAGTCTCAAGGTTGCCTACTGGGAGAGGATGGCTCTCTTCTTGCCTGTTGTGGATCACAAATTGAGACAGCCCCTCCCACACGTAACCGAGTGACATTTGCCAGGGGAGATGCTTCCAAGGGTGTTTCCAAGGCTGGGCAGATGGGCTCAATGGCAAAGTGCTTGCCATGCAAGCACGAGGACCCGAGTTCAGATCCCCAGCCCCCCATGGAGAAGCACATGGTGGTGCGCACCTGTCCCAGCCCTGGTGAAGCAGACAACAGAGGATACCTGGGGCTCGTTGTCTACCTAGTCTTGTAGTTCTAGGTTCAATGACAGACCCTGTCACAAAAAAATAATAATAATAATATTGAGCTGGGGAGATAGCTCAGTGGTTAAAGACACTTGAAAGGTTCTTGCTTGCTGGGCAGTGGTGTTACACGCCTTTAATCCCAGCACTCAGGAGTCTGAGGTAGGAGGATCTCTGTGAGTTCAAGGCCAGCTTGAGACTATATAGTAAATTCCAGCTTAGCTTGGGGTAGAGTGAGAACTTACCCTGAAAAAAAAAAAAAGAAAGAAAATCAGAAAAGAAAGGCTCTTGCTTGCAAAGCCTGCTGGCCTAGGTTCAGTTCCCCAGTACCCACATCAAGCCAGGTGCACAAAGTGATACATGGTCTGGAGTTCATTTGCAAGAGGGCCTGGTGTGCCTATACTTTAATGTTTTCTGCACATAAAGAAAAAAAGGGGGGAGGCTGGAGAGATGGCTTAGCAGTTAAGGCATTTGCCTGCAAAGCCAAAGGATCCCGGTTCAATTCTCCAGGACCCACGTAAGCCAGATGCACAAGGGGGTGCATGCATCTGGAGTTCTCAGTGGCTGGAGGCCCTGGCGCGCCCATTCTCTCTCGTTCTCTCTTTCTCTCTTGCAAATAAATAAATAATATACATATATATATATATATATACACACACACACACACATATATATATATATAAAGAAAAAGTCAAAAGGGGGAGAGTTCTTGAGAAAGATCAGCTTCTGGCCTTCACACTCATACAAAAGTGCATACACACACGAGCACATGAGCATGAATATACACACCCAAACACATAAGGGGGAGAAAAGGTGTTTTCAGGAAGTTCAGAGGTCCCCTGCCTCAAAGATCAACAAACTGAGGAGCCAGGGAAGGTGTGGGTTTTTTAAAAATATATTTTATATATTTATTTGATAGAAAGAGGCAGAAAGAAAGAGAGAGAGGGAGAGAATGGGCACGCCAGGGCCTTCAGCCACTGCAAACAAACTCCAGATGTATGCACCCCCTTGTGTAGCTGGCTTACGTGGGTCCTGGAGAATCGAACTGGGATCCTTTGGCTTTGCAGGCAAATGCCTTAACTGCTAAGCCATCTCTCCAGCCCCAAGGTATGGTATTTTAAACTGCTCTTTTGTTTGTTTTGTTGGGGTTGGTTAAAATTTTTTTGATTTGTGAGTCGGGTGTGGTGACACACGCCTTTAATCCCAGCACTCGGGAGACAGAGGTAGGAGGATCATTACAAGTTCAAGGCCACCCTGAGACTACATAGTGAATTCCAGGTCAGCCTGAGCTAGAATGAGACCCTACCTAGGAAAACCAAAAAAAAAAAAAAAAAAATTTTTTTTTTATTTGTAAACTGCACCGGTGTGGTGGCACACATCTTTAATCTCATCACTTGGGAAGCAGAGGTAGGAGGCTTGCTATGGAGTTTGAAGCCACTCTGAGACTACATAGTGCATTCCAGGTCAGCCTGGGCTACAGTGAGACCCTACCTCAAAAAAACCACAAAAACTTTTTTTTTAATTTTGATTTGTAAGCGAGGTGTGGTGGCACACATCTTTAAACCCAGCACTGGGGAGGCAGAGATAGGAGGATCGCCTTGGATTTTGAGGCCACCCTGAGACTACATAGTGCATTCCAGGTCAGCCTGGGCTAGAATAAGACCCTACCTTGAAAAATGACCCCCAAAAAAAATTTTTTTGATTTGCACATGTGGAGAGGGCATGCCAGGACATCTTGTCTTTGCGAACAAACACCAGACTCTTGGGCCCACTTTTTGTCTGGCTCAAGTAGGTAGCTTGGGAATTGAATCCAGGCCGCAGACTTTGCAAGCAAGCATCTTTAACTGCTGAGCCATCTTCCCAGCCCCGTTTGGCGTGGTGGGGCAGGGGGTGGTTGATTTTTTTTTTTTTTTTTTGCTGTGTGATTTGTACGTGTGTGTGTGTGTTCATGTGTATGAGTGTGGGCACACACACATGTTACAGTGCACTGCGGAAGTCAGAGAACAATTCAGCTGTAGGTCTTCACTTTCTACCTGGTTTGAGGCACGCTCTTGCATTGTTTACCACCGTGAGCCAGGCTGGACGGCTGTGAGCTCTGGGCGAGTCTCTGTACTCTGCCTCTCTTCTTACTCTAGGTGTGCTGGGATTACAGACACTATAGTGTCTGCCTTTATGTGGGTTCTGGAGATCTGAACTCAAGTGCTGGGATGTCTCTGTAGTTCCAGGCTGGCCTCCAGCAACCCACAGCGATCCTCCTACCTCTGTCTCCTGAGTACTGGGATTAAAGGCGAGCGCCACCATACCTGACCTATTTTGTGATCTTTTTTTTAACTTTAAAAAAAAATTTTTTTTCATTTTATTTATTTATTTATTTATTTATTTATTTATTTGAGAAAGAGAGGCAGAGAGAGAGAGAGAGAATGGGCATTCCAGCCACTGCAAACAAACTCCAGATGCATGCGCTACCTTGTGCATCTGGCTTACATGGGTCCTGGAGAGTCGAACCGGGATCCTTTGGCTTTGCAGGCAAATGCCTTAACCGCTAAGCCATCTCTCCAGCCCTTTATTTTTATTTATTTGAAAGGGAGAGAGGCAGAGAGAGAGACAGAGAGAGGGAGAATGGGTGTGCCAAGGCCTACAGCCACTGCAAACGAACTCCAGACGCATGTGCTACCTTGTGTATCTGGCTTACGTGGGTCCTGGGGAATTGAACCGAGGTCCTTTGGCTTTGCAAGCAAACACCTTAACCACTAAGCCATCTCTCCAGCATTTAACTTAAAAAAAAAAAAAAGAGAGAGAGAAAGACAGAGAGAGAATTGGTACACCAGGGCCTTAGCTACTGCAATTGAACTCCAGATGCTTGTACCACCTAGTGGGCATGTGAGACCTTTGTGTGTCTGGCTTACATGGGATCTGGAGAGTGGAACATGGGTCCTTAGGCTTCGCAGGCAAGCACCTTAACCACTAAGCCATCTCTCCAGCCCTGTTTTGTGATCTTTTTAATTTTTTTTATTATTTCTTTTTATTTTTGGAGAGAGACACAGAAAGAGACAGAGGGAGACAGAGAATGGGCGCGCCAGCAGTCTCTCAGCTGCTGTGAACGAAATCCGGATGCGTGTGCCCCCTAGTGGGCAAGTGCAGCATTGCGCCCTTGCATCACTTTGCATCTGGCTAAACGTGGGACCTGGAGATTGGAACTGCTGGAGATTGGAATCAGCGTTCTTAGGCTTAGGAGGCAGGCGCCTTAACTGCCTGTTTTGTGATCTTTAGGGAATTTCTTCCTCCGTGTTGTTTGGTTGTCTCTGTTTTGCAGGCATTCACCTTGCATCAGTGCTCATTTGCACATCACTCTTGAAAGACAACTGCAGAGAGGAAGATGAGAGTAGAAGTTAAGTTAGGCCAGGCAAGGTGTTGTGCCTGTCGTCCAAGTACTTAGGAGGAGGAGACTGGAGAATCAGGAGTTCAAGGACATCCTTGGCTCCAGGAGGCCTTATCTCTTAAAAAGAGAGAGAGAAGCTGAGCGTGGTGGCGCACGCCTTTAATTTCAGCACTTGGGAGGCAGAGGTATGAGAATCGCCATGAGTTCAAGGCCACCCTGAGAGTCCATAGTGAATTCCAGGTCAGCCTGAGCTAGAGTGAGACCCTACCTGGAAAAAAGAGAGAGAGAGAGAGAGGAAGAGAGGCAGGCTAGATGGCCCATGCCTTTAATCCCCGCACTTGGGGTGGGAGGGGAGGGCTGAGATAGGAGGATTGTCGTGAGTTTGAGGTCAGCCTGGGCTGAATATTTGGCCAGCCAGAGCTATGTAATAGCGCCCAGTCACAAATGCTGCCCTGCCTCGAAATAGAGAGAGAGGAACTGAAGCAGGGAGGGGTAAAAGGAGAGAGGCAGGGAAGGAGGGGATATAAAATGCTGGGAAGGGAATATACAATCAAGGGTCCTGGGTGACAAAAGGGCATTGATGATCTCACTGTAGGTGGGGACTCCAAGGACTAGGTTGTATTTTATTTCCCCTTATTTCCTTCCCTCCTTCCTTCCTTCCTTCCTTCTTTCTTTTCTTTTTTCTTTTCTTTTCTTTTTTTTTCCTTCCTTCCCTCCTTCTTCCCTCCTTCTTCCCTCCCTCCTTCCCTCCCTCCCTCCCTCCCTCTCTCTCTCCCTCCCTTCCTCTTTCTTTCTTTCTTTCTTTCTTTCTTTCTTTCTTTCTTTCTTTCTTTATTTATTTATTTATTTATTTCTTGTTTCTTTCTGTTTTGTTTTTCGAGGTAGGGTCTTGTTCTAGCTCAGGCTGACCTGAAATTCACTATGTAGTCTCAGGCTGGCCTCGAACTCACGCTGATTCTCCTACCTCTGCCTCCTGAGTGCTGGGATTGTATTTTATTCTCTATCATGCCAGTTCCCTGATTTATTTGACAGAAAACTGAGTGAAGGGCACAAATGAGTCCCTTATTCTGGAGGAGCAAATGGCCCGTGGAAGTCCCTGAATTCTCCCATAAGCCTCTCTTGATTGGGCTCCTGTTTCTGGCAGCCAAATGCACCCTGACAATGACAGTGATTGTGAGGGAGAAATGAGACAGTCTAGAGAGGTGAGGGACAGACCAAATGAACAGCTCCTGCTCAGCCAAAGGCGATTTGCATCTTTATGCCTTCCTTCAGAATTTTCCTCATGCAAATAATTTTTTTCATGAAACAGTCTTCCTATATATAGGCTGCTCTGTCACCTGCTTTCCCCATCTAATAATACAAGGGTGTCATGTCATACATATATTTAACTTGTGTATACCCAGCCATATGTCCTTGGTGCAGAGCAAGAGAAAAAGGAATTTGGTAACGCACGTCAACTGTAGGCAAGAAGACGGGGAAGCCCTTTTAGTTGTCCATATGCCTCCTGTGGAATATGCCAAGATTTTTTTTTCACGTGTGTGTGTGTGTGTGCATGTGCCTGTTTGTTATATGTAGTGTATGTGCCCTTGCAGTGCCCCATGTGGTAGCCAGGTCAGAACACTACTCTTCCACCCATTCTAATTTTGAGCCAGTCTGGTATTAATACCGGAGCTGCTATTTTCATGAATCTAGGGCTATTCCCTGGCCAGTCTGCTCCCCTTGACCTGACTGAGGTTATAGACATGTGTGACCACACCCAGCTGTTTTTTTTTAATTTTTTTAATTTTATTTATTTTTGGAGAGAGATACAAAGAGAGACAGACAGAGAGGGAGAGGGAGACAGATAGAGATGGGTGCGCCAGCAGTCTCTCGGCTCCTGTGAACGAAATCCAGATGCGTGCGCCCCCTTGTGGTCAAGTGCAGCATTGCGCCCTTGTGTCACTTTGCATCTGGCTACAAGTGGGACCTGGAGATTGGAACCAGGTTCTTAGGCTTAGCAGGAAGGCGCCTTAACCGCTAAGCCATCTCTCCAGCCCCACACCCAGCTGTTTAAGTGGATGGGATATGGAGATTCGAACTCATGCAGTTTCAGGCCCCCTCAGACCCTCATGTTTGCAGGGGAGTACCCTTAACTACTGAACCATCTCTCCAGCCCCTCCAAGAATTTTTTATTTTTGGTTTTTCTAAAGTAAGGCTCAGGCTGACCTGGAATTCATTCTGTTCCAGGTCGCAGCACTCGGGAGGCAGAGGTAGGAGGATTGATGTGAGTTCAAGGCCACCCTGAGACTACATAGTGAATTCCAGGTCAGCCTGAGCTAGAGCAGGGCCCTACCTCAAAAAACCAAAAAACAAAACAAACAAAACAGGTATTACCTTTGAAATTTATTTTTTGGAGCTTCAGTGGCACAACTGGTTAGCACATGGTACTAATATGAAATTTATTTTATTTATTTATTTATTTATTTATTTATTTATTTATTTATTTATTTATGAGAGATGGAAAGAGGAGATAAGCCAGGCTTGGTAGTGCACACCTTTATTCCCAGCACTCAGGAGGCAGAAGTAGGAGGATCACCATGAGTTCAAGGCCACCCTGAGACTACATAGTAAGTTCCAGGTCAGCCTGGGCTAGAACAAGTCCCTACCTCAAAAAAAAGGGGGGGCAGAGTTAGCAGTTAAGGCGCTTGCCTGCGAAGCCTAAGGACCCATGTTCAACTCTCCAGATCCCATGTAAGCCAGATGCACAAAGTGAGGCAAGTGCAAGGTTGCACATGCCCACTAGGTGGCGCAAGCACCTGGAGTTCAATTGCAGTGGCTGAGGCCCTGAAACTGCAATTCACTATCTTTCTGTCTTTCTCTCTCTTGTGCACTTGCTCTCTAAAATACAAGTAAAATTTTAAATTAAAAAAAGAAAGAAACAAAAGAAAAGAAGCTGGGTTTGGTGGTGCATGTTTTAATCCCAGCACTCAGGAGGATCACCAAGAGTTTGAGGCCACCCTGAGACTACATAGTGAATTCCAGGTCAGCCTAAACTAGAGTGAAGCCCTACCTCAAAAAACAACAACAACAAAAAGGCAGATATAGAGAGAGGAGGAGGAGAGAAAGAATAGGTGTGCCAAGGCCACTAACCACTGCTAACAAACTCCAGACTCATGCGCCACCTTGTGCATCTGATTTACATGGGTCCTGGGGAATCAAACCTGGTCCCCAGCCAGGCATTGTGGCACATGTCTTTAATCCCAGCACTCAGGAGGCAGAGGTAGGAGGATCGCCATAAGTTCAAGGCCATCCTGAGACTACAGAGTGAATTCCAGGTCAGCCTGGGCTAGAGCGAAACCTTACCTCGAAACAAACAAAAAAAAAAAAAAACAAACAACAACAACAACAACAACAAAATCGTTCCTTTTGGCTTTGCAGGCAAGCACCTTAACCACTAAGTCATCTCTCCAGCCCTGAAATTTTTTACATATATTTTTTTTATTTTGTATTATTTATTTGCAAGCACAGAGAGACTGAAAGTCAGAGAGAGAGAGAGAGAGACAGAATGGGCCTCTTGCCATTGCAAAGAAACTGCAGCTGCACACGTCACTTGCTGCATCTGGCTTTACATGGGAACTGGGGGATCGAACCTGAGTCATCAGGCTTTGCAAACAAGCACCTTTAACCTTTTAGCCATCTCTCCAGCCCATATGAATTATTTTATTTCATTTCATTTATTTACTTATTTTGGTTTTTCGAAGTAGGGTCTTGCTATAGCTCAGCCTGACCTGGAATTCACTGTGTAGTCTCAGAATGGCCTCAAACTCTCCAGTGATCTTCCTACCTCTGCCTCCTGAGTGCTGGGATTAAAGGTGTGCACCACAACACATGACCCCATTTGAAATTTGTTACTTAGAATTTGCACATGCTTTTTTCTTTTCAGGAACACTAATCGAGTACTTTCTTTTCTTATCTTTTTTTTTTTTTTTTTTTCTTTTTTCTGGTTTTTCAAGGTAGGGTTTCACACTAGCGCAGGCTGACCTGGAATTCACTATGTACTCTCAGGATGGCCTCAAATTCACGGTAATCCTCCTACCTCTGCCTCCCTAGTGCTGGGATTAATGGTGTGGACCACCACAACCACCCCCCCTTTTTTTTTCAAAAAAATTTTGGCACACCCATTCTTCATCTCTATCTGCTTCTACCTCTCTTCCCCCTCTTTCTCTCTTTTTTTTTGTTTGTTTGTTTTTGTTTTGTTTTTCAAAGAAGGGTCTCACTCTAGCCCAGGCTGACCTGGAATTCACTATATCATCTCAGGGTGGCCTTGAAATCACAGCCATTCTCCTACCTCTGCCTCCTGAGTGCTGGGATTCAAGGCATGCGCCACCACACCCAGCTTCTCTGTCCCTCTTTCAAATTAAATTTTTGGCATGTGTGGTGTGTGCTCATGTGTATGTATGTTTATATGTGTCTGGGCACACGTGTATTACAGTTGGTCATGTATGCACATGTATGTGCATGTGAGGGTCAAAGATAAAAGTGAGTGTCCTCCTCAGTCACTTTCCATCTCAGTTGTTTAATATTCTATTTATTTGTGCTAGGATTGCAAGCACATGCTGCCATGCCTAGTATTTTCAGTGGCTGGAGGCCCTGGCACACCCATTTAAGAGAAAAAAAAAAGTCAGGCACAGTGGTGCATGCATTTAAGCCTAGAACTTGGGAGGCAGAGGTAGGAAGATCTTCATGAGTTCAAGGCCAGCCTGAGAATACATAGTGAATTCCAGGTCTGCCTGGGCTAGTGAGACCCTATTTTAAAAAAAAAAAAAAAAAAAAAACTACCACAATTTTCTTTGTGTGTGTGTTGTGTGCCTACACGAGTATGAACGTTCACATACTTGTGGACACACATGTATGTATGTTCATGTGTATGGGTACATGTGTGTGGGGCCAGAGGTTGAAATCAGGAGCCCCTTTTTAAATTTTTTTCCTGAAGGTAGGGTTTCACTCTAGCCCAGGCTTACCTGAAATTCACTATGTAGTCTCAGGGTGGCTTCAAACTTAACAGCAATCCTCCTACCTCTGACTCCCTAGTGCTAAGATTAAAGGCATGCACCACTAAGCCTAGCTCCCCTCTCCTTTTCTTTTTTTTTTTTTTCTTTCTTTCTTTTTTTTTTTTTTTTTTTTTTTTTTTTGGTGGTTTTTCGAGGTAGGGTCTTGCTCTAGCCCAGGCTGACCTGGAATTCACTATGTAGTCTCAGGGTGGCCTTGAAGTCATGGCGATCCTCCTACCTCTGCCTCCCGAGTGCTGGGATTAAAGGTGTGCACCACCATGCCCGGCTGTTTTTGGTTTTTTAAGGTAGGGTCTCACTCTAGCTCAGACTAACCTGGAATTCACAATGTATTCTCAGGGTGCCTCGAACTCACAGTGATCCTCCTACCTCTGCCTCCCGAGTGCTGGGATTAAAGGTGTGCACCACCATGCCCCGCTTCCCCTCTCTTCTTGAGACAAGGTTTCATGTATTCCAGGCTGGCCTACAATTAGCTATGCAGGAGGTTAATGTTCAAATTTTAATCCTCCTGCCTCCACCTCCAGAGTGATGAAATTAGAAGCATCTGCCACCACACCCAGTTCATACAGATGTTGGGGGTTGAGCCCAGGGGTCCATGCATGCTAGGCAAACACAACATCCCCAACCCTTCACCAAATGGAAAGCTTCTGCCTATGCTCCGTCACTAGAGGGAGCGCCTGGTCCATTGAAGGATACATGATGCAGCTGCAGAAACCGGAAGAAGAGTGGTGCCTGTTGGTTTCCTACCCCAACAGTGCAGACACTGCAAACTGCAAAGGTCAGAGCGCCACTACATAAAGGGATTCAGGCTTCCAAGGAGCAGGGAACCTTCTAGCATCCACACAAGGCACGCTGGGAGGACAGGAAATTTTTTTAAACGCAGTTTATTTGTCCCGGATTGCCAGACGTTTTGAAGATTGCTAATCGTCAGGCCTGCTGCTGTGTCAGGGCTTTGACAACAGCTGCTTCCTCTGCCAGGAAGTGTTGTTCAAGAAACTTGCTTCCTCACTTCCTTTTTTTTTTTTCTTTTTTTTTTAAAAGATAGGGTCTCACTCTGGCCCAGGCTGACCGAAATGTACTCTGTAGTTCCAGGCTGACATCCAACTCACAGTGATTCTTCTGTCTCTGCCTCCCAAGTGTTGGGATCAAAGGTGTGTGCCTCCATGACCGGCTCTTTTGTTTGTTTTAAGTCTCATTTATTTATCTGAGAGAGAGAAAGAGAATGGGCAGCCGGGGCCTCTAGCTATTGCAAAGGATCTCCAGATGCATGTGCCTTCGTGGGTCCTGGGGAATCAAACCTGGGTCCTTAGGTTTTGCAGGCAAGCACCTTAACTGCTAAGCCATCTCTTCAGCCTGATTATTTGTGTGCTTGTTTGTTCTTTCCTTCTTTCTTCCCTCTTTCTTTCTTTTCCCTTCCTTTCTTTCTTTCTTTCTTTCTTTCTTTCTTTCTTTCTTTCTTTCTTTCTTTTTTCACAAGGTAGAGTCTCACTGTAGCCCACGCTGACCTGGCACTCATTCTGTAGTCCCAGGCTGGCCTCTAACTCAGTGATCCTTCTACTTCTGTGTGCTGGGATTAAAGGCATTCTCCACCATACCCAGCCTAGTTCTTACTCTTAACTCAAATTTCTCCTTCTGTTTTTTTTTTCCTTTGGTTTTTCCAGGTAGGGACCAGTGGGGATGGACCTGCCTCTGGTAGCCGTCCATTTGTCTATCCATCGTGCTGGTGCAGGGAGAAAGAAGATGGTAAACCACAGGAATTCCCCTGCAAGCACAGATTTCTTCCATAATTTAACAGAGGTAGGCAAATGAACTTAGGTTTCACTGAACAAAAGTATACTAGTTTCAGGGGCTAGAGATGGCTGAGCGGTTAAGGCGCTTGCCTAACAACCGGAGTTCAATTCCCCAGTACCCACTTAAAGTCAAATGGACAAAGTGGTTCATGCATCTGAACTCCATTTGCAGAGGCTGGAGACCCTGAAGTGCCCATATACTCTCTGTCAGTCTCTCTCTGCTTGCAAATAAATAAATGAAAACATTTTTAAAAAAAAATGTATACTAGGGCTGGAGAGATGGCTTAGTAGTTAAGGCCCCTGCCTGCCAAGCCTAGGAACACTGGTTCCAATCTCTACATCCCACGTTTAGCCCCATGCAAAGTGACGCAAGGGCGCAATGCCGAACTTGCCCATAAGGGAGCGCACACATCTGGAGTTTGTTTACAGCAGCTGAGAGGCTGATGGCGTGCCCATTCGCTATCTGTCTGTCTCTTCCTCTCTCTGTCTCTCTCCAAAAAAAAAAAAAATGTATACTAAGCCGCGCGTGGTGGCGCACGCCTTTAATTCCAGCACTTGGGAGGCAGAGGTAGGAGGATTGCTGTGAGTTCAAGGCCATCATGAGTCTACATAGTGAATTCCAGGTCAGCTTGGGCTAGAGTGAGACCCTACCTTGGGAAAAAAAAAAAAAAAAGTACATTAGTGGGCTGGAGAAAATGCTTAGCGGGTAAGGCGCTTGCCTGCAGAACCTAAGGACCTATATTCTACTCTCCAGATCCCACATTACCCAGACACACAAAGGTGAGGCAAGCACAAAGTTGCACATGCCCACTAAATGGTGCAACTGTCTGGAGTTTGATTGCAATGGCTGAGGCCCTGGTGTGCCAGTTCTCTCTCTGTCTCTCTAACTCTTGCTGTCTCTTAAAAAAAAAAATTAGCCAGGCGTGGTGGTGCACGCCTTTAATCCCAGCACTCAGGAGGCAGAGGTAGGAGGATCACCATGAGTTTGAGGCTACCCTGAGGCTATATAGTGAGTTCCAAGCCAACCTGTACTAGAGTGAAACCCTACCTCGAAAAACCAAAAAATAAAAATAAAAAAATAATAAGGGCTGGAGAGATGGCTTAGTGGTTAAGGTGCTTGCCTGTGAAGCCTAAGAATCCAGGTTCAATTCCACAGCCTGGAATAGATCAAGACCCTACCTCAAAAAAAATCAAAAACAAAGCCGGGTGTGGTGGTACATGCCTTTAATACCAGCACTCGGGAGGCAGAGGTAGGAGGATCGCCGTGAGTTCGAGGCCACCCTGAGACTCCATGGTGAATTCCAGGTCAGCCTGGGCCAGAGTGAGACCCTGCCTCGCAAAACCAAAAATAAATAAAAAAATAAAAAACAAAACAAAGTGTGTGCCACTACACCCAGCTCCACATCCAGTGATCCAGTGTTTGAGGGAGCCAGTCTTTCCACGTCCTAACCAACCGTGTTACTGTTTTGGGCATTATTGGGTGGGAAATGGAACCCCCTTGTGAGTATATTTGCCTTTTCCTCGTGGTTGATGAATGGCACTTGGCTGTTCATATGTACTTATTGGTCCTCCGTACGTTTTTGCGTATGCCAATGTGCATGTGTATGTGTACTATGGGGTAGCATGTGCAAGTGTGTGCAGATGTTCATGCCCGTATAGTAAACTTGTGGCAAAGGCCAGAGAAGAACATGAATTGTTCTTTGTCTTTTCTTTTTCTTTCTTTCTTTTCTTTCTTTTTTGTTTTTATTTTTGTTTTTCGAGGTAGGGTCTCGCTGTAGCCCAGGCTGACCTGGAATTCACTATGTAGTCTCAGGGTGGCCTCGAACTCTCAGCGATCCTCCTACCTCTGCCTCCCAAGTGCTGGGATTAAAGGCGTGCGCCACCACGCCCAGCTTTTTTTTTTTTTTTTTTTGAGCTAGGATCTCACTGTAGCCCGGGCTGACCTGGAACTCACTCTGTAGTCCCAGACTGGCCTCGACCTCACAGTGATCCTCTTACCTCTGCTTCCCAAGTCATAGGATTGACTAAAGGTGAGCGCCACCACTCCTGGCTTGATTCTATTTTATATATATATATATATGGCTGGAGAGATGGCTTAACGGTTAAGGCATTTGCCTGCAAAGCCAAAGGACCTCAGTTCAACTCCCCAGGACCCACGTAAGCCAGATGCACAAGGAGGCACATGCATCTGGAGTTTGTTTGCAGTGGCTGGATGTCCTGGTGCACCCATTCTTTTCTCTCTCTCTCTCTCTCTCTCTGCCTCTTTCTCTCTCTCTCAGTAAATGAATAAATAAATAAAATATATCAAAATTCAAAGCTTATTTTAAAAACTTTTGACAGTTTCCATAATTATAGATAATAAACAATGATAATTCCCTCCCCTCCCCACTTTTCCCTTCACAAATCCACTCTCCATTATATGCCCTCCCCATCTCAATTAGTCTCTCTCTTATTTTGATGTCATCTTTTCCTCCTATTGTGAGGGTCCTTGTGCCAGGCACTGTGAGGTCATGGATATCCAGGCCATTTTGTGTCTAGAAGAGTGCATTGTAAGCAGGACTTTGGCTCTTACATTCTTTCCGCCACCTCTTCTGCAATGGACCCTTGAGCCTTGGAGAGTGTGATAGAGATGTTTCAGTGTTGAACACTCCTCTGTCACTTCTCAGCACTAAGGTGCCTTTTGGATCAACTGAGTGGTCACCACCATCTGAAAAGAGAAGCTTTTTTTTTTTTTTTGGAGAGAGAGAGAGGGAGAGGAAGACAGAAATGGACGTGCCAGCAGCCTCTCAGCTGCTGCAAACAAAATCTGGATGTGTGCACCCCCTTGTGGTCAAGTGCAGCATTGCGCCCTTGCGTCACTGCATCTGGCTAAACCTAAAAGTGGGACCTGGAGATTGGAACTGCTGGAGATTGGAACCAGTGTTCTTAGGCTTAGGAGGCAGGCACCTTAACTGCTAAGCATTCTCTCCAGCCCAAGAGAAGCTTTTCTAACCAAAAGTGAGAGTAGTATTAATATATGGGTGTGAACATTAAGTACTTACTGGACATTTTGGTGCGAATAATATATGCATTTAGTCAGACAAGAGTAGGCATTACACTCCTAGGGCTCATGACCTCCTCTGCCATAGGCTTTTGATTAAGTTTTCAGTATTAGGCATGTATTCCCTCCCATGGAGTGAGCTTCCAGTTCAATTAGAGAGCAGTTGGTTTCCCCCATAAGAGATATGCCACAAAAAAAGAGAGAGAGAAGCTGGGTTTGGTGGCACATGCCTTTAACCCCAGCACTTGGGAAGCATAGGTAGGAGGATCGCCATGAGTTCCAGGCCACCCTGAGACTACCTAGTAAATTCTAGGTCAGCCTGGACTAGAGCAAGATCCTACCTGAAAAACAAACAAACAAAAAAAAGGGGGGGCTGGAGAGATGGCTTAGCGGTTAAGGTGCATGCCTGTGAAGCCTAAGGACCCTGGTTTGATTCTCCAGGTCCCACATAAGCCAGATGCACATGGTGGTCCATGCATCTGGAGTTCGTTTGCAGTGGCTAGAGGCCCTGGTGTGCCCATTCTCTTTCTCTCTCACACCCTCTCTCTGTCTCATAAATAAATAAAATTTTAAAAGATTTAAAAAAAAAAAAACCCAACTAAGCTGGGCATGGTGGCACGTCTTTAATCCCAGCACGTGGGAAGCAGAGGTAGGAGGATCGCCATGAGTTCCAGGCCACCATGAGACTACAGAGTGAATTCCAAGTCAGCCTGTACTATACTAGAGCAAGACCCTACCTTGAAAAACTTCAAAAAAAAAAAAAAAAAAAAAAGCCTGGTTGGACTGGAGAGATGGCTTAGCAGTTAAGGCACACACCTGTGAAGCCTAAGGACCCCAATTCCATTCTCCAGGTCCCATGTAAGCCAGATGCACAAGGGGGCGCACATGCCTGGAGTTCGTTTGCAGTGGTTAGAGGCCCTGGAACACCCATTCTCACTCTCCCTCTCTCTCTTTCCCTCTTTCTGTCTCGAATAAATAAATAAAGAAAAGAAAAGAAAGAAAATAAATCTGGCGTGGTGGCACATGTCTTTAATCCCAGCACTCAGGAGGCTGAGGTAGGAGGATCGCCATGAGTTCGAGGCCACCCTGAAACTACATCGTGAATAGAGGGTTAAAAGAGAGAGAGAGAGAGAGAGATGCCACTATTGTACCCATCCAGTCATTTGGTCTGGTTGGCCAAACTTCAGGCTTGCAGTTCCACTGTTTTTACGGCTGATGACTTCTCTCTCCCATAGGGCTGCATGCAGCATAGCTTTTTCCAGCTTTCCAGCTCCAGATTGATTTGCAGCCAAAGCATGTGAAGTCTTCAGTACTTCCCACATCCTTTTTTTTTTTTTTTTTTTTTGGTTTTCCAAGGTAGGGTTTCACTCTAGTCCAGGCTGACCTGGCATTCACTATGTAGTCTCAGGGTGGCCTCAGAGTCACAGTGATCCTCCTACCTATGCCTCCCTAGTGCTGAGATTAAAGGTGTGCACCACCATGCCTGGCTCCCCACATCCTTTTTTAAAAAAAAAAATTATTAAATTATTTATATATTTATTTGAGAGAGAGAGAAAGAATGGGAGTGTCAGGGCTTCCAGAAGCTGCAAACTCCAGACACATGTGCCACCTTGTACATCTGGCTTACATGGGACCTGGGGAATTAAACGTGGGTCCTTTAGCTTTACAGGCAAGTGCCTTGACAGCTAAGCCACCTCTGCAGCCCTTACCATTTATTTCTGGTGGGATTAATTCTTTTCTTTTCTTTTCTTTTCTTTTTTTTTTTTGAGGTAGGGTTTCACTCTGGTCCAGGCTGACCTGGAATTAACTATGTAGTCTCAGGGTGGCCTTGAACTCTCAGCAATCCTCCTACCTCTGCCTCCCAAGTGCTGGGATTAAAGGCGGGTGCCACCATGCCCAGCTAATTCTTTTCTTTAAAAAAAAAAAGTCTAAAAAAAAAACTAAGCCAGGAGTGAATTCCAGATTAGCCAGGGCTTGAGTAAGACCCTACCTTGAAAAACAAAAACAAACAAAAAAAAAAACCCCAAATATCTATTATTATTTATTTTATTTGCAAGAAGGAGAAAATGAGCGTGTCAAGGCATTCTGCCACTGCAAAGGAATTCCAGATGCATGTACCACTTTAGCTTTACGAGGGTACTGGGGAATGGAACCCAGGCTGGCAGGCTCTAGCTCAGGCTGACCTGGAATGCTTTCTGTAGTCTCAGGGTGACCTTGAACTCAAGGCAATCCTCCTACCTCTCTCTGCCTCCCGAGTGTTGGGATTAAAGGCATGTGTCACCATGCCTGTCTTTCTTTTTTTTTTTTTTTTTTTTAGAGAATGTGAGAGAGAGAGAGAGAATGGACACACCAGGGCCTCCAGCCACTGCAAATGAATTCCAGATGCATGCGCCCCCTTGAGCACATTTGCAACATTGTGCACTTGTGTCACTGTTAAATCTGGCTTACGTGGGACCTGGAAATTCAAACATGAGTTCTTAGGCTTCACAGGCAAGTGCCTTAACTGCCCATCTTTTTTCTTTTCTTTTCTTTTTCTTCTTGTTCTTCTTCTTTTTTTTTTTTTTTTTTTTTTTGGTTTTTCAAGGTAGGGTCTCACTCTGGAACAGACTGACCTGGAATTCACTATGTAGTCTCAGGATGGCCTCGAACTCACGGTGATCCTCCTAAATCTGCCTCCTGAGCACTGGGATTAAAGGCATGAGCCACCACGCCTGGCCCTCAGATCTTTTTTGTGTGTGGTTTTTCAAGGTACAGGCCTCTAACTCCAGAGGCATGGGCCACCTTTGGTTTACATCTGGTTTACGTTGGGAATAGAACTTGTTCCTTTGACTTTGCAGCTCACCAAAGATTAGTTTTAAATAGAAGGCATAACTAAGCAATCCTAGTCGAGGTGTGTCGTGCCCATCATCCCTGTCAAGACTCCAGTCCTTCCCACAAAGTGATGTCAGACCAGTGTGAAATCTCCTTCTAGAAAACAAGAGACCCCTTGATTGGCATCATTCAGCCTTTCCCCTCTCCTACCACGAGAGTCCTAGGGAAATTCCAATTTTGGCGGGTCCATTGTTTCAATAGCAGATGGCAGGGCCTTTAGAATACTTTCATTCTTTTTTGGGGATGTGGTCTCACTCTAGCCCCCAATGACCTGGAATTCACTATGTAGTTTCAGGGTTGCCTCAAACTCACTGTGATTCTCCTACCTCAGCCTCCCAAGTGTAAAGACATGAGCGACCAGACCAGGTTTATCTATTTTCTTCCTTTTTCTTTCTTTCTTTCTTTCTTTCTTTCTTTCTTTCTTTCTTTCTTTTCTTTTCTTTTCTTTCTTTTTTTTTTTTTTTTTTTTTTTTTTTGATTTTTCGAGGTAGAGTCTCACTCTAGTTCAGGCTGACCTGGAATTCACTATGTATTCTCAGGGTGGCCTCGAACTCATGGTGATCCTCCTACCTCTGCCTCCCAAGTGCTGGGATTAAAGGCGTGTACCACCACACTCGCCTTTTTTTTTTTTTTTTTTTTTTTTTTTTTTTTTTTGGTTTTTCAAGGTAGGGTCTCACTCTGGCCCAGGCTGACCTGGAATTCACTATGTATTCTCAGGGTGGCCTCGAACTCTCGGCGATCCTCCTACCTCTGCCTCCCGAGTGCTGGGATTAAAGGCGTGCGCCACCACACCCGGCCTGTTGTTGTTTTTTTTTTTGAGACAGGGTCTCGCTCTAGCCCAGGCTAGAGCACCACCACGTCTGGCTAAAAATATTTTTTAAAAGAATGAAAATAACTGGGCGTGGTACCCATGCCTCTAATCCCAGTTCTCAGGAGGCAGGAGGATCACCATGAGTTCGAGGCCACCCTGAGACTACATAGTTAATTCCAGGTCAGCCTGGACCAGAGTGAAGCCCTACCTCAAAAAAATAAATAAAGCCGGGCGTGGTGGCACATGCCTTTAATCCCAGCACTCGGAAGGCAGAGGTAGGAGAATCGTGGTGAGTTCAAGGCCACCCTGAGAATACAGAGTGAATTCCAGGTCAACCTGAGCTAGAGTGAGACCCTACCTCAAAAAACAAAAATAATAAATAAATAAATAAATAAATAAATAAATAAATAAATAAATAAATAAATAAATAAATAAATAAATAAAAGTGCTGGAGAAATGGCTTAGCGGTTAAGGCGCCTGCCTGCCAAGCCTAAGAACACCTGTTCCAACCTCCAGGTCTCACGTTTAGCAAGATGCAAAGTGACACAAGGGAGCAATGACCACAAGGGGGCGCACGCATCTGGATTTCGTTCACAGCAGCTAAGAGCCTGCTGGCGCGCCCATCTCTGTCTCCCTCTCCCTCTCTCTCTCTCTCAAAAAAAATATACATAAAATAATATTTGTGTTTATTTTTTTGCAAGCAGAGGGAGATAGAAGAGAGACAAAGAGAACTCCAGACATATGTGCCACCTTGTACATCTGGCTTATGTGGGTACTGGGATTCAAACCCATTGCATAGGCAAGTGCCTTAACCACTAGGCTAGCTCTCCAGCTCTCATTCTTTTTTTTTTTTTTTTTTTAATTTATTTATTTGAGAGAGAGACAGAATGAAGCAGAGAGCAAGAGAGTGAGTATGGGTGTGCTAGGACATACCACTGAAATGAACTCCAGATGCATGAGCCACTTTGTGCATCTGGCGTTACGTGGTTACTGGGAATCGAACCCGGGCCGCGAGGGTTCTCAAGCCAGCGCCTTTCACCTGAACCACCGCTCAGCGCACAGAGGGGTTTCATTCTTGCCGGGCACCGTCACGCCCAGTCCAATGGCGGGCCAGGCCGGCCAGCCCCAAGCTGCTGTGGGCTGTGTGGGGCTGCGTGCTCCACCGACGGGGCGGCGGTCGAGCACGGACGAGCACGTGGACGCCGTGTCCGGCGCGTCGTCCTCGCTCGCAAAGCCACGGCTGACGGCAGACCTTGGCACTTCCCTTGACTCCCTCGAGCGTCCCGCACGAAGAAGCGGGGGGTGGGGCGCAGGGGTCAGAGGTCAGCCCAGCCCTTCGAGGTCATCCTGCATGGTTCTGAAGCTTCGGAGACACAGAACATAGGTCACAGGTCACCCTCTCTGCAAAATGGCGCCTCAGAGAAAAACGTAGAGTTCCGGGCGTCCGTTCCCACACTGCGGAGAGGAGGGGCCCCGGGCCGCATCAGGTATTCATTAGCGCGCACGCGCACGCGCACGCGCACACACACACACACACACACACACACACACACACACACAGGCACGCATTTCATTGGTCAGCGGCTCTATCACGCTAAATGGCTTTCCCATTGGTCGGTGTTCATCCTGCTCGCCCCGCAAATAGAATTGTCCATTAATGATTGGTCTGTGTGTCTTATGACCCGCCCAGATCACAGCCGCCGGTCTCTATTGGCCAGTGAGCCTTCCATCACGCGTTTTAAACCCCCTTCCTTTGCCCCGCCCCATCACTGAACCGACCGTTAGTCGCGTGCGCGATTCGCTCGGCATAAGAGCGAGCTCGCGTACGCCCGGCCGTTGCAGCGTCTCATTCAAACGAGCCAATCAGCGGCCGCATCGCCTCCCCAGGTTGTTTTTTTTTTCCCCTCTCTACTGTGGGATCTCAGATCTCCCGGGTCACCTCCTTGACCAGCGTGTGCCCTCATTGGACAGCCTGCCGCGCAGCCCCTTCACTACTGCCTGTAATGTGTAGAGAGCGGGAGGGGGGAGTGCGCTAGGCGCCCTGGAGCGTGCGCGCTGACGTCTCGAGCCGAGGCGCGCCGCGCGGGAAGGGGCGGGGCTTACCGGCGGCTATAAAAGCCGTCCGGTGCGCGCGGCCAGGGCTCAGTGCGGGCTGGGTAGGCGTAGCGGGGAGAGCGGTTTGTGGTGCTGCGCGTCGCCGGAGATCGTGGGGAGCGCAGCTGGGCCGCCGCGGCCCTCGCTGGGGTCACAGCGCTAGTTGTTGGGTCCCCCCTGCCCCGGCCGGCGGCCCGAAGAGTTGAACAGGGGGGCCGGGGGGGACCCGCCCCCGGGCCGGCCGAAGTCATGGTGAGTGCGGGGTGGCGGTCCTGAGAGTGAGGGAGAGGGAAGGGGCGGGTTGGGGACTCCCCGAAGGAGGAGGCGTCCTCTCCAGTGTTTGGTTGCGGGGTGACCTGCGGGGTTTTGGTAGCCGGGGCGTGTGGGCCGGCAATGCGGGACCTCCCCCCCCACGAGCGGCCTGGCCGCAGGTGCCCCGGCCCGGGAGGCCGGCGCGGTCTTGAGGGAAACTCTGGGGTATATGGCGTGCCTCCCGTGGGTGTTTTCGGGGAGCAAGTGTTCCCCCCGCGCCGCCATTTGCAGGCCTGAGTCCAGTTTTTTATTTTTATTTTTTTTAGGTTGGGGGGTTTCCTCGGGCTAGGCCTCGGCCCCTCCTGGAACCCTTGGGAGGGGACCCACGTGAGACGATCTGAGTGTGGTCTTGGGGACGATTTGGGGGTGAGGGCAGGTGGGGCCCCCGGGGTGGCTGACAGCCGCCGAAGCTGCGGGGTCACGAGCAGGACAGCGCTTGCATCCTTGAGTGCCAGCCCCTGCCGGCTGCTCAGCCTCTCATCTTCCCTTCCGTGCCCAGAGCTCCAACGTGGAGAACCTGCCGCCTCACATCATCCGCCTGGTGTACAAGGAGGTGTCCACGCTCACCGCCGACCCACCCGACGGCATTAAGGTCTTCCCCAACGAGGAGGACCTCACCGACCTGCAGGTCACCATCGAGGGCCCGGGTGAGTTGGTGGGCACAAGTAGGAGCGGCCACTCCCTACATGCCTCGGGTCACTTGGCTCTGGAGCAAGACACCCAGCCAGGTGTTGGGGAGAAAGTGTGGGCAGGTCAGGCGCAGCACTCCGGTTACTTGTGTGCTCCACGGGACACCCCAAGTGACAATAATTACGTGTCCTTTTCCCAGAATGCGAGGAGTTTCTTGTCAATGAGAAAGTGTATACTGTGTGTGTATACTGGTGTTCTTGCCTAGGTTTGGGATGAGGCTGTTTGTCCCGCAGGGCTCTTTCATGGGAACATAGTAAGTGGCAAGGCTGTAGGAATAAGCATCAGCAAAGCCGAAGGATGGGTTTTGAAACACCATCTACCTGTCAGTGTCATAGGCTCTAGGGACTTGGAGCAGCAAGACTCAGCGATGTGAGGGAACTGATTGCATGTGATTGTGCAGAACATCTTGGAACAAAGTTTTGTCAGGCTCATTTCTGTTGTCAAAGTCAGCTAAGGTTGGCTAGCGATCTTGGAGGTAGGGTGAGTGAGCCTACAGGTGATTAGGTGAAACTTCCCTGAGCAATGAATGACAACTACATAAGAATTTACATCTTGATGTGTTGGGTAGTTGAGGGGTGAAAGTTGGGAAGGCAAGACAGCCCGATTTGGGTAATTTTGTAGTAGCAGAGAGTAAAATTAGTTAGAGACCACATCACTAGAGTTTCTAGGACTCTGTAAGAAGCTTGGAAAGGCTGGGTGTGATAGCACACGCCTTTAATCTCAGCACTCAGGAGACAGAGCTAGGAGGATCACTGCGTTTGAGGCCAGCCTGAAGACTACATAATGAATTTCAAGTCAGCCTGGGCAAGAGTGAGACCCTACCTCTGAAAAACAACAAAGATGTCTGTAAAGAAGCATGAAAGTAGGGAACTCCCTTTCACTTGGCATATAAAAAAGCAGAAAATCAAACTTTGAGGTGGGGTCAGATCGAGGTTAAACTTTGGTGGTTTTTAATTTTTTTTCTTTTCTCCCAGATAGTCTTACTCTAGCCCAGGGTAACCTAGAACTCAGCTGTCCTCCTGAGTGTTGGGATTAAAGACCAGGGCTGGAATTAAAGGTGTGCTGCACCACGCCCAGCTAAATTTTGTTTCTGTTTTTTCCAGAGGTAGGGTCTAAGACAGGCTGGCCTGGAATTCACTCTGTAGTCTAAGGGTAACCTCCAATTCATGGCAATTCTCCTACCTCTGCCTCCCAAGTGCTGGGGTGAAAGGTGTATACCACCACACCTGGCAGTTTTAAGTATTTATTTATGGGCTGCAGAGATGGCTCAGTGATGGAAACAAAGCCTGAGCTTAATTCCCCAGTACAGACATAAAGCCAGATGTACAGATCCTGTTTGTGGCAGTAAGAAGTGATTGATTGGGGGGCTGGAGAAATGGCTTAGTGCTTAAGGCGTTTGCCTGCAAAGCCAAAGGATCCCGGTTCGATTCTCCAGGACCCACATAAGCCAGATGCGCAAGGGGCACATGCATCTGGAGTTCGTTTGCAGTGGCTGGAGGCCCTGTCGTGCCCATTCTCTCTCTGTCTGCCTCTCTTCTCCCTCTCTATCTCTCTCTCTCTCTGCATGCAAATAAATAAATAAGTAAATAAATAAATAAAAATTAAAAAAAAAAAAAGAAGTGATGGATTGAAAATTGTGTACACCCTCCCCTCTAAAATCACTGCAATTCTTCTACCTCAGTCTCCCTAGTGCTGGGATTAAACACATGGGCCACCACCCTTGGCAATAAAAATATTTTTCGGAGCCAGGTGTGGTAGTGCACGCCTTTAATCCCAGCATTTGGTAGGCGGAGGTAGAAAGATTGCATGAGTTTGAGGCCACCCTGAGACTACATAGTGAATTCCAAGTCAGCCTGTACTAGAGTAAGACAAGACTTAAAAAAAATAATTTTTAGGGCTGGAGAGATGGTTCAGGGGTTTAGGCGCCTGCCTGAAAATCCTAAGGGCTCAGGTTCAATTCTTCCTTGAAAAACAAATATATAATACTCTTTATAGAATTATTTGCATGGCCGGGCGTGGTGGCACACGCCTTTAATCCCAGCATCAGGAGGCAGAGATAGGATCACCAGGAGTTGAGGGCCACTCTGAGACTGCAGTGTATTCCAGGTCAGCCTGAGCAGGAGTGAAACCCTACCTCAAAAAAAACAAAAAATATATGTATATATATTTGCAAGGATCTGTGAGAGCACAGCAGGACCTCTTGCCCTTGCAAACAAATGCCATAGGCTTGTGCCACTTCTTGTGTCTGGTTTATGTGGATGTCTAGGGAATTGAACCCAGGCTTACAGGTTTTACAAGCAAGTGATTTTTTTTTGTTTGTTTCTTTTTTATTTTTCGAGATAGAGTCTCTAGCCCAGGCTGACCTGGAACTTACTATATAGTCTCAGGGTGGCCTTGAACTCACAGTGATCCTCCTGTCTCTGCCTCCTGATGCTGGGATTAAAGGCGTGCACCACCACGCCCAGCTAACAAGCAAGTGATTTTAATTACTAAACCATCTTCCTGGCCTCCAAAAAGGTTTCTATTGTTTGTTTTTCAAAGTAGGGTCTTACTCTAGTCCAGACTAACCTGGAATTCACTATGTAGTCTCGGGTTGGCCTCAAACTCAAAGCAATTCTTCTACCTCTGCCTCCGAGTGCTGGGATTAAAATATGCCACCATACCCAGCCAAAAAAGTTTTTTAAATTGTTTGCAGGAAGACAAGTGGGCATTAAGGCCCCTGCTTCTTGTGAGTGGCATGTGCCTGAGACAATCACTTGGAAGAGCCTGGTAGAGAAGTTGGCATGCTTTCTGCCTCACATCTGACTATGCAGACTGGGTTTTGGGTGCTGAGGGATACTGGAATATCTCCTGACCTAGTTTCCCCTCTCTCCACTTCAGAAGGGACCCCCTACGCTGGAGGTCTGTTTCGCATGAAACTTTTACTGGGCAAGGACTTCCCTGCCTCACCACCCAAGGGCTACTTCCTTACTAAGATCTTCCACCCAAATGTGGGAGCCAATGGTGAGATCTGTGTCAATGTTCTCAAGAGGGACTGGACAGCTGAGCTGGGCATCCGACATGTGCTGCTGGTGAGTTCCAGTACATTTTCTCTTTTAAAATAAACTATGGGGGCTGGAGAGATAGCTTAGCGGATAAGGCACATGCCTGCAAAGCCTAAGGACCCTAGTTCTATTCTACAGGTCCCATGTAAACCAGATGTCTGGACTTTGTTTGCCGTGGCTAGAGGCCCTGGCGTGCCCATTCTCCCTCTTTCCCTCTCTCTGTCTCAACTAAATTAATTAATTCAGCTATGAAGTAGTGGGTGGGATGGGGTCACCTAGAAATCAGGTTCCCAGCAGTTCTAGAAAATTGTGGAAGGATTTGTAGTGTGCTCAAAGCATCAAGCTTTTTGTGCAGTGCCAAGAGGCACTTTTGTCCTTTGCAACAAATGGTAAGACACTTTCATGGCAGGTAGAGAACAGTATCTGGTTAATAGGCTATAAATTATATAAATTATAGCTATAATTTGTCACCATAAATTTCACTGATCTGAAGTATGGTTAAGTGGGTTTTCTTCTGTAGCTTTGTAGCCCAGGCTGTCTGAATTTGTAATCCTTCCTCAAACACCCCAATGACTGGGATTTCAGGCTGATTGCAACACACCTGGATATTTTATTAGCAGTGTAAGGTTTGTGCAACCATCAGTCACCATTGTCTTCATTCTAGATTGTTTCTGTACTAGTGTTTTCATACAAGGATGATCTCTCCCTTCCCCCTCCCCGGGGGACACATTTTGCAATATCAGGAGACATGCTTGGTGTCAGTACTGGAGGGAGATGCTGCTCGCATCTTGTGAGTAGAGGTCAGGGACACTTAACATTTGCTCTGTACAGGATGGCCCCACAGTGCCCCAAGTGTCAGCTGAGATAGAGACACCCTAGCCTTAGCCAGTGCTTCAAGGTCTCTAAAGTCCACTTAAAGCATTTAGGTCACCTGCTGCCTTCCCTGTTCCTCTTAGAAGTTGAAAAAAAAATTTTTTAAGTAAATTTCTAATGAGCCCCTTGGGCTGATGGTAGAGAAGATAGGGAATTGGGGTTAACTTCAGGTCACGTGGAAAGAATTAAGCTCCACATAAACAGATCCAAAACCTTTCCCTCCATCCTATTCTACTTTTGGGGGGGAGGGGCTTTCAAGGTAGGGTCCCACTGAAGCTCCAGGCTGACATGGAATTTACTATGTAGTCTCAGGCTGGCCTTGAACTCATGGTGATCTTCCTACTTCTGCCTCCCAAGTGCTGGGATTAAAGGCATGCACCACATAACATTGTGATAACATAACAAGATGAATACTTGAGATACAGTCCTGTAAAGTAGGTATGAATTCTCTATTCCTGACTGCCCTAGAGTCCCTTCTCCCTCCAGTTTAGACCTTTGTCATTGGCCCAACAAACCTCTGAACTCATTCACCTGCACAGAGGCAAGGTCAAAGCTTTAATGGTACTCAGGCTTGTGGCTTGGATGGGTAATGAGATTCCTGAAGGAGGTACCTGGCTTTCCCCCATAAGGGCCTCTGGGAACAAATGTAAACTATTGTGCCACATTTCCCATGCTGGTAACAGAAATGTCAGCCAGCTGGATCTTTGGGTGCAGAATTGGAAGTGAAGGGGAGGTACAAGGCAGTGTGGGACCCATGAGGCTGCACAGCACCTCTGATGATGAGCCCTTTCCCCACAGACCATCAAGTGCCTGCTGATCCACCCTAACCCAGAGTCAGCGCTCAATGAGGAAGCAGGCCGTCTGCTTTTGGAGAACTACGAGGAATATGCTGCCCGGGCCCGTTTGCTCACAGAGATCCATGGGGGTGCAGGCCCCAGTAGCGGGAGAGTCGAGGCTGGTCGAGCCCAGGCCAGTGGTGCAGGAGCCTCCTCCACTGACCCCATGGCCCCTGGAGGCCTTGCAGGAGCTGAGGGTCCCATGGCCAAGAAGCATGCAGGGGAGCGTGATAAGAAGCTGGCAGCCAAGAAAAAGACGGATAAGAAGAGGGCTCTGAGGCGGCTGTAGTGGGCTGTTCTTCCTCCTTTCCTTTCCTTCTCTCACTCTGTCTCTAAGTTATTTAAATTATGGCTGGGATGGGGGAGGGTATTGGGGGGCATTGGGACCTGGATTTGATTTTCTAAATAAAGTTGGAAAAGCAGCTTTTATGCCTCAGAGTGACCAGAACCTGTGTCCATGTTGTGGCTCAGAGCAGGTGGCATTGTGCTCTGCCCCCAGTCCTTGCAAAGCTGCCAAAGCCCTGAGGCCACATAGCTTATAGCTCCTGTTTAGGGGTTGGAGTCATCTCTGTCCTGTGGAGGTGGGGCAGTCCCAGCCACTGAAGTGCAAGAATCAAACTAAAAGGGGTTAGGGAACTAGAGCTGAGTGTGCCCTGTCCTTGACTTTCTTACTGGAACAGCATGTTGGTGTGGCAGTGCCCCTTTCTGCTCAGCCTGGGTGAATAGTAGTCCTGCCCTTATCTCCTGATGCAAACTCAGGCCATAATGTTTTTCCCCTCAGTGGGTAATCATCTGAATGACTCCAAACTCCATGTCCATGATGCTGAGGACAGCCAGGCATGGTGGCACATACTTTTAATCCCAGACAGAAGTAGAAGAATCCTGAGATACATAGTGAATTACAGGTCAGCCGGGGAAGACAGTGAGACCCTACCTTGAAACCCCATCCCACCCACCCCCTTAAAAAAACATGGCTTCCCCAGGCGTAGTGGTGCACGCCTTTAATCCTAGTACTCGGGCAGAGGTAGGAGGATTGCTGAGTTTGAGGCTACCTTGAGAATACATGGTGAGAATCCAGGTCAGCCTGGGCTAGAGTGAGACCTTACCTTGAAAAAAACATGGCTTCACAAGACTTAGGTTTGCTGTGCTTGGAATTTCACAGCTAAAATAATTTTTTTAACTTTTAATATTTAATTTTATCTATTTATTAGGAAAAGAATGGGTATGCCAGGGCCTCTAGCCACTGCAAGCAAACTCCAGATGCACGTGCCACTTTGTGCATCTGGATTACATGGGCCTGGAGAATCGAACCTGGATCCTTAGGGTTTGCAGGCAAGTACCTTAATCACTAAGCTATCTCTCCTGCCCCTCAGCTAAAATTCAAGTGTCACCTTTTTTTAAAATCTGTGCTTACAAGGTTGTTGGCTAATTACAATTTATTTTTGGAGAGGCAGAGGGAGAGGAAGACAGATATAGATGGGCTTGCCAGCAGCCTTTCAGCTGCTGCAAACGAAATCCAGATGTGTGCGCCCCCTTGTGGTCAAGTGCGGCATTGCGCCCTTGCGTCACTTTGCATCTGGCTAAATGTGGGACCTGGAGATTGGAACCAGCGTTCTTAGGGTTAGGAGGCAGGCGCCTTAACTGCTAAGCCATCTCTCCAGCCCTAATTACAATTCTTGTAGCACTGGGATCCTTCTACAAGTTACCCCACCAAATGTCCTGACTGTGCCTCTGAGGGATTGGAAGGTTAGGGTGAAACCTCCAGATACTTTGATTACTCAGTCTGGGACTACCAGACTTATACCTACCTTTATCTTTATTTAATTTTGTAGAAGGGAAGGCATCCTGGCTCTGTGCAGTTGGGGGTAGTATATGCTTTATTGATGTGCTTAGGTCACTTGAATGGGTTTCGTTTAGGAGGAATAAAAACACCAATACTGGGCTGGAGAAATGGCTTAGTGGTTAAGCACATGCTTGTGAAGCCTAAGGACTCCTGTTCAAGGCGCGATTTCCCAGTACCCACGTGCACAAGGTGGCACATACATCTGGAGTTCATTTGCAGTGGCTGGAGGCCCTGATGCACCCATTCTTTCTCTCTCTCTGCCTCTTTGTCATTCTCAAATAAGTAAAAATAAAAACAAAAATTTTAAAAAGACCAATCCCTCAGAAAATTTAAAATGTGGATGATTTATGAAAAAAAAAAATCTAGGCCAAAATTAAATGCTGGGTTTGGTGGCCAAAGCAGTGTTCAGGAGGCTGAAAGAGGGCTTCAGTGCAGACAGCTGGCTACATAGGGAGACCCATCAAAAATGATCTCAAGCCGGGCGTGGTGGCACATGCTTTAATCCCAGCTCTCCGGAGGCAGAGGTAGGAGAATCACCATGAGTTTGAGGCCACCCTGAGACTACATAGTGAATTCCAGGTCAGTCTGAACTTGAGTGAGACCCGACCTCAAAAAAAATCTAAAGGAGCTAGAGTTTATTGCCAAACCTATTGGCCTAATTCCCTAGTACCCACATGAAGCCAGATGCATAAAGTTGGGCATGTATCTGGAGTTCGTAGTGGCAAGCGGCTCAGGCATACTTACTCATCTACCCTCATTATAAGGAAAATACTTTTTTTAACGAGTTTCAAGGGACGTGGGAAGATGACTTAGTTTAAAGCCTACCAGGCCAGGTTCAGTTATTAGCCACCTACATACACCAAGTGGTACAAGTGATTGGTGTTCCTTTTCACTAGCATGCAGCCCTGACCTGCCAATACACGAGTGAAAATAATTTTTTCTTTTTTGGTTTTCCAAGGTAGGGACTTACTCTAACCCGGGCTGACCTGGAACTCAAACTCAGTGAGTGATTCTCCTACCTGTGCCTCCCATCACATCTGGCTAACTTTTTTTTTATTGACAACTTCCATAGTTGTAGACAATAAATCATGGTAATCCCCCCAATTACTTTTATTTTTTTATTTTTTGAGGTAGGATCTTGGTCTAGCCCAGGCTGACCTGGAATTCACTCTGTAGTCTCAGGGTGGCCTTGAATCACAGTGATTCTCCTGCCTCTGCCTCCCAAGTGTTGGGATTAAAGGCAGGCACGACCATGCCCAGCCCCAATTACTTTTTTTTTTTTTTTCAAGGTAGGGTCTCACTCTAGCCCAGGCTAACCTGGAATTCACTGTATTCTCAGGGTGGCCTCAAACTCACAGCGATCTTCTGCAAACAAACTCCAGATGCATATGTGTCCCTTGTACATCTGGCTTATGTGGGTCCTGGAGAATTGAACTGTGATCCTTTGGCTTCCCAGGCAAATGCCTTAACCGCTAAGCCATTCTCCAGGCCTTCCAATTTTTAAAAAAGATTTTATTTGCCAGGTGTGGTGGCACATGCCTTTAATTTTTAAAAATATATTTATTTATTTAATTGAGAGAGTGGGCACGCCAGGGCATCCAACCACTGCAAATGAACTCCAGATGTGTGTGCCCCTTGTGCATCTGGCTTACGTGGGTCCTGGAGTATCAAACTGGGGTCCTTTGGCTTTGCAGGCAAACACCTTAACTGCTAAGCCATCTCTCCATCCCCTACCTTTCGTTTTTTAAGTTTTATTTATTTATTTGAGAGATGGAAAGAGGCAGGCAGACACAGAGAGAGAATGGGCCTGCCAGGGCCTCCAGCCACTGCAAACTCCAGATGCATGTGCCACCTGTACATCTGGCTTATGTGGGTCCTAGGGAATTGAACCAAAATCCATTGGCTTTGCAGGCAAGGGCCTTACCTGTTAAGCTATCTCTCCAGCCCTAGTGCACACCTTTAATCCCAGCACTCAGGAGGCAGAGGTAGGAGGATTGCCATGAGTTCAAGGCCACCCTGAGAATACAGAGTGAATTCCAGGTCGGTCTGGGCTAGAGTGAGACCCTACCTCGAAAAAAAAAAAAAAAAAAAAAAAAAAAAAAAAAAGATTCTACTTGTAAGCAGGGAGACAGAATAGACATACCAGGGCCTCAAGTGCCACTTTGCAACTGGCTTTACATAGGTACTAGGGAATCAAACCCAGTTCACTAGGATTATCAGGCAAGCGCCTTAAGCACTGAGCCTTCTCTCCAGCCCAATAATTATTTTAAAAGTTCTGACCCATAGGGACTGAGGAGATGGCTCAGTGGTTACAGTCACTTCCACCCATGTAAAGCTGGGTGGCATTCATTAGAAACAGCATACACATACACGTGTGTGTGTGCATTTTTGAAATATATTTTAATATATTTTTATTACTATAAATTTAATATATTTTTAAATATTTTGAGAGAGCGAATGGGTGTGCCAGGGCCTCTAGCCACTGCAAATGAAGTCAAGACACGTGCGCCACCTTATGCATCTGGCTTATGTGGGTACTGGGGAATTGAACCTGGGTCCTCAGGCTTTGCTGGCAAGTGCCTTAACTGCTAAGCCATCACTCCAGCCCTAAAGTATTTTTATTTGCAGAGAAGAGAGAGTGGGTGCACCAGTCCCTACAACTGCTGCAAAGAAATTCCAGATGCACCACTTTGTGCATCTGGCTTTACAGGAGTACTGGGGAATTGAATCCAAGTCATTAGGCTTTGCAGGCAAGTGCCTAACCATTTAGCAATCTCTCCAGTCCCTCTTTTTTTTTTTTTTTTTTTTTTTTTTTTTTTTGGTTTTTCGAGGTAGGGTCTCACTCTGGTCCAGGCTGACCTGGAATTAACTATGTAGTCTCAGGGTGGCCTTGAACTCTCGGTGATCCTCCTACCTCTGCCTCCCGAGTGCTGGGATTAAAGGCGTGCGCCACCACGCCTGGCTTTCCAGTCCCTCTTTTTCTTTGTTTTTGTTTTTGGAAGTAGGATCTTGCTCCAGCCTAGGGTAACCTGGATTCACTATGTAGTCTCAGACTCTCAGACTAGCCTCTAACTCAGTGATCCTCCCTAAGTGCTGGGATTAAAGGTGTGCAACCACTCCTGGATGCAATTTTTTTTTTTTTTTTTTTTTTTTTTTTTTTTGGCTTTTCAAGGTAGGGTCTCACTCTAGCCTAGGCTAACCTGGAACTTGTTGTGTAGCCTAGGGTGGCCTTGAACTCCCAGCGATCCTCCTACCTCTGCCTCCCGAGTTCTGGGATTAAAGGCATTCCACCATTCCCGGCTTGCAAATAAATTAAAAAAAATTTTTTTTTCATTTATTTATTTGATAGAAAGTGAGTTCAACTCCTGCAAATAAAATTTCGAAATCTCTGACCCATAGATCTCTGTCTTCAGGGATCTAGTCTAACAGCTGAGGTCTTGGCTCCTTTGTGTGTGACTTGGAAAGCAGTGAAACCCGAGGCCCCTATCCCAGTTGAACTGGGACTCTTGCATTTACCTTCTGAGTAGTAGAAAGCACCTAACCAAAAGCAGCTTATGAGAGGAAATGGTTTATTTGGCTTACACACTTGAGAGGAAACTCCATGATGGCAGGAGAAAACGTACCATGAGCAGAGGCTGGACATCACGTAACTCAACATCATGTGAATAGCAGCAAGACAGTGTCCCAGCACTGCAAGGGGAAGCTGGCTATAACATCCATAAGCCTACCCCCAACAATACACTTCCAGCAGGCTCTAATTCCCAAACTGCCATCAGCTGGAACTCAGCATTCTAAATACATGAATTATGAGGGAACATTTAATTCAAACCACCACATTCTTCCTCTGGCCCCATAAACTGAAAATGATCCACAAGGTAAAATGCAATGCATTCAGTCCAACTTTAAAAAGGCCCCTTAGTGGGCTGGAGAGATAGCTTAGCATTTAAGGCACATGCCTGCAAAGCCTAAGGACCCCGATTCAATTCTCCAGGTCCCATGTAAGCCAGATGCACAAGGGTGTGCACGCATCTGGAGTTCATTTGCAGTGGCTAGAAGCCCTGGCATGTCCATTCTCACTCTCCCGCTCTTTCCCTCTCTCTCTCTCCCTGTCTCTAATAAACAAAAAAATAAATAAAATCTTCCAAAAAAAAAAAAAAAAAAAAGGCCCTATAGTGGCGCATGCCTTTAATCCCAGCACTTGGGAGGCAGACATAGGAGGATTGCTAGAGTTCGAGGCCACCCGAAGACTACATAGTGAATTCCAGACCAGACTGAGCTAGAGTGAGACCCTGCCTTGAAAAACCAAAAAAAAAAAAAAAAAAAAAAGACCCCATAGTTTTAGCAATGTCAATGCTATTCAAACATCCCCAATAGTCCAAGATCTCTTAACTGTTAGATGTATAACCAAAAAAAACCCATAGTGGCACAGAAGAAATATTCACACTGCAAAAGATCATATTGGGTATAACACAGACTGAGGACTAGAGAGATGGCCTAGCAGTTAAGGTGCTTGCACACGAAACCTAAGGACCCATGTTTTACTCTCCAGATTGTGTGGTAAGCCAGAGGGGTACAAGGTGACATGTGTGCAAGGTCACACATGTGCACAAGATGTCATGCACATCTGGAATTTGATTGCAGTGGCTGGCCCTGGCGTGCCAATTCTCATTAAAAAAAAAGAAAAAGAAAAAAGATTGAACCAATGTAAGATTTTAAACAGGGAAAGGAGGGCCGGGCCTGGTGGCGCACGCCTTTAATCCTAGCACTCAGAAGGGAGAGGTAGGAACATCACTGAGTTCGAGGCCACCCTGAGACTACATAGTGAATTCCAAGTCAGCCTGAGCTAGAGTGAGACCCTACCTTGAAAAATATATATATAGGGCAAACATTAAATTCTGTAGCGTCAAGTCTGACAACTCTGTTCAGTCTCTGGAGTTCAAATTCCACTCCTCAGCCTGGGGAACAAGACATCCTAAGGTAGCAGCTCTCCTTGGCAGCCATCTTGGCATCTCATTGGGTCTCCAGTGCAATCCACCATTCATTCTTATGGCTCCATTGGGTCTTCCCACAAGGACTTCCCACAACCCTGCTTCACAATGTCCATGGCAATTTCCAAAAAAAGCAAACAAACAAAAAAAACTATAGCAAATCCAATAACTCTCCTATATTTGTTATATTCCCATAGTACCAGGTAAGTCACCAATTTGCTAGTCCAGGGGGAAATGAAGTTGACTTTGAAGAACAGGACACTCCTTCCGCCCAGTGTGTAGATCCTGAGTGCTTGGATTAATGGCATGCGCCAAGTCTGGCTATTTGATTTTTTTTTCCCAAGGTAGGGTCTCCCTCCCTCTAGTCTAGGCTAACCTGGAATTCACTCTGTACTCAGGGTGGCCTCAAACTCAGAGATCCTACCTCTGCTTCCTAAATGCTAGATTAAAGACTTGGGCCACCATGCCCAGCCTTGTTTGTTTTTGTGATCAACTGTTTAGCTAGGGTTGCTTGGATGAGCATAGGGGATAGGGTTATTAGTGAAGCATGGGCAATTTATAGTGGCTCCACCATTTAAGAAAATGTCTCAGGCTGGAGAGATGGCTCAGTGCCTAAGGTGTTTACCCACAAAGCCTAACGACCTGAGTTTAATTCCCCAACACCCATATAAAGTCAGATGCACCGTGGCAGCACACGCATCTGGAGTTCATCGGCAGTAGCTGGAAACCCTGGAGTGCCCATTCTATTTGTCTCTTTTTCTCTGCTTGCAACTAATAAAAATATTTTTTAAAAAAGAAATAAAATGTCTCTTCCCCCCAGCAACTGTCAATAGCCCCTTAGGGAGGAGTGGGCCCTCGTGAGCCCCTTCCCCATCCATGAAGAAATGTCGGTGGGCCTAATCTTGTGCAGGTCACCACAGCTGCTGTGAGTTTATGAGTGCAACACCCTTATCGAGTCCAGCAGTCAGCGTTCTCTGGCTCTCCACTCCTTCCTCTGCCCTCATGCACAGGGTTCCCTGAGCCTTAGGTGTCCCCTTGAGGGCGGAGCACTCGGCAGTCGTGCTTTTGTTCAAAGAACTTTGTCGAGCTTTCATTCTCTGCCGCAACCACCACCCACTGCAGAAGCAGCTTCGTTGATCAAAGCTGAGAGCAGCACTGACCCGTGGGCATAATCAAATATTTAGATGGGCACAACATGTCCATTTGGCTGAACAACAGTAGTAGGCTCCTCCAGAGGGCCTATGACCTCTATAGTTATGGCCTTTGACTATGTTTACAGTGTCATCTTTCTTTTCCCTCTTTCATTTTTTAAAATATTTTATCTAGGGCTGAAGAGATGGCTTAGCGGTTAAGGTGCTTGCCTGCGAAGCTTAAGGACCCATGTTCAACTCTCCAGGTCCCATGTAAGCCAGATGCACAAAGGTAACATAGCACTTCAAGGTTGCACATGTGCACAAATGGTGCACACATCTGGAGTTCAGATTACAGTGGCTGGAGGCCCTGACACACCAATTTTCTCTCTCTCCCTCTCTGGCATAAAAAAAAGGGCCAATCTGTTGGACTTGGCTCAAAAAAAATTTTTTTTAAATTTATTTTATTTATTTATTTAAGAGAAAAAGAGTAGGTTGGGAGAGGGAAGGGATAATGGGCCTGTCAGGGCCTCTAGCTGCTGAAAACAAACTACAGATGCATACACCACCTTGTGCCTCTGGCTTATGTGGGTTCTGGGGAATTGAACCTGGGTCCTTAGGCTTTGCAAACAAATGCCTTAACCACTAAGTCAACTCTCCAGCCCTCCCTCTTTTATGTTTTAAAGACGTTCTTATTTGACAGAGAGTGAGAATGGGCATTTGTGACAAGGCCTCTTGTCAGTTCAAATGAGCCTGACTTGGAACTCATTCTGTTGTTTCACATCTGCACCTACCTCTGCCTCCCAGGTGCTGGGCTTAAAGGCGTGCACCATCATACTTGGCCCTCTCATTCCTTTTGTGCAGTGCTGGGAATCAAAGCCAGGCTTTTTGGCAAGCAAACTGAGCCATAATGACTTAATCTGAGTTTTTCACATTAGCTTTATTTATGATAGACAAAACTAACAACAAATAGGGCTGAGAGATGGCTCAGCAGTTAAGGCACTTCAGGAGTTCAGTTCCCCAATACCCACCCTACATATGGTGGCACATTTGTCTGGAGTTCATTTATTTCTTTCTTTTTTTTTTTTCTGAAGGCAGAGGTAGGGTGCTGTGAGTTCAAGGCCACCCTGAGACCAGTGCCAGATCAGCCTGAACTTGGAACTCATTCTGTTGTAATTCAGGGCTGGTTCGAGGCCACCCTGAGACTCAGTTAATTCCAAGCCTGGGCCAGAGTGAAACCCAAAAAAAACAAAAAAACAAAAAAACAAAAAAAAAAAAAAAAAAAAAAACTCTGGCTTAAAATAGTGCATTTGAGGCCCAGGTGCACTCTAAGGCCCAAGGACCCAGGGCTTAATGGTGTGCATCCAGTTCATAGTGGCTAGAGGCCCTAGAGGCCCATTCATTCTCTAATTTAAATCTTCAAAAAAAAAAAAAAATAGTGCATTTGGGCTGGAGAGATGGCTCAGCAGGTAAAGGTATTTTCCATTCACGCATGAGAGCCTGAGCAACTCTGAGACTGACTGAGTTCATTACTCCAGCACTAACATCAACAGCTGGATGTGGTCACATACATCTGTATTCTACCCTATAGAGCAGAGACTGCAGAATTGCTGGGGCTTGTGAAAAAAAAAAAAAAAAAAAAAGACAAGGTATGAGAATCAGTCAGAGTGTCTCAAAGACACATGCAGAGAAGTGATAGAGGATGGGTACCCCATGTTCTCCTCTGACTTCTGAATATGCATACACAGGATGCACGGGGTCATTTCCAGCCAGGCATAGTGACTCATGCCTGTAATCTCAGCACAAACAGAAGTGTAAGGCCACCCTCAGCTACATAACTAAGATCAAGACTAGCCTAGGATATATGACAACCTTGTCTAAAAAAAATTAATTGCTGATATAAAATTAGAAAGATAGGCTGGGGAGATAGCTCAATGGTTAAAGGGACTTGCATGCAAAACCTGATGGCTGGGGTTTGATTCCCCAGTACCCAGGTAAAGCCAGATGTACAAAGTGATGCATGTGTCTGGAGTTTGTTTGCAATGTCAAGATGCCTTGACATCAAATTAAAAGAGAGACTAATGGAGAGAGGGAGGGGATATGATGGAGATTGGAGTTCTAAAGTGGAACGGGGAAGGGGAGGGAAACATCATGTGTTTTTTGTATGTAAGTATAGAAGTTGCAAAAAATAATAATAATAATAAATAGATTAAACAAAGGAGCCTTAAATTAGGAAGAAAAAAAAAAGATGCCTTGGTATGCCTAGTTTTTCAAGCCCCTGACTTCAAACAGCAAACAAGTGCTAAATTATTATTTTTTTAATATTTTAATTATTTATTTTTTTATAGAAATAGGCAGAGAGAGATGACTTAGTGGTCCAGATGCATGGCATCATTTTGTCCTGGAGAATCGAAACCGGGGTCCAAAGGAGCGTTTAACTGGTTAAGCCATCTCCAGCCCTAGAATTATTTTTAAGATGGGTGTGGTGGTGCATGCCTTTAATCCCAGCACTCGGGAGGCAAAGATAGGAGGATTGCTGTGAGTTTGAGGCCACCCACAGAATAGAGTGAATTCCAGGTCAGCCCAGGCTAGAGTAAGACCCTACCTCGAAAACAAACAAAAATTATTTTTATAGGGCTGGAGAGATGACTTAGTGGTTGAGGCATTTTGCCTACAAAGCCAAAGGACCCTGGTTCCATTCCGCAGAACCCACGTAAGGCAGATGCACAAGGGGTGCATGCACCTGGAGTTCGTTTGCAGTGGTTGGAAGCACTGGTGCGCCCATTTTTTCTCTTTCTCTCTCAAATATATATATATATATTTTTTTTTTATTTATTTATTTATTTTTTTTTTTTTTGGTTTTTCACTCTAACTCAGGCTGACCTGGAATTCACTCTGTATTCTCAGGGTGGCCTCAAACTTATGGTGATCCTCCTACCTCTGCCTCCCAAGTGCTGGGATTAAAGGCGTGAGCCACCACACCCATCTTCAAATAAATTTTTTAAAATTATTTTTACAGGCTGAAGAGAAGCCATATCTCCACCCAGTTAAGGCCCTTGCCTAAGGCCCATGCTCAATTCCCCAGATCCCAAATAAGTCAGACACACAAGGTGACGCATGCATAAGGCTGCACAAGTGTCTAATTCAGTTGCAGTGCAGGGGCCCTAGTGCGCCCATTCTCTTTCATAAAAAAATTTTTAATATATTTTATTTATTGAGAGAATGGGCGCACTAGGGCCTCCATCCACTACAAATGAATTCCTGAGGCATGCACCCCCTTGTGCATCTGGATTATGTGGGTTCTGGAGAATCAAACTGAGATCTATTGGCTTTGCAGGCAAATGCCTTAACCTCTAAGCCATCTCTCCAGCCCCATAAAAAATATTTTTGACACCCATCACTAGGCCCTCAGTCCTGGCCCCCAAGACCTCACTCTGCCCTCTTCACAGGTCACACTCCTCCCTATGACCCATTAAAAAAATTAAAAATGAGAAAACTAATTTTACTTAGGCATGGCACACACCTATAATCCCAGCACTCAGGAGACAGAGGTAGGAGTATCACTGAGTTTGAATCCAGTCTGGAACTAGAGTGAGTTCCATGTCAGCCTGGGACAGAATGAAACCCTACCTTGAAAAAAACAATTTTTTTAAAATTTATTTGAGAAAGAAAATAATAGGCCTCCTGCAATGGCCAATTAATTCAAGATTCATGCACCATTTTGTGCATCTGGCTTTATGTGGAGCCATGAGGCTTTGCAAATGCCTTTATCTACTGAACCATCTCTCCAACCCCTCAAATGAATTTTTTTTTTTTTTTTTTTTTGGTTTTCCGAGGTAGGGTCTCACTCTAGCTCAGGCTGACCTGGAATTCACTATGTAATCTCAGGGTGGCCTCGAACTCTCGGCGATCCTCCTACCTCTGCCTCCTGAGTGCTGGGATTAAAGGCATGTGCCACAACGCCCGGCTCTCAAATGAATTTTTTAAGTAGAAAGAGCACTCATTCCCTTCTCCAGCTGCAAGCTGGCCCAACGCACCTGAAAAATTTTCCATTCAAGGAAATCCCCCCCACGCCATGAGTCTCACTCCAGCCCAAGCTGACCTGGAATCTCCTCTGTGGTCCCAGGCTGGCCTCAAACTCAGAGATTCTCCTGTCTCTGCCTCCCAAGAGCTAAGATTAAAGGTGTGTACACCATGCCTGGTGTGCACATATATATAACTAATTTGAGAGAATGGGGGCCTCAGGGAGTCCAGCCACTGCAAACAAGCTCTAGATGCATGGCACCTTGTGCATTTGGCTTACCTGGGTCCTTTGGCTTTGCAGTCAAGCACCTAAATCACTAAACTGTCTCTCCAGCCCTCATGGAATTCTTTAGATATGAAGCACAGCAAGCCAGGTTTGAGTGAGTTTGAACCTATCCGGAGTTACAAAATGGGAATGAGGCACAGGGCCTGGAGGCTGCGCCCATGACCTAAACAGAGTGAACCACAGAGGAAGTGTTGCTTCCATGGTGAGCCTGACAATCAGCACCAGGGTGAAGGAGACAGAAGCTGAGGATACTCAACAGCTACCAAAGCAGAGGTCCAGAGGCTCATCACTGAAGTAGACTTAAAACACGTCCAAGGCTCAGGGAATTTTGCAGAAGAGGGGGCAGAAAGATTGTAAGAGCCACAGGTTGGGACATCATGCGCACCCACTGCCCCCACCCCCCAATAACTGACTGCTGCTTCCACAATGTATAACCCACAAACCCGTGGTGAATACCTGCAACTCCTCTGAGGGACCCTGCAGAATGGGGGTAAGGAGGAGGGTAAGATACCAACAGGGCTGGAGAGATGACTTAGTGGTAAGGCACTTGCTTGTAAAGCCTAATGACCTAAGTTCAACCCCCCAGGACCCACATAAAGCCAGATACACAAAGTGATGCGTGCATCTGGAGTTCACTGAAAATATATGAATAAAAATATATTTAAAAAGGATTGTACCGGGCTGGAGAGATGGCTTAGCAGTTAAAGGCGTTTGCCTGCAAAGCCAAAGGATCCCTGTTTGATTCTCCAGGACCCATGTAAGCCAGATGCACAAAGGGGCACAGGCATCTGGCATTCAATTGCAGTGGCTGGATGCCCCAGCGTGCCTATTCTCTCTTCCTCTCCGTTTCTCTCTCTCAAATAAATAAGTAAATTTTTTTTTAAAGACACAAAAAACCTGTAGTACCAACATATTACTCATGGGGGCTGGAGAGATGGCTTAACAGTGAAGCCTGCAGAGCCAAAGGACCCATGTTCCATTCCCCAGGACCTATGTAAGCCCGATGCACATGGCAGTGCATGTGTCTGGAGTTCATTTGCAGTGGCTGGAAGACCTGGCAGGCCCCTTCTCTCAAATATTTTTCTTTTAAAAAGAATCACAAGCCAGGCATGGCTACGAGACCCTACCTAGAAACGGGGAAAAAAAAAGACAAGGCTAGAGAGATGATCGCTCACTGGTTAAAGGTGCTTTCTTTCTTTCTTCTTTTTTTTTTTTTTTTTGTTTTTCAAGGTAGGGTCTCACTCTGGTCCAGGCTGACCTGGAATTTACTTTGTAGTCTCAGGGTGGCCTCGAACTCACGGTGATCCTCCTACCTCTGCCTCCCGAGTGCTGGGACTAAAGGCGTGCGCCACCATGCCCGGCAGGTGCTTTCTTGCAAAACCTGCATGCCCAGATACCCACATAAAGCTTAATGTACAAAGTGGTACATGTCTAGAGTTCCTTTGTTGCCACATGAGGCCCTGGCATACCCATTGTCTTTCTGCTCAGAAATGAAAGAACAAAAGACAGCCTTGGGCTGAGATGGCTTAACAGCTAGGGTGCTTGCCTGCAAAAGCCTAAGGACCATGTTCGACTCTCCAGGTCCCACATAAGCCAGATGAAGGGACGCAAACATACACACATGGGGACGCATGCATCTGGAGTTCTTTGATTCCAGTAGCTGGAGGCCCTGGTGTGCCAATTCCCTAAAGACAGCCTTAAGGGGATGGGGCAGGGACTCAATATATTCACATCTGCTGGCCAGTACAGTCTGCAGCCATTTGTTCTCCATGGCTCATGTCTAAGATAGTCTTCATCACTACCCAGCCCAGGATACGCACTCTCAACTCACTGCTGTACCATCTCAAAGCCTCACATTAGGAGCCCCAGTGGTCCTGTGCCCTTCAGGCCAGACACTCCTCCCTCTAGAAGGAGGGCTTTTCTAGGAATGTTTTGGTTGTAATTTTTACACACTCACAAAGGAACCAAGGATATTAGACCAGAGTACAGTAGGCCTCTTCTGAAAAGTTACTTTCCCAACCCCTCCTGCATGAGCAGATCACACATCCCCTTCAGATGAACAAGCACAATGCTTTAAGAATTTTGGTGACACAGCCCAAGTGACAACATACAGAGCCAGTTCAAGGAGCCACACAAAAGGGAGGCCCAGTGGTCGTGGTTGAGAAAGTCAGTGGACTCTTTATTGCTTCTAGGGGCATGGGGCTCAGGAGCTCTTAGTGGGACGGGTCCGCTTCCTCTTCACCACCACAGGCTTCTGGCTGCGCAGAATGGCACTGGCTCTTCGGATAGCTGCCTAAAGTGGAGGACAGGGTCAGGGGCTCAGCTCACCCACTCATAAGACCCCTGGCTGCCTTGCTTCCAGGGCCCATGATGCAGCTGCCCCATGTTGGTGTTCAGAGGAGCCTCCCCAGCCACACTGTAGCTACCAAGAAGAGCCCCTCAGCACACTCACCATGCGCAGGTCAGGGCGGTACTTGTTCTTGCGGATCATGTGTCTGATGCTGCTGAGGGTGGCCCTCGCATTCTTGTTGATGGTGGTCCGCACGTAGGAGGTGGCTGGTTTCCGCTGGCCTAGTGGGGCGCAGCTAGGCATCAGTACACCTTACACTTCAAGAACCTGAGCACCTTTGGACAGCTGTGTGAGGTTTGCAGTGGGCCTGTTTCTCCACATGCACCAGTCAGCAGACACTCACTGGGTTACACCACAGATCACTACCAAAACCCAAACAAAACCCTTCCTACCTTTAAAAACTCACTGGGTTACACCTTTAATCCCAGATCAGGCAGACCAAAAGGCCACCCAAACAAAACCCAGGTTCCTGAGACCTACCAAAAAAAACAAAACAAAACAAAACAAAAAAAAAAAAAAAAAAACCAAATGGGGCTGGAGAAATGGCTTAGTAGTTAAGGCGCTTGCCTGCAAAGCCAAAGGACCTTGGTTCCACTCCCCAGGACCCACACAAGCCAGATGCACAAGGTGGCACATGCACCTGGAGTTTGTTTGCAGTGGCAGGAAGCCCTGGCGCAGCCATTCTCTCTCAAATAAATAAAAAATAAAATTTTTAAGCAACCCAAATGATTGGGCTGGAAGAATGACTCAGCAGGTAAAGCAACAGCCTGCAAAGCCTAAGGATCAGGGTTAGATTCCCCAGTACCCACGTAAAGCCAGATCACTAAGTGGCATACACACCTGGAGTTGTTTGTCTCTCTTTTCAAATAAAATCTCCAAATGAAAACGTCACTTGGGGACCTCAAACAGATCTTCCTGTGCCTGAAGTACTTTAAGAGGTTAGCTATCTTTCTGAACCCATACATGTAGAATGGGAAGGTGGTTCCCACCCAGTCTGTGATCTCCATATAGGAGTGGAAAACAGCTTCCCTGTTTGTCTTATCTGTGACATGGGAGCTACCCACCCGAGTTGTCTTGAGGATTTAACCTAAAATCATTACACAACTGGACTTCGCTACAATTTAACCCTCACAGCCATCCAAGGCTCTCTGCAGGTAACTGGCTCACAGAGCTCTCCCCTGGGGTGGGTCAGAAGCTTCCAAGGCCAACCACCACAGTCCTGCACCCCCCAAAAGGAAACCAGGTGTTGGGCATGATGACTCACACTTTAAATACCAGCACTTGAGAGGCAGAAGAAGCAGGAGTATCGCCGTGAGTTCGAGGCCACCCTGAGACTCAATGGTGAATTCCAGGTCAGCCTGGGCTAGAGTGAGACCCTTCCTTGACAAATGAAAAAAAAAAAAAAGGGGGGGGAACCTCGTCTGTGAAAAGCTCACCGGATCTCCGCTTCATGACCACGACGACCCCTTTGCCGTCGGCGGCGGGCTCCACTCCCACGGTCTTGCGGTGGATCAGCCCGTTGTAGCGGAAGGAGTTGCGGGCCTTCAGATTATTGGGCTCCTGGACAGGACGGAAAGGGGATGGTGAGCTTAGACCCGGAGGTCTTCCAAGGGTCTCGTCCTGTGTGACCACACGCCCCCCACCCCGCCGAATCCAGGCGCTCGGGCCCCACTTACGGTGCTGTACGTCTGCTTGTTCCTCTTGATCAGGAAACTGGAACAGTTCCGCACGACCATCCATTGCAGATGCGCGGACATGGCGGCTGCGGAGATACCGGGCGCGTCAGACCGACAAGAAATCAAGACGATAATGGAACGGGGACACGGCCACCTGACCCTGGTCAGCCAGTGACCCTAGGCGGAGAGCCGAGGGAATGAGCGGGTGGAGGGGGAACGTGAGACTCCACTTCCGGCGACGGGCTTCGTGGGTGGGTGCGGGGGTTCGTCAATGGAGTTCGGGCAGAAAGCAAGAAGAAAGCCAGATACGGGTCAAATACGATGCGCGGCGGGGCGGCCAGACGGCGACCACGCGGGGAGACCCGGAGGCCTCACACTCACCTCCTCACGCGACGGCGGCCGGAGACGGAAAGAGGCACGCAGGGGGCGGGACGATGGCTTTAATACCGCAACGCATTTCCGCTTCCTCTCGGGGGCTCGTCCGAAATCGCCCGCTCCGGCTTCCTGCGTTCCTGTGGTTCCGCCTCCGAGACGACCGGATCGCACCGTTCGGCTGTTTCCGCCGGCTCGTCGCGTACAGTTCGGGGACCTTCGGAAATCTTCGGCTGGGGATCCGGGAGGGGGCGGGGCGTGTTCTTGAGCAGAAACGCTGCTCTTCTCCGGGAAGTTTTTGGAAACTTGTGACTGCATTTCCAAAAAGAGAGGTCTCCGGACCTGTGTTTCTGGGTGGCATCTCGCTGGTATCGATCGGCCAGCGTTTCCCATATAATGGGCGCTAAATAAACGCTTTTTGAGACAGGGTTTGCTATTTAGGCTGGCTTCGAACTCGGGTTCTCACGCCTCCGGGATAAAACCTAGTTTCTTGAGTGCGTGTGTGAAGTGTAGCTGCAGTGCCTTCGGATCGTTCCGGAATTCTTCGTAAGTCCTCGGCTCTACACCGAGGGACTTCCCTTTTACCCTGTTATCCTTGCCTGTCTCGGAGGGGTTCGGAAATAATCGGTCTCCATTCGCACCTTTGGCTAATCCAGGCCCTCAAATGGCAGTCGGTTCTCGCCAGTATTTTTCCCCTCCAGTATTCTTATTTATCTAGATAAATAATATATTCTTTTTAAATTTTTATTTATTTATTTGTAAGGAGAGAGAGGAGAGAAGACAGCCAGGGCCTCTAGTTGCTGCAAACAAACTCCAGATGCATGTGCCACGTTTTTTTATTTATTTATTTATTTTTTTTTTTGGTTTTTCGAGGTAGGGTCTCACTCTGGTCCAGGCTGACCTGGAATTAGCTCTCAGGGTAGCCTCGAACTCATGGCAATCCTCCTACCTCTGCCTCCCGAGTGCTGGGATTAAAGGCGTGCGCCACAACGCCCGGCACGTTTTTTTTTAATTTTTAAAAATTTTTATTTATTTTCATTTGAGAGAGAGAAAGAGGCAGATAGAGAGAATGGGCGTACCAGGTCCTTCAGTCACTGCAAACAAACTCCAGCCCCATGCACCACCTTGTGCAGCTGGCTTACAAGGGTCCTGGGGAGTCGAACCTGGGTCCTTTGGCTTTTCAGGCAAGCGCCTTAACTGCTAAGCCATCTCTCCATCCCCAATATATTCTTTTTTATAATAATATTTATTTATTTATTTACTTACTTATTTGCAAGGAGAGAGCCCGAATGGACATGCCAGGGCCTCCAGCCACTGCAAACAGACTCCAGCCGCATGTGCCACTTTGTGCATCTGGCTTTACGTGGGTGGGTGCTGATGAATCTAACTCCAATCCGGTAGTCTGCAGGCAAGTGTCTTAACCTCTGAGCCATCTCTCCAGCCCAATAATATATTCTTATTTATCTAGCTATTAAAGACAGAATGGGCATACCAGGACCTTCTGCCACTGCAAATGAACCAGATACATGAGCTGCTTCATGCATCTGGCTTTATGTGTGTACTGAGGAATCGAACTTGGGCAGTTAGGCTTTGCAAGCAAGTACCTTTAACCATTAAGCCCTCTTTCCAGCACCTCCTTCAGTATTCTTGAAATACACTCTGAAACTGGTGAGACTTGAAGAAACCTAAAGAGTGCTGTCTTGCAGCCTTCAATCCCAGAGGAGTGTGGGTTCCCTCTAGGGCGACACGTGTGGAAGAAGAGAGCTTTAGTGTGACAGCTCTTGGTTTCCCCATAGGATTCTCTGGAAGTAAGTTTTCTGTAGTCAAGGCCATCTTTAGGGAGCAAGAGACTTGTCTTATATTTCTGTGTCCCCAGACTCACCAAACTGGAATCTTTCTTTTTTAATTATTTTATTTTTGAGAAAGAAACAAAGAGGCAGAGAGAGAAAGAATGGGCATGCCAGGGCCTTTCAGCTGCTGTAAATAAACTCCAGACCTGAGTTGCCCCCTTGTGCGCATGTGTGACGTTGAGTGCTTGTGTCATTGTGCATCTGGCTTACCTGGGACCTGGAGATTCATGCAAGCATTCTTAGGCTTTGCAGGCAAGCACCTTAACCTCCAAGACATCTCTGCAGCCTGGCATCTTTTTTTTTTTTTTTTTTTTTTTTTTTTTTCGAGGTAGGGTCTCGCTCTAGCCCAGGCTGACCTGGAATTCACTATGTAGTCTCAGGGTGGCCTTGAACTCATGGTGATCTTCCTACCTCTGCCTCCCAAGTGCTGGGATTAAAGGCGTGTGTCACTACAATTGGCCTCCAAACAAAGTATTTTTTTTTTATTATTAAAAAAAGATGCCAGGCCGGGCGTGGTGGCACACGCCTTTAATCCCAGCACTCGGGAGGCAGAGGTAGGAGGATCGCCGAGAGTTCAAGGCCACCCTGAGACTACATAGTGAATTCCAGGTCAGCCTGAGCTAGAGCGAGACCCTACCTCGAAAAACAAAACAAAACAAATAAACAATATATATATATTTTTAATTTGGGCTGGAGAGATATCTTAACAGTTAAGGTGTTTGCCTGCGAAGCCTAAGGACCCATGTTCGACTCCCCAGATCCTATGTAAGCCAGACTCACAAAGGTGATGCAAGTGTAAGGACACACATGCCCTCTAGGTGGCATAAGCTTCTGGAGTCCAACTGAAGTGGCTGAGGCCCTGGCACACCAATTCTCCACCTCTCCTCTCTATCTTGCTCGTTCTCTCTAAAATAAAAAAGTAAGTATATTTAATATATATTTATATTTATTTATAATTTATTTATTTGACCTCAAACTCCTGATTGTCTTGCCTCTACTTCCTGAAGAATTTCTTACCAGCGTGCACTACCAGAGGCAGAGAGAACAAGAGAGAGAGAGAAAATGGACACGCCAGGGCCTCCAGCCACTGCAAACAAACTCCAGATGTATGCGCCACCTTGTGTATCTGGCTTACATGGGTCCTGGGGAATCAAACCTGAATCGTTAGGCTTTGCAGGCAAATGCCTTAACAGTTTAGCCATCTCTCCAGCCCCCAAAGTGGAATCTTTTGAACAAAAGGAGCCACAGTCCTTTGTACTTGCACCTTGTGTTGGAATGACACATGCGAACTCATTGTCATTAGCAAATTCTGTGTCTGATGGTGTGCCTTGGGTTCATTGGTCACAAGGCCAGATACACAGGAGATCCCAGGTTTTGGTTCCTTTTGAGAGAAAGGAACTACTTTCTATCTGGCTGGGGAGTGAAGGGGGTAGATGGACTCAAGACAGGATATCACTCCAGCCCAGGCTAACCTGGAACTCACAGTGTAGTCCTAGGCTGGCCTCAAACACATGGCAACCTGCCAACCTCAGCCTCCTGAGTGCTGGGATTAAAGCTTAAAGGCCTGTACCACCATGCCTGGCTGAGAGAAAAGAACTTTTAGCTCCTGCAGAACCTGTTTCCTCCATGCACACCCTAATTGATGATTCTCTTCTCTGCATCATTGTGTATGTGAGTGTGTGCCTTGCCTTCTATCTTGAGACATGGTCTTTTTGTTTGTTTGTTTGTTTGTTTTTCGAGGTAGGGTCTCACTCTAGCCCAAGCCTGAAATTCACTATGTAGTCTCAGGGTGGCCTCAAATTCATGGTGATCCTCCTACCTCTGCCTTCCAAGTGCTGGGATTAAATGTGTGTGCCACTATGCCCACCTTGAGACATCGTCTTTTTAAAAATATATATTTTGGGGCTGGAGAGATGGCTTAGCAGTTAAGGCACATGCCTGCAAAGCCTAAGAACCCAGGTTCAATTCTTCAGGTCCCATGTAAGCCAGATGCACATGGTGGCACATGCATCTGGAGTTCGTTTGTAGTGGCTAGAGGCCCTGCCTGGCATGCCCATTCTCACTCTCTGTGTCTCTAATAAATAAATAAGTAAAAATAAAATCTTTTAAAACATTTTTTTAATTTATTTACTTGAGAGAGCGTATGGGCGTGTCAGGCCTCTTGCCAATGCATCTGGCTTTACATGGGTACTGGGGAATCAAACCCAGACCATCAGGCTTTGCATGTGAGCACCTTTACCAACTGCCCAGCCATGGTCTGGCACTCTCTCTCTCTCTCTTTTTTTTTTTTTCTTTTTTTTTCAAGGTAGGGTCTCACTCTGGCTCAGGCTAACCTGGAATTCACTATGTAGTCTCAGGCTGGCTTCAAACTCACGATCCTCCTACCTCTGCCTCCAGAGTGCTGGGATTAAAGGCATGTGCCACCACACCTGGCTCTCTTCTGGTTTTTTGAGGTAGGGTCTTGCTTTAGCCCAGGCTGATCTGGAATCCACTATGTAGTCTCAGGCTGGCATCAAACTCTTGGTGATCCACCTCCCTGGGCTCTCAGGTGCTGAGATTAAGTTTATTTGCATGTGTGTGCATGCGCCATTGTGTGCATGTGGAGGTCAGAGGACCATGTTCAGGTCAGTCCTCACCTTCCACTATTTTGAACCAGGGTCTCTTTCACCTCTTTGTTTGCCAGCTTCCAGGGCAATTCTGTGTCTGCCTCCCTGCTCACCATGGGCTCACTGGGATTAGAGAAGGCTGCCACAACTCCCTGCTTTTTTGGGGGGTCTGAAGATCCCAACCTAGAGTTGCACAGCAAGCGTTATCCACTGAGCCATCTCCCCAGCCCTGTTGTCTGCTGTGTTCACCAGGCTAGAGGGCCTGTGACCTTCCAGGGATTGCCCTGACTCTGACTCCCATTTTGCCCTAGGTTCTCTGATGTTACAGATGGCCTCTGCTAGAGGTTGTGGGAATCCGAACTGAAGTCCTCAGGCTTGCAAGTGCTCTACACATTCATTATCTGACTCCACCTGTGTTCACTATGGTGGAGGCCCAAGAAGCCTGGGAGGCAGGCAGTGAACCAAACACCCGCTATATCATGGCACCCTAAGGTTCACCCACAGCTGCCATGTACTTTTTTTTTTTTTTTTTTTCCCAAGGTAAGGTCTCACTCTGGCCCAGGCTGACCTGGAATTGACCTGGAATTCACTATGTAGTCTTAGGGTGCCCTTGAATGCTCAGCAATCCTCCTACCTCTGCCTCCCAAGTGCTGGGATTAAAGACGTGTGCCACCATGCCCAGCTATTTCTTTTATTTTAATTAATTTTTTTTTGAGAGAGAGAGACAAGAGAGAGGGAGAGGCAGAGAGAACATGGGCCCACCAGCAGCCTCTCAGCGGCTGTGAATGAACTCCAGATGTGTGCGCCCTCTTGTGGGCAAGTGCAGCATTGCACCCTTGCATCACTTTGCATCTGGCTAAACGTGGGACCTGGAGATTGGAACTGGCATTCTTAGGCTTAGCAGGAGGGAGCCTTAACTCTCCAGCCCTGCATCCTGCTGTTATGTGGACACTGAGGAATCAAACCTGGATCCTTTGGCTTCGCAGGCAAGGGTCTTAACTGCTAAGGCATCCCTCCAGCCCTATTTTAATATTTTATTTCATTTATTTATTAGAGAGAGAGGGGGCTGGAGGGATGGCTTAATGGTTAAGGCGCTTGCCTGCGAAGCCAAAGGATCCAGGTTCGAATCCCCAGGACCCATGTTAGCCAGCTGCACAAGGGGGCACATGTATCTGGAGTTCGTTTGCAGTGCATGGAGGCCCTGGAGTGCCCATTGTCTCTGTCAAATAAATAAATAAATAAAAATAAAAATATTAAAAAGAGAGCTGGGCGTTGGTGGCGCAGGCCTTTAATCCCAGCACTTGGGAGGGAGAGGTAGGAGGATCGCTGTGAATTCCAGGCCACCCTGAGACTACATAGTGAATTCCAGGTCAGCCTGAGCTAGAGTGAGACCCTGCCTCAAAAAAAAAAAAAAAAAAAAAAAAAAAAAAAAGGGCCGGGCGTGGTTGCGCATGCCTTTAATCCTAAAACTCAGGAGGCAGAGGTAGGAGGATCGCCGAGAGTTCGAGGCCACCCTGAGACTACATGGTTAATTCCAGGTCAGCCTGGACCAGAGTGAGACCCTACCTCACAAAACCAAAAAAAAAAAAAAAAAAAAAAAAAAAGAGAGAGAGAGAGTGAGTCAGACAAAGAATGGGCACACCAAGGCCTCCAGCCACTGCAAAGGAACTCCAGACGCATGTGCCACCGTGTGCAGCTGGCTTATGTGGGTTCTGTGGACTCGAACCTGGGTCTATAGGCTTCACAGGCAAGCGCCTTAACCACTGAGCAATCTCTCCAGCTCTACACCCCCACTTCTTGATGAACAGGGGCCCTGAGGAGCCAGCTGCACCCCACCACCACCACCACCAAACACCTCGCACAGACATCTGAGCCACACAGGCCTTCAGCACAGGAACCTGAGCCAGGACTCCCGAAGCCAGGTTGTGAGCTGGGCCAATCCCGTTCAGGTGACCAGGCAGGCAGGCGCTGGGTACACCTGGCGCCGTCCTCTGACCCCGCCCAGGCGGGCCGCACCCCCTTCATCCCCACCCACCCCACCCCACCCCCAGAACGATCCCTGGAAGCAGACGGACCGCGAGGCCTGGGACAAGGGCCATGGCGGTGGCTCCGGCCGTGTGCGGCTCGCAGACATCCCCTGCGGGAGCCGGGTCGCCGGCGGTGTCCACTCCCGCTCCGGCCTCGGGCCTGGGCCGCTGCCGCGTGGCGCTGCTGCTGGCCGTGGCGCTGGACGTGCTGGGCATGGCGGCGTTGCTGACCGGAGTGTTCGCTCAGCTGCAGGTGCGCGGCCGCGACTTCGGGGACCTGCTCATCTACTCGGGCGCCCTGCTCGTCTTCCTGAGCCTGCTCGGCTGGATCCTCTGGTACACGGGCAACATCGAGATCTCGCGCCAGGAGCTCGAGCGCGACTACGGCCTGAGGCCCACGGCGCTCGCCCGCCTCGCCCGCAAGCTGTCCCGCCGCTGGTCGGCGCCCGCCTCCTCCTCCTCCTCCGCCGCCGCCGCCGCGGGCTCCCGGATCAGCTCCGGGCCTCGAGGAGCGCGCACGGCCCGCGCGCCCCAGCCGTCCCGCCGCGTGCGCCTGCAGCTCGCCACGCTCGAGGCCGCGCCCGGGCCCCCGGGAGCTGGCGAGTGAGCCCCCAGGTGAGGTGGAGCCCAGACACCCCGACATTCCCCCCTCCAACCACGGGGAGAGAAAGACGGGGAGCCGGGAGCACCGTGGAGACTCCAGGAGACAGCAAGCAAAGCAGGCTCGCTTGGGTGGGACCAACCTTGCTGCTGCGGGCCACGGGCAGAGTTAGGCATGCAAGCCCTCAACCCCCCACCCCCACCCCAAAACACACACACTACCACCAGGCATTCTACTAGCTTCGTGGAGCCTGGATCTCTGAGGTCATCACTTTTTTGGGGGTGGGGGATTTCGAGGTAGGGTCTCGGTCTAGCTCAGGCTGACCTGGAATTCACTATGTAGTCTCAGGGTGGCCTTGAACTCGTCGATCTTCCTAGCTCTGCTTCCCGAGTGAGTGCTGGGATTAAAGGCGTATGCCACCACGCTCCGGTCTTTTTTTTTTTTTTTAAATAAATATTTTATTTTTATTTATTTGAGGGGGAGAGAAAGAATGGGTGCACCAATGACTCTCCAGCCACTGCAGAAGAACTCCAGACCCCTGAGCCACCTTTTGCATCTGGCGTGCGTGGGCCCTGGGTTCTTTGGTTTTGCAGGCAAGTGCCTTAACCACTAAAGCATCTCTCCAGCCCGGTCATCACCCTTTTTTTCTTTTTCTTTTTAAATATTTTATTTCTATTTATTTGGGGTTTTTTGTTGTTTTGTTTTGTTTTGTTTTGTTTGGATTTTCGAGGTAGAGTCTCACTCGGGGTGGCCTTGAACTCACGGTGATCCTCCTACCTCTGCCTCCCAAGTGTGGGGATTAAAGGCATACACCACCACGCCTGGTTTATTTTTATTTCTTTATTTATTTGAGAGAGAAAGAGAGAGAGAAAGAGGCAGAGAGAGAGAAGAAAGACTGGGCATTCCAGGATATCCAGCCACTGCAAATGAACTCCAGATGCATGTGTCACCTTCTGCATGTGGCTGACTTGGGTCCTGAGGAATCGAACCTGGGTCCTCTTTCCCTCCAACCCCTGGTCATCACTCTTGACTGACCATGCCCATTCCACCGGGGTGGTAAAATGAGGCCCTGAAAGATGGCACCTTTGCACTATGTGCAGATAGATGGAAGAGCCCACGTTGTCCTTACAAGTAGTCCTATGGGAAGGAAAAGGACCAATAGAGCTGGGCGTGCCTTTAATCCCAGCACTCGGGAGGCAGAGGTAGGAGGATTACTGTGAGTTCGAGGCCACCCTGAGAATACAGAGTGAACTTCAGGTCAGCCTGGGCTAGAGTGAGACCCTACCTTGAAAAAAAAAAAAAGAAAAGAAAGAAACGGAAAAGGACCAATAGGGACAAAGGGGAGTGGAACCATCCTCATTTCCGCCCTTCTCTCTCTATTCTATTTTCCACTGTACATGGTCTGTAACTCTGTGGTCTCCCCACAAGATCAAAACTATAGTCCACAAAGCCAGGTGTGGTGGCGCACGCCTTTAATCCCAGCACTCTGGAGGCAGAGGTAGGAGGATCGCCGTGAGTTCAAGGCCACCCTGAGACTATAGAGTGAATTCCAGGTCAGCCTGGACCAGAGTGAGACCCTACCTCGCAAAAACCAAAAAACAAACAAACAAACAAAAAAAACTATAGTCCACAAAGATAAGGAAGAACTAAGAGAACTAGTGTGTACCCCTTGTGCAGTTCTGAGGAGATGGGGGCATTGGTTGAGGGCTCTCTGTGAGTTCAAGGCCAACCTGGGACTACATATTGAATTCCAGGTTAGCCTGGGCTAGGGCAAGACCCTACCTCAAAAAAAAAAAAAAAAAAAAAAAAAGGCTTACCCCTGCATTCAGGAGGCCAAGGCACCAAGTTTGAGACCAGCATGGGCTATATAGTGGGTTCCAGGGCAACAAAGTAAGACCCATGAAAAATAAAAATTAAAGATTTAAGGGCTGGAGAGATGGCTTAGTGGTTAAGGCATTTTTCCTGTGAAGCCTAAGGACCCAGGTTCGATTCTCCATGTCCCATATAATCCAGATGCACATGGTGGTGCATGCGTCTGGAGTTCGTTTACAGTGGCTAGAGGCCTTGGTGTGCCCATTCTCTCTTACTCTTTCTCTCCTTCTCTCTGTCTCTAATAAATAAATAAAAATAAATCTTTTTTAGGTTGGGCGTGGTGGCGCACACATTTAATCTCAGCACTTGGGAGGCATAGGTAGGAGGAGCGCCATGAGTTTGAGGACATCCTGAGAATACAGAGTGAATTCCAGGTCAGCCTGGGCTAGAGTGAGACCCTACCTTGGGAAAAAAAAAAAAGATTTAAGGAGTTGGAGAGATAGCTTAGTGGTTAAGGTGCTTGACTGCAAACCTAAGGAACCAGATTCGATTCCTCAGTTCCCACATAAACCCAAGCCCAGCTGGCTTGTTTTTATTTTATTATTTTTAAATTTTTGTTTATTTTTATTTATTTATTTGAGAACAACAGACAGAGAGAGAGAGAGAGAGAGAAAATGGGAGCACCAGGGCCTCCAGTCACTGCAAACGAACTCCAGATGCATGTGCCACCTTATGCATCTGGCTTATGTAGGTCCTGGGAAATCAAGCCTCAAACCAGGATTCTTGGGCTTCACAGGCAAGCGCTTAACTGCTAAGCCATCTCTCCAGCCCTTTTTTTCTTTTTCTTTTTTTTCTTTATTTTTTTTTCCAAGGTAGGGTCTCACTCTGGCCCAGTCTGTCCTGGAATTAACTATGTAGTCTCAGAGTATGATCCTCCTACCTCTGCCTCCTGAGTGCTGAGGCGTGCACCACCATGCCCAGCCCTTATTTTTAATTTAATGAGAGCAAGGGGGAGAGAAAATTAGCACACTAGGGTCCTGGGAAAGTGGGCATTTGCAACCTTGCACTTGCCTCAAATGGTCATTAGACTTCCCAGGCAAATGCCTTAACCGCTAAGCCATCTCTCCAACTCCACTTCTTTTTGTTTGTTTTGGGGGGTGTGTGTGCGCGTGCCATGGTGCTCATGTGGAAGTCAAAGATGTTTGTGCTCCATCTTCTTTTTCGTTTTTTTTTTTTTTTTTTTTTTTTTTTTTTTAAGGTAGGGTCTTCTTCTAGCCCAGGCTGACCTGGAATTCATAATGTAGTCTCAAACTGGCATCCCAAGACCAAACTTTTGAAACAAGATCCTGCAAACAAACTGCCCCAGATAGCCTCTTGTTGCAATCACAGTGTTGGGATTACAGTGCATGAACTTAGGAGGCAGCAGGTTTTGCAAACAAGCACCTTTAACCACTGAGCCATCTCCCCAGCCCCTGGTTTGTTTGTTTGTTTTAAAATTTTTATTTATTTGCAAGCAGAGAGAGAGAGAGAAGGGAGACAAAGAGAATGAGTGCACCAGGACCTCCAGCCACTGCAGACTCCAGATACATCCACCACTTTGTGCATCTGGCTTTACATGGGTGCTGGGGAATCAAACTCAGGTCCTTAGGCACTGAAAGCAGGCACCTTAACCATCTGTCCAGCCCATGTTTTTTTGTTTTGTTTTGTTTTTTTTAAAATAGATTCTCATACTCTATAGCCTCAAACTGGCATCAAACTCAAGATCCTCTGCCCCAGCCTCCTCAGTGTTGGGATTACAGGCATGCATCGCCACGCCCAACTTTTCTGCCCTCTGTCTCTGTTTGTTTTCTCTATCTGTTCTTGTCTCCCTGTTACTGTGACTCCTCAAGTCTCTCATCTCTGTGCTTCTGTTTCTCCCTGTCTCTACCTTTCCCTACCACACTCTTGCCATCTTGTATAAGTGGATTCTGATGAGTTAAAGGTACAGGTATTTGTGGGCTGGAGAGATAGCTTAGCAGTTAAGGTGCTAGCCTGCAAAGCCTAAGGACGGGTTTGATTCGTCAGTACCCATGTAAAGCTCACAAGGTGGCACATGCATTTGGCATTTGTTCGCAGTGGCCAGACGTCCTGGTACACCCATTCTCAACCTCTCTATCTGCCTCTTTCTCTCCCTTTCTCAAATAAATAATAGCTCTAGGGCTGGAGAGATGGCTTAGCAGTTAAGGTGTTTGCCTGCAAAGCCAAAGGACCCTGGTTTGATTCTCCAGGACCCAGTAAGCCAGCTGCACAAGGGGGTGCATGCATCTGGAGTTCGTTTGCAGTGACTGGAAGCCCCGGCACGCTCATTCTCTCTCTCTCTCTCTGCCTTGTTCTCTCTTTCAAATGAGTAATAAAATAAATGAAGTTTATTTAAAAAAATAATAGCTCTGGGTGTGGTGGTGCACACCTTTAAACCCAACACTCAGGAGGCAGAGGTAGGAGGATCACCATGAGTTTGAGGCCGCCCTGAGACTACATAGTGAATTCCAGGTCAGCCTGGGCTAGAGTGAGACCCTACCTGGAAAAACCAAAATAAATAAGATGGCTCAGTGGTTAGGCAGTTGCCTGCAAAGCCAAATGATCCCGGTTCAACTATCCAGGACCCACATAAGCCAGATGTACAAGGGGGTGTGCATGCATCTGGAGTTTGTTTGCAGTGGCTAGAGGCCCTGGCATGCCCACTCTCTCTCTCTCTCTCTCTCTGTCTCAAATAAATAAATAAATAATAATTTAAAAAATTAAAAATTTAAAAAAATTTTGGAGACAGAGAGAGATAGAGAGGGAGAGGGAGACAGAAATGGGCGCGCCAGCAGTCTCTCAGCTGCTGTGAACAAAATCCAGATGCGTGCGCCCCCTTGTGGGCAAGTGTGGCATTGAGCCCTTGCGTCACTTTGCATCTGGCTAAACGTGGGACCTGGAGATTGGAACCAGCGTTCTTAGGCTTAGCAGGCAGGCGCCTTAACCGCTAAGCCATCTCTCCAGCCCAATAAAATATATTTTTAAAATTAAATAAATATGCCAGGTGTGGTGGTGTATGCCTTTAATCCCCGCACTTGAAAGGCAGAGATAGGAGGATCACCATGAGTTCGAGGCCACCCTGAGACTACATGGTAAATTCCAGGTGAGCCTGGGCTAAAGGGAAACCCTACCTCGAAAAACCAAAAAGTAAATAAATTAAAAAAAAAAAAAAAAAGAGAAAATGGAGATGAGCAACAGTGTGTAACAGTTAGTGAAGGGATTCCTGTCCTGCATTAGGGACAGGGTCTGGTAACACAAGGACAGAGGAAGAGCAGTCCCTTAACAGCCACTAACTCCACCCTCCCTCCTGCAGATGACCTCACCAGCAGGACCTGACTGAGATGTACAGCCGTTCCTTGCATCAGCCAGCCACCAGGATACCCATCTGTCCCCTTCATTTGGATAAATGTCTTGGCTTTGGAGCACTGCTTGCCTGTCTGGGGGAGAGCTTGCACTGGTGAGGGTGGGAGGGATCAAGCTTCTTGCCAGGGCTGGGAGCCCATCCAACTGCCCTTGGATCCCTGGAGCCACTGGGGATATAGGAGCCTGAATTCCCACTGGCCCTTTACAGCAGAGATGGGGACCTTTGAGCCCAGAGCCCAGACTTCCCTGTGATGGCTTGGGTAGTTCCTGAAGTAGACATAAAAATACACTGGCCGGGAGGCAGAGGTAGGAGGATCGCCGAGAGTTCGAGGCCACCCTGAGACTACATAGTTAATTCCAGGTCAGCCTGGACCAGAGTGAGACCCTACCTCACAAAGCCAAAAAAAAAAAAAAAAAAAACACTGGCATTGCAAAGTGTTTACTGCAGGCGGCCCTCATAGAGAATGGTTAGTGCAGGTCTGACACCTGCAGGGCTTGGAGGAAGGAGGGTTTGTTGGCCTATATGAGTCTGGAACCAGAACCAGACCCGCACACATTTCCAAGAAAATGTTAGCTGGCCAAAGGGGCTTCTGGATGGCGCCCCCACTTTTCTGTATCCACTCACACATTGATGTGGAGAGAAGCACATGAAAAACAGTGAGGTGAGGGGCATCAATCAGAGGTTCTTCCTTCAGCAGGACAGCTGAGGGACACATGTTTCCACAACTATGTGTGTTCCTGCCACCCCTAATCCCCCCCAACACACACTTCAGGCCTACTTCACAGCAGCTTCCTACATGTTTCCCAGCCCAGTACCCTACCACTCAGGATTCCTCCAACTCAGCCCAGGCCCCCTGAAACTCAGATTCACCAATTTCCCCCAGAGCCCATTCATTCTAGACCCATTTGGCTCTCACCCTCCATAATCACAACCTGTTTGCCCCATGCACACAGCTGACTCTATGCAAGGTTGCCACTGAGCCACCACCTGATTCTGGTGAATGTCAACAAGAGAGTCAGGTGTGATGGTTCACACTTAAAATCTCGGCCCACGAGAAGCTGACGTAAGAGAATCACAGTGAGTTTGAGGCCAACCTGGCTACAGAATAAGGTCCAAATCAGCCTACGCTACAGTGAGACCTTGCCACACCCACCCCAAAATAAAAAATAAAAAGAGGGCTGGCGAGATGGCTTAGCGGTTAAGGCACCTGCCTGTTAAGCCTAAGAACACCCGTTGGATTCTCCAGGTCCCAACTTTAGCAGGACGTAAAGTGATCCCAGGGCACAATGCCACACTTGTCCACAAGGGGGCGCATGCGTCTGGAGTTCGTTCACAGCAGCTGAGAGGCTGCTGGCGCGCCCATTCTCTCTCTCTCTCTTTTCTCTCTCTCTCTCTCTCAAAAAAAAAAAAGCCGGGCCTGGTGGCACACGCCTTTAATCCCAGCTCTTGGGAGGTAGAGGCAGTGAGTTCAAGGTCACCCTGAGACTATATAGTAAGTTCCAGGTCAGCCTGGACTAGAGTGAGACCCTACCTTGAAAAAAATTAATAAAATAAAAAGAGACACACGTATCTATATGCCATATCTGTATTGTAGGGTCCTCCAGGGATATCCCTAGTCTTCATCTCCCTCTGTATCTTCACCTCCACCTTCTGCCGCCCCTTCCCCGGAGGTATCCATGGGCACCGAGGACCCTGTGCCGACTGTGGACCCTTTCTTATCCTTGGACAGCAGGGAGACTGACGGTGACAGGTCGCCACATTTACCCCGCATAATATGAGGCAGGTGCAGCAGGTCTCGGCGTTTGGCCCACCTGGTAGGGAAGAAGACATGCTCAGCCTGGCCCACCTGTACCTTGTGGGGTACTGGCACCCCAGCCCCGTGTGTCCTGGCCTACTCACCAGAAGAAGCAGATGCTGGAGGTCAGGAAGAGTAGGCCTCCGCAGGTCCAGCCCAAGGCTGACATGTGTTTCCTGCGCATGCTTTCTAGAAAAGGGGAAGACAGAGGTCCGGGGATCCAGCAAGCAGGCCCCCCACACACACCTTCTAGCCGTTTGCTCCCAGCTTCTGGCCACTCACCATCGGGCCGCTGGTGATAGCAGACCCCATCTCGGTAGCAGCATTGCAAGCGCAGGCAGAGGTTGGGGTTCCCGATGGCTGCCTGACCCCCACAGCTCTCTCTGTCCCACACATCTCCTTCACAGCCTGTGGAAGCGGGGTACCGCATTGTTATCGAGCTGACCCAGCCAACTGCAGACCCCAGGTTCCCAAGGCCAGGCTGTGTGGCTGTGTGTTTGGGCCACTCTTTGTGAGACTTAAGTTGGGGAAGGGGTAACCTTTCTGCCTCAGACTCAGGAGTCCAGACTCCAGCCCTCCACCTTCAAACCTGAGGATCCAGAAGGCAGCCTTCCTCCCTCACAACCAGCAGCAGTACAGACCCAGGCCTCCTCCCTGAGACCTAGTGGTCCAGGCCCCAGGCCTCCTCACTCAAACCTGGGAATCCAGACCCCAGCCTTTCTCCTTGGCACCCAGGAGTTCAGACTCAAGAGTCTAGTCCTAGGCCGGGCATGGTGGCGCATGCCTTTAATCCCAGCACTCGGGAGGCAGAGGTAGGAGGATTGCGTGAGTTCAAGGCCACCCTGAGACTGCATAGAGAATTCCAGGTCAGCCTGAGTTAGAGTGAGACCCTACCCGAAAACCAAAAAAAAAAAAAAAAAAAAAAAAAAAAAGAGAGAGAGAGTCTAGTCCTCAGCCCTCTTTTCCTCGGACCCAGGGCTCCAGGCCCCAATCCTTTATCAGAGCTGGAAAGCCAGGCTCAGCCTTATCTTTCAGATCCAGTTTGAACTCCCCTCCCTGAAGCCCCAAGATTTAAACTCCCACTTACTCCATGGGTAGAAGAATCCCTGGATTCCATTCGCATCTGTGAGACAGAAAGAGTGCTGGTTTAGGGGTTGTGTGGCCCTGAGAGGGCCCCATCTTCACCCCCTCAAGTTAATCAGCTCCCTCACCTACTGAGCCCTGTATAAGCAGGAAAAGGCCCAATGCAGGGATCCCGGACCCCACCATGTTGCCTCCTCAGATCTCTTATGAACTCTGTGAAGAGAGGTCTTGAACGGCAGCACCCTAGAAACAGTGGGGCCCCGCCCCAAAGCCACAGCCACAGAATTCTAAGTTCTGTTGCTAGGGAGTCCCTTCACCCAAGGGTTCACGGGGTGGGATGCCCTGGCCTGTCTATCTGGAAAGTAGCTTCCTTAGCACTCGGATGAAAGAGATGGGGTGGGCATGGGAGCCTCAGGTTTTGAGCCTCCTCAGCAATGGAAAAGGAAAGGGGAAATCAGGAGAGAGCCTGGGGCTGGCAAATGTCCATCACAGTGGGGACCTGACAGGGCGCAAATCCCGGATGAGATCTCCCCACTGGTGAATTCCTTTCCTTCCTAACCCTTTGGAGGCAGCCTGAGGTGATCAAGGCTCAGGAAACTTAATAACTAGGGAGTCTTTCCCCTTAGCAACCAGGAAGAGGGTCCCAGCACACTGGGGTCTCATTGAACCCCATTGTTAGAAAAGGTTTCCCCAGCAACCAGACCAGGAGAAGGAGGGGACAGTAGGGGCTGGACCCTGGTGGGGAGGCTCTTGGTCCCATTGCCCCCTCCCCAACAAAAGGAGTCTGACTTCAGACTCCACCAGTTTTCCTCTCTGCTCCTGCTGAGATTAAGGGGGCATGGGAGCGGGAACTATCAGAGACTGGCACTCAGGTCCCCCACCTATAAACGAGGGGACACAAATTAGAGAAGCACAAATTGTTTTGTGTTTGATCTCCCCGATGATTGCTACGGGGCCAGCCTTTCAGGCAGGAAAAAACCAGATTAGGGGCTGTGCCACTACCACGGTCATCACCAGTTCATCTCAACTAAGTGTCTACTTGGCACAGTGAGAAGGAATCTCCTTTCTGGAGGACAGTCTGGCTTTGGACCTGGCCTCCCAGATCTGAGAGAGGAGGGCTATGGTCCAAGCTGGGTCTGATGGAGAAAGGCTGACGTCTAGACTCCTGTGGTCTAAAAGATCTGGGTCTGAGAGATCCAATCTGGATTTAAGGGAAGCTGATGGAGGAAGGTTGGGATTTGGGACCCTGGGGCTGAGGGAGGAAGGCAGAGGCCTGGATCCCTGGTTCTGAGGGAGGAAGTCCAGGGCCTGGATTGCTGGGTCTGGGGGAGGAGGGGTCTGAGGCCAGACCCTGTTTCTCAAGAATCCTATGAGGCTGACTCCTTCCATACCCATGTCTCCTGTAAACACCCTAAAGGGTGCTGAGTGGGCCTTAGGCTGACTCCGTCAGAGATGACACAGGTCCGAGGGGGCTCGGCAGGGGGCCCGGGGGTGGGGGTCAGAGGGGTTGTAGGGCTGAGGCCAGGCAGCTGCTGACCGTTTCCTGTGTCAACACCATCTGGACCCACTTCCCAATTCCCTAGATTCCTCAGGGATCAAGGAGGGGGTGGGGGTGCGGCTGCCTAGTGTTGGACTGCGGATTGGGATTGGGGGGGCCCACCGTCAAGGCCCTCACCGCTAATGACAGGTTTGAGCTGTCTCTGTGGCTGACCTGCCCCGTCACCCCCCAGAGGCCAGACAAGACCCCCCAGGGACAGACAGACGGACACACACAGCCTGGATATGCTGACATCACACCCAGCCAGCACCACCTCACCCAGGAGCCAACACACCAGCAGGATCCCCCTGACCAGCCCCCCACCACATCTCAGGGACACAGCGCTAAATATTTCTGAACACCCCGAGGACTTCGGGTTCCTGTCTCTCCATTCTCTGTTTGGGACACCCAAGCGGCGGCGGGTCTCTCTCTTTTTTTTTTTTTTTTTTTCATTTGTCATCTCATGGTGGGTCTTTGTGGTCTTGTTTCTGTCATTTCTTGGGATTCCCTAACTTTGCCTCCGAGAGTCTCTCTCTTCCCTCCCCTCCTTCCTTCCCTCCTCTTTCTCTCTCCTCTATCCTGTTTCTCTCTCTGATTTCCATAGAACTGGCGTCCTACCCTTACCCACAGAAGACCGAGGAATCCCTAACCCACTCTATGGTCCTTTTTGTGGTCACCCTGGGGAAGATGAGTCTTACCCACAACCCCCAGGGTGAACAGCCAGGCAGGACTCAAAACTGGCACCAGCCCATGACCTCTGATTTGACCCAGACTCGTTAAGTTCCCCAAACACACAGCTCCCCAAAAGGCAAAAAAGCCCCAAGTTTTCCTTCTTCTTTTCTTTTCTTTTCTCTTTTCTTTTCTTTTCTTTTCTTTTCTTTTCTTTTCTTTCTTTCTTTCTTTTTTTTTTTTTTTTTTGTTTGTTTTCTGAGGTAGGTTCTCAGTCTAGCCCAGGCTGACCTCAAACTCACAAAGATCCTTCTACCTCCGCCTACCGAGGGCTGGGTGTGCACCACGCAAGGAGAGCCCCAAATTTTCTTTTACCTATACGAAAATGAACATTTAGGGCTCCAGATGCGAGGAAGGAGAGCTAAGGGGGATCTAGACCCCCGAGTTTGAGGAAGAGGTCTGGGATCAGGACGCCTGTAGGTATGGAATGTTGGCTCATGGATGGATCCCCAGAGAAGAGAGCTGAAGTCTGAACTCCTGGCTCTTCATAAGGGAGCAGAGCTGGGTCCTGGACTCCAGGGCTTGAGGATAGAAGTGACAGGGTTTGGGACTCTTGGTCTGCAGGAGGAGGGCTAAGTGCCTAGGACCCGAATATGAGGGAGAAGGAGGCAGGAAGGTCTAAGCCTGGAGCCCCCTGAGTGTGAGGGAGGAGGGCTGGGGTCTGAACTTCATGGCCTGAGAGAGCAGGGTTGAGGTCTGGACTCCTGGGTCTGAAGGAGTTTTGGGGTAGTGAGTGCCTGCATCCCTGTGGGGGAGGGGCTGGCAATTCATAGTCCCTAGAATTGTTCCTGGTCTGGCTGCAAGCCCAGTCCCCCATCCCCTCAGGCCAGTCCATTCCCTAGGCTGGTGGCCTGAGTCACCTTGGCTAGCCCCAACGGTCTGGGGGGGGGGGGCTACGTCAGTTCTCCCCTCACTGACGCAGCCTTGGGCCCCCCACGCTGACTCAGCCGGAAACAGGCCCCCTGAGGGGCGGAGACCCAGTGGTCAGAGGCCTGGGTCCCAGCGGGAGCCATAGCTGGGGAGGGCCCCTGGGGGGCCCTTCAAAAGGGGTGGTGTGACCTGGAAAGGGAGCAAAAGAACTCTTACCTGAAGCGATGAGGTCATGTTCCACCATGGGGGGGCTGTGACCTCACCTCCTTGGGGACCTGAGCAGCAGGCACCCCCCACTGGGGGTAGGTGGGGAGGGAGGCCTCCTGCTGCCATTCAATCCCAGAGCCCACTCCCAGACCCCAGGGCAGCAGTCCCAGAGGATAGGCTGGGGGGTTCTGCACAGCGATCTTTTGAAGTGCTTCTCGCTTCCTTGTCGTAACCCAGGTCCTTACTGGGGAGGAGGTATGTGGGTTGATGTCCCTGTTCCTCCCTTGAAGGGCTGTGAATTCTGGTAGGTACCCACTGCGCCCGTGTGGGCCATTGCTAGCTCCCTGAACTTGTGGATCATGTTACTTCCCTCTGAGTTTGTCCTTGTCCAGGTCTCTGGCACCCCCCTCACTTTTTCCATCTCCCCCATCTCTTCAGTGGCTACGTGTCTCTAAATGGCTAATAAACTGTAATCATGAGACGGGCGATGGTTACGCTTACTTAGTCCTTGCTGTACATAGGTGAGATTTAGGGGGTGGAGGGTAGCCGCCCCTGTCCCCTTGCCCCACTTCACAAATGAGCGAACAGGTAGGAGGTAGCATCACCAGTTACAATCCTGCCTCTGTGGAGATGCCTCTTTCTTCTTCTTCTTTTTATTTGAGAAGGAGAGAAAGAGGGGGAGAGAGAATAGGTGCAACAGGACTTTCAGCCTCTGCAAACAAACTCCAGACTCATGCACCGCTTTGTGAATCTGGCTTATGTGGGTCCTGGGGAATCGAACTTGGGTTCTTAGGCTGCATTTCTCCAGCCCCTGGGTTTTTTTTTTGGGGAGGGGGTGAGTCAGGGTTTTACTCTAGTCCAGGTTGACCTGAAATTCACTATGTAGTCTCAGGGTGGTCTCGAACTCATGGTGATCCTCTTACCTCTGCCTCTCCAGTGCTAGGATTAAAGGCGTACACCACAGCACCCAGCTTCGTTGTGTTTTTTTTTTTAAATATTTTTATTTTTATTTATTTATTTATTTGACAGAGAAAGAAGGGGAGAGAGAGAGAGAGAATGGGCGGGCCAGGGCCTCCAGCCACTGCAAAGGAACTCCAGAAGCATGCACTCCCTTGTGCATCTGGCTAATGTGGGGGAAATTGAACCTGGATCCTTTGGTTTTGCAGGCAAAAGCCTTAACCGCTAACCCATCCCTCCAGCCCTTTTTTTTTTTTTTTTTTTTTTTTTTGAGGTAGGGTCTCACTTTGGCTGACCTGAAATTAACTGTGCAGTCTCAGGGTGGCCTTGAACTCATGGTAATTCTCCTACCTCTGCCTCCCCAGTTCTGGGATTAAAGGTGTACGCCACAACTCCTGGCTTCATTTTTTTTTTTTTTTTTTTTTTGAAGTAGGTTCTCACTCTTGCCCAGGCTGAGTTGGAATTCACTATGTAGTCTTAGGCTGGCCTCAAACTCACAAGGATCCTCCTACCTCTGCCTCCCAAGAGCTGGAATTAAGTGCTGAGCGTGGTGGCACACACCTTTAGTCCTAGCACTTGGGAGGCAGAGGTAGGAGGATCCTTGTGAGTTCAAGGCCAACCTGAGACTACATAGTGAATTGCAGGCCAGTTTGGGCTAGAGCTAGACCCTATCTCAAAAAAAAACAAAAAGAAAACGGGCGTGATGGCACATGCCTTTAATCCCAGCACTCGAGAAGGAGAGATAGAATGATTGCCATGAGTTCAAGGCCACCCTGAGACTACATAGTGGGTTCCAGGTCAGCCTAAGCTGGAGTGAGACCCTACCTGGAAAAACAAAACAAAAAACAAAAAGTCTAACCCAAGTGCTGGGGTTAAAGGCATGTGCCACCACAAGGGGGCGAGAGGGGGGAGAGAATGAAGGGAAAAAATCCAAGGCCTTTAGCCACTGCAAATGAACTCCAGATGCATACGCCACCTTGTCCATCTGGCTTTAAGTGGGTACTGGGGAATCAAGTCAGATCGTTAGGCTTTGCAGGCAAGGACTTTAACGGCTAACTGATCTCTCCAGCCCTTGATGGGTCTTTTCTTTTCTTTTTTTTTCTTTTTTTTTTTTTTTGAAGTAGGGTTTCTCTCTAGTCCAAGTTGACCTGTTATTTGCTATGTAGTCTGAGGGTGGCCTTGAACTCAGGGCGATCCTCCTACCTCTGCTCCTGAGTGTTGGGATTAAAGGCGTGTGCCCCACTACCTGGCCAAAATGCAATTTACATTTTTTTTTTTTTTTTTTTAGGTAGGGTCTTGCTCTATCCCAGGCTGACCTGGAACTCACTATATAGTCTCAGGGTGGCCTTGAATTCTCCGCAATCCTCCTGCCTCTGCCTCCCAAGTTCTGGGATCAAAGGTGTGCACCACCATGCCTAGCTAAGGGGTCCTCATCTTGGGACACTTAATCGTGTTGTCTCTCAGCATTGCCTTTTCTCTGAGTCTTGATGTCCCTGCCCTTCTACACTTCCGGATTTCCACAAGCCTCTCCTGTTGTTCATCTTTCTCAGTGATCTCACACACCCAAAAAATCTCACCTCCTCTGTCTCAGGTGTATCTCCCTGGCTGGTCCCATCTCTGTGCTCCTGCCCATGTCTGCCTCGGTTTTCCCCTTCCCCTCAAACAAGGTTTCATGTAGCCCAGGCTGGCTTCAAACTTGCTATATGGCCAAAGATGACCTTGAAATCCTGATCTTCCTTTCTCCACCTCTCAAGTGCTGGTGGAATGACGGGCACGCTCCACCCCGCCTGGTTGTATGTGGTGTTGCAGATTAAACCTATGGCTTCGTACATGCTAGACAAACACTCTACCAGCTGAGCTATATTCCCAGGCTCTCAGTTTTTCTGCCTCTGCATCCCAGTCTCCGTGGCTATGCATCGGGGTGTCCCCACCTCTGTGGGTGTCCGTGGCCCTGCCTCGGTCTCCCCGTCCAGTATCTCCATCTCTGTATCCCTGACTTTCCCTCTTGCCTGCCTTCACATCTTTCTGCACTAGCCCTGGTCCAGCCAGACCCCCACCCACACCCGGGGCCCCAGCTCGTGAGTCCTGTGTGTCTGCCCCAGCCCCTGGAGGTGGAGGGAGGGGACGCCAATGACCTCACCGGCCCCTCTCCGACCACCCCCCCTCTTCACTTTTCAACTTTTCCAACTTTTCCTTCCGTGCCCTCCTCCGAGCAGGGCGGCTTGAGCCCTGCTAGGCAGCCGGCTCGTCTGAATGGAAAAGGCAGGAGGGAGGGTGAGTCAGTATGTGTCAGGCTGCCCTCCCCTGCCGCCTGCCCCCCGCCCGCCCGCCCCGGCCCCCTATATAACCCCCCAGGCGTACACACTCCCTTCACTGCCCGGCCCTTGCAGCTCACACGCACATGCCTCCCCTCCCCAGGCCGAGGCCCAGCTGACCCCTGGGGCTCCCCCGGCAGCGGACAGGGAAGGGTTAAAGGCCCCCAGCTCCCTGCCCCTTGCCCTGGGGAACCCCTGGCCTGTGGGGACATGAACTGTAAGTTGGTTCCAGTTCATGGGATGGGGGTGGGTGGGTACAGGGAGGGAAGGAGGGACCAGAGGTGGGGGGGGTGTTGGGGTGGAGGGAGGGTGGGTAGTAGACATAGAGTGGGGACAGAGAAGGACAGGAGAGAGAGGGAGTCATGGGAGAGAAGGGGTCTTCAGAGAAAGTAGGTGGTCGATAGAAGAGATGAGCACAGGCACAGACAGATGAAGAGAACAAACAAGAACCAAGTGGGACAGGCCAGATACGGACAGAGGGACAGATGTTGGGAGGTGATCCCAAAGTACCCAGAGACCCCAGAGAAGTCAGCGGGAACCGAGGAGTTGAGACAACCAGGGACCCCTCCCCCGCCTTGACAGAGAGGCTCAGGGAGGGAAACTGAGGCAGAGAATGCCAGACGTTGAGGGCAAGCCGCCTCCCCCTCCTCCCCAAGGGACGGGACCAGGAGCACACGCGGAGAGGGGCGAGGACAGAGAGCTTTCGGAGAGCCAGACAGATAGATGCAGCGAGCAGGAGGACAGACGCACGGACAGGACGGGAGGGAAAACTAGCTTCGGCCGTAGGGGGCTAGGGGGCGGGCTGGGGGTGTGATGCTGGAGCGCGGCGGGCTGGGGGGCGCTGATTGGCTGGCTGTCCCGGGGTGGGCGGGGCCGCCGGGGTGCCGGGGGGATGGGCAGCCCGCGAGGGAGCTGTCCCGAGCCCCTGAGCCCCGAGCGGCTCGCGTCCGCTCTGCGGCTGCCAGACCAGGTGTGCCCGGGTCACCTCCGGCCCTTTGCCCCGGGCCTCCCGCTCCCACCTGGCTTGGCCTATGGGAAGGGTGGGGGAGTGGGTAGGTGGGCCTGGAGGACCACCCTGGGAAGGGGATCAGGGTGTTCGGGTCTCAGTCCCAGCCTCTGGCTCCTGCCCCGGGTTCCCAGGCCGGCTGGGGCTCCTGGGGCCGGGGGAGGGGGCAGGTTCTGGCCTGTGCCATCCCCCTCATGCCCCGCCCCGGGGCCCAGATTCCGGCGTCCGGGGGCGGACGGGAGACGCCCGGCCCGTCTACCCGCCCCGGGCCGCGTCTGCTCCGACGGGCGGGGCAGCCAGAGCCAGGGAGGGAGAGGGAAGGCCGCCCGGACTTTGCGACCTGCCCCTGGGTGCCCCACCCTGAGACTCAAGACCTCCAGGCCCTCCTCCCTCAGACCCAGCAGTGCAGACCCCAGCCCTCCACTGTCAGACCCACGAGTCCAGACACCAGCCCTCCTCCTTAGACCCAGCAGTGCAGATCCCGGCCCTCCACTGTCAGACACAGGAGTCCAGACCCCAGCCCTCCACTGTCAGACCCGGGAGCACAGACCCCAGCCCTCCTCCCTCAGATCCATAATCTCAGATCTCACAGCCCTCCTCATATCCAGGGGTCCAGATCCCAGCCCTCCTCTCAGAACCACGATCCCAGACCTTAGCCCTCCTCCCTCAGTCCCAGGATTGTGGCCTGAGCTGTCCTCTTCTCTGGCCCCCAGGTGTTTGTCGCCTGGTCCTGGTGGTGCTAAGCCTCTGGCCAGATAGAGCCTTTGCCCCTGGGCCACCGTCTGGCTCCCCTCGAGCCTCCTCAGACCCCCGCACCGAGCTGGACAGCGCTGTCCTCCTGACTCGTTCCCTCCTGGCAGACACTCGGCAGCTGGCTGCACAGCTGGTAGGAGACTGGAGGGGTTGCACTGGGTACGATGGGATGACAGAAGCGTGTCTTGGGGAGTGTCTTTGGGCAAATCACCCGGAGGAATCCTGGTGCTCAGGGTGGCAGACAGGGGGTCTGAGGTGGATGATGGGAACCCGCCTCACAGTTTCTTTCTCATCAGAGAGACAAATTCCCAGCTGACGGGGACCACAACTTGGACTCCCTACCCACTTTGGCCATGAGTGCAGGGACACTGGGAGCCTTACAGGTGAGGACTGGCGGGTTGGGGTAAAGTGGGATCTGAACAGCGGAGGTGTAGGAGGAATGAGGGCTGCAGGAGAGGACATGTCCTGGGCATTCCCTGATGTCCCATCCCTGTCCTCAGTTGCCAGGTGTGCTGACGCGGCTCCGTGTGGACCTGCTGTCCTACCTTCGTCATGTGCAGTGGCTGCGCCGGGCAGGTGGGCCTTCCTTGAAGACCCTGGAGCCAGAGCTGGGTGCCCTACAGGCCCGGCTGGACCGGCTGCTGCGTCGTCTGCAGCTCCTGGTATGTTCTGGCTCCAAGCCCTCCCACCCCCACCCCTGATCCTCATGACCTCAAGAACCTGGGACCAAGACCTTGAATCTTTTTTGTTTTTCCTTTTGGTTTTTCGAGGTAGGGTCTTGCTCTAGTCCAGGCTGACCTGGAATTCACTATGTAGTCTCAAGGTGGCCTTGAACTCAAAGTGATCCTCCTACCTCTGCCTCCCGAGTGCTGGGTTTAAAGGTGTGCGCCACCACGCCTGGCCTTTTTTTTTTTTTTTTTTTTTTTTTTTTTTTTTTTTTTGAGAGAGTGAGATCAGAGAGTGAGATAAAGAATGGATGACAGGGGATAAAGAATGGATGAACCAGAGGGGCTGGACAAGTGCAGCTCAGTCACTTTGCATCTGGCTAAATGTGGGACCTGGAGATTCCAATGGGTGTTCTTAGGCTTAGCAGGCAGGTGCCTTAACCGCTAAGCTATCTCTCCAGCCCTTTTCTTGGTTTCTCAAGATAGAGTTTTGCTGTAGCCAGGTGGCTGATCTGGAGTAGTCTCAGGGTGGCCTCGAACTCACAGCAATCCTTTTACCTCCCAAGTGCTGGGATTAAAGACATGTGCCACCATGCCCGGCTAAGACTGATTCTTCTCCAGCCCTTTTCAAGTTCCAGGTTTCTCAAGAAGATTGAGATTTTCCTCCCACCACCCATGCATCCCTGAGCTTCACTGTAGAGATGCTCATTGAAAACTCCAGCCTGAGAGCTTGGGTCTGACTTCAGGCTTGAGGCCAGAGCCCCTAGACATTGTCCCTAGACTCCTAGCTCCAAGACTCCAGCCCCAACTGCTGGGATTAAAGATAGGATACCAGCCACCATGCAAACTTAGCCCGAGACCTCCTTATGTGTGTGGAGAGGTGGTCCGAGGACAACTTGGGATGTCATTGTTCAGGCTTCATCTACCTTTTTTTCTTTTTTGGTTTTTCAAGGTAGGGTCTAGCTCTAGCTCAGGCTGACCTGGAATTCACTTTGTAGTCTCAAGGTGGCCTCGAACTCAGAGTGATCTTCCTACCTCTGCCTCCCAAATGTGTGTCTATATTCTTTTTTAATTTTTATTTATCTATTTGAGGGAGAGAATAGGCTCACCAGGGCCTCCAGCTGCTGCAAACAAACTCCAGATGCATGTGCTACCTTGTGCATCGGGCTTACATGGGTCCTGGGAAACTGAAACTGGGTCTTTTGGCTTTGCTGGCAAGCACCTTAACTGTTAAGCCATCTCTACAGCCCTTTACTTTGATGTAGGGATCTCACCGTAGCTCAGGTTAACCTGGAATTCACTCCATAGTCCCAGGCTAGCCTTGGATTCACAGCAATCCTCCTCTGCCTCCTTTAAAAAAAATCTTTTTTTTTTTTTTTTTGAGGTAGGGTCTCACTCTAGCCCAGGCTGACGTGGAATTCACTATGTAGTCTCATGGTGGCTTTGAACTCATGGTGATTCTCCTACCTCTGCCTCCCAAGTGGTGGGATTAAAGGCATGCACCAACATACCTGGCTGCCCACAGTTTTTGTGTGTGAGTTCTGGGGATTGAACCCATACCCTTATGATTGCACAGCAAGTATTTTACCCAAGGAACTATCTCCCGAGCACTGCAACTTTTGTTTTTAAAGGAAATATACTTTAAAATTTTTTTTTCTGAGGTAGGGTCCCAGGCTGGCCTTGAACTCACTGAGATCCTCCTACCTCTGTCTCCCAAGTGTTCAGATTAAAGACATGTGCCACCATGCCCAGCAATTAAAATTTTTTAAAAATTTATTTGCAAGGAGAGAGAGTGAATGAATGAATGGGCACACCAGGGCCTTCTGACACTGCATACAAACACATATGCACCACTTTGTGCATATGGCTTCACATACATACTGGGAATTGAACCCAGGCCATCAGGCTTTGCAAGCAAGCATTTTAACTGCTGAGCCATTTCTTAAGCCACAACTTTTTTTTTTTTTTTTTTTGAGAGAGACACAGAGAGAGAGAGAGAAAGGGAGAGGAAGACAGGTAGAGATGGGTGCACCAGCAGCCTCTCAGTTGCTGTGAATGAAATCCAGATGCATGCACCCCCCTTGTGGTCAAGTGCAGCATTGTGCCCTTGTATCACTTTGCATCTGGCTAAACATGGGACCTGGAGATTGGAACCACTGGAGATTGAAACCGGCGTTCTTAGGCTTAGGAGGCAGGTGCCTTAACCGCTAAACCATCTCTCCAGCCCCCCAACTTTTTTTTAAAGATAGGGTTTCCTGTAGTCCAGGCTGGCTTTGTTATGTAGCCAAGGCTACATAACTCCTGATCTTCCTGCTTCCACTTCCCAAGTGTTGGAGTTACAGACATGTGCCACCATACCCAGCTCAGAATGGCCATCTTTTTTTTTTTTTTGTTTTCAAGGTAGGGTCTCACTAGCCCAGACTGACCTGGAATTCAGTATGTAGTTTCAGGGTATCCTTGAACTCATGGAGATCCTCCTACCTCTGCCTCTCAAGTGCTGGGATTAAAGTCATGCGCCACCATGCCCAGCTAAATATATTTTATTTATTTGAGAGAGAAGGGCGCCTAGCTAGCTTAGTCGTTAGAGCATGAGACTCTTAAATATATTTTATTTATTTGAGAGAAAGAGAGAATGGGTGCTCCAGGGCCTCCAGCCACTGCAATGAAATCCAGATGCATATAGCACCTTCTACATCTGGCTTATGTGGGTCCTGGGGAGTTGAACCGAGTCCTTTGGCTTTGCAGGCAAATATCTTAACTGCTAAGCCATCTCTCCAGCCCTTGTCTTTTTTTTTTTTTTTTTTTTTGGTTTTGCAAGGTAGGGTCTCACCCTTGTTTTGTTTTTTGAGGTAGGGTCTCACTCTAGCTCAGGCTAACCTGGAATTCAGAGTTCGAGGGTGGCCTGGAACTCTCAGCGATCCTCCTACCTCTGCCTCCCAAGTGCTGGGATTAAAGGCATGGGCCATCATGCCTGGCTAGGATGGCTATCTTTTGAATGTAGTCTCAATTTTGTGAGCCCAAGTCTCTGTAGAGCAGCCCATGCCAGCCCTCAACATCTCCTTTCCCAAAGCCTGGCTAACAGTCCTGTACTCTCCTGACAGATGTCTCGCCTGGCCCTGCCCCCAGCACCCGCAGACCAGCCAGTGACCCCCCTGGGTCCCCCTGCCTCAGCCTGGGGAGGCATCCGGGCGGCTCATGCCATCCTAGGAGGATTGCACCTGACCTTGGACTGGGCCGTGCGGGGACTGCTGCTGCTCAAGACACGGCTGTGACCCAAGACCCAAAAGCCACCATCGACATCGTGCTTCAAAGCCAGATCTTATTTATTTATTTATTTTGGTACTGGGGGCATGACAGTCAGGGCATGCTGCCTCCCTGCCCCCATCAACCCTCCCCCAGCTACATACAGTCCCTCCAGGACACCTGGGTGAGAGGGGGCATCTGTGCCTTATTTATACTTATTTATTTAAGGAGTGGGGAGGGGTGGGAGGCAGGTGGATTTATGAGACCCTGAGGAGAGAGCAGAGATCTTGGATATATGGCTTTCTTTCTTTTTTAAAAATTTATTTATTTGCAAGCAGAGAGAGGCAGAATAGGCGCGCCAGGGCCTCTAGCCTCTGCAAACAAACTCCAGATGTATGCGCCACGTTGTGCATCGGGCTTTAAATGGACTCTGGAGAACAGAGCCCACGTCATTAGGTTTTGCAGGCAAGTGCCTTAACCGCTGAGCCATCTCTCCAACCCTGATATTTAGCTTTCTAAGAAATCTTTTTCCACAGTATTTTTGTGGCTCCTTCCTCTCTGGATCTGGAAGGAGCATTTGTTATTTATTAAAAAATTACTTTTGGGTTTTTTGTTTGTTTGTTTGTTTCCAGGTAGAGTCTTTCTCACTCTAGCCCAGGTTGACCCGGAATTAGTCTCAGGCTGGCCTTGAACTCACAGCAATCCTCCTAACTCAGCCTCCTGAGTGAATAAAGGCATGTGCCACCATGCCCGGCAACAATTAGTTTTTATATTAGGATGGGGAAAGGAAGGGGAAAAGAAGTCTGAGGTTTTGTACAAAAATGTGAGAAACCTTTGTGAGACAGAGAAGGGGGATTTAAATTTGTCAGACATATCCACTTAGTGGTGATCTCTCTGAAGGCTGGAGCCTAGGGTAAGGGAAGACAGATGTCCTGAGTTAGTAGAACAATGGAGAAAACTCTGGGGCAGGATCCGAGTCTTACCTGGTACCTAGCAGCACTTTGTAAATCCTCAGTAAATATTTAAAGAGGCCGGGCGTGGTGGTGCACGCCTTTAATCCCAGCACTCAGGAGGCAGAGGTAGGAGGATCACCATGAGTGAGTTCGAGGCCACCCTGAGACTACATAGTGAATTTCAGGTCAGCTTGGGCTACAGTGAGACCCTACCAAAAACAAAATTTAAGGGCGGGTCCTAGAACATCACCCTGTAACGGACAGCACCCCCACAGTACAAAGCTGCAAGCTCAAAGTTGTTCAGTGGAGACTCAAACAATTTAGGTGTCCAGCAGATGGATAAATAAAACATGGCACATCCACATAAGGGAATACCTCCAGTTATAAAAAGAGGAGCGCAGGAAAGGAGACTACTTTAGACAGTGAAAGCTATCCTGTGATATGGAACAGCAGGTGACAGAACCACTGTGTGATCCCAATTTTGTGTTGCTCTTTCTACATATATGGAGTTTTGTTTTTTTTTTTTTAACCCTAGCGGAAAAGACACCAAAATGTTGACAATGACTGTCTCAGGGTTGAAAAATGAGAGGTGGGATTGTGGGTGAGTTTTATTGTTTGTGCTTGTCTGTATTTTCCAAAATTTCTACCATGACTGTATTTTGCATGACACATTTAAAAAAGTAATAATAAACACTATTTTTAGAATGACAGAATACTAGCCCTCCCCCATTACCACCATACACACCCCACAAGGAAGGAGGCCTTAGAAAGGAACAGAAAAAGACTGTCATTTGAACACCTGAGTCTCAGACTGTGCTGAGTTTGGCTTTTCACGTACATGGTTGCTCTGGATCCTAAAAAATGCTTTGTTCTAGCCGGGCGTGGTGGCGCACGCCTTTAATCCCAGCACTCGGGAGGCAGAGGTAGGAGGATTGCCGTGAGTTCAAGGCCACCCTGAGACTACATAGCTAATTCCAGGTCAGCCTGGACCAGAGTGAGACCCTACCTCGAAAAACCAAAAAAAAAAAACCAAAAACACTTTGTTCTGGATTGGAGAGATGGCTTAGCAGTTAAGGCGCTTGCCTGCAAAGCCTAAGGACGCATGTTCGACTCTCCGGATCCCATGTTAGCCAGACGCACAAGGTGACTCAAGGTTGCACATGCACACAAGGTGGCACTTGTCTGGAGTTCAATTGGAATGGCTGGAGGCCCTGACACACCAATTCTCTCTCATTTGCTCACTCACTCTTTCATAAAAAATGCTTTGCAGCTGGGTGTGGGGGTACACACCTTTAATTCCAGCACTCAGGAGGCAGAGGTAGGAGGACCGCCGTGAGCTGGAGGCCACCCTGAGACTACATAGTGATATTGATTTCCAGGTCAGCCTGAGCTAGAGTGAGACCCTACCTTGAAAAAAAAAAAAAAAAAAAAAAAAAAAAAAGCTTTGATCTGCCAGCATGGTGGCATTCAACTTTAATCCCAGCACTTGGGAGGCAGAGGTACGAAGATTGATGTGAGTTCAAAGCCAGCCTGAGATATAGTGAATTCCAGTCAGCCTGGGCTAGAACGACATTCTACCTCGAAAAACCAAAAAATTAAATAAATAAATAAATTTTAAAAAAAAGCTTTGTTCTGCCAGGCATGGTGTCACACATCTTTAATCCCAGCACTCAAGAGGCAGAGGGAGGAGGATCACTGTGAGTTCAAGGCCACCCTAAGACTACAGAGTGAATTCCAGGTCAGCCTGAGCTAGAGTGAGACCTTATCTCGAGAAAAAAAAAAAAAGCTTTGTTTTACAGATGAGGGAAGCTGAGGTTCAGCCAGGAGGGGTATTTCTGTTCTCATGATCACACAGCTAGGAGGAGACAGAGTTGTGACTCTACTCTGGACTAAACCCAAGGTCTTGTGCACTATTGCTGAGCGACACCCCTCATTCCCCACCCAGCCCTTGATTTGTTTGAGACAGAGTCTCCCTATACATAGGCTGGTCTCAAACTTATGATGTTCCTGCCTTCGCCTCCTGCTGCTGGGACGTACCTAGCTATGGGGTCCCTCCTTCTCTTCCTCCCTCCCTCTCTCTGTCTCTTTCTTCTCTCTCTCTCTCTCTTTTCTCGGTAGGTTCTCACTGCAGCCCAGGCTGACCTGGAATTCACTATGTAGTCTCAGGGTGGCCTCGAACTCACAGCGATCCATCTACCTCTGCCTCCTGAGTGCTGGGATTAAAGGAATGCGCCGCTATGCCTAGCTCTCTTTCTTTCTTTCTGTCTTTCTTTCAGAGTGAGATAGTGAAAGAGGCAGATAGAGAGAATGGACACGCTCAGGGCCTCTGACCACTATAAACAAACTCCAGACACATGCACCACTTTTGCATCTGGCTTTATGTGGGTACTACTGGGGAATTGAACCTGGGTCCTTAGGCTTTTTTTGGAAGGGGATTGAGGCAGGGTTTTGCTGTAGCCCAGGTTGACCCAGAACTCACTCTGTAGCCCGGGTTGGCCTTAAACTCACAATGATCCTCCTACCTCTGCCTCTCAAAGTGCTGGACTTACAGGCATGAGCCACCATGCTGGCAAGCATTCCTTTCTGTATAGCTCAGAGTTCAGAGATTGTTGAAGTGGGCCTATACCAATTAGCCATGGGGAAACTAAGGCTCTGCATGGGCTTGGGTCTTATCTGGGGTATAGAGAAGAGTCAGTGGCAGAGCTAAGATTGGGACTCAGACCTTTTATTAATGATCCATTTATGGGAGCCCAAAAGGCTGTGTTGTCATAAGCTTGGATCTGGGAAAGTGCTATTCACCCTAGATATGGGGTTCTGATTTACCCAGCCTAGCACTCAAGTCTCCAGGCTATATCCCAGAAGGATGGGGGCCCCTGGAGTGTTCTCAAGAAGGGGCCCCTTGGTGTCTGTCTGGTGAGGTCATAAAGCCCACCACCAAAGGCTCCTCCCACAGCTCAGAGCTTTCCACCCCTGCAGGGCCATGGCCACACCAGAGTCTCCTGGCCCTGGGGAAACCTCATGTTCCAGGACCATCAAGGTCCAGGAATCTGTGAAGCTCAAGGGTCCAAGGCTGGTGGTGGGCTGGGGTGGAGGACAGGGATATACCTGGTTCCTGAATCCCTGAACCTGTGTCCCTTCCACTGCTCGGACGACCACCATGAAAAAGCTTTGGAATGTCCGACGTGTTCAGTCACCCCAGGGTCCTGCCAAGTGGGTCCCTGTACTGGGGGAGCTGCAGAAGACCCTCCAGAAGGGCGAGTACCTGCCCCTCGGCCCGCTGCCCATGTTCGAGAGTAACTTTGTCCAGGTCCCCGGCTCCCTGTGACTTGGGGAGGCTGAGAAACAGGACAGGGACCCTCTGGGCTAGGGGTGGGGGTTTAGGAAGGACTGGGATTTGGGGGCTTCTGTAATAGGGTTAGAGTGGGATTAGGCTGGGAGTGCTGGAGGCATGTTGGAGAAAGGATTGGTTCCCAGCCCTACTCCCTGGCCACCCCAGGTGACAAATCATGGGGGTCCCGTGTTCGTGCACCACAGAACCAATAGACTGATCATGGGTGTGGCTGCTTCCTTGCCTGGCTTGGTGCTGCCTGACCTTCTGCTGATGGCTCAACCTCCTGAGAGCAGGGACTACTCAGGCCTCACGTTGACCAGGTGCCTTACCCCCACCTCCATACACCCCGCGCCACCCCAGTTCTGCCTCTGGCTGTAGCTGCTCCATCTCCCTCCTCCCCTAGGATGATCCCGCTAGACCTTGTCCACCTCTATGTCCACGACCTGCCCACCTGGCGCATCAAACTTCGTCTGATCACTGGCCGCTACTACTACCTGGAGCTGGATGCCCCAGAGCATGAGCTGGGCTTCCTTTTCGACTGTTGGATCCGCCTCATAAACCTGCTTCACCAACCAAATATGACTTGGGTGCCCAGGACCATGCATACACCCCCCCTGGACATGCCACTGGAGGTGGTACCTGCCTCCACTTGGCAGCTGCAGGTGGGGTCCCAAATGTGGCCCATCTCAGGGGCAGCAGGGTCTAGGAAGCCACACCGGCCAGATTCCACCAGGAACAGGGAACCACAGGCCAAAGTCTAGGGCCCCCAGGAAAGGGACTGGGCTCTTGGATTGCTTGCTGGGTCTAGGGTGGGGTGGGTCTGACCTCATGGTTGGTCCAAGGGAAGAGGGATAAAGCTGTTGGCCAGGTAGATAACAAGAGAGACAGAAACTACCAAAAGCGACCTCACGTGGAAGTGCGGCACTTGGAAAGCAGAAGGCAGGAGGATTGCTGTAAGTTTGAGGCTGGCCTGGTCTATAGAGCAAGACCTTATCACAAACAAAAAACAAAAAGCCAGGAGTGGTGGCTCGTACCCATAATCCTTAGCACTCAGGAGCACCACAGCAGACCCAAAGCCAACTGTGACCGCACAGACAGGCCCTGTCTCAAAAACAAATGAAACTACAGGCTGGGGAAATAGCTCAGTGGGTAACGTGCTCGCCTCACAAACATGAGGATCTGAATTGGAACCCATGTGTGACGACCAGCACTGTGGACATGGAGACAGGGGGATCCCTGGAGCTTGCTGGCCAGCCATTCTAGCCTAATTGGTGAGCTCCAGGCCAATGAAAGACTCTTTCAAAAAGCGGTGGCACCCGGCGTGGTGGCGCACCCCTTTAATTGCACTTGGGAGGCAGAGGTGGGAGGATCGCTGTGAGTTCGAGGCCACCCTGAGGCTACATAGTGAATTCCAGGTCAGCCTGGGCTTCCCCCCAAAAACAGGTGTACATCTGAGGTTGTCCTCTGGTCCTCACATGTACGCACACATGTGTGCCTGCACATATGTACATACACAAATGCATGTGTTCACACATACACAGGCAAAAAATGGAAGGGAGGGAGGAAGGAAGAAAAGAAAGAAACTAGCAAAAATAGCCCTTGTAAACCCTCCCCTGTCTGTCCACAGGGCCAGGCTTCCAGCAGACATTCAGGTGAGCAGTCTTTGCCATCTAGTCTGGCCTCCTTCTTCCTCTGCATGTCAGGGTCCTCCCTGAGACACAAACAGAGCTCCAGCACTTGGGCTGCTCTCCTGGCCTGTCCTCTCCCACAAAGTCCCTCACCCTCCTGTCTCTGCCTCTCTCGCCAGTTGTTGGGGTTGCCAAGAACATATTTCCTTATAATTTCCAGACTGCTCAGAAGCAAAGGAAGGCCAAGGTGAGACAGCCTGGGAAGACCCAAGCAGGCGAGTGGTCCTAGGCCGTCCCTCCTCTGACCGTTCCCTTCCTGTCTACTGCCAGGTCCTCAAGCGTAAACTCAAGACTCAGGCTGTAGGTGGCTCTCTGCCTCTCATACGGTCACAAATGGAGCATCCTCGTGTTAAGAAGAAATCCACAAAAAAGTAGGCAAGGAATTTGACTGTTGGTTAGGGGGTTGGAAGTTGGGGGGGGGCACGGCTCAGATGTCTCCACAGTCCCATGATAACTGCTCCTGTAGGTACCACCAAGATGCCTGTCCGGAGAGAGCTAACTCTCAAATCCATGTTTCTGGTAAGACCAGCCTTCAGCCTCTGCCACCCTATGTGGACCTGACCCCTTTCTCCAGCGGCTCAGACTGCTCTCTGCCCTGCAGATAAGAATGGCATCACCATCCGCACCATCTTCAGTATCATCTCCAACACTGTCAAGGAGAATCAGTCCTCCCCACAGGCCAGCTGATGGAGAAAGGGCGGGATTTAAAGGCTGAGGGAGAATGGCCGGGACCTGGACTCCGGGGTCTAAGGGAAGAGGGCTGGGGCTCAGACTCCTGGGTCTCGAGGAAGGAAGGCTGGGAGACCAAGACTCCCAAGCCTCGAGTCTCCCTGATCCTGACCATCACACCCCTCTGTCCATCTACAGGCCCACACATCTGATTCTGAGGGAGCCGTGGGCTGTGGAGGTTTGATCAAGACCCCTTCATACTGTATCTCAGGTGACAGCCCCGATTTCACCTTCCTGAACTCCTACAATCACATGGACACCCTCATGTGCCCGCAAGGCTTTGAAGATCTTATGGATTCCAAATCCAGCACCTTATCCTCCTCCCTGAGCCCGTCTCCCTACCCTCCCGCACTCTACCGGTTTCCACCTCATTCCTCCTTCCCTAGGTCCGAGGCTAAGCCCATGAGCTCAATGAAGTACACATTTAAGAGAGCACCATTCATCTTGGACCATTCCCATAAGGTACAGGATGTACCTATTTTATCTCAGAAGGCCCCAGCTGCACCTCCATCAACCCAGAAGACCATACCTGGCCTCTCCTGGAAGACCCCAGTTCGACTTGCCCCACCCCAGAAGACCCTTCCCCCAATTCAAAAGTTCCCACATACATCTGCTATTCCCCAGAAGGCAATGCCACTCTCTGCCCCAAAGAAGGAATGTCTGGTCCCATATACCCCACCCCAGAAGTCTCTGGCCTCGCCTTCCCAAGGCCAGCAAGTAAATGACCCGCTCACCTCACGGGCAAAGCTCCCCGTCGATGCTGGCACGCTGCAGGCAGGGATTCCTGGAGAGGATGTGTTCAGAAGAAGCAAGACTGAAGGGAAACAGGAGCCCGTGACATTGGTAGGTGTCCGTGAGGCAGAAGTGATAGACATAAAGAAGCTGACCAGGACTCTAGAGCTTCCCTCCACAACCAAGAAGGAGTCCAAAGATATCCTGATCAGCAAAAGCGTGGAGGTCACCCTGGAGGATTTGAGGAGCATGAGGAAAACGGAGGGCAGGTCCCATAAGATGAAGGAGGAGGTGATTGTGGATCAGCAGGATAGGAAATCCAAGGAGGTGAGGCAGCAAAAAAGATGGGACACCACCCAGGAGCTGGCCATTGAGCTCCGCCACCCAGAGACCACCGGGCCCTTCTCCGTGGACACACTCGCCTCTTGCCAAATTGATGATCATGACCAACTCCCAAGAAAAGAGCCTGAAGCCACCATTTCCTTCCTGGCTCTCCATGGCTTCCCCGGCATCCACCATGTCTATGACGGCTAACACGCCCCCTATCCCCAGGCAGATGAGTCCGGTGATGGTCAGGGAGCAGCCAGAGTCTCGCACGTGGGTGAAGAATGAGGACACACAGCAATGGACAAAGAGGCAGCTACCCTGGGGCCCAGTGGGGTCTTCCAAGGAGCCCCTCCGCTCTGTGCCTTCCTCTGACAGCCTGAAGGTAGTTGACACCTTGCAGATTCCCATCCCCTTGCCTGCCAAGCGATGGGAAGACTTGCCGCAGCCGTACCTCCCCAAACCCCCCGTCTCCAAGTCTGAGGCCTCAGCAAGGGTACCCCAAAAGCCTGTGAAAAAACTTCAAGGGACCATGAAGGTACCCAGCCAGGGTCCTCTGGTCATGATGGGGTCATCCTCAGAGATCATCCTGCCCGTACTCTTGACATTTGAGAATTTAAAGAACATGGCTACGAAAGCCAAGACGAAACCAGAAGAACTGCATGTCAATTATCCTCCACCAAGGTATTTGGGGTTAGCAGCTAATATTCACTGTAGACGCCATTATTTAAAAATAGATATTTGGTGGGGCTAGAGGGATGGCTTAGTGGTTAAGGCGTTTGCCTGCAAAGCCAAAGGACCCAGGTTCGATTCCCCAGGACCCACATAAGCCAGATACACAAGGGGGCGCACGTGTCTGGAGTACATTTGCAGTGGCTGGAGGCCCTGGAGCCCCCATTCTCTCTGTGTCTCCCTTTCTCTCTCTCTCTCCCTCTTTCCCTATCAAATAAATAAATAAAAATAAAATATTAAAAAAATAAAAATAGATATTTGGGTGGCTGGAGAGATAGCTCAGTGGGTAAAGTGCTTGCCTTGCAAGCAAGCATAAAGGACCTTAGTTTGATTCCCAAGTACCCATGGATAAGGCTGATTTTGGTGGCACATGCTTGTAATCCCAGTACCAGAAAGTGGAGATGGAGACAGGAGAGTCGCTTTTTTTTTTTTTTTTTCTTTCTTTTTGGAATTCACTATGTAGTCTCAGGGTGGCCTCGAACTCACAGAGATCCTCCTACGTCTGCCTCTCGAGTGGTGGGATTAAAGGTGTGTGCCACCCTGCCTGGCTCAGCCTGTCTGTTCTAGTCAGTGAGCTCCAGGATAACGGGGGAATACCGTCTCAAAAAAAGGTGGAAGCCGGGCGTGGTGGCGCACGCCTTTAATCCCAGCACTCGGGAGGCAGAGGTAGGAGGATCGCCGAGAGTTCGAGGCCACCCTGAGACTACATAGTTAATTCCAGGTCAGCCTGGACCAAAGTGAGACCCTACTTCGAAAAACCAAAAAAAAAAAAAAGGTGGATGCAGTTCCTAAGAAACAACACCGAAGCTTGTCCTGTGATCTCCACACAGGCACACACATATGCAGCCAGTTACACGTGCACACATGCATACACACACACACACACACACACACACACACACACCACATACACAGTAGTACTTGGGATGTGGCTTTTGAAATTGAATCTGGGGCCTTGTATATTCTGAGCACACACTGAAATAACCCCTTGTCTAATGGCACTAGACATGGAGTGTTGACTGTGTGTAATAGGGATGTAGTATCCAACAATAAGGGTGCTGGAAGGGCTGGAGAGGTGGCTCAGCAGTTAAGGTATTTGCCTGCAAAGCCAAAGGATCCCAGTTAGATTCTCCAGACCCACATAAGCCAGATGCACAAGGGGGCACATGCGTCTGGAGTGGCTGGATGCCCTGGCGTGCCCATTCTCTCTCTCTCTCTCTCTCTGCCTCTTTCTCTCTCTCCAATAAAAAAAATATTTCAAAAAAATTTGACCAGGGATGTAGCTAGTAATCCTTCAATGCCCAAGACAGTCCCTGACACGGAACAGGTAGCTAAGGGATGAGGCTCAGAACTGGAGTCATTTACATAAAGACGTAAAGAAGGAGGCCCGGGATATAGCATGTTTGCCTAGCATGAACAATGTCCTAGGTTCAATCTCCAGCACTGCATAAAACCCTGGTGTGAGCCGGGCGTTGTGGCGCACGCCTTTAATCCCAGCACTCAGGAGGCAGAGGTAAGAGGATCGCTGAGAGTTCGAGGCCACCCTGAGATTACATAGTGAATTCCAGGTCAGCCTGGACCAGAGTGAAACCCTACCTCGAAAAACCAAAAAAAAACAAAAACAAAAACAAAAACAAAAACAAAAAAACCCTGGGGCTGGAGAGATGGTTTAGCGGTTAAGGTGCTTGCCTGTGAAGTCTAAGGATCCAGGTTCAATTCCTCAGATTCCATGTAAGCCAGATGCACAAGGTGATGCATGCATAAGATTGCACATGCACACAAGGGGGCACATGTGTTCAATTGCAGTGGCTAGGGACCCTGGTGCACCAATTCTCTCTCTCTCTCTCTCTCTCTCTCTCTCATAAAGGCATGTGCCACCATGCCTAGCAATAAATAAATCACACACACACACACACACACACACACACACACGACAGGAATATCAGGAATTCAAGGTCAGTCTCAGCTATATAGTGAATTTGAGGATACCTGGGCTACATGAGAATGTGTCTCAAAACAAAAAAGACCTGAAGGAAAGAGGAAGGTATGAGGGTATCTGTGGGGAGGAGAATCCCTGCAGATGGAACAGCCATTGCAAACTCCCTGAGGCAGAAGCACACATGGTACGCTGTCCTGCCCCTGGAAAACCTGTCATACAAGACTTTACAGACAAGTTTAAGAACCATGGTATCAGCCAGGTGCAGTGGCGCACACCTTTAATCCCAGCCCTAAGGGAGGCAGATGTAGGAAGATTGCCATGAGTTCAAGGCCAGCTTTGGACTACAAAGTGATTTCCTGGTCAGCCTGGGCCACCCTGAGCTAGAGTGCGATCCTACCCCCCCCAATAAAACACAGACAAAAAATAACTGGTTTGTCTGAAAACAAAACAAAAAGCCCTGGAGGATTGGAGCCAGAAGAATGGAAAGAAATAAGTTGTGTGGAATTAGTGAGATTAGTGAATGTAGAGAGGGCAAACAAGATGGGTGGATGCCAGGAGAACGTGGAGGAGATTGTTGCACGTAGGAGATGGTGGTGGCTTGGACAGGGGAGAGGAGGGAGGTGTCAAGAAGCCTCCGCACTCTGAAGGGTGAACTAACAGGTTGTGCTTGCCTATCACTTCGGCTATGCCATCGATGTGCGTGGAGTGATGTTGAGGAGGGCTGGAAGACGTGGGTCCCAGACACCCAGAAGACACAGTGGTCACAGGCAGCAGTGGGGGAGACAGTGAGTGGAGGAAATTTCAAGGAAGAGATGGAAATTGGGTTTTTTGTTTCCTTTATTTATTTATTGTTTTAAATTTTTTTTGTTTATTTTAATTTACTTATTTGAGAGCGACAGACAGAGATGGAAAGAGGCAAAGAGAGAGAGGGAGAGAATGGGTGCACCAGGGCCTCCAGCCACTGCAAACAAATTCCAGATGCATGCACCACTTTACATGGGTCCTGGGCAACTGAGCCTCCAACCGGGGTCCTAAGGCTTCACAGGCAAGCGCTTAACCACTAAGCCATCTCTCTAGCCCTCGTTTCTTTTTTTTTTTTTTTTTTTTTTAATATTTATTTATTTAAGAGAGAGAGAGAAGCAGAGAGAAACCGGGAGTGGTGGCACACACCTTTAATCCCAGCACTGGGGAGGCAGAGTTAGGAGGATTGCCGTGAGTTCAAGGCCAGCTCTCCAGCCCTGTCAAACAAACAAACAAATAAATAAATAAATATTTTTTAATATTTTATTTTAGTTTTATTTATTTGAGAGAGAGAAAGAGAGAGAATGGGCACACCAGGACCTCCAGCTACTGCTAATGAACTTCTGATGCATGAGCCACCTTGTGCATCTGGCTTATATGGAAATGGAGAATTGAACCTGGGTCCTTTAGCTTCACAGGCATGCACCTTTACTGCTGGGCCATCTCATCTCTCCAGCCCTAAAAATATTTTTTAAAAAGCCAGGTATGGTGGCGCACACCTTTAATCCCAGCATTTGGGAGGCAGAGGGAGGATCGCTGTGAGTTCAAGGCCACCCTGTGAGACTATATAGTAAATTCCAGGTTAGCCTGGGCTATAGTGAGACCTCGAAAAAAACCAAAAGGGAAAAAAAGTGTTTTATTTATTTATTTATTTATTTATTTATTTATTTATTTATTTGAGAGAGAGAAAGGGGGAATGGGCATGCCAGGGCCTACAGCCACTGCAAACGAACTCCAGACTCAAGTGCTACCTTGTGCATCTGACTTACATGGGTCCTGGGGAATCAAACTGAGGTCCTTTGGCATTACAGGCAAGCACCTTAACCACTAAGCCATCTACCTCTCCAGCCCTATTTTTAAAAAAATTTAAAAATATTTATTTGTGTATGTGAAAGAGAAAGAAAGAGAAGCTGGGCGTGGTGGTGCACGTCTTTAATCCCAGCACTTGGGAGGCAGAGGTATGAGGAGCACAGTGAATTGGAGGCCAACCTGAGACTACACAGTGAATTCCAGGGCAGCCTGAGCTAGAGCAAGACCCTACCTCGAAAAAAACAAAAACAAGGGGGGGGGGAGAAGAAAGAAAGAGGGCTGGAGAGATGGCTTAGCGGTATTTATTTATTTATTTATTTATTTATTTTTATTTTTTTATTATTTATTTATTTATTTATTTATTTATTTATTTATTTATTTATGAGAGAGAAAGGAGAGAGAGAAAGAGAGGGAGAGAGAGAATGGAGAATGGGTGCACCAGGACCTCCAAGCCACTGCAAATGAACAAATTCGCCCCCTTGTGCATCTGGTTTATGTGGGTCCTGGAGAATCGAACCAGCATCCTTTGGCTTTGCAGGCAAACGTCTTAACCAGTAAGGCATCTCTCCAGCCCTACATTGGCCTTTTTATGAGGAGGGGTGCCCCCTTGTGCACATGTGCGACATTGCCCACTCGCGACACTGTGCGTTTGGCTTATGTGGAACCTGGAGAGTGGAACCATGAGTCCTTAGGCTTTGCAGCCAAGCACCTTAACCACTAAGCCATGACTCCAATCCTAAACAATTTTTAAAATATTTTATTTATTTGTTTGAGAGAGAAAGAGAGAGAGCGAGCGAGAGAGAGAGAGAGAGAGAAAGAGAGAGAGAGAGAATGGGCGTGCCAGGGCATTCAGCCACTACAAACGAACTCCAGACGCATGCACCACCTTGTGCTGCTGGCTTACATGGGTCTGGGGAATCGAACCTGGGGCCGTTGGCTTTTCAGGCAGGTACCTTAATCACTAAGCAATCTCTCCAGCCCCCTAAACATTTTTTTAAAATAATCATCCTCCTTCCCCACTATATACTAAGTACTTAGGAACCCATCTGTCTGGTGGTCCCTGAAACTTTCTCTCCCCGCAGCACACAGCATCCCTCAGCACGTTAAATAGCAGATTGCGGCAGACTCGACTTGTCTGAAACTGTCCAGAGGAGCCCAGTGGGGGCAGGTACCCCTGAGACCCAAGAGACACGGCCTTGGCCCCTGGAGGTCTGAGGAGCCAAGAAATCACCCTCGGTTTTCCCCTCTCCTCACAGTCCATCCCCCAGTTAGTGCTGTGCGCCCCGACTGTAAGAAGAAGCTGAGTGCAGAAAAAGACCGGGAAGGGGGTGCGAATTCTCCCCTTTTCGGTAGAGACCAGAGTCATATATATCTATATGTTTATATAATGGGGGTGGGTGTGGCAGGGCGGAAGAACTGGGGAGAAACTAAACTTCCCAAGAGATTAAAAGTTTGAGTCTGAGACTCAAAGTCCTGCCTCGGGGTGTGTGTGTGTGTGTGTGTGTGTGTGTACACGCGGTCCCCAAAGGGAGCATCCTTCGGTGTGTGTGTGAGAAAGACAGAAAACGAGAAAGAAAAAGGGAGCGCGCGAGTCCATGCGCACGCGGTCCTCAAAAGAGGAGCATCCTTCAAGAAGCCGGGAGGTCTCCACTGACCCCGCCCCAGACGGGTCTCAGCGGCTCTCATTGGCTGGAACTCCCGGGGACGCAGCCAATCCCGCGCTGGGTGGTTGGTACCCCGCCCCAGACTCGAGCGAGCGCCTGGTGCGAGTTGGAGCCACGCGCACAGCCGGTTCCCCTGCGCGTGGACACCATTCTGGTGAGGACAAGGTCCCAGTAGGGTTTGTCTAAGGTGGGTTCAAGAGGTGTGTGTGTGGGGGGGGAGGTCGGGACTGGGAGCTCCCCTCAGGCTCCAGGGAACCCCCTTGACGCAGGACCTACCTTCTCCGTAGATGAAGGATGTTGCAGCTCAGAAACCCCCTGAGGGCAAATGGACTACGCCGCCCTTTGACCCGCGCTTCCCTAACCAGAACCAGACCCGTAACTGCTACCAGAACTTTCTGGGTGAGATCCGTTGGAGCGGGGAGCTGTGGAAGGCCCACAATCTGAGGACGCTGCTGGTGGGTGGGGGGAGGTCTGCAAGGGACGAGGCAAAGAGGCGGGGCCTGGGGTGAGGATGCAGGATGAGGAGTGAGGAAACCGGGCCGAGGGGGGTGGAGGGAAGGGTGTATAGGTCGAAAGTGGCTGGGGGAATCTGGTTTGGAAGAGAGGGTAAAATAAACTGAGCCAGCCGGGCGTGGTGGCGCACGCCTTTAATCCCAGCACCCAGCAGCCAGAGAGGTAGGAGGATCGCTGTGAGTTCGAGGCCACTCTCTGACTACATACAGAATTCCAGGTCAGCCTGCGCTAGAGCCAGAACCTACTTCGAAAAACCAAAAATAAATAAATAAGTAAATAAATAAATAAAATAAATGAATAAATAGGGCTGGAAGACAAGCTTTAGCGGTACTTGCCTGTAAAGCCTAAGGACCCAGGTTCAATTCCCCAGTACCCACGTAAGCCAGATTCACAAGGTGGCGCATGCATCTCGAGTTCATTTGCAGTGGTTAGAGAACCTGGAGTGCCCATTTTCTCTTCCTCTGTCTCACCTACCCCCCCCTCAAATAAATTTAAAAATTTTTTTCTTTTGGTTTTTCGAGGTAGGGTCTCACTCTATCCCAGGCTGACCTGGAATTCACTCTCTGTAGTCTCGGGGTGGCCTCAAACTCATGGCGATCCTCCTACCTCTGCCTCCCGAGTGATGGGATTAAAGTCGTGAGTCACCACGCCTGGCCAAAAAGTTTTTTTATAATATTAAATAAATAAAAATAAACTGAGGGCTGGAGAAATGGCTTAGCAGTTAAGACGCTTGCCAGTGAAGCCTAAGGACCAAGGTTCGATTCCCCAGTACCCACATAAGCCAGATACACAAGGTGGCACATGTGTTTGGAGTTTGTTTGCAGGGGCTGGAGGCCTTGGCGCACCTGTTCTCTCTCTCTGCCTCTTTCTCTGTCGCTCTCTCTCAAATAAATAATTTTAAAGATTTATTTTTTTATTTATTAGAGAGAGAGAGAGAGAGAGAGAGAGGAATGGGTACGCCAGGGCCTCTAGCGCATGCCCCACCATGTGCATCTGGCTTACGTGGGACCTAGAGAATCGAACATGGGTCCTTAGGCTTCGCAGGCATGCACCTAAACCGCTAAGCCATCTCTCCAGCCCCCTCAAATAAATAAAAAAAAAAAAACTGAGGCAGGAGGTGAAGGGGTACAGGGATGGGAAGCTCTCTTCATAAGGGGCGGGGCCTGTGGCGAATGGGCAGGGCCTGATGAGGGGGTCAGGATCATGAGTGAAGATGAGGCAGTAGTGGTTAGGGCCTGGAGGAAGCAAGATCCGAAGTGAAAGGGCGGGGCCAGGGGAAGAAATAGGATCTGAAGCGAGGGACGGGGCCTTGGGTTGGGATTGTGGAGCACTGAACCAGAAGAGGCCTGTCCTTGCCAGTAAGAGGCAGGGCCAGGAGGGAAGGAGTGGGGCTAAATCAAGGAAAAGGGGTGGGGCTCTAAGGTGGAATAGAAACCAAGTGTGGTGGTGGCGAAAGCCTATAATCCTAGAGTGAGGGAGGTGGAGGCAGCAAGAGCATCCTCTGGTACCTCGTGACTAGTCTGGACACATGGACTCTGTTTCAAAAAAAGACCAAAATAGCCGGGTGTGGTTGTGTACGCCTTTAATCCCAGTACTCGGGAGGCAGAGGTAGGAGGATCGCCGTGAACTCAAGGCCACCCTGAGACTGTACAGTGAATTCCAGTCAGCCTGGGCTGGAGATCTTACCTTGAAAAGCCCCTCCTCCTCCCAAAAAAGTGGCAGCCAGGTGTTAGTGGTGCACACTGAATCCTAGCAGTGAATTTCAGGTCAGCCTGGGCTAGAGCGAGACCCTACCTCGAAAAACCAAAAATAAATAAATAAATAAATAAATAAATAAATAAATAAATAAATAAATTTTTAAAAAAAGAACGTAGCCGGGCGTGGTGACGCAAAAAAAATATATATATAAACGAACCAAACAAAAAACCACACAATAAAACCCAAAGTGGAATAGAGCCTGGTTGGAAGGGAAGGGCGGGGAGGGGTAGAAAGGGGTGGGATCAAGGGTTAGAAGGGAGAACAGGGCGTGTCCTGTTCTGGACTGGGCCTGGCTTGCCTTCCGATGTCAAACTAAGGTGATCTGTAGACTACCATCGATGCTTGAAGGCCATGCGCCGCCGCGGGAAGAACCCAGAGCCCTGCGAGTACTATTTCCGCGTGTACCACTCACTGTGCCCCATCAGCTGGGTGAGAGGGCCGAGGGGCGCTGGGCGGACAGGGTGGAGGGCTTGGGCTGGGGCTGAGCTGGACCCTTCCTCCTCAGGTGCAGAATTGGAATGAGCAGATCAAACAGGGGAAGTTCCCTGGCAAAATCTGACTGGCCCCATGACCTTCCAGAGATCCACCTCCATCCCCAGCACCACCCCCAGACTCTGAGCCACAAATAAAGATATGTGCATGCTAATGTTCCTTTTCCTTTAATTTTTTTTTCTAGGTAAGTTCTCACTTTAGCACACTAGCTAGTCATCCTGGTCTACAGTGAAAACAAACAAACAAAGTAATAAATAAGAGAGAAGGAGGGAAGAAGAAAAAGGGGCTGGAGAGATGGCTCAATGGTTAAAGGCTCCCACTTGTAAAGCCTGATGGCCCAAGTTGAATTCCCAGTACTCAGGTAAAGCCAGATATACAAACTAGAGTATGCATCTGGAGTACGTTTGCAGAGGTAGGAGGCACACCCATACTCATTCTTATTTTATTTTATTTTGATTTTTCGAGGTAGGGTCTCACTCTAGCTCAGGCGACCTGGAATTCACTCTGTAGTCTCAGGGTGGTCTTGAATTTATGGCTGGGATTAAAGGCGTGCGCCACCACGCCCAGCTCATTTTTATTTATTTTTATTTTTTGTTTTTCGAGGTAATGTCTCAGGCTGACCTGGCATTCACTGTGTAGTCTCTGGGTGGCCTCATGGCAATCCTCCCACCTCTGCCTACTAAGTGCTGGGATTAAATGTGTGCACCACCACGCCTGGCTATTTATTTTAAAAATTTATTTATTTATTTATTAGAGATGGGGGAGGGGGAGAGAATGGGTGTGCCAGGGCCTCTAGCTACTGCAAACGAACTCCACATGCATGCATCACCATGTGCATCTGGCTTTCGTGGGACCTTGAGAAATGAACCTGGGTCCTTAGGCTTTGCAGGCATGCGCCTTAACTGCTAAGCCATTTCCCCAGCCCTATTTATTTATTTATTTATTTATTTATTTATTTATTTATTTATTTATTTGGAGAGAGACACGGAGGGAGAGGAAGACAGATAGAGATGGGCACGCCAGCAGCCTCTCAGCTGCTGTGAATGAAATCCAGATGTGTGCGCCCCCTTGTGGTCAAGTGTGGCATTGCGCCCTTGTGTCACTTTGCATCTGGCTAAACGTGGGACCTGGAGATTGGAACCAGCGTTCTTAGGCTTAGGAGGCAGGCGCCTTAACCACCAAGCCATCTCTCCAGCCCTATTTTGGTTTTTTGACGTAGGGTTTCAATGCAATGCAGGCTGACCTGGCTTTTTTTATTTACTTGAGAGAGAGAGAGACAGAGAAGGGGGCTGGGGAGATGGCTTAGCGATTAAGGTGCTTGCCTGCAAAGCCAAAGGACCCAGGTTCGACTCTCCAGGACCCACGTAAGCCAGATGTACAAGGGGAGCATGCGTCTGGAGTTCATTTGCAGTGGCTGGAGGCTCTGGCGCACCCATTCTCTCTCTCTCTCTCTCTCTCTCTCTCTCTCTCTCTCTCTACCTGCCTATTTGTGTATCTCTCAAAATAAATAAAAAATATTAAAAAAATAATAAAAGGTGGGGGGGGGGCTGGAGAGATGGCTTAGCAGTTAAGCACTTGCCTGTGAAGCATAAGGACCACAGTTCGAGGCTCATTTCCCCAGGACCCACATAAGCCAGATGCACAAGGTAGCGACATGATCTGGAGTTTGTTTGCAGTGGCTGGAGCCCCTGATGTACCCATTCTCTCTGTCTCTCTCTGCCTCTTTCTCTGTCTGCTGCTCTCAAATAAATAAAAATAAACAAAAAAAAATTTTTTTAAAGAGACAGAGAGAATGGGCACACTAGGGCCTCCAGCCACCTTGTGCATCTGGTTTACATGGGCACTGGGGAATTGAACCCGAGTCCTTAGGCTTCACAGGCAAGGGTCTTAACCATTAAGCCATCTCTCTCCAGCTCCATATTTATTGGTTTTTTTGAGGTAGGATCTCACTCTTGCCCTGGCTGACCTGGAACTCACTATGTAGTCTCAGGGTGGTCTTGAACTCCTCCTACCTCTGCCTCCTGAGTGCCGGGATTAAAGGCATGTGCCACCACGCCCAGCCTAATAATCCTTTTTATAAGAAAGAATGAGTCTGAAGTCTTCCCCCCCCGAGGTAGGGTCTTTTAGTTCAGGCTGACCTAGAATTCACTATTGTAGTGTCAGGGTGGCCTCGAACTCATGGCAGAGACCTCTACCTCTGCCTCCTTAGTGCTGTGGCGCCACCACACCCGGCTTGAAGTCTTTTTTTTTTTTTTTTTGCCAGTGCAAATGAACTCCAGATGCCACTTCTGGCTTTACATGGGCACTGGGGAATCAAACCTGGGATGACAGGCCTTGGTAGCAAGTGCCTTTAACCACAGAGCCATCCTCCCAGCCTCTGAAGTTTTTCTATACCCAGTTTGTGTGGTCATAGGGCTCCTGCCTCAGTACCCCTTATTCCCCAGAACCCACTGTCCTCACTTCTTAAGGTTTATAGCGGCTCTCGGGGCTCAAAGCTGGGCTACCTCACCCCCCCAGGCAGACTGCAAGCTCTCCCTCGTACTTGATATCCCCTTGCGAAGGTAAATTACAACAGAAAACTTCCCGGAGAGCTGCTTAGAACAAAGCTTTAATAAAAAGTTCAAGTGCTTCCAATCCCCCAACATACCCCATTCTGATGTGGGGAGGGGAGCGAGCCTCCTCCACACCCCAGTAGCACCAGGGGTAGCACCGTGAGAAAGATGAGGTCGCACCGGCCTCCCTGAGACCCGTGGGGGAGGGGTAAGATGTACCCCCGGGCACCACCCGCCCACGCTGCCCCCACCTCTGACCAGCTGCAATTCTGAGGACAAACACCCACTCCCCATTGGGGGGGGGGCAGCTCTGAGAGGGCCACCTCCAAATCAGCTCCTCTTGAGGCCTGGGTTTCTGGGGAGTTGCCATGGGGTGGCCCCCACCCCCTTATGGCTTTGCTCTCTGGGGAGGGAAGGAGCTGAGGGAAGGGGATGGCTCCTGCAGACCTGAGGTGGAGCAGGGTCTAGGAGGGAGACAGCAAATGGCCAGGGCTCCCTGCTGAAGCGGGTCGGGTCGGCTCAGGGGTTAGCAGACACAGAGGGTCAGGTGATCACATCCCTGGGAATATCCTAACCAACCCCGTTCCCAGGATCAGACCTGGGCTGAGATTAGCTCCCTGCCCTTCCAGAGGGGCCCAGGAGAGACTCCTGTTCTCCCAGGCCGCTGGCCCAGCCCGTCATGGCTCATCAGTGTTGATATCCAGGTCAATGGAGCCATGACTGACTACAAGCCGCAGGCGCTTGGGTGGGGAGAAGGGGGTGAAGGCAAGGGCCTGCTTAGGGATGGGGACAGGGGTGGGGACAGGGCCTGGGGTCCCAGCAGGGGTAGGGATAGCTGGTGGGGCTGGGGCCAGGCGGTTAAGGTCCACTCGCGCCACATAAGGCAGTCCATAGAGCCGGGCCCAGTGCCAGTCCTGCTGGAGGTTCCACCGTACCCGGGAGGGCAGCCTCAGGGCCACCACAGCCTCAGCTTGCAGGCGGCAGTGAGGGCCACAGCCTCCCCATTGGTGCAGGGAGACATAGGCAGCATGGAGGATAGGGGGCACTGAGGTCCTGCGTGGCCGGGGGCGGCGATGCTTCCGGGGGCGCACTCTGGGCTGGGGTTGAGGCAGCCACTGGAGCCAGAGAGGCAAGTAGTCCAGGTGGGGACTGGCAGGCAGCAGGCGTGAGGGCTGGCAGGTGGCTGTAAGTGGTTGGTACGGGAGGAGAAAGGAAACAAGTCTGTCAGCAGGGGCCTGAAGAGTGCCTCCTCTGGAAAAAGGGACAGTGTTGCACGAGGCCCTTCAGAAAAGGAGTGACCCACAAGCCAGAAGAAGGGGCGGGGAGGGTCCATGCTCACCGCAGAAGGGGTCCCAGCGCACTGGGGACAGGTGGGTACAGGCCCTCGCGCTGCTGTCTAAGCCCCGCTGCAGCCGCCGCTTGGTCTCTCGGAGCTCGTACTTGTCCAAAGTCTGTGGTGGCAGCTGAGCCTCCCTGGGCCGAAGTCGGAAAGCTCCTTCTCCTTTCCTGGGAGGGCCAGAGGGGCGGGGATAGAGATGCTCAGGGGGGGTCCTGAGCATGCAGCCCGGCTCAGGGAGTCCTGACCTACCAGGGCAGGCCGCTCTGCACAGCCCTGCCGCCCTTGCCATGAACCCACCTCTCGCAGGTGTAGCATTCACAGTGCTCGTTCTTCTCACCAAAGAAGCCCTCCCCATAGAAGCATGTCACCTCGTCACCCGGCTCGATGTCCCGGAGCACCTTGACGCAGGCTGCATTCCCATCTGAGGGCACAAACTAAGGACAAGTCTGCTCAGCACCCCATGTGGGGCCTGGAGCAGGGGCTGTCCTGCAGTCAAGCCTGGCCAGGCCCTCTGGCCCACGGGTCTTAGAATGCCTTAGGCCACAGCTTTTGAGTCCCCTGCTCCCAAGAGTCACCATTTAAAGGTAGCTGCCCTGTCCTTGGCACACAGCCCAGTAACAATCTACCTCCTGGCTCCTGTCCACCCTCCCTGTGAAACAACGCCTGAGCTGACCTCCCAGCAGTGACTGCCCGCTGTGGTGCTCTCAGCTCTTCCCTCGGACTTCCACGCCCTGGTCCAAACTCCACCCCATCAGACCCATTTGCCTAGGACCCAGCTCATCCACAGCCCCTCACTCCCACTCCCAGCCACCCTTCCTCAGCAGCCACCTCCCCTTCTCTCAAGGCCTGTGACCACTCTGCAGCCTCATCCATATGTCCTCTAACGCTGCCTGTGGGATCACTTGCCCCAAGGCTGCCACACAGGCTCCTTGTCTTCCCCCAACACCTGTACTTGCCCCTGAACTCCAAAAGCCTAGTTACCAGTATCTGTCCATCCATCCATCCGTCACATAAGCCTGCCACTCACCAAAGTGGCTCACGGTGCCTCCCTGCCTGATGGTCCCAGGCCTCCTGTGTCCCCATCTTCTTCTTCCATCCTACCTTAAGTTGGCCTCTTTCTACCTTGAACTCCATCACCCACAAACCTCATCATGGCCACCCTCCCTCCACACAGCCTCCTGCACTCACTGCCATGCCATCTAGAACCAAACCTCCCATTACGCAAGCTGGAAGGAGCTCCCACAGCTCACCAGCCTGGCTCATGCCACCGTCAGGCAGATGCCTCCCCACAGCCACAGCCCTCTAGCACATTATGTCCTGACCTCTCCTGCCTGATTTCCTTCAACATCTAGGAAACCCTGCTCTTCTTCCAGCGCTCAGTGTTGTCTCTGCAAAGCCTGCCCGCTCCAGATCACGGAGCGAGCTGGCCAGTCTGCATACTGCCCTTTCCTTTCTGCCCCACCCAGCATCTGTGACCAGGACAAGGGGCCTGACAAGGGTTGTGTGTCATTCATCCTGAGAGTCTCTGACACAGGGAACCAGCCTGAGTCTCAGATGTCCACCACCTGACCCCATCAATGGTCTTGGGGCATCTGACAGGAGAAACTCAAGGCCAGGCAGTATGGCCAGGATTCCACCCACTTCTGAGTTGGGAAGCTGAGCTCTGGCCCTTCCTCATGCCTTTGTGAGGTAGAGTGGGGGCGCTCCCAACAAGGGCCAGGTGAGGTCTGGACAAGTGTATGCTAGAGGCCCTCCCAGGGACTCCCCTTGTTTTTGGTGGAGGAGGGAGTGGATTGAGAGAGTCTTGTTACTATTACGTAGCCCTGGAATTCTCTTTGTAAACTAGGCTAGCTTCTAACTGACAGTGATCCTCCTGCCTGTGCCTCCTAAATACTGGGATTGCAGGTTACAAGCCAGTGCACCAAAACTTTGCTTTTGTTTTTGTCGGTCCTGAGGATTGAAGTCAAGCCTACCACACTGCTAAGCAAGTACACACCACTGACCTATATCCACAACTCTGTTTTCTCAGAACTGGGGATTTAACACAGGGCCTTGCAAATGCTAGGTGAGCATTCCACTCTGGTGAAAGTTTCACAGGTTGACCTTGAACTTGCAATTCTCCTGCTTTGGCCTCTCAAAAGCTAGGGTGGGCCGGGCGTGGTGGCGCATGCCTTTAATCCCAGCACTCGGGAGGCAGAGGTAGGAGGATTGCTGTGAGTTCAAGGCCACCCTGAGACTCCAGGTTAAGCCAGGTCACCCTGACCTTGAAAAAAAAAAAAAAAAAAAAAAAAAAAAAAAAACTAGGGTGATGGGCCTGTACCACTACACCCTGCTGGACTTCTTCAGCACTTTGCAACATGCTTCTGAAGCTGATTCCTCCCTTGCAGAACTCCATGCTTAGTTTCCTAGTGTCCTGGCTCCTGGGGGCTCTCTCTGACCTCTCCCCTGTTCCTGACAACAAAGCTGCCTGGGTGAGACCAGGCCCAGTGGAAGGGTGCCAGCTGCTACTTTGTTTCCCCATCACACTCCCAGCTCCATTTCAGTTAGCAACCTGGGTTGTGGCATGACTATACAGACTGAAGCCCCTTTCTTCTCCTCTGACAACTTTGGGGACACCACCATGTGGCCCACTTCAGATATGGCCACCAACCACAAAAGACTGCCAGGGGGCTGGAGAGATGGCTCAGCAGTTAAGGCACTTGCCTGCGAAGCTAAGGACTCAGGTTCGATTCTCCAGTACGCACATGAGCCAGATGCACATAGTGGCACGTGTCTGGAGTTTGTTTGCAGTGGCTAAAGGCCCCTGTGTGCCCATTCTCTCTCTCTCTCCCTCTCTTTCTCAAATAAATAAAATATTTTGGGCTGAAGAGATGGCTTAACAGTTAAGGTGCTTGCCTGCAAAGCTGAGATCCAGGTTCAATTGCCCAGGACCCATGTAAGCCAAATGCACAAGGTAGCACATGTGTCTGGAATTTGTTTGTAGTGGCTGGAGGCCCTGGTGTGCCCATTCTCTCCCTCTATCTGCCTCTCTGCTTCTATCTCTCAAATAAATAAAAATTTTAAAAAGAGAGAGAGAGAGAGAGTCTGCCAGGGATAGGAAACCACTTTGCCAGCTGTGATGATGGTTTCTAGCTCTTTACGAATCAAAATCATCTCTTCCTTTGCCAGGATCCCCCACTTCCCACATGCCCACTTCTCCCAGAGTCTGTGGGTCTCACCTTGCAGTTGGGTTTGCAGTCTGCAGTCCATCGGTTGGTGGATGAGAGAAGAGAAGTCAATGAGCATGTGAGAGGCAGCTCCCGTCCCTTGCCTCATGCCCTCCCTCAACCCTAGCATCATCTCCCTGGCCCCACCCTCACCATGGTTGATGAAGGCGGCTGGGCCGAGCCACAGCTGGGCACTCCTCTTGCGGGTGGAGTACATGATGCTGAAGTCATTCTCCCCAGCCCTGAGCAGCCCCTCATCTGCCTCTCGCAGCTCTGCAATGCAGCCCACCAGCAGCTCCAACTTCTCATTCTTCTTCCTGCCAAGAGGCCAGGCCATGGGGCTCTGTGCACTGCCTTCTGGTCCTTCTTGAGAGCAAGGTCCTCTCACCCAGAAGCACCCAGGGAGCAGGGATTGGGGGGCAGGGGAATAGCAGTGGCCACTACATTCTCCGGTCTCCCTCAAATCCACCAGGTCCCCTCGTGTCACACCATCTCTGGCCTTCATCTTCCTCCACATGGACTGGGTCTCCCCTCCCAGCAGCCCCCTTACCAAGCACGAGTAGACACGATCTTGGCCCCATTGGTCTCCATGGAGTAGCGGGTACAGGGTAATATAGTGAAGCCACTCTCAGGCAAGAAGGCACGGAGGTAGCGAAAAACCTATGTGAAGAGCAGAGGGGTGAGGAGGAGAGCAGGGCCAGTTGTAGGGGGACCCTTTCTGGGGCTAGGCCTGTTCTGCCACTGACACTAACATACTGGCTGCATAGCCTGGAGACTCTTGGAGGTCCCAGTATCCTTATCTGCCAGAGAGAGTGGGACTCCATCTCAAAGGCCCACACCCCATTCTCCTCTCCTAGGATTTGAAAGCCTTACAGGTATTCTGGGGGGCAAGGCATCAGGGGCCCTGAAGTGTCAGCAGACTAAATGGGGAGGTCACAGCATGGGGTGGGGAAGGGGCTCCCCTCACGTGGGTCTTGAGGGCAGCCTCCTGCCGTGGGCCCCGGCTCTGGAAGTAGTGGGTCCTCCAGCCTCCAAGGGTCAGGGCCCGGTATGCAGCTTCCAGGTCCCTCTGCCTCAGGAAAGCTTCCAGCGCTGAACGCAGGTGGTGTCGCCGCCGCAGGGGGGGCACGGGGCTGGAGGAGAGGGTACACCTGGGTCCCAGGGCCTTCCTGGCCCTGCCTCAGACCCCAACCTGAAGCTGTTGGAAGGCCAGGCTGACGGGATGCAAAAGAATGTGGGGAGCGGGTCCTGGACCCAGGCCTGCACTCATCCCCAGAGAGGCCCTCCCCTCACCTGATGTTCATTTTATGGGTGCGGAAGCCGAGGTAGGGGTCGAGGACAAGGCTGGTGGCCAGGTCGTCGTTCTCACACAGTTCTCGGGCAGTCACTCTGTCAGGCCCCATGATGCTCGGTAGACCATGCTGCCTCTGGCACTGAGTGGGGGCACAGGGCAGGGGTGTGCTCTGTGCCACTTAGAAAGAGTATGGGATGCTGGTAGGACCCACAGTCTGCTCATCTGCATAACAGCATGGGAGATAACGCAATGCTCACTACATGGGGCTCTCAGCAACGATATGCCATGCAACAAGTACTTCTGATGGTGGGGGGGGGGACATGAGAAATGCAACCCACCCTGCATTGGGCTAAGCACCTCCCGCCTCTCCAGCAACACAGACACATGTACCCCACATCACACAGCCTCCCCTGGGCATGTACACATTCACGGATGCTGGCACACACAGACCCCTGCTGAGTGCACGTATGGAGACAAGTCCCCAGGTGCCCCGGGAAGGCCAATTAATTGGCAGTCTGGAATAACCCTAAAGGCTTAGCATTGCCGGAAAGTCATTAAGGCTGCGCTTCATGAAGGGGACAAAAAAAAAAAGTGAACACTTCTAGGCTTCTAGCATGTCTTTGTCACCTCTTGTTGGGCTGAGACTTGGTCTGCACTATCTCCCTCCAAGGCCACCCTATCCTGGGGAGTGGTCAGGAGGCGCTGGGTGCAGCCCAGAGGAGGGTGAGGGGAGGAGAGATCTCAGCACCTGCTCCGGCTCCCTCTCCAAGGATTCCAGTAGAGGGAGGGGATCTCAGAGGGGAAGACAGAACAGCGCTGTAGAAACAGAAGAGGTCAAAACAGAGAGAGAGAGAAAAAAAAAAAGGGAGGTGTAGACAAGCAAGAGAGAAAATGGAAGAGATTAAGAAAAACCAAAACCAACACTGAGCCAGGGGGTATGGGGACTGCACCCATGCCAGGGTGTCTCTGGTCCATCTGTGCTCAGGGAGAGGGCTAAATGGGAACCAGGAAGCGGGGAGGAGGGAGCAGCGATTTACAGAAGAAGCTACAGTGAGAGGGATCTGGGAAAATACAAGAAGGAAGGTCAGATAAGAAAAGCAAGGAAAAGCCTGGAAGCTGGGAAGGAACGCGTGGGTAAAGACAAAAAAAAAAAAAAAAAAAAAAAAAAAAAAAGGACAGCCAGGTACACAAGCACATGGTGCAAAGGGAGAGGCTCGGGCAAAAGCAGGGTGTCGGTCATGCGGTCACGGGCAGGGGGACCGCCTGCTGGTACAGGGTACCACCGAAGCCACAGTGAGGTTGGCCTGGGGTCTAGCGAGGAGGCTGGGTTCCCCAGGAAAGCAGAGGAGCGCCTAGGGGGTCCAGAACCCAACTGGGGTGAGTCCCGAGGGAAAGCTGAAGAAGCCAGAACCTAAAGGATCCAGGGGGTCCTGGAAGGAAACTGAGGAAGAAAGGCCGTAGGGAATGTTCTAGAAAGCAGTGAGATAAGAGTCCAGGAGAGTGAGAGACGGGTCAGAGCAGGCGTCCCGGGATCCCGTGCAGGGAGAAGCGTCACGGGGGGGGGGGGAGAAGGTGCAAGTCAGTGGGTGGGGGGTACTGAGCGGGCCCTGGGGTGCAAGGAGAGACCTGGAGGTGAAGTCAGGGATCAGGGAAGGCTCCCAGGGTGCAGGGCAGGCCCTCAGTGAGGAATCACAAGGAAGGGGAACGCGCGGCGCGGAGGAGAGCGACACCCGCCGAGGGCCGGGATGGGGGGGGGACAGCCGGGGCGGGGGCCGAGAAGGGGGCTCAGAGATCGGGCCCCGCGCCGCCCCTCACCCGCTTCTCCTCCTCCTCCTCCTCCTCCTCAGGCGCCCGCGCTGCCGCCGACACTACCACCACCACCACCACCTCCTCCTCCTCCTCCCACCGCCTCCTTCAGCAGTCCTCAGACACCGTCGCCCCGCGCCTCCCCTCGCGCCGCATCATCCCGCCTCACCGCGGCCGTTGCAGCTTCCCATTGGTCAAAGCCCATGTCACTCCTCCGTTGCTATGGAACTCGCACCCTTCCTATTGGTCGAGCCTCAGCGCTCTCTTCCTCCCCCGTGCCCCGACAGAACCCCGCCACGCCCGCTCTGCCAATAAACTCAGCAAGCTGCTGTCAGTGGCTCACGCAGCTGTCCTTCAGACGTTGCTACGGAGACACGTCCTGCCTCCTCCCCCAGGACAGGAAGCCAACACCTTCATTGGCCAAAAGCACCGTCGCTCGGAGCGCGCTACTCTTGGCTGGGTCAGGTTATTCAGGTCCAAGTGGAGAAGAGGGCGGGCTCTGCGGGCTTCCAGAGTTCGTATGTGATTGGCTGGCCTTCGGACGGCCCATCCTCCCATTGGTTAAAGTCTCCGCCCGTCACCATACAGCCGCGGCCTCTATTCTCTTTCTTTCAGCTGAGGAAGGGCGAATTCCCTGGTCGGGTAGGCCGTGTGGGGGTGGTGAATGTGCCCCCGCCTTCAGTGCCCCCCGCCCCGTGAGGCCTGCAATTGCCAAGGCAACAAAACTTTATTGACAGCTTTCCTTGGCAAGGTTTCCTTTTCGCCCAAGTCCCTCTCCCTCCCTCTACCAATTACTCGGTTCGGGATTTTTTGTTTAGTTTTTCGAGGTAGGGTCTCACTCTAGCTCAGGCTGACCTGGAATGCACTATGTAGTCTCAGGGTGGCCTCGAGCTCGCGGTAATCCTCCTACTTTTACCTCCCGAGTGCTGGGGTTAAAGGTGATCATTCGTTTTTGGAAACATGTATCCACAAAAACTCAGTGGATTAAAAGCGACCATTCATTTCTGGAAATATACACAAAAACTCAGTGGGGTTTTCTTGCCATGTGAATGGGTTCAGAAAGAGGGAAGACTGACAAGTAGGGGTTTTGGAGGCATGCCCTGACTCTGGCACTCCTTGGGGAACCCCCTGTAATTAGGGTCGCCCCTCTGCAATTCTAAAGACAAATATAATTAGCAATTCATAATAATTATGTCCAAAAATAATAAGCTCCACACCCAGAGCAGGCAGCCTTTGTTTTTTGTTGTTTCTTCTTTGTTTTCTTTCTTTCTTTTCTTTTCTTTTTTGTTTTGTTCGTGGTTAGGGTCACTCTAGCCCAGGCTGACCTGGAATTCACTCTAGTCTCAGGGTGACCTCAAACTCACAGCAATCCTCCTACCTCTGCCTCCCAAATGCTGGGACTAAAGGCGCTTTGCACCACCACCTGCTTGTTTGTTTGTTTTCTATTAGTTATAGTTATATTCAGTTGTATATATTCAGTGAGGGACACCAGCTTCATTTCTGAACTGGAGACCCTACCCCATAGGGGCTTAAAGAAGACAGGTTATTTTTTATTTTTTTATTTTTTGCCAGGCATGGTGGCGAATGCCTTTAGCTAGAAGGATCAATATGAGTTCCAGGCAACCCTGAGTCTACACAGTGAATTCCAGGTCAGCCTGGGCTAGAGTGAGACCCTACCTCAATAAAAAAAAAAAAAAAAAAAAGTAAAAAATAAATAAAAAAGTAAAAATAAATAAAAGAGGTAGGAAGAGCCAGGCATAGTGGTGTACGCCTTTGATCCCAGCACTTGGGAGGCAGAGGTAGGAAGATGGCCATGTGTCTGAGGCCACCTTGAAACTACATAGTAAATTCCAGGTCAGCCTGAACTAGACTGAAAAAAAACATGAAAAAAAGAGAAACAATAAAAACACAGAAAGAGAGGGCTCAGCAGTTAAAGGTGCTTGCTTTCAAAGCCTAGTGGCCAGTATCTACATAAAGCCAGATGCATAGAGTGGGCACACATACCTGGAGTTTGTTTGTAGTGGCAGGAAGCCCTAATATGCCCGTTCTCTCTCACCCTCTCAGCTTGCAAATAAATGTTAAAAAATAAAGAAAGAGCTGGACGTGGTGGCGCATGCCTTTAATCCCAGCACTTGGGAGGCAGAGGTAGGAGCATTGCTTTGAGTTTGAGGCCAGCCTGAGAGTAGAGTGAATTCCAGGTCCCTCTGGGCTAGAGTGAGACCCTACCTTGAAAAACCAAGGGAAAAAAAAAAAAAAAAGAACTATTAAAAAAAAGAAGAAGAAAGAAAGAAAGAAAGGAAATAAATGGGGGAGGGGAGGGAAATATCATGCGTTTTTTGTATGTAAGTATAGAAGTCCAAAAAAAATTAAATTAAAAAAAAAAAGGATGGAAAGAAGGAGGGAGAGGGCTGGAGAGATGGTTTAGCAGGTAAAGCCTTTGCCTATAAAGCCCCTTTCTGCCTCTTTGTCACACTCTCAAATAAATTAATTTTTTTAAATTTTTAAAAATTATTTTATTTATTTTTGGAGAGAGAGAAAGAGAGGAGACAGAGATGGGCGTGCCAGCAGGGTCTCAGCTGCTGTGAACGAAATCCAGGTGTGTGCGCCCCTTGTGGTCAAGTGCGGCATTACGCCCTTTGCGTCACTTTGCATCTGGCTAAACGTGGGACCTGGAGATTGGAACCGGGTTCTTAGGCTTAGCAGGCAGGCACCTTAACCGCTAAGCCATCTCTCCAGCCCAAATAAATTAATTTTTTTAAAGCCGGGCGTGGTGGTGCACGCCTTTAATCCCAGCATTCAAGAGGCAGAGGTAGGAGGATCACTGTGAGTTCAAGGCCACCTGAGCCTACCTAGTGAAAACAATAAAAACACAGAAAGAGAGGGCTCAGCAGTTAAAGGTGCTTGCTTTCAAAGCCTAGTGGCCAGTATCTACATAAAGCCAGATGCATAGAGTGGGCACACATACCTGGAGTTTGTTTGTAGTGGCAGGAAGCCCTAATATGCCCGTTCTCTCTCACCCTCTCAGCTTGCAAATAAATGTTAAAAAATAAAGAAAGAGCTGGGCGTGGTGGCGCATGCCTTTAATCCCAGCGCTTGGGAGGCAGAGGTAGGAGCATTGCTTTGAGTTTGAGGCCAGCCTGAGAGTAGAGTGAATTCCAGGTCCCTCTGGGCTAGAGTGAGACCCTACCTTGAAAAACCAAGGGAAAAAAAAAAGAACTATTTAAAAAAAGAAGAAGAAAGAAAGAAAGAAAGAAAGGAAATAAATGGGGGAGGGGAGGGAAATATCATGCGTTTTTTGTATGTAAGTATAGAAGTCCAAAAAAATTAAATTTTAAAAAAAAAGAAAGGAAAGAAGGAGGGAGAGGGCTGGAGAGATGGTTTAGCAGGTAAAGCCTTTGCCTATAAAGCCCCTTTCTGCCTCTTTGTCACACTCTCAAATAAATTAATTTTTTTAAATTTTTAAAAATTATTTTATTTATTTTTGGAGAGAGAGAAAGAGAGGGAGACAGAGATGGGCGTGCCAGCAGGGTCTCAGCTGCTGTGAACGAAATCCAGGTGTGTGCGCCCCCTTGTGGTCAAGTGCGGCATTACGCCCTTGCGTCACTTTGCATCTGGCTAAACGTGGGACCTGGAGATTGGAACCGGGTTCTTAGGCTTAGCAGGCAGGCACCTTAACCGCTAAGCCATCTCTCCAGCCCAAATAAATTAATTTTTTTTAAAAGCCGGGCGTGGTGGTGCACGCCTTTAATCCCAGCATTCAAGAGGCAGAGGTAGGAGGATCACTGTGAGTTCAAGGCCACCCTGAGCCTACCTAGTGAATTACAGGTCAACCTGAGCTAGAATGAGACCCTACCTCTAAATCCCTCTCCCCCAAAAAGAGAAAAAAGGAAAATAGATGGGGAGAGAGGAAGAAAATCCATCAATAGCCAACTCTAGAGGAGAGACGCAGAGAAAGGAAGATGGTTATTGTGTATAAATCCTTTTTTTAAAGCTGGGCGTGGTAGCACACATCAAAACTCTTTTTTTGTTTTTCTTTTCTTTTCTTTTTTTTTTTTTTCGAGGTAGGGTCTCATTCTGGCCCAGGCAGACCTGGAATTAACTATGTAGTCTCAGGGTGGTCTCAAACTCATGGTGATCCTCCTACATCTGCCTCCTGAGTGCTGGGATTCAAGGCATGTGCCACCATGCCCGGCTATTTTTTTAAAAAGTATTATTTATAGCCGAAAGTGGTGATGCGCCTTTAATCCCAGCAAGGCAGATGTAGGAGGATCGCTGAGAGTTGAGGCCACCCTGAGACTACGTAGTTAATTCCAGGTCAGCCTGGACCAGAGTGAGACCCTACCTTGCAAAAACCAAAAAAAAAAAAAAAAAGTATTATTTATTAGAGACAAAGAGAGGGGGTGATTTATATATAGAGAGAGTGAGAATGGGCATGCCAGGGCCTCCAGCCACTACAAACGAACTCCAGATGCATGCGCCAACATGTGCATCTGGCTTATGTGGGACTTGAAGAATAGAATCTGAGTCCTTAGGTTTCACAGGTTAGCACCTTAACCACTAAGCCATCTCTCTAAGCCCCCAAAAATTCTTTTTAAAAAAATTTGTTTGTGTGTTTTTCTTTGTTGTTGTTGGTTTTGTATTTTTATTTATTTACTTGCAAGCAGAGCAAGATAGAGATGAAAGAGAAACACACACACAGAGAAATAGAGGGAGAGTGGGCTTTCCAAGGCCTCCAGCCACTGTTGAAGAACTCCAGAGACATGCACCACTTAATGCATCTGGCTTTACATGGCTACTGGGGAATGGAACCTGGTTGTTAGGCTTTTCAGGCAAGCACTTTAACTGCTGAGCAATCTCTCCAACTCTGTTATGTCCTCCTCCTTTTTCTTCTTCTTCTTTTTTTTTATTTTTTTATTTTTATTTTTCGAGGTAGGGTTTCACTCTAGCTCAGGCTGACCTGGAACTCACTATGTAGTCTCAGGGTGGCCTCAAACTCATGGCGATCTTCTTACCTCTGTCTCCCGAGTGCTGGGATTAAAGGCGTGTGCTACCACGCCCAGAGTGTGTATGAATCTTAAAAGTACAACCCACTTACTTGAGACCAACACCCTAGAGAGAAATTCATGTGGACCAAAGAGATAAGCATAAGAATGCTTGCTTGCCGCAGTAACTGTACTTAGACAACCTGCCCAGAGATCTACTTAGTCAAATGTCCTGTAACAAACACATGTTTGGGGCAGAGGGGTGACTCTGAGACTGCGGACAAAGGAATGCAACCAGGAAGACACACAAGACTTTGGGTGTTGTCTGTGTGTTTGTTTGGTTTGGTTTTTGGAGGCTGGGTCACTTGTAGTCTTGAGCTGGCCTCAAATTTGCTACGTAGCCAGGCCTGGTGGCACATGCCTTTAATTCCAGGTCAGTTTGGGATAGAGTGAGACCCTACCTTAAAGATAGGGTTTCACTGGAGCCCAGGTTAGGCTGACCTGGAATTCACTAGGTAGTCTTAGGGTGGCTTTGAACTCACAGTGATCCTCCTACCTCTGCCTCCCAAGTGCTGGGATTAAAGACCTGTGCCACCACGCCCAACTTTTCTTCTTCTTCTCTCTCTCTCTCTTTTTTTTTTTTTTTTTTTTTTTTTGGTTTTTCGAGGTAAGGTCTCACTCTAGCCCAGGCTGACCTGGAATTCACTATGTATTCTCAGGATGGTCTCAAATTCATAACGGTCCTCCTACCTCTGCTTCCTGAGTGCTGGATTAAAGGTGTGCACCACCATGCGCCTGGCATTTCTTCTTCTTAATTAATTAATTAAGTAATTTATTTCCAAGCAGGGAGAGAGATAGAAGAGAGGCAGACAGAGAGAGAATGGGCATGCCAGAGCCTCTACCACTGCAAACAAACTCCAGATGCATGTGTCCCTTGTGCATCTGGCTTACATGGGTCCTGGAGAATCGAACTGGGATCTTTTGGCTTCGCAGGTAAATGCCTTAAACACTAAGCCATTTCTCCAGCCCTTCTTCTTCTTTTTAATATTTTATTTTTATTTAATTTTTTTGGGGGGGGGTTCGAGGTAGGGTCTCACTCTAGCTCAGGCTGACCTGGAATTAACTATGGAGTCTCAGGGTGGCCTTGAACTCTCGTTGATCCTCCTACCTCTGCCTCCCGAGTGCTGGGATTAAAGGCGTGCGCCACCACGCCCGCCCTATTTTTTTAATTAAATAAAAAAGGCGGGTGTGGTGGCGCACACCTTTAATCCCAGCACTCGGGAGGCAGAGGTAGGAGGATCAACGAGAGTTCAAGGCCACCCTGAGACTCCATAGTTAATTCCAGGTCAGCCTGGGCCAGAGTGAGACCCTACGTCAAAAAAACAAACAAACAAACAAACAAAAAAAAAAAAAATATATATATATATATATATATATATATATATAATTTATTTATTTGAGAGAGAGAGGAAGAGGCAGAGAGAAAGAGAGAATGGGCATGCCAGGGCCTCTAGCCACTGCAAACGAACTCCAAATGCATGCACCCCCCCTTGTGTATCTGCCTTACGTGGGTCCTGGGGAACTGAACTGGGGTCCTTAGGCTTTGCAGGCAAACACCTTACCTGCTAAGCCATTTCCCCAGCCCTGTTTATTTATTTATTTGATAGAGAAAGAACGAGGGAGAGAGAGAATGGGCACACCAGGGCCTCCAACCTCCGCAAAGGAACTCCAGACGTGTGCGCCCCCTTGTGCATCTGGCTAACATGGGTCCCGGGGAATCAAATCTGGGTCCTTAACTGTTTAGCCATCCTTCCAGCCCTTTTCTTCTTCTTCTTCTACTTCTTCTTTTCCTCCTCCTTCTCCTCCTCCTCCTTCGTTTTTTTTTTGGAGAGAGACAGGGAGAGGAAGGCAGATAGAGATGGGTGTGCCAGCAGCCTCTCAGCTGCTGCAAACAAAATCCAGATGTGTGCACCCCCTTGTGGTCAAGTGCGGCATTGCGCCATTGTGTCATTTTGCATCTGGCTAAATGTGGGACCTGGAGATTGGAACCAGTGTTCTTAGGCTTAGGAGGCAGGTGCTTTAACCACTAAGCCATCTCTCCAGCCCCCTTTTCTTCTTTTTGAGAGGCTGGGGAGTTTAGGTCAGGATGGGCATCCAAAACGGAGTCACCAAGGACAGCAGAAGGGCGACAGAAACATAAAGAAGTGGATGATCCACATTCCTCAAGAAACCACTCAGCCATTATCTCTACCTTGCCTACAATGCCCCCAGGTCATGGTCACTCCCAAACCTCACGGGGAGATGGTTCAGTAAGTCAAGTGGTGGCCTTTAATCTCAGCATTTGGGAGGCAGAGGTAGGAGGATTGCCATGAGTTCAAGGCTACCCTGAGAGTACAGAGTGAATTCCTGTTCAGCCTGAGCTAGAGTGAGACCCTATCTCGAAAAAAAAAAAAAAAAAAAAAAAAAAAAAGTAGCGGAATCCCTCAGGTTGCTGAGTGCAACAGTATGGAGTTGTGTCTCTATCCCCTCACCATGAACAATTAATGTAAACCTAGATCAAAATCTAGCTTTCAGCCGTGCGTGGTGGCGCACGCCTTTAATCCCAGCACTCGGAAGGCAGAGGTAGGAGGATTGCCATGAGGTTGAGGCCACCCTGAGACTACATAGCTAATTCCAGGTCAGCGTGGACCAGAATGAGACCCTACCTTGAAAAAACAAAACAAAACAAAACAAAAATCTAGCTTTCACCCGGTGTGGTGGCGCTCCTTTGCAGTGGCTGGAGGCCCTGGCACGTCCATTCTCTCTGTCTCTCTTCTCTTTCTTTCTCTCTGTGCTTGCAAGTAAATGATTTTTTTTTTTTTTTTTTTTTTTTTTTTTTTTTTTTTTTGAGGTAGGATCTCACTCTAGCTCAGGCTGACCTGGATTTCACTATGTAGTCTCAGGGTGGCCACGAACTCACAGTGATCCTCCTACCTCTGCCTCCCAAGTGCTGGGATTAAAAGCATGCGCCACCATGCCCAGCAAGTAAATGATTTTTTAAAATTTTAAATTTTTGGGCTGGAGAGATGGCTTAGTGGTCAAGCTCTTGCCTGTGAAGCCTAAGGATCCTGGTTCAAGGCTTGATTCTCCAGGACTCACGTAAGGCAGATGCACAAGGTGGCCAGTGCATCTGGAGTTTGTTTGCCATGGCTGGAGGCGCTGGTGTGCCGATTCTCTCTATAGATCTGTTGCTAATAAATAAATAAAAATAAAAATATAGAAAAATTTAAATTTTTGCCGATGTGGTAGTGCATGCTTTTAATCCCAGCACTAAGGAGAAGAAGTAGGAGGATCGCTGTGAGTTCAAGTCCACCCTGAGACTACAGAGTAAATTCCAGGTAAGCCTGGGCTAGAGTGAGACCCTACCTCAAAAACAAAACAAAACAAAACAAAAGCCAGGTGTTTAATTTTAGCACTCACAAGGCAGAGGTAGTGAGTCTGAGGTCAGCCTGAGATTACATAGTGAAGTCTCAAATATATATAATTTCTGCAATGAAAATGTATAAAGCACATTAGTTAGCAGTTACAAGAAATCTTGACCTTAGAGCAACATCTTCAACTATAGCACCAAAGCACAAGGAATAGAAGGAATAGGTTGTAGATGCAAAAGTAACTAATATTTTTTAAGATTTGTTTTTATTTATTTATTTATTAGAGGGAGAGAGAGATAGTGAGAATGGGCGCGCCAGTGCCTCCAGCCACTGCAAACTCCAGATATATGTGCCACCATGTGCATCTGGCTTACGTGGGACCTGGAGAATCAAACCTGGGTCCTTAGGCTTTGCAGACATGCGCCTTAACTGCAAAGCCATCTCTCCAGCCCGTAAATAATATTTTTAAAAAGAAAGCATGCATTTCAATGGCACTCAACAAATCCACAATTTTTTGTCACCATTACCTCTGACTAATTCCAAAACATTTTTATCTTTTCCAAAGACAATCTCATACCAATTTTACTCAATTTTCACCTCCTCCCTCCCTCTTGCTATCCCCCCACCTGCTTTTCATCTCCAAGGATCTGCCTAAGGGAAATCTTTGTGCAACACTGTGCCTGGGGGCATAGAGCTTTCTCAGAACTGCACAGGGATCTGAGGGAGCTGATCTTCCCACCCTTCTCAGAGTCAGATTCACACACACTACAACCTCCATCACTGCTCTTTCCCTGGCCTTGCCCTGAATATATCTCTTGCCTTCCTTTCTTATTCCTCCCTCCTTCCTTCCCTCCTTTCCTTTCCTTTCCTTTCCTTTCCTTTCCTTTCCATTCTTTCCTTCCTTCCTTCCTTCCTTTTCTCTTAGGGTTTCACTTTGGCCTAGGCTGACCTGGAATTCACTATGTAGTTCCAGGGTGGCCTTGAACTCTCAGCGATCCTCCTACCTCTGCCTCCCCAGTGCTGGGTTTAAAGGCGTGTGCCACCACGCCTGGCTTCCAGCCCTCTTTTAAAAATTTTATTGGGGTGGGCTGAAGAAATGGCTTAGTGGTTAAGTCCTTGCCTGTGAAGCCTAAGGATCCCGGTTCAAGGCTCAATTCCCCAGGACCCACATAAGCCAGATGCACAAGGTGGTGCATGCATCTGGAGTTCGTTTGCAGTGGAGTGCCCGTTCTCTCTCTCTCTCTCTGTCTGTTGCTCTCAAATAAATAAAAATAAACCAAAAAATTTTATTGGGCTAGAGAGATGGCTTAGCAGTTAAGTGCTTGCCTGTGAAATCTAAGGACCCCAGTTCAAGGCTCAATTCCCCAGTACCCACATAAGCCAGATAGATGTACAAGGTGGCGCATGCATCTGGAGTTTGTTTGCAATGGCTGGAGGCTCTGGTGCGCTCATTCTCTTCCTCTCTCTCTCTCTCTCTGCCTCTTTCTCTCTCTGTCTGTAACTCTCAAATAAATAAATAAAAATAAACAAAAAATTTATATTTATTTTGGGGGGAGTTTTGAGAGAGGGTCTCACTCTAACCCAGGCTGACATGGAATTCACTATGTAGTCTCAGGGTGGCCTTGAACTCATCAAGATTCTTCTTCAGGGAGATCTTCCCAAGTGCTGGGATTAAAGGTGTGTGCCACCACGCCTATATGTGTGTGTGTATTTGTACATGTGTTGTAGGTATGTGTGCATGAGGAGAGGAAGACAACCTGAAGGTGTTTGATCTCTGCTACCACCTGCTTTGTGACAGGGTATCTCTTGTTGCTTTTCCATAGGCCTTTTGGGTTGGCAGACTTACAAGTAAGTGCCTTTAATCACTGGCTGAGCCATCTCCCTAGCCCCCATCTCTAGAATTTCTAATCCAGTCTGCTTCCTGGAAGATTCAAGCCACCCAGCAATAAAGACTGCTTTACTGGACTCCAGTTATTAACTTTATAAAGTGGAAGTTTTGCAAATTCTTGGCATACAAAACCAGCCACCAGAGGTAAAAGGTGCTGAAAAACGAAAGAAAGAGGCAGACAGATTCAGATTGGCACACAAAGCAATTTACCAGTGCCTTATAGACAGAAGCATGAGGTGGGAGGCAGCCAAACCGGGCCCTGTGCCCCAAGACAGGTGTAAAGTTTATATGCTAAGCTAGACAAAGGGGCCATGTCCAGCTGGAATGGCCTTTAAACACGGAGCCATCTCCCCAGCCCAGATTAACCTTTTTTTGTTTTTTTAAGGCAAGCCCAACAGACTGGCCTTTTTTCTTTCTTTCTTTCCCTTTCTTTCTTTCTTTCTTTCTTTCTTTCTTTCTTTCTTTCTTTCTTTCTTTCTTTTTTCCAAGGTAGGGTCTCAGTATAGCCCAGGCTGACCTGGAATTTACTGTGTAGTCTCAGGGTGGCCTCGAACTCACAGAGATCTTCCTACCTTTGCCTCCCTAGTGCTGGGATTAAACGCATGCACCACCTCTAGCCTGGGCTGACCTAGAATTCACTATATAGTCTCAGGGTTGGCCTCCCTTTTTTTAATAAGAGAGAGAGGAAAAGAAAGAGTGTGCAAGAGAGAATTGGTGTGCCTGGGCCTCCAGTCACTGTAATTACAAAATTCAGATGTGTGCACATGTGTCACCTTGTGTGTCTGGCTTATGTGGGTTCTGGGGAGTCGAACATGGGTCCTTAGGCTTTGCAGGCAAGCGCTTTAACCACTAAGCCATCTCTCCAGCCCCAGATTAATCCATTCTTGAAGGCAGAGCTCAATCAGGGCTGGGGATGGACCTATGATCTTCCATATGCTAGGCAAGCACTTTACCACTGAGCTACATCTCCAGCCTTCTTTAATAACTGATAATAGCCGGGCGTGGCACTCAGGAGGCAGAGGTAGGAGGATCGCCGTGAGTTCAAGGCCACCCTGAGACTACATAGTGAGTTCCAGATCAGCCTGAGCTACAGTGAGACCCTACCTCAAAAAAAAAAAAAAATCTGATAATGAGGCATAAATCTCAACATAAGCTTTGGAGAGACAACCCATGAATGAACCTAAAGAAAGCAAGAACTGGGGTTTGCTCAGTGGTTAAAGTCACTTGCTTACAAAGTCTGACAACCCCAGTACCCATGTAAAGCCAGATGCACAAAGTAATGACTACATCTGGAGTGCATTTACAGTGGCAAGAGGTCCTGGCACGCCCATACTCTCTCTCTTTCTCTTCCCCCCAAAGTGAAAAATATTTTAAAAGGGTGGAGAGATAGCTTATCGGTTAAGGCATTTGCCTGAAAAGCCCCTGAGGACCCGGGTTAGATTCCCCAGGACCCACATAAACCAGATCCACAAAGTGTGTCCATCCGGAGTTTGTTTGCAGGGGCTGGAGGCCCTGGCGTGCCCATTTTCTTTATCTGCCTCTTTCTCTGTCTTTTCTCAAAATAAAGAAATAAAATATTTAAAAAAAATTTTGTTTATTATTTATTTATTTGAAAGCAACAGACAGAGAGAGAAAGAGGCAGATAGAAAGAGAGAGAGAACGGGCACGCCAGGGCCTCCAGCCACTGCAAATGAACTCCAGATGCATGTGCCACCTTGTGCATCTGGCTTACGTGGGTCCTGGGGAATCGAGCCTTGAACCGGGGTCCTCAGGCTTCACAGGCTACAAGGCCTAATGAGCTTGCTTAACTGCTAGCTAAGCCATCTCTCCAGGCCTCAGAAATAAAATATTTTTAAAAATTTTTTATTTATTTGAGAGAGAGAGAGAGAAAATATGGGTGTGTCAGGGTTTCCCATCACTGCACATGAATTCCAGATGCATGTACAACCTTGTGCATCTTGGCTTACATGGGTCCTGGGGAATTGAACCAAGGTCCTTTGGCTTTGCAAGGCAAGTGCCCTAATTGCTAAACCATCTCTCCAGCCCATGAAATATTTTTTTCTAACTTTTTTTTTTTTTTTTTTTGGTTTTGTGAGGTAGGGTCTCACTCTGGTCCAGGCTGGAATTCACTATGTAGTCTCAGGGTGGCCTCGAACTCTCGGCAATCCTCCTACCTCTGCCTCCCAAGTGCTGGGATTAAAGGCGTGCGCCACCACACCTGGCTTTCTAACATTTTTTAATATTTTATTTATTTATTTATTTGAGAGAGAGAAAGAGACAAGACAGAGAGAGAGACAGAGAGGGCACGTCAGGGCCTCCAGTCACTGCAAATGAACTCCAGATGCCTGCGCCCTCTTGTACATCTGGCTTACGTGGGTCCTGGAGAGTCGAACTGGGATCCTTTGGCTTTGCAGGCAAATGCCTTAATCACTAAGCCATCTCTCCAGCCCAAAATATTTTTTTTAAACAAGCCAAAAGCCAGGCATGGTGGCCCACACCTTTAATTCCAGCACTTGGGAGGCTGAGACCGGAGGATCACTGTGAGTTCAAGGCCACCCTGAGACTACATAGTGAATTCCAGGTCAGCCTGGGCTAGAGTGAGACCTTGCTTGGAAAAACAAAACAAACAACAAAAACGTAATCAGGGCTGGAGAGGTGGCTTAACAGTTAAGGTGCCTGCCTGGGAAGCCTAAGGACCTAGGTTTGATTCCCCCAATACCTATGTAAAGCCAGAACACAAAGTGGCACATGCATCAGAACTTCATTTGCAGTGGCTGGAGTCCCTGGCACACACCCATTCTCATTCTTTCTGTCTGACTCTCTTCTATCTCTTTCTGTTTGCAAATAAATAAATATCTTAATTTAAAAAAACAAAAAAAAAAACAGAATCAGGGCTGGAGTGATGGTTCAGCAGTTAAAGTGCTTGCCTGCAAAACCCAAAAACTGGAGTTCAATTCTCTAGTACTCACATAAGGCCAGATACACTATATGGCACATGTATCTGGAGTTCCTTTGGAGTGGCAGGAAGCCCTGGCGCACCCATACTCATCTGTGTCTGCCTCTCTCTCAAGTAAATTAATTAATTAATTTTAAAAAATACAAAAGGGGGCTGGAGAGATGGCTTAGCAGTTAAGGTGCTTGCCTGAAAAGCTCAAGGACTCCGGTTTGATTCTCCAGGTCCCATGTAAGCCAGATGCACAAGGTGGCGCATGCATCTGGAGTCCATTTGCAGTGGCTAGAGGCCCTGATGCACCCATTCTCACTCTTTTCTCTCCCCATCTCTCTTAAATGAATGAATGAATAAAATAAGTAAAAAATAAATAAATAAAATACAATCGGGGCTGGAGAGATGGTTTAGCAGTTAAGGTGCTTGCCTGTGAAGCCTAAGGACCCATGTTTGATTCTCCAGGTTCCACATAAGCCAGATGGACAAGGTATCACAGGCACCTTGAGTTCATTTGCAGAGGCTGGAGGCTGGCACACCCATTCTCTCTCTGTCTCAAATAAAAATAAAGCACTAGCTTTGGCAGCACATATACTAAAACTGGAATGATACAGAGATTAGCATGGCCCCTGTGCAAGGATGACACTCAAATTTGTGAAGTGTTCCATATTTTAAAATAAATAAATAAATAAATTAATTAAAGAAAAACGGGCTAGAGAGATGGCGTAGCAGTTAAGGCATTTGCCTGTGAAGCCTAAGAATGCTTGTTCAAATCTCCATGTCTCATATTTAGTCAGACGTAAAAGTGACACAAGTGCATAATGTCGCACATGCATACAGGGGGGCTCACTTGGCTGGAGTTCATTCACAGTGGCTGAGAGGCCCTGGCCCATTCTCTGCCTCGTCCTCTCTCTCTCTCTCTCTCTCTCTGTGTCTCTCTTAAAACAAAACAAAACAAACAAAACAAAACAAAACAAAACAAAACAAAACAAAACAAAAAAAAAACAGGGCTGGTGGGATGGCTTAGCGGTTAAGGCGTTTGCCTGTAAAGCCAAAGGATCCAGGTTTGATTCCCCAGGACCCATGTTAGCCAGATGCACAAGGGCGCACACATGTCTGGAGTTTGTTTGCAGTGGCTGGAGGCCCTGGTACAGCCATTCTCTCCTTCTCTACCCCCCATCCCCCGGTCAACTAAATAACTAACTAACTAAATAACTAACTAACTAACTAACTAAATAAATAAATAAATAAATAAATAAATAAAGTTACAGACTAGGTTAGCGATGTTGGTGACACACATTTGAGTATACCAAGTACCACTGAAAAATAAACCTCAGAATTGTAAATTCCATGCTATATGTCTTCATGGTAGTTTGAAAATGACAGTGTCAATGTATCGCAACATAGACTCAGGTGTTTTATTAAAGTTTGGATGCTCATCGCAGCTACAAGGAGCTGATAATAGACCTCTGATTTTTTTTTTGTTTGTTTGTTTTCCAAGGTAGGGTCTCAATCTGGCCCAGGCGGACCTGGAATTCACTATGTAGTCTCAGGGTGGCCTTGAACTCATGGCCATCCTCTACCTCTGCCTCCCCAGTGCTGGGATTAAAGGCGTGCGCCACCACACCTGGCTCTCTGTCCTCTTTCTTTCTCCCTCTCTGTCTCTCTCAAACAAGCAAACAAATAAACAAGATCTTATTAAGAAAAATATCAAAGCCGGGCATGGTGGTGCATGCCTTTAATCCCAGCATTGGGGAGGCAGAGGTAGGAGGATGGCCATGAGTTCGAGGCCACCCTGAGACTACATAGTGAATTTTTTTTTGTTTTGTTTTGCGAGGTAGGGTCTCACTCTAGTCCAGGCTGACCTGGAATTCACTCTAGTCTCAGGGTGGCCTCGAACTCTCGGCGATCCTCCTACCTCTGCCTCCCAAGTGCTGGGATTAAAGGCGTCCGCCACCATGCCCGGCCTACATAGTGAATTTTAGGTCAGCCTGAGCTAGAATGAAACCCTACCTCGAAAAACCATAAAAAAGAAAGAAAGAAAGAAAGAAAGAAAGAAAGAAAGAAAGAAAGAAAAAAGGCTAGAGAGAGATGGCTTAGTGGTTAAGGCATTTGTCTGCAAAGCCTAAATACATGTTTGAATCTCCAGGTCCCACATAAGCCAGAAGTACAGTGATGCAAGTGCATAATGTTGTCCATGTGCACAAGAGGACGCATGCATCTGGAGTTCATTTGCAGCAGCTGAAGGTCCTGGTGTGCCTATTCTCTCTCTCTGTCTGCCCCTTTCTCTCTCTCAAATAAAAGAAAGAAAAGAAATTAGAAAAAAAAAGAAAGAGAAAAGAAAACAGACTGGGGAGATGGCTCAGTCAATAAAGTGCTTACCAAACAAGCATAAGGACTTGCGTTCAGATCCCCAGTACCCAAGTTAAAAGCTGGGGGCTGGAGGGATGGCTTAGCGGTTAAGGTTCTTGCCTGCAGGACCCAGGTTTGATTCTCCAGGACCCACGTAAGGCAGATGCACAAGGTGGCACATGCATCTGGAGTTCATTTGCAGTGGCTGGAGGCCCTGGTGTGTTCATTCTCTCTCTCTCTCTTACTCTGCCTCTTCCTCAATAAATAAATAAACATTTTTTTAAAAAAAGCTGGGCATGGTATTGCACACCTGTAATCCCAGCACTGACAGAGAGGATCCCTGAGGCTTGCTGGTCAGACATCTAGCCTAACCAGTGACCTCTGGGTTCAGTGAGAGACCCTTTCTCAATGAAGTTGGGGAGCAATTGAGGCAGGGGCCTGACATTAACCTCTGGCCTCCACATGCATGTCTGTGGACGCCACACTATACACAAAAAAACAAAAAAGAGGACTGGAAGACTAATGGAGAGAGGGAGGGGATATGATGGAGATTTGTGTTCTAAAGTGGAATGGGGGGAGGGGAGGGAAATATCATATGTTTTTTTTGTATGTAAATATAGAAGGTGTCAATAAAAAAATTAATAATTAAAAAAAAAGCCGGGCGTGGTGGCGCACACCTTTAATCCCAGCACTCGGGAGGCAGAGGTAGGAGGATCGCCGAGAGTTCAAGGCCACCCTGAGACTACATAGTTAATTCCAGGTCAGCCTGGACCAGAGTGAGACCCTACCTTGCAAAAAAAAAAAAAAAAAAAAAAAAAAAAAAAAAGAGGACTGGAGCCAGGCGTGGTAGTGGACGCCTTTAATCCCAGTACTTGGGAGGTAGAATTAGGAGGATCGCTGTGAGTTCAAGGCCACCCTGAGACTCCATATTGAGTTCCAGGTCAGCCTGGACTAGAGTGAGACCCTACCTGGGAAAACAAACAAAAAACAAAAGAGAGAGATTGGTCAGAACAAATAGTTATGTTGGGGGAGGGGAGGGGAGGATTTGAGTCAGAGATTTCATACCTATCTTTCCCACCTGCACCCTACTTATTTGAGGAACTCTGTCAGAGCAAAAAAAACGAAAGGAAGAGGGGAAGGGGAGTGAAGGTGAAGAAGTGAGAATCTGGCGCACGCCTTTAATCCCAGCACTCGGGAGGCAGAGGTAGGAGAATCTCCGAGAGTTCGAGGCCACCCTGAGACTACATAGTTAATTCCAGGTCAGCCTGGACCAGAGTGAGACCCTACCTCGCAAAACCAAAAAAAAAAAAAGAAGTGAGAATCATTAAGGGCCTCACATTAAGCAGCCCAGGGACAAAAACTGCACCCAGAAAGCCAGGTGTGGTGGCGCACACCTTCGATCCCAGCACTAGGAAGGCAGAGGTAGGAGGATCACTGTGAGTTCGAGGCCAGAAACTGCACTCAGAAAGCAGGAATTCGGGAAGCCAACTTGATGACACAGGACTAGTCCCAGCTATTGGAGAAGCTGAGGCAGGCAAGGATGATCATAAATTCAAGACCAGCTTGGGCTGTAGAAGAATCAAGAACGGAGCTTGAATTTGCAGGTAGGTAAGGGAAGTTGGATTCCAAAAGCTAAATGAATGCATGCATTCTGGAAGGGACTGGCCTCAACTGACTAGAGGCTCCTAAAAAATGAGAATGATGGTGGAACTGGACTTTTGGGTCCTCAAGTGTGGGCCCAGAATCTTGGAGACTCAAATTTCTGGGTCTTGGAGAGGATATTGAACCCACAAGGTTGGCGGAAGGAAGTTTGGGGCTCCCCTAAGCTAGGGTGCTGCTTGCTCAAATATGAGACAGGAAGTAGTAGTTTGGGCGTGAGGTTATAGAAATTGGCCAGTCAATATCCTGCAGGTGTACAGACTGGACTTTGCTTCTGTGAGAACGTGGACTTCTGACTGCTCCTACCACACCCGAATCCCAGGCCTTCTTTCTTGACACTGTCACCCAGCCCGAAACATGGAAGAGAACCTTAAAGGAAGTGGTGAAGTGAGAGCCTTAGGGTAACTTCTAGAAGGTGAGACTGGGAAATGGAAGGGAGGGGCTGACAACCCCAGGAGACACTGGTTAGGACTGGGACTAGAAGAAAGATAGGAAAAACTGCCTTGAGCAAGAGCTGGCCTGCAGTAGCCAGGCCCTAGCCCCTGGGAGCCAATGTTGTCTTAGAGGCAGGTGGACTCAATCCCATACATCTCAGGGCTGGTCCCTTACCTGGGAGCCCTGTCCTCAACCTCTGTCCTTCCATTGCAGAGCCTAGCATGTGGAGCTGCCCGTTCCTTTTGCCAGTCTTCCTGGCACTATGGGCTATTGCTGGTATCTGGATTGTGTAAGTAGCAAAAGCCCAGGGGATGCCTAGACCTGATCAAGAAGGGCTGCGGGCCTGGACACCTGGGTCTGAGGAGGAGGGCTGGGGGCCTGGACCCCTGGGTCTAAGGGAGGAGGGCTGGGGGCCTGGACCCCTGGGTCTGAGGAGGAGGGCTGGGGCCTGGACCTCTGGGTCTGAGGAGGAGGGCTGGGGGCCTGGACCCCTGGGTCTGAGGAGGAGGGTTGGGGTGTGGACTCTGCTTTTGATGGGTGGATGTGCACAGAAGCCCAGTTTTGTTTCCCCCCCTCCCCCAGGTAGGGTCTCACTCTAGCTCAGGCTGACCTGGAATTCAATCTACAGTCTCAGGGTGGCCTCAAACTCACAGCGATCCTCCTACCTCTGCCTCCCAAGCGCTAGGATTAAAGGCGTGCGCCACCACGCCCAGCTCTTAATATTTTTTTATTTATTTGACAGAAGGAGAAAGATAGAAAGAGAGAGAGAGGGAGACAGAATGGACACACCAGAAGTTCTAGCCACTGCACACGAACTCCAGACACATGTACCACCTTGTGCATCTGGCTTTATGTGGGTACTAGGGAATTGAACCCAGGTCATTAGGCTTTACAGGCAAGTTCCTTAACCTTTGAACCATCTCTCCAGCCCCCCATTTAAAAAAATTATCTTTCTTTATTTTTTTAAAATTTAATGTATTTAGAGAGAGAGAGGCAGATAGAGAATGGGCACACCAGGGCCTCTAGCCACTGCTAATGAACCCCAGATGGATGTGTCCCCTTGTGCACCTGGCATATGTGGCTACTAGGGAATTGAACCTGGGTCCTTGGGCGTTGCCGGCAAATGTATTAACCCCTAAGCCATCTCTCCAGCCCCCATTTCTATTTATTTATTAGAGACAGAGAGAAACAGACGGACACAGAGAGAAGGTGAAAATGGGTGCACCAAGGGTTCCTGCCACTGCAAAATCCATACTCATGTGCTACTTTGTGCATCTGGCTTTATGTGGGTGCTGGGGAATCGAACCCAAGCCATCAGACTTTACAAATAAGCCCCTTTAACCACTGAGCTATCTCTAGCCCAGAAGCCCAGTTTTATTTTTTTCATGCCATGAAATTTTTGTTGGATTAACAGAAGGGAAAGCTATTCTTGTAAACTCCATTCTAATTTTTTTTGTTTGTTTGTTTGTTTTTGGTTTTTCGAGGTAGGGTCTCACTCTAGCCCAGGCTGACCTGGAATTCACTATGTAGTCTCAGGGTGGCCTTGAACTCATGGCGATTCTCCTACCTCTGCCTCCCGAGTGCTGGGATTAAACTGGCTTTAAAAAAATTATTTATTTATTTATTTATTTATTTGACAGAGAGAAAGAGAATGGGTGCACCAGGGCTTCCAGGCACTGCAAATGAACTCCAGATACATGCACCTCTTGTGCATCTGGCTATCGTGGGTCCTGGGGAATAGTACTTGGGTCCTTTGGCTTTGCAGGCAAATGTCTTAACCTCTAAGCCATTCCTCCAGCCCCTGTTCTAACTTTCTATGTCCCTTCTATCTCAGTTTTGGGATCGCAGTGATCAACAGGACTGTGGACCTCAAGAAAGGCTTCCCCTACATCAGGTTGTTATGGTTGAGGGAATGATGTGGGAAGAAAATGGAAGGCCATGGCTTAGAAGAGCCACACGGTGACCTCTTTCTCTTTTGCAGTTTCTGTGGATCATACCCCCCTCAGAGCTGCATTTTCAGCCAAGTGCTCAACATGGGAGCTGCTATGGGTAAATATTCTTCTAGGCTTTTCCCTGCACTGTTAGCCCAAAGCAGTCAAGAAAGACACCAAGTCCTCCTCCCTCAGACCCGGGAGCGCAGGCCCCGGCCCTCCTCCCTCGGACCCTGAAGTCTAATGCCTCCTGTTCCCTCTGTCCCGGGGCCTGTCCCTGCTCTCTGGGACCTCCACCGCTACTGAGGGTCTGCATTCTGCTCATGCCCCTCTCCTCTCAGCTGCCTGGATCTGCATCGTGCGTTATCACCAGCTCCGAGACTGGGGTGTCAAAACGTGGCATAACCAGCTGATCCTATGGTCGGGACTCCTCTGTGTCCTGGGGACCTCCATAGTAGGCAACTTCCAGGTGAGATTGCCCGGTTACCACCAGAGGCCGACCGCAGGAGCCTGGACTACAATTCCCCTAGTCCCCCCGGTCTCAGGCTACTCATTTTGTGGACTCAACTGCAAGGCTTCCTGGGATTTGTAGTTCTTTCGTGGCTCTTGGGCCACTGTCTAGAGTACAGTAAACACTGTGAGAGGCTTCGAACGGGAAAAGGGTGGGAGAATTTCATTGCAACTGCCTCCCCCACTCCGTCTCATTTAATTTTTTTTTTGGGGGGGTTTGCAAGGCAGGGTTTCACTCTGGTCCAGGCTGACCTGGAATTAACTATGTAGTCTCAAGGTGGCCTTGAACTCTCGGTGATCCTCCTACCTCTGCCTTCCGAGTGCTGGGATTAAATGCGTGTGCCACCATGCCTGGCATCGTCTCATTTAAAAAATGTTATTTATTTGCAAGCAGAGAGAGATAGAAGAGAGGCAGAGAGAGAGAGAGAATGGGCACACCAGGGCCTTTAGCCACTTCAAACGAACTCCAGATGCATGTGCCCCTTGTGCATCTGGCTTACTGGGTCCTGGAGAATCGAACCGGGATCCTTTAGCTTCGCAGGCAAACACCTTAACCACTAAGCCATTTCTCCAGCCCGTCTCATTTAATTTTGAAATTATTGTCATTTACTTGTATGCTGTGAAGTACTTCCTTTTTTAATTTTTATATTTTTCTAATTTGAGAGAGGGACAGAGTGAGGGAATAGACATACCAGGGCCTCCAGCCGCTGCAAACGGACTCCAGATGCATGCGCCACCTTGAGCAGCTGGCTAATGTAGAACTGGAGAATCGAACCTAGGTCCTTAGGCTTCGCAGGCAGGTGCCTTAATCACTAAGCCATCTCTCCAGCCCCTCTTTCTTTTACTTTTTCTTTCTTTCTTTCTTTCTTTCTTTCTTTCTTTCTTTCTTTCCTTCTTCCTTCCTTTCTTTCTCTTCCTTCCTTCCTTCCTTCCTTCCTTCCTTCCTTCCTTCCTTTCTTTCTTTCTTTCTTTCTTTCTTTCTTTCTTTCTTTCTTTCTTTCTTTCTTTCTTTCTTTTTGTTTTTGTTTTTTCAAGGTCGGGTTTCACTCTATTCCAGACTGACCTGGAATTCACTATGTAGTCAGGCTGGCCTCAAACTCACAAAGATCCTCCTACCTCTGCCTCCCAAGTGCCGGGATGAGACGGCTGAGGATGTCCTCTTGTAGGAGGCAAGACGACCTATAGTTGGTCCTCTTGGCCATATTCCAGAGTATTTAAGTAAACTTGTCTGCGGGGGTCAGAGATGAACCAAGAACCATTGACTTCAGGTCCCACATTATTATTTTGTTTGTTTGATATATATATATTTTTTTTTTTTTTTTTTTAAAGGTAGGGTCTTGCTTTAGTGCAAGACAATATCCCATGTTATTTCCCTCCCTTCCCCCACTTTCCCCTTTGAAACTTCACTCTCCATCATATCCCTCCTCCTATCAGTCTCTCTTTTATTTTGATGCCATGATCTTTTTCTCCTATTATGATGGTCTTGTGTAGGTAGTGTCAGGCACTGTGAGGTCATGGATATCCAGGCCATTTTGTGTCTGGAGGAGCACGTTGTAAGGACTCCTACCCTTCCTTTGGTTCTTACATTCTTTCCGCCACCTCTTCCGCAATGGACCCTGAGTCTTGGAAGGTGGGTTTGAGATGTTTCAGTGCTGAGCACTCCTCTGTCCCTTCTCAGCATCATGGTGCCTTCTGAGTCATCTCAAAGTCACCACCATCTGAAAAGAGAAGTTTCTCTAACCAAAAGTGAGAGTAGCATTAATATATGGGTGTGGACATTAAGAGAAGTGCTTACTGGGCAGTTTGGTGAGCATCCGGCTTAATTTTTTTTTTTTTTTTTTTTTTTGGTTTTTCGAGGTAGGGTTTCACTCTGGTCCAGGCTGACCTGGAATTTACTCTGTAGTCTCAGGGTGGCCTCGAACTCACGGCGATCCTCCTACCTCTGCCTCCTGAGTGCTGGGATTAAAGGCGTGTGCCACCACGCCTGGCTTCCGGCTTAAATTTTTAAAATAATTTTTATTTATGTATTTTATTTGAGAGAGAGAGAATGGGCGTGCCAAGGTCATCAGCCATTGTAAACAAACTTCAGACACATGGGCCACCATGTGCAGCTGACTTATGAGTGTTCTGGGGAATGGAACCTGGATCCTTAGGCTTTCTTTGCAGGCTAGTACTTTAACCAATAAGCCATCTCTCCAGCAACATTGGTTTATTTTGTTATTTTGTTATGCCATGTCTCTGATGCCAAATCTCTCTTACTGAAACAATGGAAGCTATGGGGAGGGAGGAGGAACATGCTACACTGTTCCTCCTCCCCGTATTCATTTGCATAGCTATTCATTTGCATGTTCACTTACTCCTATGTTCCTCAACCTATTACTCTATTATTAATAATATTATTGCCAGGCATGGTGATGCACGCCTTTAACCCTAGCACTCAGGAGGGGAGGCTGAGATAGGAGGATCTCTGTGAGTTCAACGCCACCCTGAGACTACATAGTGAATTCTAGGTCAGCCTGGGCTAGAGTGAAACCCTACCTTGAAAAAGCAAAAAAAAAAAAAAAAAAAAAAAAAAAAAAAAAAAAAACCCAAAAACAAAACAAAACAAAACAACAACAACAACAACAAAAAGTATAGATTATTTTATTCAATTTTAGTGAATTTTGTTTTTGTTTGTTTTTCTCAAGGTCTTACTCTAGCCTATGCTGACTTGGAACCCAGTCCGAGCCCCAGGTTAGCCTCAAACTCATGGATATCCTACCTCACCATCATGCTGGGCTCCTTTTTTTTTTTTTTTTTTTGGAGAGAGACAGAGAGAGAGGGAGAGGAAGACAGAGAATGGGCGCACCAGCAGCCTCTCAGCTGCTGTGAATGAAATCCAGATGTGTGCACCCCCTTGTGGTCAACTGCTGCATTGCACCCTTGCGTCACTTTGCATCTGGCTAAACATGGGACCTGGAGATTGGAACCGGCTTTCTTAGGTTTAGGAGGCAGGTTCCTTAACCACTAAGCCATCTCTCCAGCCCTTTTTTGTTTTGTTTTGTTTTTTTGAGGTAGGGTCTCACTCTAGCTCAGGCTGACCTGGAATTCACTATGTAGTCTCAGGTTGGCCTTGAAGTCACAGTGATCCTCCTACTTCTGCCTTAAGTGCTGGGATTAAAGCATACTTATAAGTCATAAATCACTGTTATACTTAAGAATTTTCCATTCCCCTAGAGCCAAATTTCAGCCCTTACCCATGCTCAATCTAAAATCAACCTTAATTAAATTTACTGGGTCAGGGATGGAGAGATGGCTTAGCGGTTAAGTCACATGCCTGTGAAGCCTAAGGACCCTGGTTTGATTCTCCAGGTCCCACGTAAGCCACATGCACAAATAAAATCTTAAAAAAAATACTGGATAACTAAAAATAAAAATAAAAGACATAAGGCCAGGTGTGGTTGTACCTTTAATCTCAGCACACAGAAAGCAGAAGTAGGAGGATCACTGTGAGTTTGAAACCGGTCAGGGACTACAGAGTTAGACCCTACCTTGAAAAACCAAAAATAGATAAAAATAAAATAAGCTGGGTATGGTGGTGCATGCCTTTAATCACAGCATTCTCTGCCTCTTTCTCTCAAATAAATAAAAATAAATTAAATTTTTAAAAGGGGGTCAAGTTGGAAAGGGGAAGGAGATCAGCAGAAGAGATAAATAAATTTTGCTTGGTGTGGTGGCGCACGCCTTTAATCCCAGCACTTGGGAGGCAGAGGTAGGAGGAACTCTATGAGTTTGAGGTCACCCTGAGAATACAGTGTGAATTCCATGTCAGCCTAGGCTTAAGTGAGACCCTACCTTGAAAAACCAAGAAAAAGAAGAAGAAAAACCAATAAATAAGTTAATTAATTAATTAATTAATTTTGGCCCCAGGCATGGTGGTGCATGCCTTTAATCCCAGCTCTCAGGAGGCAGAGGTAGGAGGATCGCTGTGAGTTTAAGGCCACACTAAGACTACAGAGTGAATTCCAGGTCAGCCTGGGCTAGAAAGAGACCCTACCTTGCAAAAAGAAAAAAAGAAAGAAAAAAGGGCTGGAGTGATGGCTTAGCAGTTAAGGCACTTGCCTGCAAAACTTAACGACTCAGGTTCCATTCCCCAGACTCATGTAATGCCAGATGCACAAAGTGGTGCATGCATGAGGAGTTTGTCTGCAGTGGCTGGAGGCCCTGCTGCACCCAATCTCTCTCTCTCCCTCTCTCTCTTAATCTCTCTCTCTCCCTGTCTCCTATCTCTGCTTGCAAATAAATAAAAACTAAAAATATTTAAATAAATAAATATTTATTTTAACGAAAGAAAAGAGAAAGCCAAAACCAAACTAAAATTAGACTAAAATATTTTTCCCCCTTGGACAGTATCTGTAACGCACTTTGAGAATGCAAGATTTATTCCACTCATATTTTCTGAGCATCTACTTTGTGCGTGGCATGATTCTAGGTGTTGAGGAAATAGCAGTGAATGACAGATTTAAACGCCTGCTTTGTGGAGCTGACAGTGGCCAAGATACTTAGTTTGGAAACCAGTCACTGGAGTGGCAGTTTTCAATCTATCTGTTGGGTTGGTTCAGGGTCCCCTCCTCTTGTCATTCCCTTCTCCCCTCCATCATGATTTCCCTTTCAACTCTTCTCCCTTCGCCCAGGAAACGAACCAGAAGCCGACACACCTGGCAGGTGCCTTTCTTGCCTTTGTCCTGGGCAACCTCTACTTCTGGCTGCAGCTCTTTCTGTCCTGGTGGATGAAGGGTCTACCCCAGCCTGGACCCCGTTGGATGGGGCCTTTGCGCTTGACTCTCTGCAGCCTCGCCACCATCCTCATAGTGGCCAGTATCCTTTCTGGGGCTGGGAACGCTGGTTAGGGGTGGCTTGTCATGGAGACAAGAGGATGAAGAACTCCAGGCTAGGGCTGGAGAGATGGCTTAGCGGTTAAAGCACTTCCCTGCGAAGCCTAAGGACCCATGTTAACTCTCCAGGTCCCATGTAAGCCACATGCACAAGGTGATGCAAGCATGCAAGGTCACAGGCATCTGGACTTCAGTTGCAGTTGCTGGAGGCCCTGGCATGCCAATTCTCTCTCTCATAAAAAATTAAAAAAAAAAAAAAGAATTCCAGGCTAGCTTGAGATATATAAGACTCCAATTGAGGGAAAAAAAAAGTGAAATATAAAGCTGGGTGTAGTGGCATCACCTTAATTCTAGCACTGGGGAGGCAGAAGTGGGGAAGATAGCTGTGAGTTCGAGTCCAGCCATAGTGAATTCCAGGTCAGCCTGGGCTACTGGGCTAGAGTGAAACCCTACCTCAAAAAACCAAAAAAAAGTGAAATAAAGATGACAGTGTGGAGCCAGGTGTGGTGGCGCACGCCTGTAATCCCAGCACTTGGGAGGCAAAGCTAGTAGAATCCCCGAGAGCTTGAGGCCAGCCTGAAACTACATAGTGAATTCCAGGTCAGTCTGGGCTAGAGTGAGACCCTACCTTGAAAGAAACAAAACAAGACAAAAAAAAAAAAAAAAAAAAAAAAAAAAAAAAAAAAAAAAAAGGCAGCTCAAGAAATAAGGTTGGGGCTGGAGAGATGGCTTAGTGGTTAAGGTACTTGCCTGGGAAGCCTAAGGACCCATGTTTGACTCTTCAGGTCCATGTAGGCCAGACGCATAAAGTGGCACACACATCTGGAGTTTGATTGCAGTGGCTGGAGACTCTAGCATACCAATTCTCTCTCTATCATAAAACAATAAATTAAAGCCAGGCATGGTGGTGCACACCTTTAATCCCAGCACTTGGGAGGCAGAGGTGGGAGGATTGTGGTAAATTCAAGGCCAGCCTGAAACTACATAGTGAATTCTAGGTCAACCTGGGCTAGAGCAAGACTGTACCTTAAAAACAAAACAAAACAAAACAAAACAAAACAAAACAAAACAAAACAAAACAAAACAAAACAAAACAAAACAACCAGACAAGGCATGGTGACGCACACCTTTAATCCCAGCACTCAGGAGGCTAGAGGTAGGAGGATTGCCCTGAGTTTGAGGCCACCCTGAGACTACATAGTGAATTCCAGGTTAGCCTGAGCTAGAATGAAACCCTATCTCGAAAAATTAAAAAAAAAAAAAAAAAGAATGAAAAAGTTTCTAAATGGAACTGAGAGGTTGAGTTGAACTTAGACTGGATGTGAGGTGGAAGAAACCAGTGAGAGTTTCTAGAAAACAAGCATTGTCCCTGGCTGGACCTTGGAAGATGAGTAAGTTGTGGGAACAGATAAAGATTTGAAGGGTTTAGTCATGAGGAACTGGAGAACAAAGGTGGGGCAGATCAGCAGAGATGGGCAAGGCAGACAGGCCAGATCACCCGGAGTCAGGAGATCCCAAGTGTCCACAGGGACTCACGAGTGCATGCTGCAGTTGCCAAGGTGAAGTCACCCAGAAAGAGGAAGATGTTTGTCTGCAGAATGCTGAAGGGGAGGGACCATGAATCACAGGCAGGGAGAAAGTCACAAATAACCCAAGCGAGTGGGGAACTAGGGACGTTCAAGAAGCTGCTTGCTTAGATATAGTAGCAATGGTGTCCTGCTAGGGAACGTTGGGGAAATGGCAGGGTCATTCTGGGATCAGAAAGGGCTCATGGAGGACTGGAGAGATGGCTTAGCCGGTAAGGTGCTTGCCTGCAAAGCCTAAGGACCGGGGTTCAATTCCCCAGTACCCATGTAAAGCCAGATGCACAAGGTGGCACATGCATCTGGAGTTCAGTTGCAGTGCTGGGGGCCATGGTGTGCCCATTCTGTCTTAAAAAGGGTTCACAGAACAAGGGACGCATTTGGGGATATTGTGGCTGTGTAACTCACTGGAGGCACACTTGAGGGAAACTGAGATGGGCAGGGTTTTAGAGGGTCCTGGGGACAATAGCTAGAATCTCTTTGAGGGGTGTAGGTGACAAGATCGATCAGGAGCACCCACCCCAGACACACACAGCCTCGGCCCAGCCCGAGAGCTCACACAAGTTTCCCAGCTGAACCTTCCAGACTTCCAGGGCTGTGTGTGACCCTTGACTCGGGTACAAAGTGATTGTCCTCCACTCCAGGACACTGCGTTCTGCCTCTGCGGCCTGCGAGTGGGCGGTGGCCATGCTCCTCTTTGTTCTCTTTGGCCTTTTGGCCGTGGACTTTTCCAGACTCAACAGCTGTGTCCTGTGTCTCCGGTCCCGCGTACAACTCAGCCTGCCACCGGCCTCCCCACACGTGCATCTGTCACAGGCGCTCTGACCCGGGCTGGCCCTTACTGGTGGACGAAGAAAAATGGGAGCCAGCTTTGGTAGTGGGCTGCCTAATGGACGTGTGGCTGAGAAGGACTTGGCACAACGAGTCAAGAGGCAACATCCTGGTGTCTGCCCATCCCTGCCCTGGAAACCAGAAGTGCCCAGGAATGGAGAGGTCAAGCCCGGCCAACTGTCCCTGATCAAGGCTATTTATTATTATTATTTTTGTTGTTGTTGTTGTTGCTGCCGGCGGAATCAGACACACGGACGCAGGCAGGATCACGCGAAACCAGAATATTCCTTCCGGAAGAGCAAATCCGTACAGAAGGTTGTAGGGGTGGGGGAGGGGGAAGGATCCAGGAGGGAGGAGGGACCCAGGAAGGAAGGGGTTGGGGGATGACAGGCACAGAGGGCCCTGTCCGGATCTGCTAAGCCACCCCAACCAGCTCCCGTCCCTCCCCCACCCGCAGAGATTCATCAATAAATAAAATAATAAATTAATCAATAAATAAAATAGAAAGAGCTCCCTGCCCCCTTTTTTGCCCTAAAACCTCCCTCCCCCCATTGGGCATGGCCCCTGGAGCCCCATCCCTGCAGGGCAAGGCCAGGTTTTGTGTCCCCCCCCCAACATACTCCTTGGGCCTTATTTACAGATTCACAGTAAGGGGGCAGGGAAGGGGGGTGGAGGGGGCTCCCCTCCTTCCCTGGCCCCCTGGGGTCAGGGTAAAGGGGTCCCATTGGTGGTCAGGAGTTTCTTGTCCTTGGGGGGGCCTCGGCGAGGAGAGCTGCTCAGCTCCGGGTCAGGGCGGCCGGGTGGGGGCTGCAGGCTTCGGGGTGGGGTTCCAGCAGGCCGGGTCTGGGACCCATTCTTCTCATCTGTGAGGGAGGAAAGGGTTTTATAGGGGCTCCGGGGCTGCTGAGCCCACACTGATGCCCCAACAAGTTGGTCTCAGCTGAGCCCCAAAGATTTTAGCTAAGGTTTTGGAGATGTGAAACCAAGTTCTCCATCTACGGGACTTCCCAGACAGAGCGATGTACACACCCTTACAACAGCCATTGGCTCTGCTAGATGAGGCCCCTGGGGTTCCTGTAGCTTTGGGAAACCCTGCCCAGTTAGTCTGAGACCTGGCCAGCCTACCTCTGGCAATTTTCTAACACACAGCTTTTGGGGCAATTCATAGGAGTGCTAGCCAGGGGGTACCCCTTACCTTCTGCTAGGTTGTTAGGGAGAAATATTTTGTGGGAATAGGGCTCACAGGAGTACACTGATTGTTAGCAGTCTCAGGGTCTGCTGACCTCAAACTTACTCTCTAAGCCAGGCTGACCTGGAATTCACCATGTAGTCTCAGGGTGGCCTCAAACTCACAGCAATCCTCCTACCTCTGCCTCCCGAGTGCTGGGATTAAAGGCATGTGCCACCATACCTGGCTTGCATTTTTATTTTTTAAAAGGCAAGGTCGGGCTGGGGTATAGTTTAGCAGTTAAGGCGCTTGTCTGCAAAGTCAAAGGACTCAGGTTCAGTTCCTCAGGACTCACATAAGCTAGATGCACAAGGTGGTGCATGCATCCTTGTCTGGAGTTGGCTTGCAGCAGCTGAAGGCCCTGATGCACCCATTCTCTCTTTCTGCCTCTTCCTCTCTTGAATGAATGAGTGAATAAATAAATGGCAAAAATCTTGCTATGTAGCTCAGACTGGACTTAAACTTACTCTAGCTCAGGCTACCCTTGTTTCTGATATTCCTGCCTCAGCTTCCCAAGAGCTGGGACTACAGGTGTAAAACACCACGTGTAGCTCTCAGAATAATCATTTATGGGGCTTGACTTCCCCAGACCAAGGCCTTTTGCTCTTGGGGCTCACAGTGGAAATACTGGTTGCTTGGTGGTAGTCTAGAAATTTCTACAGGGCTGGAGAAATGGTTCAGTGGTTAAGGCACTTGCCTGCAAAGCCTAAGGACCCAGATTCGATTCGCCAGTCCCCACGTAAACCAGATGCATAATGGCTGAAACATTCATTCCCTCAGGTTTCCTGGCACAGACCCCACCTCTTTAAGAGATTCTGTTGGAGGGGCTAGGGATATAGCTCAGTTGGTAGCATGCTTGCCTCAAATGCATGAGCTCTGAAATTGATCTGTAGTGCCACTGGTGTGCGTGTGCGTGTGTGGGGGGTAAGCTGGATAGAATGGTACATGCCTTTAATCCTACTGCTTGGAAGGCAGAACTAGGAGGATCAGAAGTTTAAGGTTATTCTCAGCCACATAGCAAATATGAAGCCAGCCTGGGCTACATGGAATGTTATCTTTAAAAAAACAAGAGAGAGCTGGGCACTCGGGAGGCAGAGGTAGGAGGATTGCTGTGAGTTTAAGGCGACCCTGAGACTACATAGTGAATTCCAGGTCAGCCTGAGCTAGAACAAGACCCTATCTGGAAAAACCAAAAAAAAAAAAAAAAAATAATAATAATAATAATAATAAAATAATAAAAAAAAATAAAAACAAGAGAGGAGGGCTGGAGAGATGGCTGAGCAGTTAAGGCACTTGCCTGAGAAGCCTAAAAACCCAGGTTCAATGCCCCAGTGCCCACATAAGCCAGATGCACAAGGTGGCATATGCATCTGGTCTTTCTACCTCTTTATCTCTCTCTCCCAAATGAATAAAAAATAAATAGGCCGGGTGTGGTGGCACACACCTTTAATACCAGCACTCAGGAGGCAGAGGTAGGAAGATGGCCATGGGTTCGAGATCACCCTGAGACTACCCAGCGAATTCCAGGCCAGCCTGGGCTAAAGTGAGACCCTACCTCGAAAAACCAAAATAAATAAATAAATATATATATATGGCTGGAGGGATGGCTTAGCGGTTAAGACATTTGCCTGCAAAGCCAAAAGAACCAGGTTCGATTCCCCAGAACCCACATTAGCCAGATGCACAAGGGGTGCATGCATGTGGAGTTCATTTGCAGTGGCTGGAGACCCTGGCACTCCCATTCTCTCCCTCCCTCCCTTTTTCTCTGTCAAATAAATAAATTAAAATAAAAACAATATTTAAAAAATATATATTTTGGTTTTTCGAGGTAGGGTCTCACTCAGTACAGGGTGACCTGGAATTCACTACGTAGTCTCAGGCTGGCCTTGAACTCACGGCAATCCTTCTACCTCTGCCTCCTGAGTGCTGGGATTAAAGGTGTGTGCCACCACGCCTGGCAAAAAATATAAATATTAAAAAAAAAACACAAGAGGGTCTGGAGAGATGGCTTAGCAGTTAAGGCGCCTGCCTGCTAAGCCTAAGAACCCGGTTCCAATCTCCAGGTCCCACTTTTAGCCAGGTGCAAAGTGACGCAAGGGCGCAATGCCACACTTGCCCACAAGGGGGCGCACACATCTGGATTTCATTCACAGCAGCTGAGACACTGCTGGCACGCCCATCTATGTCTCCCTCTCCCTCTCTCTCTGTCTGTCTCTGTGTCTCTCTCCAAAAATAAAAAATAAAATAAAATAAAAAAACAAGAGAGGAAAAAGTAAAAGATAGTGTTTGCTTGGAGATGGGGACAGGGGATGCTGGCTCGTGTCATAGTACAATATGGTTCTCCACTTCCAGGACACTCCTCTTTTTAGTGTGGGTGGTGAATGGTGTCTATATAGTATACATATATTTGTGTGTTTGTGTGCGCGCGTGCATACACTCTTGCAGAGTCCAGAGGCAAACACTGGTGTCTCTATTACTCCTCTGCATTATTTCCTTAAGACAGAGTCTCTCACTGAACCTGGAATGATTTTTTCTCTCCCCGAGACAGGGTCTCCTAGCCCAGGCTGGCCTGGAATTCACTTTGTAGTCTCAGGCTGGCCTTGAACTCAAAGCGATCCTCTTAGCTTGGCCTCTGAGAGCTGGTATTAAAGGTATGTACCACCACACCTGGCTCTAAACATGGAGATTTTTCTTTTGCTTTCCTGTCTGGCTGACCTGTGAGCAGCAGAGAGCCTCCTGTCTCTGTCCCTTTCAGCACTGGGGTTTCGGGTGTGCATGGGTGCTGGGGCTTGAACTAGGGTGCTGGGGCTTGAACTAGGGTGCTGGGGCTTGAACTAGGGTGCTGGGGCTTGAACTGGGGTCCTCACGCTTCCATATCAAGTGCTCTGACCCACTGAGCAATCTCCCCAGTCCCTATACTCCTCCTCTCCCTGTTTTTTAAAAATACTTTTATTTATTTTTATATTGTTTTGTTTTAAATATGCTGTTTATTTATTTGAGGGAAAGAGAGAATGGATGCGCCCAGGGCCTCTTGCCACTACAAACAAACTCCGGATGCACGCGCCACCTCCTTGTGCATCTGGCTTACATGGGTCCTGGGAAACTGAACCAGGGTCCTTTGGCTATGCAGGCAAGTGACTTAACCACTAAGCCATCTCTCCAGCCCCCCCGCCCCCTTTTTTTTTGGTTTTTCGAGGTAGGGTCTCACTCTGGTCCAGGCTGACTTGAAATTAACTAATTAACTATGTAATCTCAGAGTGGCCTTGAACTCATGGCAATCCTCCTACCTCTGCCTCCCAAGTGCTGGGATTAAAGGCGTGTGCCACCATGCCCGGCTTTTTTTTTTTTTTTTTTTTTTTTTTTTTTTTTTTGGCAGGGTCTCACTCTAGCCCAGGCTGACCTGGAATTTACTATGTAGTTAGTCTCAGGGTGGCCTTGAACTCACAGTGATCCTCCTAGGATTAAAGGCATGCGCCACCACACCAGGCTCCAAAATACTTTTATTTACTATATATATTATATATTATATATTTTGGTTTTGCAAGGTAGGGTCTCACTCTGGTCCAGGCTGACCTGGAATTAACTATGTAGTCTCAGGGTGGCCTCGAACTCTCGGCGATCCTCCTACCCTGCCTCCCAAGAGCTGGGATTAAAGGTGTGCGCCACCACACCTGGCACAAAATATTTTTATTTACTTATTTACAAGCAGAAGAGAGAAAAACAGGCAGGGACAGAGAGAAAGAATGGACACACAGGAGCCTCTTGCCCCTGCAAATGCACTTGAGATGCATGTACCACTTGTGCACCTGGCTTTACGTGGGTGATGGGCAATTGAATCTAAGCCATCAGGCTTTGTAATCAAGTGCCTTAACTGCTCAGCCATCTCTCCAGCCCGCCTCCCACCTGTCTCTTTATAAGACGGGTGGCAAAACAGATAGTAAGACCCTATTGCTGAAGACATCTCTTGCCTGAGAGGCAAGGTCACTGATAAAGCAAGCTGGTGCTGAACAGAAAACCTTCTCCCTGTAGACCAGCCAACTGAAAGCTGGAAAAAGCTGCACTGCATGCAGCTGTATGGGAGAGAGAAGTCATCAGCAGTGAAAACAGTGAACACTGAATATTCAAGTTTGGCTATACAGGCCCAATGACTGAACGGGTGCAATAGTGGCATGTCTACTCTTGGGGTAACCAACTGCTCCATAATTGGACTGAAGGCCCTCTCTACGGGAGGAAATACATACCGGGTACTGAAAACCCTAAGCAAAAGTCTATGTCAGGGTAGGTCATGAGCCTTAGGGGTATAAAGCCTGCTCTTGTCTGGCTAAATGTATATATTATTCCCACCAAGCTGCCCTGAAAGCACTACACTTAATGTTCATATTCACATATTAATGCTACTCTCACTTCTGGTTAGAGAAGCTTCTCTTTTCAGATGGCGATGACCACTGGGATGACCCAAAAGGCAACATAGTGCTGAGAAGAAGGGATGGAGGAGTGCCCAGCACTGAAACACCTCTGTCACACCCTCCAAGGCTCAGGGACCATTGCAGACGAGGGGCGGAGAGAATGGAAGAGCCAAAGGAAGGGTATGACCTCTTACAATGCAACTGCCCAGACAGAAATTGGCCTCGATATCCATGACCTTGCAGTGCCTAGCAATACCTTCACAAGACCCTCAAAATAGAAGAAAAGGATGCTGACATCAAATTAAAAGGGAGACTAATGGAGAGAGGGAGGGGATATAATGGAGAATGGAGTTCTAAAGGGGTATGGGGGCAGGAGAGGGAAGTATCATGCATTTTTTGTATGTAAGTATAGAAGTTGTCAATTAAAAAAAAAAAAAAAAAAAAAAAGACGGGTGGCAAAGGGCCCTGGAGTATCTGCTGGTCCTACACCTTTAAGGATTCCCAAGCTGAGTGCAACTTGCTGTGGCAATGTGGTCCAAATGGCCCTAATTTACTTTCTGGTTGCCCCTAGCAACCAAAAGAAAGAACAGTTTCTCACCAGGACACTGACAACCCTTTATTATGAGGGATGGATAGCCTAGCAGTTGTAAGGATTCTCATCTTCCCTGGTTACCACCTACAAGATGCCAACAGCATCCTCCCACCCTCCTCACATGAAACACCAACAAAGTCTTCCACACACTACTAGGGTAGGCTGCATAATGGCATCCTCCAAAAATGTCCGCATGGAAAACCAGGCGTGGTGGCCCATGTCTTTAATCCCAGCACTCGGGAGGCAGAGGTAGGAGGAATGCTGTGAGTTCAAGGCCAGTCTGAGACTTCCTAGTAGATTCTAGGCCAGCCTGGGCTAGAGCAAGACCCTAACCACAAAGAACCAAAAAACAAAAAACACGAGAAGTACGGGAACCTGTGAATTGAATATTTTGCCTTAAGGGGCAGAAGAGACCTTCTTTGTAGGTGGGGAAATGATCTTGGGTTAATTGAGTAGACCTGATTTTTAGTCACACAAGACCTTAAATGAACCATTTAAGGTCAGGATCTTGGTCACCCATACTAACGGGAGGAAGTGGGCCACAGGGAAAGGTAGGAGCTACAGAAGGCAAGAAAGGGCTGGAAATGGCTCAGCAGTTAAAGGCTCTTGCTTGCAAAACCTGATGGCATGGGTTTGATTCCCCAGTACCCATGTAAAGCCAGATGCACAAAGTGACGAATGGGATTGGAGCCCCGTTTTCTCCCTACTCTCAAATAAATAATTAAAAAGAAAAATAAAAGGCAAGAGCTAGAGAGATAGCTTAGCGGTTAAGGCACTTGCCCGCAAAGCCTAAGGACCCATGCTCGACTTTCCAAAACCCATGTAAGCCAGACCCAAAAGGTGGCACAAGCATCTGAAGTTTGATTTCAGTGACTGAAGGCCCTGGCATGCCAATTCTTTCTTTCTCACTCGCTGTCTCATATAAAAAAAAAACAAAACAGCCGGGCGTGGTGGCGCACGCCTTTAATCCCAGCACTCGGGAGGCAGAGGTAGGAGGATCGCCGTGAGTTTGAGGCCACCCTGAGACTACATTGTGAATTCCAGGTCAGCCTGAGCCAGAGTGAGACCCTACCTCGAAAAACAAAAAAAACAAAACAAAACAAAACAAACAAACAAACAAAAAAAAAAACAATCTGTTGAAAGAAGGTAAGAGGGCTGGAGAGATGGCTTAGCAGTTAAGACATTTGCCTTCAAAGCCAAAGACCCAGGTTCAATTCCCCAGGACCCACCATAAGCCAGATGCACAGTGTTGTATAGATCTGGAGATCATTTGCAGTGGCTTAAGGCCCTGGCGCATCCATTTTCTCTATACATATCTGCCTCTTTCTCCTCTCTCTCTCTCAAATAAACAAAATAAATAAAAAATTTTAAATATTTATTTTATTTTTATTTTTTGTTTTTTGGAGGCAGGGTTTCACTCTAGCCCATGCTGACCTGGAATTCACTATGTAGTCTCAGGGTAGCCTCGAACTCATGGCCATCCTCCTACCTCTGCCTCTAAAGTGCTAGGATTAAAGGCGTGCACCACCACCTGGCAAAAATCTTATTTATTTATTTATTTATTTATTTTGTTTTTCGAGGTAGGGTCTCACTCTGGCCCAGGCTGACCTGGAATTAACTATGTAGTCTCAGGGTGGCCTTGAACTCACAGCAATCCTCCTACCTCTGCCTCCCAAGTGCTGGGCAAAAATCTTTTTTAAAAGGCAAGAAATAGCCAGGCATGGTGGCGCACGCCTTTAATCCCAGCACTCGGGAGGCAGAGGTAGGAGGATCGCCTGAGTTCAAGGCCACCCTGAGACTACATAGTTAATTCCAGGTCAGCCTGGGCCAGAGTGAAACCCTACCTCGAAAAACCAAAAAAAAAAAAAAAAAAAAAAAATAAAATAAAAGGCAAGAAATAGAACACCCCTCAGGACATCCTGCCTGTTGTCAGCCTGGGGTTGCTCGCCTCCATGACATCTGTGTTGTTTCAGCCACCATCTTTGTAATCAGTTGTTAATGGCAGCAGTAGGAAATGAGACCAGGAACAAGACTTGGTCGGCCAAAGAGTTAGGTCACCAGAGCACAGACATGATTCTGGCACTTGTGTTGGGTGTTCTCCCGAAGAGCCTGTCCCCGCTGCTAGATGCCCTTTGCCTGCTTGCCTCCACAGCCTATGGGAACTGAGGGCCTAAGCTCATGTTGCTGGACACTTCCAGGGCAGACGACTGCCCCCTCGTGTCCACAGTGCGCTTGGCATGCTTGTTCTTGGCATCCCACAATAAAGTCCCCTTTCATAAGCTAGAGAGAGCTCCCTTCATTTAAGGATTTTGTTTTTTCGAGGTAGGGTCTCACTCTAGCCCCGGCTGACCTGGAATTCACTATGTAGTCTCAGGGTGGCCGGGAACCCATGGAGGTCCTACTATCTCTGCTTCCCAAGTGCTGGGATTAAAGGCCTGTGCCATCACACCTGGATTTTTTTTTTTTTTGGAGCGGGGGAGGTTTCTGAAGTAGGTTCTCACTCTGGCCCAGGCTGACCTGGAATTAACTATGTAGTCTCGGGATGGCCTCGAACTCAAAGAGATCCTCCTACCTCTGCCTCCCAAGTGCTGGGATTAAGGGTGTGCGCCACCACACCTGGCCCCTGGAGTTTTTCTTTAATATTTAATTTTTATTTATTTATTTGACACTGAGAGAGAGAGAAAGAGAGAAAGAGGAGAGAGAGAATGGGCGCACCAGGGCTCCAGCTACTGCAAACGAATTCCAGGCTTAGCGGTTAAGGAATTTGCCTGCAAAGCCAAAGGACCCAGGTTCGATTTCCCAAGACCCACATTAGCCAGATGCACAAGGGGGCGCACGCGTCTGGAGTTCGTTTGCAGTGGCTGGAGGCCCTGGCGTGCCCATTCTCTATCTGCCTCTTAATCTCTCTCTAAAATATTTAAATAAATAAATATATATATATATATTTTGGGAGCCAGGTGTGGTAGCACACGCCTTTAATCCCAGCACTTGGGAGGCAGAGGTAGGCGGATCACTGTGAGTTCAAGGCCACCCTGAGACTACATAGTGAATTCCAGGTCAGCCTGAGCTAGAGTGAAACCCTACCTCGAAAAAACAAAAACAAAAGAAAAAAGTTTTGGGGGGCTGTAGAAATGGCTTAGTGGTTAAGACGCTTGCCTGCAAAGCCTAAGGACCCTGTTTCGATTCTCCAGGTCCCATGTACGCCAGATGCACATGGTGGCACATGCATCTAGAGTTTGTTTGTAGTGGCTAGAGGCCCTGACACACCCATTCCCACTCTTTTTCTCTCTTCCCCTTCCTCTGTCTCTAATAAATAAATAAAAATAAATAAAATCTTTAAAAAATATTTTGCTAGGCGTGGTGCTGCACTTTAATCCCAGCTTTCGGGAGGCAGAGGTAGGTGGATCGCTGTGAATTCGATACCACCCTGAGACTACACAGTAAATTCCAGGTCAGTCTGGGTGAGAGTGAGACCATACCTCAAAAATTAAAAAAAAAAAAAAAAATTAGCTGGATGTGATGGCACATGTCTTTAATCCCAGCACTCAGAAGGCAGAGATAGGATTGCTGTGAGTTCGAGGACACCCTGAGAGCATATAGTGAATTCCAAGTCAGCCTGGACTAGAGCGAGACCAGACCTTGAAAAAACAAAAGACGAAAAAAATTTATTTATTTATTTGAGAAAGATAGAATGGGTGCCCCTACAGTCTCTAACCACTGCAAACAGATTCCAGATGCATGTGCCACTTTGTGCACCTGGCTTTACATGGGTACTGGGGAATCAAATTTAGGCTGTTAGGCTTAGCAGGCAAATGCCTTAATTACTGAGCCATCTCTCCAGCCCAGGAATTTTTTTTTTTTTTTTTGGGGGTGGGTTTCAATGTAGGGTTTTGCTCTAGCCCAAGCTGACCTGAAATTCACTATGTAGTCTCAGAACTCATGGTGATCCTCTGATCTCTGCCTCCTGAGTGCTAGGATTAACAGCGTGTACCCATACCTGGCCCAAAAATTTCTATTTTCTTGGTTTTTTGAGGTAAGGTCTGGCTCTAGCCCAGGCTGACCTGGAATTCACTATGTAGTCTCAGGGTGGCCTCGAACTCATGATGGTCCTCCTACATCTGCCTCCCGAGTGCCGGGATTAAAGGAGTGTACCACCACACTTTAATTAATTAATTTATTTATTATTTATTAATTAATTTATTTATTTGAGAGAGAGATATGCAGAAATAGGCAAGTAGAGAGAGAATGGGCACATCAGGGCCTCCAGCCATGGCAAATGAACTCCAGATGCATGTGCCACCTTGTGCATCTGGCTTACGTGGGTCCTGGGGAATCAAACCTAGGTCCTCTGGCTTTGCAGGCAAGTGGCTTAACTGGTAAGCCATCTCTCCAGCCTCTATTTTTCTATTTTTTTGTTTTTCGAGGTAGGGTCTTACTCTAGCCCAGGCTGACCTGGAATTCACTCTGTATTCTCAGGATGGCCTCGAACTCATGGCAATCCTCCTACCTCTGCCTCCCAAGTGGTGGGATTAAAGGCGTGCGCCACCACGTCTGGCTCTATTTTTCTATTTCTTAAAAAATTTTTATTTATTTATTTATTTGAGAGCAACAGACAGAGAGAGAAAGAGGCAAATAGAGAGAGAGCGAATGGGCACGCCAGGGTCTCCAGCCACTGTAAACGAACTCAAGATGCATGTGCCACTTTGTGCATCTGTCTTATGTGGGTTCTGGGGAATTGAGCCTTGAACGGGGGTCTGTAGGCTTCATAGGCAAGTGCTTAACCGCTAAGCCATCTCTCCAGTCCCTGTTTTTCTATTTTTGAGACAGGGTCTCATCATGTATGCCAGGCTGTCCTGGACTATGTAGCTGAAGATGACATTTATCCTCTTGTCTTCTGTCTCTATCTCTCAAGTGTAGCTGTTACAGGTGTCTCTGCTTTCTTGGTACTGGGATTACAGACATGTGCTACAGTCCTGGCAGTCTATGCGGGTGCTGGGGTCAAAACTCAGGTCCTAATGCTTGTACAACAGCACCTACTGAGCCATCTCCCCGTCTACCAGTTTGGTGTTTTACTTTGTCCCCCTCCCCCACAGGTAGGGTCTCGCTCTAGTCCAGGCTAACCTGGAATTCACTATGTAGTCTCAGGGTGGCCTTGAACTCATACTGATCCTCTGTCTACTGAGTGCTGGGATTAAAGGTGTGAGCCACCACGCCCAGATCACACTTGTTTTTATGTGGTGCTGGGGATTAATTCGGGCCTTGTTCATGCTAGGCCAGCGCTCTATAGTGCTAAAGATTTGCTTTGAGATTCACTAAATAGCCCAGAATGACCCTAAACTCACTATGTAGACAGAGCTGACCTTGAACTCAAGGCAACCTTCCTTCCTCAGCCTCTCAAGTATTGAGATTATTAGAGGTGAGCCACCATACTTACCTTACCTTATCATCTCCTCTCCCTCTTCTTCCTCCCCTCCCCCCTCTTCTCTACTCTCCTCTCCTGTTTTTACATGCAGGAGATGAGCACTCCAGGGCCTTTAGTATGTCAAACAAGCACTCTACTCAATCAGCTCATCCCTATACCAGTCACTTTATGTTGTCATTTTATTTTATTTTTTTAGAGAGAGAGAGAGAGAATTGGTGTATCAAGGCTTCAGCCACTGCAATGGAATCCCAGATGCTTGCGCCACCTAGTGGACATGTGCAACCTTGCGCTTGCCTCACCTTTGTGCATCTCGCTTATCTGGGATCTGGAGAGTTGGAGAGTTGAACATGGGTCCTTAGGCTTCTCAGGCACGCACCTTAACCACTAAGCCATCTCTCCAGCCCTATGTTATTTTCTTATCATAACCTGGATGGATCACCACACTTTAGCAACAAACCTCCCCGGCACCTGGCGTCCACTCTGTTCCTTGATTGCTAGGGACCATTAGGCACAAGCAATAGGGCCAGCTGAGGGCTGTGTCCCTGATTGCCAGTGACATCTGAGTCCTGTAAAGAGGGCCACCCATTTGTCCTGGTTTTACACTAAAAATAATTCATGTAGTCCATGGGTCCCCCCTCCTTCCATCCCTCACTGCAAGCGCCCAGGATGCTGGTCACCAGCCTCTAGACCTCTGTATCAAGATGCCCCACTGCTCCCAACAGAGGTTACTGCCCTCCCCCTTATTTTATTTTATTTTATTTTATTTTTTTGAGGTACTGTCTCACTCTAGGCCAGGCTGACCTGGAATTCACTATGTAGTTAGTCTCAGGGTGCCCTTGAACTCACAGCAATCCCCCTTCCTCTGCCTCCCAAGTGCTGGGATTAAAAGTGTGCGCCAACCACACCCAGCTTTGTGTATTTTAGTCCTCTTTTTGTTTATTTGTTTATTTTTAATTTATTTACTTATTAGAGATAGATAAAGGGAGAGAGACAGAGAGAATGGGCATGCCAGGGCCTCTAGCCACTGCAAACGAACTTCAGACGTGTGAACCACCATGTGCATCTGTCTTACGTAGCTACTGGGGAATCGAGCCTTGAACCGGGGTCCTTAAGCTTCACAGGCAAGCATATAACCAGTAAGCCATCTCTCCAGCCGCCCCCTTTTTTTTAATGAGAGAGTGAGAGAGAATTGGTGCTTCAGGGCCTCCAGCCACTGCAATTGAATTCCAGATGTGTGTACCATCTAGTGGGCACGTGTGACCTTGTGTCACTTTGTGCATCTGGCTTACGTAGGATCAGGAGAGTTGAACATGGGTCCTTAGGCTTCGCAGGCAAGGCCTTAACTGCTAAGCCATTTATGCTGCCCAGGTTACTGCCTTTTTAAGCCTTATTGGTAGCCAGCCTCTAGGTTGCTGGGGAGTCCCTTATTAGGCTCCAGCCTCTTGGAGGAACCTGCTCCCAATAGTGCAGGGAAGGTCTCAGTACGACAATGACCTAGAAGTCGAGCAGGTGGGCCTGGTTTCCCTACAGCAGAGAGGCTTTGCCTGCACCTAGTCACTCTGGACACACGCCCATCACCTCTAGCCCGGCTACCCACCTGCCAGGGCCTGCACGGAGGGCTGGTCGTGAGTGCTCAGCAACTGTGCCTGGATGGTCTCCACCACTCGCTTGAACCGACGGCTGGGACCTGAAGGCAAAGGCAGGAACGAAATACAGTGACTACGGTTGGAAGTAGGCAAGGCTCTCTGACCTGCAAAGCCCAGCCCTCAACCAAGCAAAACTCCTCTGAGCTCTGTTGGGGCCCACTAATGGTTCCATGGTTCACAAATAGTTTTACTGTTGCTGTGTAAGAAACACCATCAGCAGGGCGTGGTGGCACACACCTTTAATCCCAGCACTTGGGAGGCACAGACAGGAGGATTGTCATGAGTTCCAGGCCACCCTGAGACTATATAGTGAATTCCAAGCCAGCCTGGGCTAGAGGGAGACCCTACCTTGAAAAACAAAAACAAAACAAAACAAAAAGACCCTACCTTGAAAAATCAATCAATCAATAAATCATATATATATATATAAAGAAAAAGAAAATAAAACCAAAGGGAGGGCTGAAGGGATAGCTTAGCAGTTAAGGTGCTTGCCTACAAAGCCAAAGGACCCATATTTAATTCCCTGCAATCCAGGTAAGCCAGATGTACAAAGTGGTGAATATATCTGGAGTTCGTTTGCAGTGGCTGAAGGTCCTGGTACACCCATTCCCATACCCCTATCTGCCTCTCTCTCAAATAAACCAATAAAAATAAATAAATAAATAAATAAATAAATAAATAAACAAACAAACCAAACGGGGGGGGAGAGGGAAGAAACACCATCAATTCCAAACATTTAATTTTATTTTATTGTGGTTTTTCGAGGTAGGGTCTCACTCTGGTTCAGGCTGGACCTGGAATTCACTCTGTAGTCTCAGGGTGGCCTTGAACTCTCGGTGATCCTCCTACCTCTGCCTCCTGAGTGCTGGGATTAAAGGCGTGCACCACCACGTCCAGCAAAAAAATATTTTTATTTATGTATTTGCCGAGAGAGAGAGAGAGAGAGAGAGAGAGAGAGAGAGAGAGGGAGGGGGGCACACCAGGGCCTCTAGCCACTGCAAACAAACTCCAGATGCATGCGCTACTTTGTGCATCTGGCTTTATATGGGTACTGGGGAATCGAACCCAAATCCTTAGGCTTTGTTGGCAAGCATTTTAATCAATGAGCAATTTCTCTAGTCCAGCTCGCCCCTCCCCTCCGAGGTAGGGTCTCACTCTAGCCCAGGCTGACCTGTAATTCACTATGTAGTCTCAAGCTGGCCTTGAAATCACAGTGATCATCCTACCTCTGCCTTCCAAGAACTGGGATTAAAGGTGTGCACTACCATGCCCCACTTCCATTTTTTTAAAAAAAATATTTAACTGCAAGGAGAGAGGGAGAGAGAAATAAATATGAGCACACAAGAACAAACTCAAGACTCATGTGCCACTTAAGAGAGAGGCAGAAAGCTGGGTGTGGTGGTGCACGCCTTTAATCCCAGCACTTGGAAGGCAGAGGTAGGAGGACTGCCTTGAGTTCGAGGCTACCCTGAGACTACATAGTTAATTTCAGGGCCAAAGTGAGAGACCCTACCTTGGAAAACCAACAACAACAACAACAAAAAAAAAAAAAAAAAAAAAAAGAAAAAGAAAGAGAGAGAGAGAGAGAAAGACAGAAAGACAGATAGATAGATAGACAGATAGACAGGGAGTGCATCAGGGCCTCTAGCCACTGCAAACAAACTCCAGATGCATGTGCCATCTTGTGCACCTGGCTTATGTGGGTACTAAGGAATGAACCTGGGTTCTCAGGCTTCACAGGCAAGTGCTTTAACTGCTACACCATCTTTCTAGCTGCCCCCTTTTTTTTTTTTTTTTTTTTTTTTTTTTTTTTTTTTTTTTCGAGGTAGGGTCTCACTCTGGTCCAAGCTGACCTGGAATTAACTATGTAGTCTCAGGATAGCCTCGAACTCACGGCAATCCTCCTACTTCTGCCTCCCAAGTGCTGGGATCAAAGGCGTGCGCCACCACGTCCAGCTTCTCTCTCTCTCTCTCTTTTTTTTTTCCAACTCTTGATTGGTTGTAGCTGCCTGGAATAAAGTTCCTAAGACTACAGTAGATTTCAGGAAGTGCTGTGATAGATTGGTAATGTCTGCTCTGAGTAAAGGACTGATATATGAGGCTAGCATGCTCCGTATGTCTTTGTCCTTTTTTTAAAAAAGAATTTTTGTTTATTTTTATTTATTTATCAGCAACAGTGTGGTAGTTTGAATAGATGGCCCCCAATATATTCAGTGTTTTATTAGACTGTAGATTGGATCTGCAGCCCCCTGGCTGGAGGCAGTGTCACTGGGTGGATCTTAAGGTGTGGTGGTGGCTTTGAGATTTCAATCTAAAGATATTCGAAGTGTGCCTAGCTGGAGTTCCTGATGTGTGCTGTGCTGCGTGGCTTTTTCTCTCTGTGTTTAGTCATGTAAAAGCAGGCCACCTTCTTCTGCCATTATGGAACTTCCCCTGGATCTGTAAGCTTCAATAAATCCCTTCCTCCATAACTGTGCCTGGTCTGGAAGTTCATCTCAGCGAACCTAAAGCTGTCTGCTACAAACAGACAGAGAGAAAAGGCGGGGGGTGGGGGGGAGAATGGGCATACCAGGGCCTCTAGCCAGTACAAATGAACTCCAGATGCATATGGATAAAGTAGCATAAGAAGCTCTACAGTTCTTTCCTTTGTAAAATGAGTGATTACTAACATCTCAGAGTCTGCTTGGAAGCTTCTATAAAATAATGCTTTTGCGGACGTGGTGGCGCACACCTTTAATCCCAGCACTCGGAGGCAGAGGTAGGAGGATCGCTGTGAGTTCAAGGCCACCCTGAGACTACGTAGTTAATTCCAGGTCAGCCTGGGCCAAAGTGAGACCCTACCTCGAAAAAAAAAAAAAAAAAAAAAAAAAAAAAAAAAAGCCTTCATTACATAGACCCATAAAGAGAATGAGGAAATCCAGGCGTGGTAGTGCACACGTTTAATCCAAGCACTAGGGAGGCAAAGGCAGGAGGATTGCCGTGAGTTCGGGGCCACCCTGAGACTACCTAGTGAATTCCAGGTCAGCCTGGGCTAGAGAATGAGGAAGGAAAGAATGCATGTGTTGGGGGAGGTCTGTGTGAGGAGGGGCGCACAGAACAGCACGCGCTGAGTACCACTTCCTCTTCCCTCTCGCAGCCCTCTGAGCTACTGTCCTATCTGAAGCCTTTAATGACCCCAGTCTGGTCAAGAGAGACTCACCAGAGATGAGAGTAAAGGTGACAGAGTATATGCCACCTCCACTGCTGCCATCTCGTCGGGGAGAGGGCTCTGGACCCTCAGAGGAGCTGATGTCCACCTGGAAGCGGACAGGCTTCTGGAAGACGGAGGGGCCGCCACTGGCCTTATACTCGGCCCTGAAGCTGGTCTGTGACAGCACACTGTGACTCAGGCTGGGGATCTGAAAGGTGACGAGAAAAGGATGGGGTGTGTCTAGGGAATGGATGACCATCCTACAAGCACCTCTGCCCTAGGAACTACAAATCCTATCTACCAGTGGGGGACAGAATAACAGAAAAAGGCCTTGAAGAGGCCCATTGCCTGCTGGGGCTTGTAGTTTTCTCACTGTCAATGGGCCCAATAAGCTGTTTCTGTTTTCCTGCCCCATGCTTGACCAAACCCAACTCTTAATGAATGAATGAATGAAACTACGAATCCTATAAGGCTCCGAGTGGAGGGGAGTCAGGTCATAGGCAGAGTGGTAAGACCCCTGGAGTTTGTAGCTCTGTAGTAGCCAGGACCAAGAGGACCCCAGGACCCTCACCGACAGAAAGGCATGGACAATGTCCGCTTTGATGCTGCTGAGAGGTTTGTCCTTTAGCACGAGGAATATTTGTTCTTCCTTATCCAAGGAGATGAAGTTCCCGAACCAGGAGCGTTTTGCCAGCCTAAGTGGAAGGGGATGATGGAGGGAGGAGGGTCAGGGAGGCGCAAAGGGATGAATCTCCATTCCCTCGCTTTCTTTCCCCGTTGGACTCACTCGGGAGAGGATTCTGGCGTTAAACTGGACATCTCCTCAGCGGTGGGAACTGGAAGGGGGCGGACAGACAACGTGGTCAATGCTTGTCCATTCTATTAGCCAGCCAGTGGTCCTAACTTCCTCTCAGGGGTTCTGACCCTCACCTCCCAAAAGGCTCTAACCCCAATACCCAAGGAGCCTGCTGATTATGCCACGGCACTCGGGGCGGGGCTCAAAGCCCCAAGGACCAATCGGAAGGTCTTTTGCACGGGCTCCAGGTTCAGAGTTGGGAGGTCCCACTTCCTCTCTCTGGTTCCAGTCCAAACCCCGTCTCCACACTCCCACGTCTCTGGAAACATGGGGAGCCAGCCTCCTTCCAATCTAGACTCCTCCAGGTGGACCTCCGGAGGACCCAGTGTACAGTCCTGCTTGCCCACATGGCACCCCGAGACCTCCTACCCTGCATCTTGCGCCGGTGGAAGCGGGGGGAGCCCAGGAAGCTGTTGCGAATGGAGTTAAGACGACTCCTCCAGGCGGCTCCCCCGACGCCACCGCCTGGGCTGGGGGGTGGTGTCGTCCCTGGGGTCCCAGTGGGGCTGGCCCGCGGCGTGTGCAGGGGTGAGTGCAAAGGGGTTCCCCCAGAGGAGCGCGGCGAGCCTGGGGGTCCGGGCAGGGGCGTGGAGCGGGCACTGGGGGGCGGGGGCTGCTCCCCGGCGCCCCCGCCTCTGGGGCCCCGAGAAGGCAGCGTCTGTGTTTTGGAAGTTGGGGAGCCTCCGCCTCTAGCCTCATCTCCAGCGCCGGGCTCCGGTGAGAAGGAAAAGACCGGACTCTGTGGAGAAGCAGCAACCGGTGAAAGCGCAGACTACAACTCCCAAGAGGCTTCGGGAGAACAGCTCCGTTCTACCTTGCTGAGGCGGGCACTGAGGCATGCTGGGTCTTGAAGGCCATTCAGTCCCCTTCCAGCCCAGGGTTACAGGCGAGAAATCATGTCTCCATATGGCTACAGCTGTAACCCGTCACGCAATGAATGGACAAGAGTTTCAGACACACTACAAACCCAATCCTAAAGTGGAAATGGCCAATGGATGGACATCAATTACGCTTTTGGGTTTTTTGGTATGCCCGTGCAAGGAGGCCTTTCACGGGAATTCTAGCTTCTTTTGCTCAACCTTTGCTGCCCCGAGACTTCACCCCCCACACACACACTCTATGCGCCTGGCCTTACCCTTGGGCTGCTCAGAGGGCTGGAGGACAGACCAGTGGAGGCTCCACTCACACTGCGAGATCTATTTCCAAGATAGAGTTAAAAAACAAAACAAAACAAAAGTTGGAGAGATGGCTTAGCGGTTAAGGCACTTGCTGGCGAAGCCTAATGACCTAGGTTCAATTCCCCAGGACCCACCTAAGCCAGCTCACAAGGTGGTGCATGTATCTGGCGTTCAACTGCAGTGGCTGGAGGCCCTGGTGCTCTACGTGCCTCTTTCTTCCACTCTTTCAATCAAATAAATATATATATTTTTTTTTTTTTTTGGTTTTTCGAGGTAGGGTCTCACTCTGGCCCAGGCTGACCTGGAATTCACTATGTAGTCTCAGGGTGGCCTCGAACTTCTCGGCGATCCTCCTACCTCTGCCTCCCGAGTGCTGGGATTAAAGGCCTGCGCCACCACGCCCGGCTCAAATAAATTTTTTTTTAAAAATCACTTGGATAGGGCTGGAGAGATGGCTTAGTGGTTAAGGCATCCACCTGCCAAGCCTAAGAATGCCCTTTCGATCTCCAGGTCCCACGTTTAGCCAGATGCAAAAAGTGACGTAAGGGTACAATGCCACACTTGCCCACAAGGGTCGCAAGCATCTGGAGTTTGTTCACAGTGGCTGAGAGATTGCTGGCACACCCATTCTCTCTGTCTCTCTCAAATAATAATAATAATAAATCACTTGAATGATTTCAAAAGGTGCAGAAGTTCTCTCATTTCCACTGACCTTCCAGATGTCCCCAAGCACAAAGGCACATTTCAAGTTGATTACAGAACCTTGTACTCCCTCCCTCCACATGCAGGGACTGAGGATCTTTCCAGAAGGGACAAAGGGTTCCCACCTCTGGCTGTGCTGGGCCATCTCCAAGGCCCGTCTGGTGGGCACTGGAGAACCACCACTCCCGGCATCCGTGATGCTCAGAACTTCCATGGATTTCCGCTCTGGCCTCCGCTTCCCGTGTCTGCTCAGCATGGGGGAATCCACACGCTTCCGAGGTGGATCTGAAGGCAGAGTATCAGGCCAATCAGAAAATGGATTTGCCCAGCTGAACAACATCATCTGTACAATTACGTTGTAAAAGAGATGGGAAATGGGGCTGGAGAGATGGCCTAGAGGTTAAGGCACATGCCTGCAAAGACTAAGGACCCAGGTTTGATTCTCCAGGTCCCATGTAAGCCTGATGCATATGGTGACACATGCATCTGGAGTTCGTTTGCAGTGGCTGGAGGCCCTGGCATGTCCATTCTCAATCTCTCACTCCCTCTCTCTGTCTCAAATAAATAAAAAATCTTAAAAAAAAAAAGTGGCCAGATGTGGTGGCCCACACCTTTATTTTTTTTTTTGAGAGAGAGAGAGAAAAAGACAGAGATGAGCGCGCCAGCAGTCTCAGCTGCTGCGAATGAAATCCAGATGCATGCGCCCCCTTGTGGTCAAGTGTGGCATTGCGCCCTGGCGTCACTTTGCATCTGGCTAAACGTGGGACCTGGAGATTGGAACCGCTGGAGATTGGAACCAGCATTCTTAGGCTTAGGAGGCAGGCGCCTTAACCGCTAAGCCTTCTCTTCAACCCAGCCCACACCTTTAATCTCAGCACTTGAGAGGCAGATGTAGGTAGATTGTTATGAGTTCAAGGCCACCCTGAGAATACAGAGTGAATTCCAGGTCAGCCTGGGCTAGAGTGAGACCCCTATCTTGAAAAACCAAAAAAAAAAAAAAAAAAAAAAGGGCTGGAGAGATGGCTTAGCAGCAAGGCACTTGCCTGCAAAGCCAAAGGACCCAGATTCCATTCCCCAGGACCCAGGAAAGGTGGAGCATGCGTCTAGCACTCGTTTGCAATGGCTGGAGGCCCTGGTGTGCTAATCTCTCTCTCAAATAAATAAATAAAATAAAATAAAATGGGAAAACTGAGGCCCCTGCAGAGAGAAATTCCCATGAAAGTCCAGCTACTTAAACACAGAAGCAGCTCAGGGTCTGCAGCTCTTTTCTCATTCAGGCATGTGGGGCGGGGGTCGGGGTCTGGCCTCCCTGATAGCCTTCTTACCAACGTCATTCCGTGGGGGCAGATCTTGGTCTTCACAGCTGGGATACCGTTCTTTCCGATCCAGAAGCAAATAGTAGATCATCTTTTCTTGGTTCTCCCTAACATGGGGAAGTGGGAGGTGGTTTGAGAGAAGCTGGAGATCAGCAATCAGCGCCGGGAGGACGACTCATCCTCCTTCCCTACCCTGGTGCTGCGGTTCCTTGGGGCTCAATCCAGACAAGAAGCTCGGCTCGCGTGCCATTTCCCTAGTTATCAACATGGTTGGTTTCCCTCTGGTGCAGGGTATATTATATTATAGCATCTTTTTGTTGTTGTTGTTGTTTTTGAAGGTCTCGTTCTTCCCCAGGCTGACCTGGAATTCACTATGTAGTCTCAGGGTGGTCTCGAACTCATGGCGATCCTCCTACCTCTGCCTCTCGAGGGCTGGGATTAAAGGCCTGCGCCACCACTACAGCTTTATTTTACTCAATAATAGTAGTACCTAATGCTGGGACACTTAACAGTACACATACTTAAGGAAGGTACCATCCAAGCATCTACTAATACTTTCTCAGCGAGTTTCTTCGCTTCCCCCACAGGTTCCCCCCGCCCCCTACACGCGCCTCATCTATTCCATCTGTTCAGGAGGCCGCTAAGCGCCCTCTTCCGACCGTCTTGGGAACGCAGTGACCAGCTCCACGAGGGAGGAAGGGCGAATGTGTAAGGGTCTTGGGGATGGGGTGGAATGGGGGGGGGGGGTCCTTACTCTTCACTGCGCAGTTCTCGGTGCAGCCGCTCGCGGTCCCTGAAGCAGCCCAGCGATGCCATGCTCTCGAGGACATCAGGGTCCAGCTCTCCATTGGAAGGCAGGCTTCGCATAGCTACCCTGCGGCCTGGGGCTGGCTCCAAGCAAGGGTCTGGTTCATGTTTCCCACCACTGGAAAGGTGAGTAACACCTTCAAGAAACCAGCATCCCCCTAAAGACCTGGGTTTGATTCCCCAGTACCCACATAAGTCAGAAGTGGTATATCCATTTGGAGTTTGTAGTGGCTAGAGGCCCTGGCATGCCCATTTTCATCCTCTCTCTCTGCTTCCAAATGAATAAAGTTTTTTTGTTTGTTTGTTTGTTTGTTTTGCAAATCAAAAAAGAGGACTGGAGACAGGGCTTAGTGGTAAAGGTGCTTGCCTGTGAAGCCTAACGACTCATGTTTGACTCTCCAGGTCCCACATAAGCTAGATGTACAAGGTGACACAGCAGCAAGGTTGCACATGTGCACAAAGTGGCCCAAGCATCTGGAGTTTGCTTGCAGAGGCCGGAGGCCCTAGCATGCCAATTCTTTCTCTCTCTTTCTCTCATGAAAAGAAAGATAACTACGAAAGACAGGAAGGAACGAAGGAGAAAGTAAGGAAGGAAGGAACCAGCATCCCCAATGGAGCCTCCTCCTTTGTCTTTTATTTATTTATTTATTTTACTTTATTTTGAGACCGGGTCTCTCATTGGCATAGAGCTCGGCACACAGACTCGAGTGGCTGGCCAGTGAGCCCCAGGGATTCACTTGTCCCTGCCTACCCAGTCAGCGCTGGGACTATACAAACCTGTCACCATGTCTGGGGTTGTTTTTTTTTTTTTTTTTTTTTTGGGGGGGGGGAGGTGGTTTCCGAGGTAGGGTCTCACTCTAGCTCAGGCGACCTGGAATTCACTATATAGTCTCAGGGTGGCCTCAAAACACACGGTGATCCTCCTATCTCTGCCTCCTTAGTGCTGGGATTAAAGGCATGTGCCACCATGCCCAGTTGTCTTTTTTTGTTTTTTGTTTGTTTTAATGTCTGGCTTTTTGTTTTTAATTTATTTTATTTTTTTAAGTTTCTTTTGGTTTTTTGAGTTAGGGTCTCACTGTACCCCAGGTTGACCTGGAATTCACTGTGTAGTCTCAGGGTGGCCTTGAACTCACGGCGATCCTCCTACCTCTGCCTCCCGAGTGCTGGGATTAAAGGCGTGCGCCACCATGCCCAGCTCTATGTCTGGCTTTTTAAATGTGGGCTCTGGATATTGTACTTGGTCGGGTCCTCATGCTTGCAAGGCAAACACGTTACCAAACGAGCCATTGCCCCCACCCCAGTAGAATCTTCTTCATCCTAGACTTGGGTCCCCAGTGCCAGACTGCTCCTCTCTCAGTATTCCAGAGTCCCAGAACTTCCTCCCTCAGACACAGGAGTGCAGGCCCCAGCCCAAGTGGTCCAAACCCCAGCCCTCTTGCATCAGATCCAGGGATGCAGACCCTGCTCCTTGCTTCTCCCTTAGACCAGGGATTTAGGCTTCAGGACCAGAGCTCTGGACTCTTAATCCTCTCTTCTGTCTGACTCCTAAACTTCTTCTCCAGCTGTGTCCTCCCCCAGGACCCAGAAGTTCGAGACCCTCATTACTCAGGAATTCTGACATCCCACCCTTCAGCTTCCTCGGTTTTGGCCTCCATTCCCTTCCTCCCCTAGGTACCCAAGAGTCCAGGTCCCCTTTACTCACAGGTACCAAGGATGTTTCTGAATTTGCTCCAGCTGTGAGGGGCAGAAATTAGGAAATTAGATCATATGCACACATCAGTGGCACAGTTAAAATAACTGGGGGATGGAGCAAGATGACTACCCTGGGAGACTAACAGCAGTGCTGCTCTGCAATCACTCTAGACCCGTTGTAGTAGGTTCTTTTTGGTTTTTTGAGGTAGGGTTTCACTTTAGTCCAGGCTGACCTGGAATTCACTATGTAGTCTCAGGATGGCCTTGAACTCACGGCAGTCCTCCTACCTCTGCCTCTCGAGTTCTGGGATTAAAGGTGTGCGCCACCACACCCAGTTTGTGGTAGTTTCTTGCACCCTTAGAATCATTCTGTTCAACTCAGGGCCACCTTGGGTGGGCCAGTCCGAGCACGCATCCCTCCCACTGCCTCAGACTTCCTGGTCCACTCTTGAGCAGCCATCTCTCCAGTCTGGAAAAATAGATTTTGATGGGCTGGGCTTGAAGATCCGACAAGGAACCCCTCCCTCCAAGGATTGACAGGCAGATACTGGGAACCCCTCCCATGATTCCCAGGCCTTTTCTGCTAGGTCCCATGGACTTACACTGAGCCTCTTTTCGGGTTCCACTTCGATCATCCCCCTTAGGAGGCTCTGGCAGTCGGGCGGAATGAAGTGTGGCATGTGGAAGACGCCCCGCTTCACCTTCTCCAGCAGCTGGCGGAGGTTGTCGTCATCAAAGGGCAGCGCCCCCTACGGAAGAGAGAACTAGGACTCCTCAGCAGAGCGTCCAAAGGGCCAGGCGAGGTGGTCAGCGCTTTTAGTACCCACATATTTCACCTCACCTCCATCACAAGAAACAGAACACGCTTAATATCCTCATTTATGCAAGGGGTCGAAGGTACCCTACCCAGCACATCACAATACTTGGAGTGCTGGTGCATGCCTGGGATCCAAGCACTTGGAAGATGAAGAGAATAATTCAAGGTCATTCTCGGCTACCTAGTAAATTTGACACCAGCCTGAGATACATGAGACTGTGTCAGAAAGACAGATGGGCCAGGCGTGATGGTGCACGCCTTTAATCCCAGCACCCAGGAGGCAGAGATAGGAGGATCACTGAGTTCGAGGTTAGCCCGAGACTACATCATGAATTCCAGGTTATCAGCCTGGGCTAGAGTGAGACCATACCTGGAAAAAAAACAAAAAAACAGCTAGCCGGGCGTGGTGGCATCTGGCTTACATGGGACCAGAAGAGTGGAGCATGAGTACTTAGGTGGCTTGAAAGGCAAGCACTTTAACCGCTAAGCCATCTACCCAATTATGTCCCATTTTTTGTTTTTTAAATTTTGGTTTTTCAAGGTAGGGTTTCATTCTAGCCCAGGCTGACCTGGAATTCACTATGTAGTCTAAGGCTGGCCTCGAACTCATGGTGATCCTCCCACCTCTGCCTCCCGAGTGCTGGGATTAAAGGCATGCACCACCACACCCAGCCTGAGCTACAGTGAGACCCTATCTTAAAAACAAACAAACAAACAAACAATATATATATATATATATATAATTTATTTATTAATTTATGAGAGAGAAAGAGAATGGGTGCACCAGGGCCTTTAGCCACTGTCAATGAACTCCAGATGCATGTGCCACCATGTGCATCTGACTTACATGGGACCTAGAGAATCCAACCTGGGTCTTTAGACTTCACAGGCAAATGTCTTAACTGCTAAGCCATCTCTCCAGCCCCCCAAAATATAATTTCTAATTCATTTATTTGTAAGCAGAGACAGAAATAGAAGAGACACAGAGTGAGCATGCCATGGCCTCCAGCTACTGCAAATGAACTCCAGATGAATGTGCCACTTTGTGCATCTGGCTTTAAGTGGGTACTGGGCAATCAAACCTGGGTTGTTAGGCAAGCATTTTAACCACTGACCCATCTCTCCACCTAAGTTGTCCTTTTGTTATTGTTTGTTACTAAAGCCCCAGTTGAATCCTAGACAGGGCTTTGAGCCATGCCCCCATATGATCTGCAAGGGTGCTGAGCCACACCCCAGCCCCTCAGTGGGGATTCTAGATGCTCTACCCTGAGCCCCTCAGCCCCTCACTGTGGATCCTAGACAAGGGACACTGCTGAGCCATGCCCCAGCCCTCACTGCTGAGCCTACTGCTGAGCCGCCCCCCCCAGCCCCTCACTGTGGATTCTAGACAAGGGCTGAGCCACGCCCCAGCCCCTCACTGTGGATTCTGAGCCACGCCCCCAGCCCTCACTGTGGATTCTAGACAAGGGCTCTACCTCTGAGCCAAATCCTCAGTTTTGTTTTTAGTTTAAGACAAGGTCTTACTAAATTGCTTAAGCCGGCCTTGAGAGCTTGTTTGGAAGTTCTAGAAAGGGCACCCAGCCACGCCCTAGCCACTCACTTGACTGCTTACCACTGAAAGCCCCCAGGTCCTCCTGTGGATAGGAGAAGGGGCTCTACCGCTTTGTTTTTTTTTTTTTCTGAGACAAGGGTCTCACCCCAGCCCAGGCTGACCTGAGCCAAATTCAGTTTTGTTTTTTAGTTTAAGACTCAAACTCTCTGTTTGAGTTCTCCTCCCTACATCCTCTGCCTTACAAAAGAAAGGTCCTCCTGTATAGGAGAACTTTTTTTTTTTTTTTTTCTTGCTGGGATTAAGCCCAGGCTGACCTGGGCCACCATGCCTGGGAAGGTTGTCTTCTGGCTGATCCTGCAGCTTCACTAGGGACACACATGGAGTGGTGAGCAAAGAAGGGCACACTCACCTACTCAGCCAGATCACCTTAAAACCCTGGGCGTCAATGGAGTGACATGTGGCTGCCACACACCCTCACATCCTAGCATAGCCTTGAAGTCATTCTGTAACACAGGCAGACCTTAAAATATTGGGGAGTGAGAGTTTCGAGGTAAGATCTTGTTCTAGCCCAGGCTGACCTGGAATTCACTATGTAGTGTCAGGGTGGCCTCAAACTCATAGTGATCCTCCTACCCCTGTCTCCTAAGTGCTGGGATTAAAGGCTTGCATCACCATGTCCAACTTTAGACCTTGATTTTTTTTTAATTTTTAATATATTTTATTTTTATTTATTTATTAGAGAAAGAAAAAAAAAAAACAGAGGGAGAAAGAGAATGGGTGCACCAGGGCCTCCAGTTACTGCAAATAAACTCCAGACACATGCGCCACATTGTGCATCTGGCTTACGTGGGTCCTGGTGAATTGAACCTTATGCTTTACAGGCAAGCGCCTTAACTGCTAAGCCATCCCTCCAGCCCTGACCTTAAATTTTCAACTCTCCTGTCTCAGCCTCCTGTGTAGCAGGGATCACAGGCCTGCACTACCATGGCCTAGCTGCTTACACTTAGCCTCTATTAAGAGGGCTGCTGCCTGCAGATCTTTGCTGTTTGGTCTGCCCACTTCTCTGATCTCTAATAACTCAAAAAGCATAACCTAGGGCTGGCAAGATGGCTTAGCAGTTAAGGCACTTGCCTGCAAAGCCAAAGGAACCCAGTTTGATTTCCCAGTACCCATGTAAAACTAGATGCACAAGGTGGTTTATGCATCTTGAGTTCATTTACAGTGGCTAGAGGTCCTGGCACACCCAATTCTTTCTCTTTCTGTCTGTTTCTATCTGCCTTTTTATTCCCTCTCTTTCAAATTAATAAATAAAATAGTGATGATCCTCCTACCTCTGCCTCTTAAAACTACCTCTGATTTATTTATTTATTTATTTATTTATTTATTTATTAGAGACAAGGAGAGGGAGAGAGAGAGAGAGTGAGAATGGGTGCGCCAGGGCCTCTAGTCACTGCAAATGAACTCCAGATGCATGCGTCACCATGTACATCTGGCTTACATGGGAACTGGAGAATCAAACCTGGATCCTTAGGCTTCACAGGCATGCGCCTTAACTGCGAAGCCATCTCTCCAGCCCTAAAATATTTTTAAAAGCATAACTTGCTGGGTGTGGTGGTACATGTCTTTAATCCCAGTACTCAGGAAGTAGGGGTAGGAAGATCATCATAAGTTCAAGGCCACCTTGACACTACATAGTGAATTCCAGATCACCCTGAGCTAGAGCAAGACCCTACCTCAATAAATAAATAAAAAGCATAACATTTTGGGGCTGGAGAGATGGCTTAGTGGTTAAGGTATTTGCCTGCAAAGCCAAAAGATCCTGGTTCGATTCCAGGACCCACGTAAACCAGATGCACAAGGGGGTGCATGCATCTGGAGTTTGTTTGCAGTGACTGGAGGCCCTGGCATGCCCATTCTCTTCTTCTCTCTGGCCTATTTCTATCTCAAATAAATAAATAAATATATTTTAAAAAGCATAACAATTCCTTAACCCTTTTTCTATCTCTTCTTTGGATATAAGCATGCTTTGTCCTGACAGTCTGGGCTTGCTCAGTGTTTTCTCAGTATAATCTTTACTCAAGGGCTGGAGAGATGGCTTAGCAATTAAGGCTCTTGCCTGCAAAGCCAAAGGACCCAGGTTCAATTTCCCAGGACCCACATAACCCAGATGCACAAGATGGTACATACACCTGGAGTTAGTTTGCAGCAACTAGAGGCCCTGGCTCACCCATTCCCTCTCCCTTTCTCTATTTGCCTTCCTTTCTGTCTCTGATAAATATATAATAATAAAGTATTTTGAAAAATATTTACTCAGGGCTGGAGAGTGGTGGCACATGCCTTTAATCCCAGCACTCAGGAGGCAGAGATAGGAGGATCACCATGAGTTCGAGGCCAGCCTGAGAATACATAGTGAATTCCAGGTCAGCCTGGACTAGAGTGAAACCCTACCTCCAGAAAAAAAAAGTCTTTACTCAAGAGCTAGAGAGATGGCTTAGCAGTTAAGGTGCTTTCCTGCAAAGCCAAAAGACCCAAGTTCAATTTTCCAGGACCCACGTAAGCCACATGCACAAGGGGGAGCATGCATCTGGAATTCGTTTGCAGTGGCTGGGGGCATGGCACGCCCATTCCCTCTCTACCTGCCTATTTCACTCACTCTTTCTCTCTCTCAAATAAAATAAATAAAAATTTAAAGAAATATTTAAAAAACAGATCTTTACTCAAAAAGGGGAGCTGGGCATAGTGGTGCACACCTTTAATCCCAGCACTCAGGTGGCAAAGATAGAAGGATCACTGGGAGTTCAAGGCCACCCTGAGACTACATAGTGAATTCCAGGTCAACCTGAGCTAGAGTGAGACCCTACCTCAAAGAAACAAACAAATAAACAAAAGATAAGTAAATAAAGTGGTGCATGCATCTGGAGTTCATTTGCAGGAGCTGGAGGCTCTGGTGCGCCCATTCTCTTTCTTGCTGTCTCTGCCTGCAAATAAATAAATAAAATATTAAAAATATACATATGGGGGCTGGAGAGATTGCTTAGTGATTAAGGCATTTGCCTGCGAAGCCTGAAGACCCTGGTTCGATTCTCCAGGTCCCATGTAAGCCAGATGCACATGGTGACGCATGCATCTGGAATTCGTTTGCAGTGGCTAGAGGCCCTTGCATGTCCATTCTCACTCTTCCTCTCTCTCTCTCTGTCTCTAATAAATTTATAAATAATATATATATGGGGCTGGGGAAATGGCTTAGCAGTTAAGGTGCTTGCCTTCAAAGCCAAGGGATCCCGGTTTGATTCCCCAGGACCCACATAAGCCAGATGCACAAGGGGGCACATGCGTCTGGAGTGCCCATTCTTTGTATCTTCCTCTTTCTCTCAAATAAATAAATTTTTAAAAATTAAAAAATATATATATATGCTTTGCCAGGTGTGGTGGTGCATGTCTTTAACCCCAGCACTTGGGAGGCAGAGGTAGGACGATTGCCACATGTTTGATATTACCCTCAGACTACACAGTGAATTCCCAGGTCATCCTGAGCTTGTCTCAGACCCTACCTTGAAAAAAAAAATTAAGCCGGTCATGGTGGCACACACCTTTGATTCTAGCACTCGGGAGGCAGAGGTAGGAGGATCACTGAGAGTTTGAGGCCACCCTGAGACTACATAGTTAATTCCAGGTCAGGCTGGGCCAGAGTGAGACCCTACCTCAAAAAAACAATAAACAAAAAAAAAATTATATCTCTGGGCTGGAGAGATGGCTTAGCGGTTAGGTGCTTGCTTGTGAAGCCTAAGGACCCTGGTTCAAGGTTTGATTCCCCAGTACCCACGTAAGCCAGATGTACAAGGGGGCACATGCATCTGGAGTTCTTTTACAGTGGCTGGAGGCCCTAGTGTGCCCATTCTCTCTCTCTTTCTCTCTACCCCTTTCTCTGTCTGTCACTCTCAAATAAATAAATAAAAATAAACCAAAAAAAATTGTATCTCTGTCACTCTCAAATAAATAACTAAAATTAAACAGAGAAGAAAAAATTGTATCAAGGATGATCAGCTGTGAAGCGTTCCATATTTTTCAAGCCTGATCAGCACTCCTCCCCGCTTTGGGACTGCCAAGGGAATTATGTGAGATAGCATTCTTGGAAGAGTGCCTGCATAGAGTAAGTTGCTTATTCATTCATGTTCCTATGGGGCTCATGAGAGTCTAACCCTGAGTGTGCAGATGTTAGGCATCTAAACCAAACATACAGAAACGAAAACCACCAACATGGGCGCAACCTTGGGTGAGCTTATGATAGAGAAGGGAAGAGAGACTCCACTCAAAGGGCTATGCAACAAAATATGCAATGTCAACTCTGTCACCAAAAAGAGGAGCACCAACTACAGGGGAATGAGAACTCAAGGGGAGGAAAAGAAGGAGACTCACGGAAGCTTCTGGGTGAAATGACCACGAAGCTCAGGAATTAAAGAAGTCTAGATAAGGGATGGAGAGAGGGCTCAGTGGTTAAAGCATTTGCCTGCAAAGTCTAACAACCAGAGTTCAATTCCCCAGTTCCCACATAAAGCCAGATGCACAGAATGGCACATGCACCTGGAGTTCATTTGCAGTGGCTGAAGACCCTGGCATGCCCATTCATATTCCCCCCTCTCTCTCTGCTTGAAATAAATAAATAAATAAATAAATAAATAAATAAATAAATAAAATTTTAAAAAAGAATAAGTCTTGGGCTAGAGAGAAGGCTTAGCAGTTAAGGCGCTTACCTGAAAAGCCTAAGAACATGTTTGAATCTCCAAGTCCCACGTAAGGCAGATGCACAGTGACACAAGTGTGCAATGTTGCACAAGGGGGTGCATGCATCCAAAGTTTGTTTGCAGTGGCTAAAACCCTGGTGTGCCCATTCTCTCTCTCTCTCTCTCTCTCTCTCTCTCTCTGCCTCTTTGTCTCTCAAATAAATAAACAAATAAAAACTTTAAAAGAAGAAGTTTTGGGCTAGAGAGATGGCTTAGCAGTTAAGGCACTTGCCTGTGAAGTCTTAGGACCCAGATTCAATTCCCCAGGACCCATGTAAGCCAGATGCACAAGGTGGTGCATGTGTCTGGAGCTCATCTGCAGTGGCTAGAGGCCCTGACATGCCTAGTCTCTATCTTTTTTTTTTTTTTTTTTTTTCTGAGGTAGGGTCTCACTCTAGCTCAGGCTGACCTGGAATTCACTATGTAGTCTCAGGGTGGCCTCAAACTCTCGGTAATACTCCTACCTCTGCCTCCTGAGTGCTGGGATTAAAGGCGTGAGCCACCACGCCCAGTTTTTTTTTTTTTTTTTTTTTTTCCTTGAGGTAGGGTCTCATTCTAGTCCAGGCTGACCTGGAATTCATTCTGTAGTTTCAGGCTGGCTTTGAACTCACATTGATCCTCCTACCTCTGCCTTCCAAGTGCTGGAATTAAAGGCAGGGGCCACCACACCCAGCTCCTTAAATAAGTAAATAAATAAAATATTTAAAAAAAGAAGTCTAGGGTTGGAGAGATGGCTTACTGGTTAAGGCGCTTGCATACAAAGGCAAGGGACCCAGGTTCGATTCCCCAGGACACTCATAGACCAGATGCACAAGGTGTTGCATGTGTCTGGAGTTCGTATGTAATGGTTAAAGGCCTGGCATACCCATTCTCCCTCTCTCTCTGCTGCTTCCTCTCAAATAAATAAAATAAAATAAGCCAGACATGGTGGCACACACCTTTTATCCCAACACTTGGAAGGCAGAGGTAGGAGGATCACCGTACGTTTGAGGCCACCATTGAGACTACATAGTGAATTCAAGATCAGCCTGGGCTAGAGTGAAACCCTACCTTGAAAAAACAAACAAATAAATAAATAATAAAACAAAGCAGTCAATCAGGACTTCCATGTAAGATGGCGGCATACTAGCCACATCAAAGCAGCTGAGGGAAGAAAATAAACAGAAACACAGCAAAATACACTCTTCTGCTGAAAAGTGAAGGTGTAGAAGTTATTATCAACCACAGCAGAAAAGCAGGAGAGACCAAGATCTTCCAGAAAGGAGGAAACCAGCCAGAATCCCACAGAGGCGCCAGCAGCCCTGATCTGTGAGCCTGCCCGGCGGGCAAGGGTGGCAGGAACAAGGTGAGGGGATTTTCCACTCACATCAGCATCCTCGAAAAGGCAGGAAACCTGAAAGGGAAGACACCAGAGGCCAGCTGAGCAGCTGCCAAAGGAGATACAAACAGGGCTAGTTGAGCAGCTCTGGTGTGACTCCTGGCACCCTGCAAAGTCTCCCATGGCCCAGCCGTCAGGGCTGTGAACATCCAGAGAATTCATTCACCCCTGGCCACTCAGCACGGAGAGGGACTGTCATGGGCACTCAGCATTCGTGACACTGGAAGTCATCCCCAAAGGTAACAGAGCCTACTTATACAAAGCCAGATACATTGGCCTGCACTGGAAGTGTTAATCTCTCTTTCCATTCAGGAAAGGTGATGTATTAAATTTGACTGATATAGGGGCTGGAGAGATGGCTTAGCAGTTAAGGCGTTTGCCTGAGAAGCCTAAGGATCCCGGTTCGATTCTCCAGGTCCCACGTAAGCCAGATGCACAAGAGGGTGCATGAATCTGGAGTTTGTTTGCAGTGGCTAGAGGCCCTGGTGCATCCATTATCACTCTCCCTCTCTCTCTTTCCCTCTCTCTGTCTCTAATAAATAAATAAAAATAAAATCTTTTAAAAAATCTTAAAAAAATCTGAAAAAAAAAATTTGACTGATATATTCTTGGTTGGCTTTACCCTTCTCACATAAGCTGTATTTTGGTGTGGACAATTGTTGCCTTTGACATTTCCTGATTTTTAGGGCCTTTGTCTTTTTCTTAAGTCACTATTTGGGGCAGGGACTAACAGGCCCCAGGCTGACTTGGAACCTGTTTCAGATTAGAAACCTCCCAGTTGACAGGATTAAGGGTGTGGACAACACACACACCCTTAGGGACATTGGATTTACTGTTTAGTTTAATCCCCACATTTGTATAAATACTCTGTGCTGGTTTTGATTGAATGTCTATATTGTTTAGTTGAATTTTAGAATATGCTTCACCAAGTCTACTGTAACACTTGAATAGTAGGCAAACTTAACACCTAGGGTCACTTCTGCTGTTTCTCTTGGAGTAAAAAAGTTACACCTGACACCTTAAACTCCTACTCTGAAGATATATAAAGTCAGAGTTATACGGCTAAGAACCCAGCAGATAATTAGAAAACCCAAGCATCAAATTAACTCAAGATGCCAGGTGTGTTGGCGCATGCCTTTAATCCCAGCACTTGGGAGGCTGAGGTAATAGGATCGCCATGAGTTCCAGGCCACCCTGAGACTACATAGTTAATTCTAAGTCAACCTGGACCAGAGAGAGACCCTACCTTGAAAAAAAAACAAAGAAACAAAACAAATTAATTCAAGATGTAAAAATCTCTACATTATAATATAAGAAACACACACAAAAAATCAAGACAGTACAATCCCACCAAATATTATAAATCCATCAGAAATGACCTCCAGCAATACTACTTTAGATGAAATGCCTGACAAAAATTTTTTTTAAAAAAGTGATTATATCTATACTCAAAGAAGGAATCAAAGAAGAAAACCAACTCCTGAAGGAATCCCAAGAGAACACAGGAAATCAACTTAATGAACAAATACCAATCAGAAATAGTAGAAATGAAAAACAGAGTAAGCCAAATAGAAAAATCTGTAGAAAGTCTCACCAGTAGAATGGATCAAGGAAAGGACAGAATATCTAAAGTAGAAGACCAGGGGGCAAATCTAATACAGTCCAACAAAAAGAAGGACAAACTAATAGGAAGACATGAATAGGAATTTCAAGACATTTGGGACACTATGAAGAGATCAAACATAAGAATTAAGGGCATGGTAGAAGGAGAAGAATTTTACTCCAAAAGCATAACAGGTAGGGAAAGTGATATCAGTTCAGATACAGGAAGCCTACAGAGCACCAAACAGACAAAATCAGGAAAGAACCTCTCAGCGTCATATTATAATTAAACTACAAAACACACAAAACAAGAAAACATTGAAAACAGCCAGAGAGAAAAATCAAGTTACATACAAAGGCAAAACCATCAGGATCACAGCAGATTACTCAACACACACTTTAAAAGCCAGAAGGGCCTGGAATGATGTATTCCAAGTTCTGAAAGATAACAACTGCCAACCAAGATTACTTTATCCTGCAAAGTTATCCATTCAAATAGATGGAGAAATAAGGACATTCCACAACAAAAGCAGGCTAAAGGAATATATGAAGACAAAACCAGCTCTACAGAAAATACTTGAAAAGATCCTCCTTGCTGAAGAGAAAGAAAAGCACACACATAGGAACCTGGAAAAAACAAACCATACTCTAGTTAATACCAGAGAGCAAAGCTAAAACCGGAGGAACTACAAAACAAGAAAAATGGCAAAAATAAATACACACCTTTCAATTATAACTCAGTATCAAATGGCTTCAACGCCCCAACCAAAAAACACAGGTTTGCAGACTGGGTTAAAAAGCAGAATTCTTAAGCCATGCGTGGTGGCACACACCCTTAATCCCACCACTCAGGAGGCAGAGGTAGGAGGATCACCATGAGTTTGAGGCCACCCTGAGGCTACATAGTGAATTCCAGGTCAGCTTGGGCTAGAGCGAGACCCTGCCTTGAAAAAACAAAACAAGACAAACAAACAAAAAGGATTTTTCTTCAATTTCTTGCCTCCAAGAAACTTACCTTTCCACAAAAGATGTATATTATCTTAGGGTGAAAGGTTGGAAAATGGTGTTTCAAGCAAGTGGGCCTGGAAAACAAGCAGGGGTCGCTATCCTAATATCAGACATGTTAGACTTCAGACCATCATTAGTTAGGAAAGATAAGGAAGGTCACTTTATATTGATTAAAGGAACACTCCAACAGGGTGACATGACAATCCTAAACATATATGCACCTAAAAATGGGGGCTCCCAATTTATCAAACAAATGCTATTAGAACTAAGGTCGCCGGGCGTGGTGGCGCACGCCTTTAATCCCAGCACTGGGGAGGCAGAGGTAGGAGGATTGCCGAGAGTTCGAGGCCACCCTGAGACTACATAATGAATTCCAGGTCAGCCTGGACCAGAGTGAGACCCTACCTTGCAAAACCAAAAAAAAAAAAAAAAAAAAAAAAAAAACTAAGGTCAAAGATAACACCAAACACAGTTGTAGTGGGTGACTTCAACACCCCACTTTCATCAATTGACAGGTCATCCCGGCAAAAAATAGAGAGACATCTGGATTAAATGAGGTCATAGAGCAAATGGACCTAACAGATATCTACAGAACATTCACCCAAATGCTATAGAATACACATTCTTTTCAGCAGCACATGGAACATCTTCTAAAATGGAGCATATATTAGGACACAAAGCAAATCTTAACAAATACAGGAAAACTGAAATAATTCCTTGCACTCTAACTGATCACAATGGGATTAAACTACAAATCAACAGCAAGAAAAGCTATAGAGCATACACAAAATCATAGAAACTGAACAATACACTACTAAGTGATGAATGGGTCAACAATGAAATCAAGAAGGAAATCAAGCCAGACATGGTGGTGTATGGCTTTAATCCCAGCACTCGGGAGGCAGAGGTAGGAGGACAAGGCCAGCATGAGACCTCATAGTGAATTCCAGGTCAGCCTGAGCTAGAGTGAGACCCCTACAAAAAAAAAAAAAAAAAAAAAAAAAAAAGAAAAGAAAAGAAAAGAAGGAAATAAAAAAATTCATAAAATCAACATATCAAAACCTTTGGGACACAATTTAATCCCAGCAGTCGGGAGGCAGAAGGAGGGGAAGTTCGAGGCCACCCTGAAACTACATAAGTAATTCCAGGTCAGCCTGGACCAGAGACCCTACCTCGCAAAACCAAAAAAAAAAAAAAAAAAACCTTTGGGACACAATGAGAGCAGTCCTAAGAGGAAAATTTCCTAGCTTTTAAGTGCCTACATTAAGAAATTAGAAAGGTTGGCTGGAGAGAACCCTGCTTTGTTAAAGCACTTGCTTATGAAGCCTCAGGACCCTGGTTTGAGGCTTGATTCCCCAGGACCCACGTAAGTCAGATGCACAAGGTGGCACATGCATCTGGAGTTCATTTGCAGTGGCTGTAGGCCCTGGCATGCCCATTATCTATCTATCTATCTATCTATCTATCTATCTATCTATCTATCTATCTATCTATTTCTTTCTCTCGGTCTATCATTCTCAAATAAATAAATAAAAATAAACAATAACAACAAAAAAAATAAATTAGAAAGGTTGCAAATAAACAACTTAATGCTTCACCTTAAGGCCTTGGAAAAAGAAGAACAAGGCAAACCAAAAATCGGCAGACAGGAAGAAATAATAAAGGTTAGGGCAGAAATTAATGAAATAGAGACCCAAAAAACAATTCAAAGAATCAATGAAACAAAGAGTTGGTTATTTGAAAGGATAAACAAGATTGATAAACCCTTAGCAAATCTGACCAAAAGAAAGAGAGAAGAGACACATATTAATAAAATCAGAGATGAAAAGGCACCATCACAACAGATACCACAGAAATTTAAAAAAATCATAGGGACATACTATAAGACAATATACTCTATCTACTAAGTTTGAAAATCTGAAAGAAATGGATGAGTTCCTTGATTCATACGACCTACCAAAATTAAATCAAGATGAGATTAATCACTTAAACAGACCTATAACAAGTAAGGAGATCCAAGCAGTTATGAAAAAATCCCCCAACTAAAAAAAGTCCAGGCACAGATAGATTCACTGCTGAATTTTACCAGACATTCATGGAAGATCTAACACCAATGCTTCTCAAACTTTTCCATAAAATAGAAAAGGCAGGAATCCTACCAAACTCCTTCTATGAAGCCAGCATCACCCTGATCCCAAAACCAGACAAAGATAGAACAAAAAAAAGAAAATTACAGACACATCATCTCCCTCATGAACATAGATGCAAAAATTCTCAACAAAATATTGGCAAACAGAACACAAGAATCAGAAAGATCATTCACTCTGACCAAGTAGGCTTTATCCCAGAGATGCAGGGATGGTTCAACATACGCAAATCAATAAATGTAATACAGTATATAAATGGACTACAGGACAAAAATCACATGATCATCTCATTAGAGGCAGGAAAAGCATTTGACAAAATCCAACATCCCTTCATGATAAAAGTCCTACAGAGACTGGGAATAGAAGCAACATATCTCAACATAATAAAGGCTATTTATGACAAGCCTACAGTCAACATAATATTAAATGGAGAAAAACTTGTAGCTTTTCCACTAAAATCAGGAACAAGACAAGGGTGTCTCCACTGTCCCCACTTTTATTTAATATAGTACTGGAAATCTTAGCTATAGCAATAGGGCAAGAGACACTCATAAAAGGGATACAAATTGGAAAGAAAGAGATCAAGTTATCATTATTGCAGATGATATGATTCTATACATAAGGGACCCTAAAGACACAGTGCCTAGCAATACCTTCACAAGACCCTCACAATAGGAGAAAAAGATGATGACATCAAATTAAAAGAGAGACTAGCCGGGCATGGTGGCGCATGCCTTTAATCCCAGCACACGGGAGGCAGAGGTAGGAGGATTGCCATGAGTTCAAGGCCACCCTGAGACTACATAGTCAGCCTGGACTAGAGTGAGACCCTACCTCACAAAACAAAAAAAAAAAAAAGAGAGAGAGAGAGAGAGACTAATGGAGAAAGGAGGGAGGGGATATGATGGAGAGTGGAGTTCTGAAGGGGAATGGGGGAGGGGAGGGAAATATCATGGTTTATTATCTGTAAGTATAGAAGTTGTCAATAAATAAATAAAGTACTTTGAATAAACCTAACTAAGGAAGTGAAGGATCTCTACAATGAAAACTTTAAAACACTCAAGCGAGAAATTGCAGAAGACATTAGGAAATGGAAAGACATCCCTTGTTCTTGAATAGAAAGAATCAATATTGTGAAAATGGCAATCTTACCAAAAGCAATCTACACATTTAATGCAATCCCCATCAAAATTCCAATAGTATTCTTCACAGAAATAGAAACAACAATCCAAAATTTAATTTGGAAGCACAAAAAACCTCGAATACCTAAAACAATTTTGAGCAACAAAAATAAGACTGGTGATATCACCATACCTGATTTTAAGCTATTTTACAGAGCCATAGTAAAAAATTAGCATGGACTTGTCTAAATGTTCATGTTTTGTAATATCTAGTCCTTTATTTAAACGATGGATTTGTTGGTACGTGAATATAACTTGAATGTAATTAAAAATGCTGTTTTAAAGAAAAAAAGCCAGCATGGTACTGGCACAAAAACAGACATAAATCAATGGAACAAAATAGAGGACCCAGATGTCAGCCTGGGTAGCTACAGCCACCTAATCTTTGACAAAAATACCAAAAATACTCATTGAAAAAAAGACAGCCTCTTCAGAAAATGGTGCTGGGAGAATTGGATCTGTAGAAGGATGAAAATAGGTCCTTCTCTCTCTCCATACACAAGAGTTAAATCCAAATAGATCAAAGATCTTAATATCAGACCTGAAATGCTGAAATTCCTAGAGGAAAATGTAGGGGAAACCGTTCAACATATTGTTATTGGCAAAGACTTTCTGAATATAACCCCAGTTGCTCAGGAAATTAAATCACAGATCAACTGCTTAGAGCTCATGAAATTACAAAGCTTTTGTACAGCAAAGGACACTGAATACAGCAAAGGGGCAACCTACAGAATGGGAGAAAATCTCCACACATCTGACAGAGAATTAATATCCAAACTATATAAAGAACTCAAAAAACTAAATACTAAGAAATCAAACAACCCAATTAAAAAATGAGCTGGGCGTGGTGGAGCATGCCTTTAATCCCAGCACTCGGGAGGTAGAGGTAGGAGGAATACCATGAGTTCGAGGCCACCCTGAGACTACATAGTTAATTTCAGGTCAGCTTGGGCCAGAGTGAGACACTACCTCGAAAAAAAAAGGGGGGGGCTATGGAACTAAATAGAGAATTCTCAAAAGAAGAACTTCAGATGACATATAAACATCTAAAAAAAAATGTTCTACATCCCTAGCCATAAACTACGTTGAGCCGGGCATGGTGGCGCACACCTTTAATCCCAGCACTTGGGAGGCAGAGGTAGGAGGATTGTCGTGAGTTCGAGGCCACCCTGAGACTACATAGTGAATTTCAGGTCAGGGTGGGCTAGAGGGAGACCCTACCTCGAAAAGCCAAAAAAAAAAAAAACAACCAACCAACCAACCAAACAAACAAAAAACTACGTTGAGATTCTATCTCACTCCTGTCAGAATGGCTACCATCATGAAAATAAATGACAATAAGTCAATGGGAATATGACCAAAATGAGATTTGTTCATAAAGTGCATGATTTATGTTAAAAAAAAAAAAAAAAGAAAGAAAATAGCCGGGCGTGGTGGCGCAGGCCTTTAATCCCAGCACTCGGGAGGCAGAGGTAGGAGGATCGCCGAGAGTTCAAGGCCACCCTGAGATTGCATAGTTAATTCCAGGTCAGCCTGGGCCAGAGTGAGACCCTACCTCGAAAAACCAAAAAAAAAAAAAGAAAGAAAAGAAAAAGAAAATGTTCTAGGCTGACAGACAGCTGGTGCAAGGGCCCTGTCATAGGAACCAGCTATCCTCCAGCCTTGTCACACTAGTTATTACATTCAATGTTCCAATTCCAGATTACTAGTTGGAAAACAGCCCTTGTCCCAAGTCCGCTAGCTGGTACTGATACTGTGATTTGACAGTCTCACAATCTTTGTTTTGTTTTTTGGTTTTTCGAGGTAGGGTTTCACTCTAGCTCAGGCTAACCTGGAATTAACTATGTAGTCTCAGGGCGGCCTTCAACTCATGGCAAACCTCCTACCTCTGCCTCCCGAGTGCTGGGGTTAAAGGTGGGCGCCATCACACCCAGTTTATCACAATCTTTTTTTTTTTTTTTTTTTTTTGGTTTTGCAAGGTAGGGTCTCACTCTGGTCCAGGCTGACCTGGAATTAACTATGTAGTCTCAGGGTGGCCTCGAACTCTGGGCGATCCTCCTACGTCTGCCTCCCAAGTGCTGGGATTAAAGGCGTGCGCCACCACGCCCAGCTATCACAATCTTTTGATTCAAGTTTTGGCTCTGGCACAGAGTGGGTGCTCCAAGACCTTTCTCTCTCTCTCTTTCATTCTCTTTCCCAGGCAGAAGCTTACTCTAGTCCATGCTGACCTGGAACTCATTCTGTAGCCCCAGGCTGGCCTTGAGCTCACAGCAGTCCTACTACTGAAGGAGGATAGAAGAAAGCTAGCTTTCTCAGGCAGTTCTACTTACATTGAGGCCTATAGAGAACCAGAAGATGCCACCCTATGTGTCACCTCACTCTCGTACAAGAATGGAACTCTTGGCAGAAAGAGAACTCATGTCTGATCAAGACTGATCTACAAAGCTGCCTGCTGCCTACAGTCTAGCACACTACCTAGACAGATGGCCCTGGACACACTACCTAGACAGATGGCCCTGGATGGGCTGGCCCAGGGACTCTGACCTCCAAACCTACCAACCAATCTGGTCCTCCCCTTGCCTATAAAGGCTCCTGTCTTCTTCCTGTTGCTAACGCCGCCCCTCACCACTCTGCTCAGCTCCGCTCTGTTTTTCTGATTCTTCTGTTTGTCTCTCTTAATTCCAGCCACAAAGACATGAGTCTAGCTTCCCCTCACCCAGCCTGGCTGGATGTGGGGAGGGGAGAACATAAGACTATTTCTTATTCTACAGGAACCTTTCTGCTTGCCTGTGTGTTTGTTCTTTGTTTGTTTGTTCTTTTTGTTTTTCAAGGTAGGGTCTCGCTCTAGCTCAGGCTGACCTGGAATTCACTATGTATTTTCAAGGTGGCCACAAACTCATGGCGATTCTCCTACCTCTGTCTCCCAAGTGCTGGGATTAAAGGTGTGCGCCACCATGCCTGGCTCTTGCCTGTGCTTTATAGTTTGGGGTAACTTCTCACTTTGATTACATGCATGATTTTCCTCTAGTCTCTAATCTAGCATGTGTGTATTTTCCTTACACCCCAGATCTACCACATGGGTGCTTTCACTAACTCTAGGTTTGCTACATGTGTAATTTCTTTAAGCCCTGGGTAACCATGAGTGTGGCTCTCTTCATTCCTCATTGCTCCTTTGAATCTCTTAGTCTCTGCTTTGATATCTGCCTTCTCATTTTCTTCCTTGAGCCTCACTGTTTGCACTCTCAACTTCTCTAAATACACATGGCAGACAGTCCTCTTAAGTCTCTCTAAACAAACTCCTACATTCACTTTCCACGGGCCAGCAGCTTTATTGATTTCTGTTTAAAAGCCTCAGTTTCTCTTAATCCATGTGCTCGTGTCTCTACTCCAGTTTTTCCCCCCCAAAAAACTCAATTTCTCTCTCCCTCTCTCTCTTTTTTTTTTTTTTTTGGTTTTTCGAGGTAGGGGCTCACTCTGGCCCAGGCTGACCTGGAATTAACTATGTCGTCTCAGGCTGGCCTCGAATTCATGGCGATCCTCCTACCTCTGCCTCCCGAGTGCTGGGATTAAAGGCATGCACCACCCCGCCCAGCTTTAAAAATATATATATTTTATTTTTTACTTGGGCTGCAAGGTCACTGAGAAATCCTGCTGGAGCTGAGCTGAAAGCCTCCTCCCTATGGACCAGCTGACAGAAAGTTGGAAAAAGCTACGCTGCATGGAGCTCAATGGGAGAGAGAAATCACCAGTGAAGATACTCAACAGTGAACAGTGAAAACCTTAAATTTGGCCAGCCAGGCCAAATGAGCCAATGAGTGCAATAGTGGCATGTGTGTTATGGGGGAAACCAACTGCTCTCTAATTGGACTGGAGGCCTGCTCCGTGGGAGGGAACACATCCCTGATACGAAAACCTACAAAAGGGGTCGTCATGAGCCCTAAGGGTGTAACGTCTGCTGGTGTCTGGCTAAATGTATATACTATGCTCACCAAACTGCCCAGTAAGCACTTCTCTTAATGTCCACACCCATATATTAATGCTACTCTCACTTTTGGCTAGAGAAGCTTCTCTTTTCAGATGGTGGCAACCTTGGGATGACTCAGAAGGCACCATGGTGCTGAGAAGAAGGGACAGAGGAGTGCTCAGCACTGAAACATCTCAAACCCACCTTCCAAGGCTCAGGGTCCATTGCAGAAGAGGGGGCATAAAGAATGTAAGAGCCAAAGGAAGGGTAGGACTCCTTACAATGTGCTCCTCCAGACACAAAATGGCCTGGATATCCATGACCTCACAGTGCCTGACACTACCTACATAAGACCATCATAATAGGAGGAAAAGATCATGACATCAAACTGAAAAGAGAGACTGATTGAGAGAGAGAGGGGAATGATGAAGAGTGGAGTTTCAAAGGGGAAAGTGGGGGAAGGGAGGGAAGTACCATGGGATATTGTCTACAATAAATGAAGCTGTCAATAAAAAAAATAAATATAAATATATTTTATTTTTATGTGTATGCAGAGAGAGACAGAAAGGGGAGAGAGAGAGTGAGTGAGAATGGGCACACCAGGGCCTCTAGCCACTGTAAAATCACTCCAGATGCATGCACCACTTTGTATAGTTGGCTTTCTATGGATATTGGGGAATTGAACCCAGGTCATTAGGCTTTGCAGGCAAGCGCCTGAACTGCTGAGCTGTCTAGCCCTTCAATTTCTCTCAAATGAATCTTATAAACTATACAGTGTTTCCACAAGAGAGCTTTGTTTCCTAACCCCACAATTTGTGATTTCTCCCTGTATAAACTTAATAATTTATCCTTTATCTGTCTTTATTGATTCTTTGTTAAAGGTAGGACAGATCCCAATATTTGGAGTTCATAAATTCTGGGAGACCCCTCCTGAACCCCAAAATCCTGCACCGCTACTTCAGCCTTCTCAGTGCTGGGGCTAAAGGGGTGCACCACCACTTTCCATCAGTTAATACAGCATCATCCCATCACCAATTAAATATTCAGGAGGTGGTTGGCTATGTGGCTCAATGGGTTGCCTAGCTTAGCACAAAGCCCTGCATCTGACCCCAGCACTTCATGAAGCCAGACATGATGTTGAATGCCTGTCATACCTGTACTTGGGAGGTAGAGGCAGGAGGAACAAGGTCATCCTCAGCTACGTAGTGAGTTCAGGACCAGCCTGGGCTACCTGAGACCTAGCTCAAAAAAAATCCTAAGGGAGGCTGGAGTGTTGGTTTAGCAGTTAAGGCACTTGCCTGCGAAGCCTAACGGAGCCAGGTTCCATTCCCCAGTATCCATGTAAGCCAGATGCACCAGGTGGTACATGTGTCTGGTGTTTGTCTGCAGTGGCTGGAGGCCCCAGTGTGCACATTTTCTATCGCCCTCAATCTCAAATAAATAAAATATGCATTTTAAAAAAATCCTGGGGCTGGAGAGATGGCTCAGCAGTTAAGGTGCTTGCCTGCAAAGCCTAAAGACCTGGGTTCCATTCCCCAGTACCCATGTAAAGCCAGATACACAAAGTGGCTCATGCTTCTGGAGTTTGTTTGTAGTGGCTGGAGGCCCTGGTATGCCAATTCTCTCTCTCTCTTTGCAAATAAATTATATATATATATATATTTAAACTCCTAAAGAGCTGGAAAGATGGCTCAGTGTCTAAAACACTCGTACAAGCATGACTATCCAAGTTTGGAATTCCAACACCAATGTAAAAAGCCAGACACTGAGCCAGGTATGGTGGCACACACCTTTAATCTCAACACTCGGGAGGCAGGGGTAGGAAGATTGCCAGGAGTTGGAGGCCACCCTGAGACTACAGAGTGAATTCCAGGTCAGCCTGGGCCAGAGTGAGACCCTACCTTGAAAACAAACAAACAAACAAAAAAAAAAAAGCCAGACACTGACAGGCATTTGTAATCTCAGTCATGTGTAAGGGTGAGAAAGGAGGCAGAGATGGGAGAACCTGCTGGAAGTTTGGGGAAGTGGGCAGGAAGGAAGCTAGTCTGATAAAAACATCTGTAAACAATGTGAGACCCTGCCTCAATGGAGGGTGGAAGGCAAGGAGCAACGCCTGAAAGTTGTTCTCTGACCTCCACACCTGCTGTGACACACACGCACCTTCACTCGCAGGCATTCATGTGCACACACACAGTATACACATGTGGGTATACACAAAAACCTCAAGCTGGACTGAAGAGATGGTTCACTGGTTAAGGCGCTACCTGTAACACCTATTATGGCCTGAGTTCGATTCCCTAGTAGCTATGTAAAAACCAGATGCACAATGTGGAAGGCCCTCTCTCTCTCTCTCTCCTCATACATCTGGAGTTCATTTCCCAGTGGCTAGAGGCCCGAGAGTTCTCTCTCTCATCTCTCTCAGCCTGACCTGTCAAAACCAAAAAAATAAATAAATAAAAAATAAAAAAATAAATATCATGCGTTTTTTGTACATAAGTATAGAAGTTGTCAATTAAAAAAATAAATAAAATAAATAAATAAATAGCTGGGTGTGGTGGCACATGTCTTTAATCCCTACACTTGGGAAGCAAAAGGAGGATTGCCTTGAGTTCAAGGCCTCCCTGAGACTACATAGTGAATTCCAGGTCAGCCTGGGCTAGAGCAAGACCTTACCTTGAAAAACCAAGAAAGTAATTAAAAAATAAAAAAATAAAAAATAAAAATTTTAAATTAAAATAAATAAATGTCTAGGGCTGGACAGATGACTTAGTGGTTAAGGCATTTGCCGGCAAAGCCAAAGGATCCCAGTTCGACTCTCCAGGACCCACGTAAGCCAGATTCACAAGGAGGTGCATGCATCCGGAGTCTGTTTGCAGTGGCTAGAGGCCCTGGCATGCCTATTCATTCTGTCTCTCTCTCTCTCCAATAAATAAATAAAATATATTATAAATAAATAAATGTTTAGAGCTGAAGAGATGGCTTAGCAGTTAAGGCACTTGCCTGTGAAGACTAAGGACCCAGGTTCGATTCCCCAAAACCCATGTAAGCCAAGTGCACAAGGTGGCTGCATCTGGAGTTCATTTGCAGTGGCTAGGCGGCCCTAGTGCACACATTCTCTATCTGCCTCTCTCTGTCAAATAAAAATAAATAAAATTAAAAATCAGGCTGGAGAAATGGCTTAGCAGTTAAGGCATTTGCCTGCAAAGCCAAAGGATTCTGGTTCGATTCTCCAGAATCCATGTAAGCCAGATGCACAAGGGGGTACATGCATCTGGAGTTCATTTGCAGTGGCTGGAGGCCCTGGCATGCCCATTCTCTCTCTCTCTGCCTCTTTCTCTCTCTCAAATAAATAAATTATATGTATGTATGTATATAAACAATATATATATATAACAAAAATAAAACAAGCCGGGCGTGGTGGCGCACACCTTTAATCCCAGCACTTGGGAGGCAGAGGTAGGAGGATCGCTGTGAGTTCAAGGCCACCCAGAGAATACAAATTCCAGGTCAGCCTGGGCTAGAGTGAGACCCTAACTGGGAAAACCAAAAATAAATAATAAAAACAAAACTTGAGCTGGGCATGGTGGCACACACCTTGAATCCCAGAACTTGGGAGGCAGAGGTTGGAGGGTCACCATGAGTGTGAGGCCATCCTGAGACTATATAGTGAATTCCAGGTCAGCCTGGGCTAGAGGGAGGAAGACCCTACCTTGAAAAACCAAAAAAAAAAGGGGGTGGAGAAATGGCTTATTGGTTAAAGTGCTTACCTGCAAAGCCAAAGGACCTAGATTTGATTCCTCAGGATCCATGTAAGCCATTTGCACAAGATGGTGCATGTCTGGAGTTTTTGCAGGGCTGAAAGCCTTGGTACACCCATTTTTTTCTCTCTCTCAAATATAAAAAAAAAAAAAAACACCTTATCTTGTAAAACAGAAGAAAAAACCCATAAAATTTAGTGCCATGGATGGTGGCTCATGCCTTTAATCCCAGCACTCAAAAGGCAGAGGTGGAGGCTCACTATGAGTTCAAGGTCACCCTGAGACTACGCAGTGAATTCCAGGTCAGCCTGGGCTAGAGAGTGAGACCCCACCTCAAAAGAAAAAGAAGGGGGTTGGAGAGATGGCTTAGCAGTTAAGGTGTTTGCCTACAAAGCCAAAGGAGCCAGGTTCAATTCCCTAGGATCCATATAAGCCAGATGCACAAGGGGGGGCACATGCATCTGAATTCGTTTTGCAGTGGCTGGAAGCCCTGGTGTGCCCATTCTCTCTCTCTCTCTCTCTGCCTCTTTGTTTCTCTTAAATAAATAAAATATATTTTAAAAATCTAAAACTCTGAGAGATGACGTGGATGTGAGGATGAATTAATTGAAGGTTCTGTGACTCGTTGGACAATGTGGTTGTAAATACGGGGCGCGCTGGGGAGCAGTGAGGGCTACCTTACCACAAGCAGGGCTAACAGGATGACTCCACAGCTCCACATGTCTGCCCTTCTCGCCATCATACTTTTCACCCTAGAAAGAAGGGGACATTGAAACTGCCATCTTTACCCAGCACATCCTCTCCTGTCATCTTCTCCCTGTCTCTCACTTACTTTGATCACCTCTGGACACGCATAATGGGGACCTGGGGGGGAGAGAGAGAGAGAGAGAGATGTGAGCCACTAGCCAGCTTCTGACCCTTCCTCAGAGACTTGGAGGATCAGGCCCTCCACTCACCCACAGCTGGTCTCCAGGAGGCTGTCCCCCACCTGCAGGGATGCCATGCCGAAGTCTGCAATGCGGATGTTGTTTTTCTCATCCAATAACAGGTTCTCAGGCTTGAGCTCCTCCTCCCTATGGACCAGCTGACAGAAAGTTGGAAAAGCTACGCTGCATGGAGCTCAATGGGAGAGAAATCACCAGTGAAGATACTCAACAGTGAACAGTGAAAACCTTAAATTTGGCCAGCCAGGCCAAATGAGCCAATGAGTGCAATAGTGGCATGTGTGTTATGGGGGAAACCAACTGCTCTCTAATTGGACTGGAGGCCTGCTCCGTGGGAGGGAACACATCCCTGATACGAAAACCTACAAAAGGGGTCGTCATGAGCCCTAACGGTGTAACGTCTGCTGGTGTCTGGCTAAATGTATATACTATGCTCACCAAACTGCCCAGTAAGCACTTCTCTTAATGTCCACACCCATATATTAATGCTACTCTCACTTTTGGCTAGAGAAGCTTCTCTTTTCAGATGGTGGCAACCTTGGGATGACTCAGAAGGCACCATGGTGCTGAGAAGAAGGGACAGAGGAGTGCTCAGCACTGAAACATCTCAAACCCACCTTCCAAGGCTCAGGGTCCATTGCAGAAGAGGGGGCATAAAGAATGTAAGAGCCAAAGGAAGGGTAGGACTCCTTACAATGTGCTCCTCCAGACACAAAATGGCCTGGATATCCATGACCTCACAGTGCCTGACACTACCTACATAAGACCATCATAATAGGAGGAAAAGATCATGACATCAAACTGAAAGAGAGACTGATTGAGAGAGGGGAATGATGAAGAGTGGAGTTTCAAAGGGGAAAGTGGGGGAAGGAGGGAAGTACCATGGGATATTGTCTACAATAAATGAAGCTGTCAATAAAAAAAATAAATATAAATATATTTTATTTTTATGTGTATGCAGAGAGAGACAGAAGGGGAGAGAGAGAGAGTGAGTGAGAATGGGCACACCAGGGCCTCTAGCCACTGTAAAATCACTCCAGATGCATGCACCACTTTGTATAGTTGGCTTTCTATGGATATTGGGAATTGAACCCAGGTCATTAGGCTTTGCAGGCAAGCGCCTGAACTGCTGAGCTGTCTAGCCCTTCAATTTCTCTCAAATGAATCTTATAAACTATACAGTGTTTCCACAAGAGAGCTTTGTTTCCTAACCCCACAATTTGTGATTTCTCCCTGTATAAACTTAATAATTTATCCTTTATCTGTCTTTATTGATTCTTTGTTAAAGGTAGGACAGATCCCAATATTTGGAGTTCATAAATTCTGGGAGACCCCTCCTGAACCCCAAAATCCTGCACCGCTACTTCAGCCTTCTCAGTGCTGGGGCTAAAGGGGTGCACCACCACTTTCCATCAGTTAATACAGCATCATCCCATCACCAATTAAATATTCAGGAGGTGGTTGGCTATGTGGCTCAATGGGTTGCCTAGCGAGCACAAAGCCCTGCATCTGACCCCCAGCACTTCATGAAGCCAGACATGATGTTGAATGCCTGTCATACCTGTACTTGGGAGGTAGAGGCAGGAGGAACAAGGTCATCCTCAGCTACGTAGTGAGTTCAGGACCAGCCTGGGCTACCTGAGACCTAGCTCAAAAAAAATCCTAAGGGAGGCTGGAGTGTTGGTTTAGCAGTTAAGGCACTTGCCTGCGAAGCCTAACGGAGCCAGGTTCCATTCCCCAGTATCCATGTAAGCCAGATGCACCAGGTGGTACATGTGTCTGGTGTTTGTCTGCAGTGGCTGGAGGCCCCAGTGTGCACATTTTCTATCGCCCTCAATCTCAAATAAATAAAATATGCATTTTAAAAAAATCCTGGGGCTGGAGAGATGGCTCAGCAGTTAAGGTGCTTGCCTGCAAAGCCTAAAGACCTGGGTTCCATTCCCAGTACCCATGTAAAGCCAGATACACAAAGTGGCTCATGCTTCTGGAGTTTGTTTGTAGTGGCTGGAGCCCTGGTATGCCAATTCTCTCTCTCTCTTTGCAAATAAAATTATATATATATATATATTTAAACTCCTAAAGAGCTGGAAAGATGGCTCAGTGTCTAAAACACTCGTACAAGCATGACTATCCAAGTTTGGAATTCCAACACCAATGTAAAAAGCCAGACACTGAGCCAGGTATGGTGGCACACACCTTTAATCTCAACACTCGGGAGGCAGGGGTAGGAAGATTGCCAGGAGTTGGAGGCCACCCTGAGACTACAGAGTGAATTCCAGGTCAGCCTGGGCCAGAGTGAGACCCTACCTTGAAAAACAAACAAACAAACAAACAAAAAAAGAAAAAGCCAGACACTGACAGGCATTTGTAATCTCAGTCATGTGTAAGGGTGAGAAAGGAGGCAGAGATGGGAGAACCTGCTGGAAGTTTGGGGAAGTGGGCAGGAAGGAAGCTAGTCTGATAAAAACATCTGTAAACAATGTGAGACCCTGCCTCAATGGAGGTGGAAGGCAAGGAGCAACGCCTGAAAGTTGTTCTCTGACCTCCACACCTGCTGTGACACACACGCACCTTCACTCGCAGGCATTCATGTGCACACACACAGTATACACATGTGTGTATACACAAAAACCTCAAGCTGGACTGAAGAGATGGTTCACTGGTTAAGGCGCTTACCTGTAACACCTATTATGGCCTGAGTTCGATTCCCTAGTAGCTATGTAAACCAGATGCACAATGTGGAACATGCATCTGGAGTTCATTTGCAGTGGCTAGAGGCCCTCTCTCTCTCTCTCTCTCTCACTGTCACTCTGCTTAAAAATAAATATCATAAGCCGGGTGTGGTGGCGCACGTTTTTAATGCACTAGGCAGAGGTAGGAGGATAAGTTCGAGGCCACCTGAGACTACATGGTTAATTCCAGGTCAGCCTGGACCAGAGTGAGAGCCTACCTTGCAAAACCAAAAAAATAAATAAATAAAAAAATAAATAAAAAATAAATAAATAAATATCAGCTGTTTTTGTGGTGGCACAGTTGTCAATTAAAAAAATAAATAAAATAAATAAATAAAAGCTGGGTGTGGTGGCCATGTCTTTAACACTTGGGAAGCAAAGGAGGATTGCCTTGAGTTCAAGGCCTCCCTGAGACTACATAGTGAATTCCAGGTCAGCCTGGGCTAGAGCAAGACCTTACCTTGAAAAACCAAGAAAGTAATTAAAAAATAAAAAAATAAAAAAATAAAAATTTTAAATTAAATTAAATAAATGTCTAGGGCTGGACAGATGACTTAGTGGTTAAGGCATTTGCCTGCAAAGCCAAAGGATCCCAGTTCAACTCTCCAGGACCCACGTAAGCCAGATGCACAAGGGGGTGCATGCATCTGGAGTATGTTTGCAGTGGCTAGAGGCCCTGGCATGCCTATTCATTCTGTCTCTCTCTCTCTCCAATAAATAAATAAAATATATTATAAATAAATAAATGTTTAGAGCTGAAGAGATGGCTTAGCAGTTAAGGCACTTGCCTGTGAAGACTAAGGACCCAGGTTCGATTCCCCAAAACCCATGTAAGCCAAGTGCACAAGGTGGCTGCATCTGGAGTTCATTTGCAGTGGCTAGGCGGCCCTAGTGCACACATTCTCTATCTGCCTCTCTCTGTCAAATAAAAAATAAATAAAATTAAAAATCAGGCTGGAGAAATGGCTTAGCAGTTAAGGCATTTGCCTGCAAAGCCAAAGGATTCTGGTTTGATTCTCCAGAATCCACGTAAGCCAGATGCACAAGAGGGTACATGCATCTGGAGTTCATTTGCAGTGGCTGGAGGCCCTGGCATGCCCATTCTCTCTCTCTCTGCCTCTTTCTCTCTCTCAAATAAATAAATTATATGTATGTATGTATATAAACAATATATATATATAACAAAAATAAAACAAGCCGGGCGTGGTGGCGCACACCTTTAATCCCAGCACTTGGGAGGCAGAGGTAGGAGGATCGCTGTGAGTTCAAGGCCACCCAGAGAATACAAATTCCAGGTCAGCCTGGGCTAGAGTGAGACCCTAACTGGGAAAACCAAAAATAAATAATAAAAACAAAACTTGAGCTGGGCATGGTGGCACACACCTTGAATCCCAGAACTTGGGAGGCAGAGGTTGGAGGGTCACCATGAGTGTGAGGCCATCCTGAGACTATATAGTGAATTCCAGGTCAGCCTGGGCTAGAGGGAGGAAGACCCTACCTTGAAAAACCAAAAAAAAAAAAGGGGGTGGAGAAATGGCTTATTGGTTAAAGTGCTTACCTGCAAAGCCAAAGGACCTAGATTTGATTCCTCAGGATCCATGTAAGCCATTTGCACAAGATGGTGCATGCGTCTGGAGTTTTTTTGCAGGGCTGAAAGCCTTGGTACACCCATTTTTTTTCTCTCTCTCTCAAATATAAAAAAAAAAAAAAAAAAAAAAAAACACCTTATCTTGTAAAACAGAAGAAAAAAACCCATAAAATTTAGTGCCATGGATGGTGGCTCATGCCTTTAATCCCAGCACTCAAAAGGCAGAGGTGGGAGGCTCACTATGAGTTCAAGGTCACCCTGAGACTACGTAGTGAATTCCAGGTCAGCCTGGGCTAGAGTGAGACCCTACCTCAAAAGAAAAAGAAGGGGGGTTGGAGAGATGGCTTAGCAGTTAAGGTGTTTGCCTACAAAGCCAAAGGAGCCAGGTTCAATTCCCTAGGATCCATATAAGCCAGATGCACAAGGGGGCACATGCATCTGGAATTCGTTTGCAGTGGCTGGAAGCCCTGGTGTGCCCATTCTCTCTCTCTCTCTCTCTCTGCCTCTTTGTTTCTCTTAAATAAATAAAATATATTTTAAAAAAATCTAAAACTCTGAGAGATGACGGTGGATGTGAGGATGAATTAATTGAAGGTTCTGTGACTCGTTGGACAATGTGGTTGTAAATACGGGGCGCGCGGGGGGAGCAGTGAGGGCTACCTTACCACAAGCAGGGCGAACAGGATGACTCCACAGCTCCACATGTCTGCCCTTCGGCCATCATACTTTTCACCCTAGAAAGAAGGGGACATTGAAACTGCCATCTTTACCCAGCACATCCTCTCCTGTCATCTTCTCCCTGTCTCTCACTTACTTTGATCACCTCTGGACACGCATAATGGGGGGACCTGGGGGAGAGAGAGAGAGAGAGATGTGAGCCACTAGCCAGCTTCTGACCCTTCCTCAGAGACTTGGAGGATCAGGCCCTCCACTCACCCACAGCTGGTCTCCAGGAGGCTGTCCCCCACCTGCAGGGATGCCATGCCGAAGTCTGCAATGCGGATGTTGTTTTTCTCATCCAATAACAGGTTCTCAGGCTTCAGGTCTCTGTGGCTGAGACAAGCAGGTGGAGCTCAACCTCGGCAGCCCGCAGGCAAGTCCAGCCTCAAGCATTAGCTCTCAGGGTGGAATTCTTTAATGTTTCTAATGCCTTTTCTCTTTTCCTTTCCTTTCCTTTTTTCCTTTCCTTTCTTTCCTTTCCTTTCCTTTCCTTTTTTTTTTTTTTTTTTTTTTTTGAGGTAAGGTCTTTCTCTAGCCCAGGCTGGCCCAAAATTAATTATGTAGTGTTAAGGTGGCCTTGAACTCACAGTGATCCTCCTACCTCCGCCTCCTAAGTGCTGGAATTAAAGGCATGCGCCACAACGCCCAGCTTTTTTTTTTTTTTTTTTTCCTTCTTGAGATAGGGTCTTGCTGTAGGCCAGGCTGACCTGGAATTCACTATGTAATCTCAGCCTGGCCTCATTCACAGCAAGCCACCTATCTCTGCCTCCTAAGTGCTGGGATTAAAGATGTGTGCCATCATGCCTGACTGACCTGGAATTTTTTTTTTTTTTTTTTTTTGGTTTTGCAAGGTAGGGTCTCACTCTGGTCCAGGCTGACCTGGAATTAACTATGTAGTCTCAGGGTGGCCTCGAACTCTCGGCAATCCTCCTACCTCTGCCTCTTGAGTGCTGGGATTAAAGGCGTGCGCCACCACGCCCGGCCTTGGAATTTTTTTTTTAATTTGATTTTTTTTTTTTCACTCTAGCCCAAGCTGACCTGGAATTCACTATGTAATCTCATGGTGGTCTTGAATTCATGGCAATCCTCCTACCTCAGCCTCTTGAGTGCTGAGATTAAAGGTGTGATCTACCATGCCTAGTCTTGGAATTTTTTTAATTAATTAATTTATTTGAGAGCGACAGACAGAGAAAGAGGCAGAGAGAGAAAGAGAATGGGTGCACCAGGGCCTCCAGCCACTATAAATGAACTCCAGATGCATGTGTCACCTTGTGCATCTGGCTTATGTGGGTATTGGGGAATCGAACCTTGAACGGGAGGGCCCTTAGGCTTCACAGGCAAGCACTTAACTTCTAGGCCATGTCTCCAGCCTTGTAATTTTTTTCCCACTTTATTTTCTTTATTTATTTGAGAGAGAGAGAAAAAAAATAGATGCAGAGAGAGGGAAAGAGAGAAATGGGCGCCCCAGGGTCTTTAGCCATTGCTATTGACCTCCGGACACATGAGCCACTTTGTGTATCTGGCTTACGTGGGTCCTGAGGAATCGAACATGGGTCCTTTAGCATTGCAGGCAAGCAACTGCCAAGCCAACTCTCCAGCCCTGTCCTGGAATTTCTATTAGGGGTTACAGGGATTGCCCAGTGGTTAAGGCACTGGCTTGCAAAGCCTGTCAGGCCCTATTCGATTCCCAAGTACCCACATAAAGCCAGAGGTACACAGTAGCACATGCATCTGGAGTTCATTTGCAGCAAGAGGACCTGGTGTGCCCATTCTCTCTCTCCTTGCAAATAAATATATTAAATATTTTTAAAATATATTTTTATTAAGCAGGCATGATAGCACACAGTTTTAATCCCAGCACTCAGGAGGCAGAGGTAGGAGGATTGCCGTGAATTCAAGGCTAGCCTGGGACTACAGAGTAAGTTCCAGGTCAGCCTGAGCTAGAGTGAGCCCCTACCCTGAAAAAAAATTTTTTTATTTATTATTTATTTGCAATCTAAAAGACAGAGAGAGTGAGCTAGCTCTCTAGGGCCTCTTGCCACTGCAAGCAAAGTATGTGTTACTTTGCACATCTGGCTTTATGTGGGTAGTGGGGAATTGATCCTGGGACTTCAGGCTTTGTAAGCAAGTGCTTTTAACTACTGAGCCATCTCTATAGCCCTTAAAAAATATTTTTATTTATTTATCTGAGAGAAGAGAGACAGAGAGAGAGGAAAAGAGTGAGTATGGGTGCTCCAGGGCCTCTTGCTACTGCAAACCAACTCCAGGTGCATGTGCCACTTTGTGCATGTGGCTTATGTGGGTACTAGGCAATCAAACCCAGGACAACAGGCTTTGCAAACAAGCATCTTTAACTGCTGAGCCATCTCTCTTGCCCTTTCGCAAACTATTAATTTGGTAAACCTTACCTCATCTATGCCTCTACATCCTCCCAACCCTGGAGTTATTTTGTATGTAGGCAATTCCAGATATTATATCATCACCATTATGATTACTGTTGCATTTGCTATTATTTTTCAGGATGGCTAACAGCTTTTATTATTATTATTTTAAACTATTTTTTTGGTTTGTTTTCGAGGTAGGGTCTCACTCTAGTCTAGGCTGACCTGGAACTCATTCTGTAGCCCCAGGCTGACCTCAAACTCACAGCAATTCTCCTGACTCTGCCTCTTGATTGCTGGGATTAAAGGCGTGCGCCACCACGCCCGGCTATTTTTTTAAACTTAAAAAAATTTTTTATTTATTTATTTGAGAGAAAGAGAGAATGGGCGTGTCAAGGCCTCTAGCCACTGCAAACTCCAGATGCATGAGCCACCTTGTGCATCTGGCTTATGTGGGTCCTGGGGAAATCAAACCTGGGTCCTTAGGCTTTTCAGGTAAGTACCTTAACCTCTAAACTATCTCTCCAGCCCTTTTAAAATCATAATCCCCTCCCACCACCCTGTTCTTATTATTTTTGTTTTTTATATTTTATTTATATATTTATTTGAGAGAGATAGAGAAAGAGGCAGAGAAGAGAGAAGGGGCTCACCAGGGTCTGTAGCCACTGCAAATGAACTCCAGACACATGTGCCACTCTGTGCATCTGGCTTACGTGGATACTAGGGAATCAAACCTGGGTCCTCAGGCTTTGCAGGCAAGTGCCTTAACTGCTAAGCCATCTCTCCAGCCCTATTTTTGTTTGTTTTTGAGGCAGGTTCTCCCTGCTGTGTAGCTCAGGTTAACCTAGAAGTCATTCTGGCTGCTCAGTGAGGCCTCAAACTCACAGCAATCCTCCTGCCTCCACTTCCTGATTTGCTGGGATTCATGAGCCACCATGCCCAACCTCAGATATTGTATTTAAAAAAAATTTTTTTTAATAATTGAGCTGGGTGTGTTCGCACACGCCTTTAATCCCAGCATTCAGGAGGCAGAGGAAGGAGGATTGCATGAGTTCAAGGCCACCCTGAGACTACATAGTGAATTCCAGGTCAGCCTGAGCTAGAGTGAAAACCAAAAAAAAAAAAAAAAAAAAAAAAAAAAAAAAAAAAAATTAATTAAATTTATTTATTTATTTGAGAGAAAGAAAGAAAGAAAGAGAGGAAGAGAGAGAGAGAGAATGGACACACCAGGGCCTTGGCTGCCACAAATGAACTCCAGAAGCATGCGCCACCTCGTGCAATGATTCCCCTGGGTCCTGGGTAATCGAACCTAGGTCCTTTGGCTTTGCAGGCAAGTGCCTTAACCATTAAGCCATCCCTCCAGCCCCAGATATTGTATTCTTTTACCCACAAATATTTGAATACATACCAAATGAGATAATGAGGTAAGTAGGCTTATATTGTGCTGGTTCTTAAAATTTCAAAATATAGCTAGGGAGCTGGGGAGAGGGCTCAGTGAGTAAATTGCTTGTTGCATAAGCATGAGGACCTGAGTTCGGATCCCTGGCACCCATGGAAAGCCAGACACATGAGCTTCTGCAATACCAGTTTGCCCTCAGCAAGATGAGAGTCAGAAACAGGAAAATCAAAGCCAGGCATGGTGGCACATGCCTTTAATCCCAACACTCAGGAGGCAGAGGTAGGAGGATTGATTGAGTTCAAGGCCACCCTGAGAGTTACAGGTCAGCCTGGGCTGGAGCGAAACCCTACCTTGAAAAAGAAAGAAAAAGAAACAGGAAAATCTATGGAAGCTGGTGGGTCAACTAGTGAACAAGAGAACCCTTCCTGTCTCAAACAAGACGGAAGGCAACCAGGCTTAGTGCATATATATTTTTTAATGATTATTTAAAAATTTTTATTTATTTATTTACAAGCGGAGAGAGAGAGAAGAGAGACAGACAGAGAGAATGGGTGTGCCAAGGCCTCTAGCCACTGCAAATGAATTCCAGATGCATGTTCCTCTTGTGCATCTGGCTTACATGGATCCTGGGGAATCGAACCTGGGTCCTTTGGCTTTGCAGGCAAATGCCTTAACTGCTAAGCCATCTCTCCAGCCCATGGTGCATATTTTAAATCCCAGTACTCCAGAGGCAGATGTAGGAAGATCACTGTGAATTTGAGGCCAGCCTTATCCTACACAGTGAATTCCAAAATAATAATAATAAATAAATAAATAAATTTTAAAAAGAGATGGAAGACAGGGACTGACGTTCGAGGTTGAGGTTGTCCCCTGATTGCTGTCTACAGCTTATACTAAAAGCAGCCTGTACCAATACAGAGCATACACATACAGATCTAAAACAGGCAGCCAGCTGTGGTGGCTCATGCATGTAATTCCAGCACTCTAGAGGCTAAGGCAGAAGGATCTCTGTGAGTTCAAGGCCACCCTGAGACTACATAGTGAATTTCAGATCAGCCTGGGCTAGAGCAAGACCCTACCTCGAAAAACCAAAAAAAAAAAAAAAAAAAAATCTATTTTCATACTGAGTAACAAAAAATATTGCTGCCACTCAAGCCGGTCCCTTGGTTCCCCACCCCCCTTTCCTGGACCACACTCTTCACTATTTAGGGGTGAGTGGAGGGCAGTTTCTATTTGGTGTGGTCAGTAACTGGGTCACAGATTGTTAAATATTTTCAATATTGCCCCTTAGAGGCCTGAGTCTCCAATATCAGGGCTTGACACCAGTCAGGTTAATATGCAGGTGTTGAAAAAAAAAACTTTTTTTTTGCTTATGTGTGTGGTATGCACGTGTATGTGTCCTTGCCAACATCCCACGCGTGTGCCTGCAGTATCATGGAGCAGAAGGTCGGGTTCCCATTCTATTGCTCTTCAGCCTGTTTTTTAGTTTCTGTTTTTTGTTATTGTTTTTCGAGGTAGGGTCTCCCTCTCATCCAGGCCCACCTGGAATTCACTATGTAGTCTCAGGGTAGCCTTGAACTCACAGTGATCCTCCTACCTCTACCTCCTGAGTGCTGGGATTAAATGTTTGCACCACCACACCAGGCTGTTTCTGTCCCCCTCCCTAGCCCCGGACCAGGCAAGGTCTCATCTGGAATTCACTCTGCAGCCTAAGACTGGCCTCAAACTCCTGGTGATCCTTGTGCCCCACCCCATCTGGCTTATCCCTTTCTTACTTGAGCAGAGTCTCTTACAGAACCCACAGGGCTTAACTCTTTGAGATTTCTATCCCTCTCTCTCTCTCACTCATTCTCTCTCTCTCCTTTTTTAAGGTTTTTTGAGGTAGGGTCTTGCTCTAGCCCAGGCTGACCTGGAATTCACTATGTAGTCTCAGGGTGGCCTCGAACTCTCGGTGTGCACCACCACGCCCGGCTAGAGCCGGAATCTCTTACTGATCCCAAAACTTGCCATATTTTCAAGTACTCCAGTTGATTTCTGGGTCTCGGCTCACCTACAGAACTAGGGTTACAGGTTTGTGTGGCCATGCCCAGCTGTTTATGTGGGTTCTGAAGACTTGAATTGGGGCAGTCTCGGGCTCCCTCAGGACCTCTTCTTATTTGTGTAGGAAGCACACAACCACTCAGCCATTTCTCCAGGTCCAGTTTATTAATTAATTTTATTTTATTATTTTTTTGAGGTAGGGTCTCACTCTAGACCAGGATGACCTGGAGAATTCACTGTAGTCTCAGGGTGGCCTTGAACTCATGACAGTGATCCTCCTACCTCTGTCTCCCAGGTGCTGGGATTAAAGGCATGCACCACCATGCCTGGCTTTTGGTTGTTTTTGGTTTTTCGAGGTAGGGTCTCACTCTGGCCAGGCTGACCTGGAACTCATTCTGTAGTCTCAGTGGCTGGGGTCAAAGGCATGTACCACCACACCAGGCTTATTATTTATTTATTTATTTATTCATTAATTCTCAGGTAGAGATCTGGAATTCACTATGTAGTCTCAGACTGGCCTCAAACTCAGGGCAATTCTCCTACCTTTGCCTCCAGAGTGTGGGGATTAAAGACATGCACCACCACACACAGCTTTTATTTATTAAATTTCAAGGTAAGGTCTCACTCTAGCCCAGTCTGACCTAAAATTCACCATGTAGTCTCAGGGTAGCCTTGAACTCACAGTGATCCTACATCTGCCTCCCACGTGGTACAATTAAAGGCATGCACCACCATTATCTATATTTAATATTTATTTTTAAAAATATTTTATTTTATTTATTTATTTGAGAGAGAGACAGGCAGAGAGAGAAAGACAGAGAGAGAACGGGTGTGTCAGGGCCTCCAGCCACTGCAAACGAACTCCAGATGCATGTGCCCCTTTGTGCATCTGGCTAACGTGGGTCCTGGGAAATCAAACCTGGGTCCTTTGGCTTTGTAGGCAAACGCCTTAACTGCTAAGCCATCCCTCCAGCCCTTAATTTTAATATTTTTATGTTTTGAAATAAGGTCTAACTCTAGCCCAGGGTAACCTGGAACTCACTCTGTAGTTCCAGACTGGCATTAAACTCACAGCAACCCTCTTCTCTCTGCCTTACCAGTGATGGGATTAAAGGTGAGGCATCACCATGCCCAACTTACTTATACATTTTTGAGACAGAAAAAAAAATAAAGAAAGAAAGAAATTATATGATGGAGAGTGAAGTTTCAAAGGGGAAAGTGGGGGGAGGGAGGGAAGTATCATGGGATATTGTCTATAATTAAAGAAGTTGTCAATAAAAATAAAGAAATAAATAGAGACAGAGTACACACACACACACAGAGTATAGTCTTGGCTGAACCAGAACTCAACATGCAGAGGTAGACAAGGACCACCCAGAACTCTTGATGTTGCCCCTCCTGCCTCTGCCTCCTACATTCTAGGACTTCAGGCATGTACCACCAGGCCCAGCCAAGTGCTGCATACTTAGTATCTCATGGGCACCAAAGACAACTCAATAAGAAAAAAAATCTCTTCACATGGATTTCCTATGCCCAACAAATGAACTCCAAAGCTGGCGTGGTGGCTCACCTTTGTAACCCTAGCACCTCGGGGGCAAAGCCAGCCTGGACTACAGAGTGACTTCTTCTGGGTCAGCCTGGGCCAGAGTGAGTCCCTGACACAAAGCAAAATAAAACAACAAATCAACAGCAAAAAAAAATAATAATAATAATAAATAAATAAATAATTACAGGGGCTGGAGACTTAGCAGTTAAGACATATGTCTATAAAGCCTAAGGACCCAGGTTCAATTCCCCAGAACCCACATAAGCTAGATGCACATGGTGATGCATGCGTCTGGAGTTAGTTTGCAGTGGCTAGAGGCCCTGGTGTGGCCATTCTCTCTCTCTTTCTCTAATAAATAAATTAATTTAATTTTTAAAAATATACAACTTGTATAAGAAAGCACAAAGAGAAAAATCTTAGTTAAAAAAAAAAAAAAAAAAAAAAAAAAAAGGGCGTGGTGGTTAAAAAGGCAGAGGTAGGAGGGGCTGAGAGATGGCCACCCTGAGCAGTTAATTCCAGGTCAGCCTGGATCCTGTGAGACCCTACCAAAACCAAAAAAAAAAAAAAAAAAAAACCAAAAAAAAAAAAAGGAGGGCTGGAGAGATGGCTTAAGTTAAGGTGCCTGCCTGCTAAAGCCTAAGTTCCAATCTCCAGGTTCCACGTTAGCCAGATGCAAAGTGACGCAAGGGCGCAATGCCGCACTTGCCCACAAGGGGGCGCATGCATCTAGATTTCATTCACAGCAGCTGAGAGACTGCTGGCGCACCCATCTCTATCTGTCTCCCTCTCCCTCTCTCTCTCTGTATCTCTCTCCAAAAAAAAAAAAAAAAAAAAAAAGGAAAAAAAAAAAGGGCCTAGGTTCAATTCCCCAGGACTCACTTAAGCCAGATGCACAAGGTGGCACATGCGTCTGGAGTTCACTTGCAGCAGCTAGAGGCCCTGGTGCACCCATTCTCTATCTGTTTCTCTTTCTCTTTGCTTCTTTCTCTCTCTCAAATAAATAAATAAAAATAAAAAAATAATAAGCAACTAATAAAAAATTAAAATCTTGGGCTAGAGAAATGGCTTAGCAGTTAAGGCATTTGCCTGAGAAACCTAAGGACCTAGGTTCTATTCCCCAGTACCCATGTAAAGCCAGATGCACAAGGTGGCACATGCACCTAGAGTTCGTTTGCAGTTGCTGGAGGCCCTGGCATTCCCATTCTCTCTTCTATCTGCCTCTCTCGCTAATATATACAGAAAGTTAAAAATAAAATAAAAATCTTAGCCATCTTGCTTTACTCTTAAATAGAACAGAAAATATAACCAAAGCCGGGCGTGGTGGCACACACCTTTAATCCCAGCACTCGGGAGGCAGAGGTAGGAGGATCGCCGAGAGTTTGAGACCACCCTGAGACTACATAGTTAATTCCAGGACAGCTTGGACCAGAGTGAGACCCTACCTCGAAAAACCAAAACCAAAACAAACAAACAAACAAAAAAAAAAACCAAATGATGAAAATGTAAAAAGTATAGTTGGGTACAATGCTGCATGATCAAAACTTAAAAAGCACAGTTGGGTACAATGTTGCATGCCTGTATCACTGCCAAGGCTGAAGCAAGAAGATCTAAAGTTCAAGGCCTGGGGCGAGGAAATGGCTCAGCAAGTAAAGGCTCATGCCTACAAAGCCTGTCAGCCTGGGTTCAATTCCTGAACCACCCATGTAAGCAGGATGTAAAAAGTGGTCCAAGTATCTGGGATTCCTTTGTGACAGCAAGAAGTCTTGGCACATACTCCCCTACCACGTGGAAAAAGAGAGAGAGAAAGAAAGAAAGGAAGAGAGAGAGAGGAAGGAAGGAAGGAAGGAAGGAAGGAAGGAAGGAAGGAAGGAAGGAAGGAAGGAAGGGGGAAGGAAGGAAGGGATAGAGGGAGGGAGGGAAGGAGGGAAGGAGGGAGGGAGGGAGAAAGGAAGGAAGGAAGGAAGAGAAAGAAAGAAAGAAAGAAAGAAAGAAAGAAAGAAAGAAAGAAAAGAAAGAAAAAAGAAAGAAAGAAAAAAGAAAGAAAGAAAGAAAGTTAGTTCAAGGCCATCCTGGGCTACAGGGTGAGGCTAGTGTGGGCTACATAGCAAGACCCTGTCTCAAACAAACAAAAATAAAGTAGTAAATAACAATTGGTAAAAAATTAAAATTTTCCTTTACACAAGACATGGTTAGTCTTTTTTTTTTTTTTTTTGGTTTTTTGAGGTAGGGTTTCACTTTAGCTCAGGCTGAATTAGTCTCAGAGTGGCCTCAAACTCCTGACAATACACCTACCTCTGGCTCCCAAGTGCTGGGATTAAAGGCGTGCACCAACACACCCTTGGCTCTTTTTTTTTTTTTTTTTTTTTTTTTATAGCTACTCTTTTTTTTGTTGTTGTGGCTTGAGTGCTAAGGATTGAATGATGCAAGGCTCCTCCCACTGAGCTCAACCTAAACCCCAAGACACTGCCAAAAATAAGAGCTGGGCAAGTTGGTGCACACCATAAAACTCCAGCACCGAGAAGGCTGAGGCAGGAGAATTGCCATTAGTTCACGATCAGTTTGGTTTACATAGCAAGTTCTAGGTTGAGCTATGAGATCCTGTCTATCTGTCTGTCTCTCTCCCACACACACACATACACAAACACATAGGGCTAGAGATATGGCCTAGCCGTTAAGGTGCTTGTCTGCAAAGCTAAAGAACCCACGTAAGCCAGATGTACAAGGTGGCACATACATCTGGAGTTCATTTGCAGCAGCTGGAGGCCCTGGCATGCCCATTCTCTCTTTCTGCCTCTTTCTCGCTCTTTCAAGTAAATCAATAAAAATACTTTTTAATTAAAAAAAAATTAGGGTCAGGTGTGGTAGTGCATGCCTTTAATCCCAACACTTGGGAGGCAGAGGTAGGAGGATTGCTGTGAGTTCGAGGCCACCCTGAGACTACATAGTGAGTTCCAGGTCAGCTTGAGCCAGAGTGAGACCCTACCTCGGAAAACCAAAAAAAAAGAAATGAAAGAAAGAGAGGGCTATTGATGTGTCAATATAGCAATGTAGCTTGCCTAGCACCTAGTATATGTAAGGCCCTGATTCAATTTCCATTGCCACAAAAAAGAAAATGAAAAGGTTCTAAAATTAAATTACACACTAGTCACGCACAAGACTGCAAATGTACTTAAAAACCACGGAATTGTATACCATATATATATATATATATATATATAGAGAGAGAGAGAGAGAGAGAGAGAGGGAGAGGAGGAGGGAATTGTTTGTTGAGTTATACCCCAAGAAAAAAAAAAGGACAAAATATTTGTTCGAGGGTTGACCACACAGGCTTTTGCACAGACTTCTATGTGCCCACTGGGACCTGCCTCCTGGGCCATCCTCAGCCACCTCCTCTTCAGCTGCCCCTCACCAGATGGAGTAGCTATGGCAGAAGTCCAGTGCTGACACGATCTGTCGGAAGAACTTCCGGGCCTCTTTGGGTGTCAGTCTCCCTTCTTTACCAGGTAGTCGAATAGCTCACCTCCAGAGACATGTTCCAAAACCAGGTACCTGAAGGATACAGAGGGGGCAGAGGGCTGGAAGGGACATGTGAAGGACCAAGGGCCTGCTCTCCCTTTCCTTTGGCCTAAAGGTAGAGAACCCCAATTCCCATGACTCTCTGAAAGGCAGAAACTCCAAGAAGTCCTTGGGAAAGAGACTCCAATTCCCTTGAGCCTCTAGGAGAAGCCACTCCCACTTTTACTCCTCTCTAGAAACCCAAACTCTCTTATTTATTTATTTATTTATTTTGGTTTTTCGAGGTAGTTTTTTTTTTTATAGCTACTCTTTTTTTTTGTTGTTGTGGCTTGAGTGCTAAGGATTGAATGATGCAAGGCTCCTCCCACTGAGCTCAACCTAAACCCCAAGACACTGCCAAAAATAAGAGCTGGGCAAGTTGGTGCACACCATAAAACTCCAGCACCGAGAAGGCTGAGGCAGGAGAATTGCCATTAGTTCACGATCAGTTTGGTTTACATAGCAAGTTCTAGGTTGAGCTATGAGATCCTGTCTATCTGTCTGTCTCTCTCCCACACACACACATACACAAACACATAGGGCTAGAGATATGGCTCTAGCCGTTAAGGTGCCTGTCTGCAAAGCTAAAGAACCCACGTAAGCCAGATGTACAAGGTGGCACATGCATCTGGAGTTCATTTGCAGCAGCTGGAGGCCCTGGCATGCCCATTCTCTCTTTCTGCCTCTTTCTCGCTCTTTCAAGTAAATCAATAAAAATACTTTTTAATTAAAAAAAAATTAGGGTCAGGTGTGGTAGTGCATGCCTTTAATCCCAACACTTGGGAGGCAGAGGTAGGAGGATTGCTGTGAGTTCGAGGCCACCCTGAGACTACATAGTGAGTTCCAGGTCAGCTTGAGCCAGAGTGAGACCCTACCTCGGAAAACCAAAAAAAAAAAAAAAAAAAAAAAAGAAATGAAAGAAAGAGAGGGCTATTGATGTGTCAATATAGCAATGTAGCTTGCCTAGCACCTAGTATATGTAAGGCCCTGGATTCAATTTCCATTGCCACAAAAAAAGAAAATGAAAAGGTTCTAAAATTAAATTACACACTAGTCACGCACAAGACTGCAAATGTACTTAAAACCACGGAATTGTATACCATATATATATATATATATATATAGAGAGAGAGAGAGAGAGAGAGAGAGGGAGGGAGGGAGGGAATTGTTTGTTGAGTTATACCCCAAGAATTAAAAAAAGGACAAAATATTTGTTCGAGGGTTGACCACACAGGCTTTTGCACAGACTTCTATGTGCCCACTGGGACCTGCCTCCTGGGCCATCCTCAGCCACCTCCCTCTTCAGCTGCCCCCTCACCAGATGGAGTAGCTATGGCAGAAGTCCAGTGCTGACACGATCTGTCGGAAGAACTTCCGGGCCTCTTTGGGTGTCAGTCTTCCCTTCTTTACCAGGTAGTCGAACAGCTCACCTCCAGAGACATGTTCCAAAACCAGGTACCTGAAGGATACAGAGGGGGCAGAGGGCTGGAAGGGACATGTGAAGGACCAAGGGCCTGCTCTCCCTTTTCCTTTGGCCCTAAAGGTAGAGAACCCCAATTCCCATGACTCTCTGAAAGGCAGAAACTCCAAGAAGTCCTTGGGAAAGAGACTCCAATTCCCTTGAGCCTCTAGGAGGAAGCCACTCCCACTTTTTACTCCTCTCTAGGAAATCCAAACTCTCTTATTTATTTATTTATTTATTTTGGTTTTTCGAGGTAGGGTCTTGCTCTAGCTCAGTCTGACCAGAAATTCACTATGTAGTCTCAGGGAGGCCTCAAACTCATGGCGATCCTCCTACCTCTGCCTCCAGAATGCTGGGATTAAAGGCGTGTGCCACCATGCCCAGCTAAACTCAACTTTCTTTCTTTTTTTTAAATTATTTATTTTTGGAGAGAGACACAGAGAGAGAGAGAGACAGAGAGAGAGGGACAGCAAGACAGATAGAGATGGGCGCGCCAGCAGTGTCTCAGCCGCTGTGAACGAACTCCAGATGCGTGCGCCCCCTTGTGGTCAAGTGCGGCATTGCGCCCTTGTGTCACTTTGCATCTGGCTAAACGTGGGACCTGGAGATTGGAACTGGGTTCTTAGGCTTAGCAGGCAGGTGCCTTAACCACTAAGCCATCTCTCCAGCCCTCAACTTTCTTTTTTAAAAATATTTTACTTTAAAGCTTTTTATAAAAAAAGTTTCTTATTAATTTATTTTTATTTGAGACAGAGAGAGAATGAGTGTGCTAGGGCTTCTAGCCACCGTAAACGAACACCAGACGCATGTGCCTCCTTGTGTATCTGGCTTATGTGGGTCCTAGGGATTCGAACCTGGGTTCTTAGGCTTTGTAGACAAGTGCTTTAACCTCTAAGCCATCTCTCCAGCCCCTATACTCAATTTTCAAGTCAACTTCAGGGCAATTAATTTTAGTTTCAGCAGACAAGGCAACTCCATTGACACCTAAGGTCTGAAACCACAATTCACATAGAACTCTGGGGACTAAAGACCTTATTCCAATTAGCCTCTGAATCCCCAGGTCTCTAATTCCCACAAACCGTTCATTTGAAGAAACCCAAATTTTCATTCATTCTTGGGCAGTCATGATTTCACGGTGTACCAGAGGGAAACTACAATTCTACAATCCCCATCATCTCCGAGTTTTGTTTTTTTTTTTTAAAGCTTCCAACTCCCATAAGCCTTTGGGATACAGTCCCAGTTCCCATCAGCACCTGGACTTAGAGTCCAGGATCCAAATCCTACCAAGCTGTGAAAGAGTAAACTCATTTTCATCAGCTCCCAGGAAACAAAAACTCATTTTTTTTAAGCAGGGCATGGTGGCACATGCCTTTAATCCCAGCATTCGGGAGGCAGAGGTAGGAGGATCCCAGTGAGTTCGAGGCCAGCCTGAGACTACATAGAGAATTCCAGGTCAGCCTGGACTACAGCGAGAATCTATCTCAGAAAAACAAAACAAAACTCAATTTATTAACTACTAGCTGGTGGAGATTCCCGCGTGAAGCATAAACTCCCATGGGCCTTCACTAAACACTGATGGAGGAGCGGCAGGGGGAACTCTGCAATGTCCTCTCCCTGCCTCCACACCTGGGCAAGCCTTGAGACTACAACTCCCATGAGCACTTGGGACCTGACCCAGCTTCCTGCCTAGGAGAACCTGTCCCAGCATCCAATGGATGATGGAGTGCTTTCATCCTGCACACTGAGTAGTGGGATCAGGAGGCCTGTGCCCTCTTCTACTGCCCAGTTCAGCTGTCCTTGGGCCACCAGAGTCTGGACAAAGATAACAATAGTTATCTCAAAGGAAGACCACTATTGGGGTGTCCAGCCATGGCATCTGGAATGTTGTAGCAGGAAGGAGAGTGGAAGCATTTGGGAAGACCCTTTGGGCTTTGATGTCCTGATGTCCTGTTGCGACCATCTGGCCCCAGTAAGTATGAGAACGAGGAGGGCTATGTGTGGACAGTGGGGTATCCCATAGGGAATGGACTGGGTCTTTAGTGGCCCAGCCTGGAAGCTCAAGTTTAGCCAGGCCACACAAGACCCTGTTTCTGCAAATGTCTCACGCTAGTAACACAGGAGGGAAGATGGGGGGTGGGGCTGGGTGTCTATAAATACCTACAAATATTTCTTGTTCTCGTAGACGTCGTGGAGCTTGAGGACGTGAGGGTGTTCAATGAGCTTCAGGATGGCGATCTCCCGCTCCACCTGAGGGGGCCAGGAGACAGAGGGCTAGAGGACAGCCTGACCTCCCGAGCTGCCCCTCAACCCCAACGATCCTCCTGCTATGTACACATACACATGCACGTGAACGCACCTTCATTAGCACCGACTCTGACAACTTCTCCCGGTTCACGATCTTGACGGCAACCTTCTGACCAGTGATGCAATGGACCCCAAGTTTAACCAGCCCTAGGGAGAAGGGTGAAGAGGCAAGGTTTCTCCTGGAGCCCTCCCCAGCTCCATAAATCCAACCTCCCCTTGGCTCCCCTTTTCTCCTCCTTCCTGAATCACCCTGACCTGAAATGATGACAGACAACTGCAATCCTCACAATACCCAATCACTCTCACTCACTGTTGCCCACCTCTCTCTCTGCCTACCTACTCTGCCAGCCTCTGCTTAGGCTCACTCTGACTCTGTCTCCCCTGCTATGTCGGCCCAAGTTCATTTGTTCCATATTTTCCCTCTTTCTTTCTCTCTTTCTCTCTCTCTTTTTCTTCCTTTCTTCCTTTCTTCCTTTCTTCCTTTCTTCCATTTCTTTCTTTCTTTCTTTCTTTCTTTCTTTCTTTCTTTCTTTCTTTTTTTTTTTCGGTTTTGCAAGGTAGGGTCTCACTCTGGTCCAGGCTGACCTGGAATTAACTATGTAGTCTTTCTGGCGATCCTCCTACCTCTGCCTCTCAAGTGCTGGGATTAAAGGCGTGCGCCACCACGCCCGGCTCTTTCTTTCTTTCTTCTCTCTCTCTCTTTCTTTCCGTTTCATTTCATTTTGTTTTTTGAGGTAGGGTTTCACTCTAGTCCAGGCTGACCTGGATTTCACTATGTCGTCTCAGGGTGGCCTCGAACTCATGGTGATCCTCCTACCTCTGCCTCCCGAGTGCTGGGATTAAAGGTGTTGTATCACCACACCTGGCCTTATCTTCCATATTTTCTTTTTCCGTTGTCTCTGTAGTTTATGGCCTCCTCATCTGCCTACTTCAAACCTCTCTTGCTCTCTCAATCAACCCATCACATCCTTGAATTCTCCACCTTTCAAATTTTGGAGGTCTCACAACTTCATAAGGAATATACTCGGGCTGGAGAGATGGCTTAGCAGTTAAACGCTTGCCTATGAAGCCTAAGGACCCCAGTTCAAGGCTCCATTCTCCAGGACCCACGTAAGCCAGATACACAAGAGGACACACGCAACTGAAGTTCATTTGCAGTGGCTAGAGGCCCTGGCGCACCCATTCTCTCTCTCTCTCTCTCCCTGCCTATTTCTGGGTGTGTACTTCTCTCTCAAATAAATACATAAATAAAAGATTTTTTTTTAAAAAGAATATACTTTCTTGAAGTCGGGCGTGGTGGTGCACACCTTTAATCCCAGCCCTCGGGAGGCAGAGGTAAGAGTATAGCTGTGAGTTTGAGGCCACTCTGAGACTACAGAGTGAATTCCAGGTCAGCCTGGACTAGAGTGAAACTCTACCTCAGAAAATCAAAAAAAAAAAGTATATACTCTCTTGGCTGGATGTGGTGGCACATGCCTTTAATACCAGCACTCCAGATGCAGAGGTAGGAAGATCACCATGAGTTCAAAGCCACCCTGAGACTACACAGTGAATTCCAGGTCAGCCTGGGCTAGAGAGAGACCCTACCTCAAACAAACAAACAAAATAAAGAATGTACTCTCAGGCTGGAAAAATGGCTTAGTGATTAAGGGTGTTTGCCTGCAAAGCCTAATGACCTGAGTTTGATTCCTCAGTTTCCATGTAAAGCCAGATATACAAAGTGGCACATGCATCTGGAGTTGGTTTTCAGCTGCTGGAGGCCATGGCAGGCCTATTCTGTCTGTCTCCTCTCTATCTCTCTCTGCTTGCAAATAAATAAATAAATATTAAAAAGAAAAAGAATATACTCTTATAGCCAGACTTAGTGGTGCACTCCTTTAATCCCAGAGCTAGGGAGGCAGAGGTGGGAGGATCGCTGTGAATTTGAGGCCAGCCTGGGAGTATACAATGAGACCCTATAAAAAAAAGGGGGGGGGAGCTGGAGAGATGGCTTAGCAGTTAAGGCATTTGCTTGTGAAGCCAAAGGATCCAGGTTCAATTCCCCAGTACCTATGTAGGAAGATACTCTCATATTTTCTCTACCTCTAAGCCTCCCCACACTCCAAAATTCCAATTCTTCAATTTCTCTGTCTCTCTCTTTTTTTTTTTTCTTTTCAGTTTTTCAAGGTAGGGTCTCGCTCTAGCCCAGGCCAACCTGGAATTCACTATGTAGTCTCAGGCTGGCATCGAACTCATGATGATCCTCCTACCTCTGTCTCCTCAATGCTGGTATTAAAGGTGTTCACTACCACACCTGGCTAGAATTTTTTTTTAAACAAACAAACAAAAGGACTGGGGAGATTGCTCAGTGGTTAAAGGCGCTTGCTTGCAAAGCCTGATGGCCTGGGTTCAATTCCTCAGTACCCACATAAAAGGCAAATGAACAAAGTGGCCAATGTATCTGGAGTTCATTTACAGTGGCAAAAAGCCCTGGTGTTATCTCTTTGCCTCCCCCCTCTCTCAAATAAATAAATAAGTGAAAAATAAAATAAAATAAAATAGGCACCTGCCTGCAAAGCCAAAGGACCTCCATTCAATTCCCCAGGACCCATGTATGCCAGATGCATAAGGTGGCGCATGCGTCTGTAGTTCGTTTGCAGTGGCTGTAGGCCCTGGAGCACCCATTCTCCCTCTCTCTCAAATAAATAAAAATAAAATATTAAAAATAAATAAATAAGGGGCTGGAGAGATGGCTTAGCGGTTAAGGTATCTGCCTGCGAAGTCTAAGGATTCTGGTTTGATTCTCCAGGACCCACGTAAGCCAGATGCACAAGGTGGTGCATGCATCTGGAGTTCGTTTGCAGTGGCTGGAGGCCCTGGCTTGCCCATTCTCTCTCCCTCAAATAAATAAATAAGATATATTTTAAATTTTTAAAAATTTATTTATTTATTTTTTGGTTTTTCGAGGTAGGGTCTTGCTCTAGCCCAGGCTGACCTGGAATTCACTATGTATTCTCAGGGTGGCCTCGAACTCATGGCGATCCTCCTACCTCTGCCTCCAGAGTGCTGGGATTAAAGGCGTGTGCCACCACTCCTGGCTTTTATTTATTTTATTTATTTATTTTATTTTTATTTTTTGGTTTTTTGAGGTAGGGTCTCACTCTGGCTCAGGCTGATCTGAAATTCACTGTGTAGTCTCAGGGTGGCCTCGAACTCTCCGCAATCCTCTTACCTCTTCCTCCCGAGTACTGGGATTAAAGGCATGTGCCACCACACCCCGCTATTTTTTTAAAAAGAAGAAACTGATTTTTTAAAATAATAAAAAAATAATTAAAATAAAATAAAAAGCAGCCATAGTCAAAAACATGCAAATTCCAATGGTCCTCTAACTAGCGACCCCAGCCACTCCTCTTCTCAGAATCCTTAACTGCAAGACTTGAGTCCTCAGGGCCACAGATATGTAACCCTCCCTCAGCCCCAGAAGTTCAGACCCCAGCCTCCTCCCCCAGCCTCAGAAGTCCCGGTTCTGACCCCTCCTGCCCTAGCCCCAGAAGTTCAGACCCCAGCCCTCCTCTCCCAGCCTCAGAAGTCCAGGCTCTCTAGTCCTCCCTCAGACCTAGGAGTCCAAACTCCTGACCCCTCCTCCTCCTCCTCCCACAGCTCAGGAATTCAGGTCAGCAACACTTCACACTCTTACCATCAGGCTGAGGAGGGGTGGGGGGGGGGTTCTGATTTCCTCCTTTCTTATCTTAGACCTTGGGGGACCCAGAATCCACAGCTTGGGACCCCGGTGTTCCAGCTCTCCTGCACCCACCATCCAGAAGGAGGTGGTTATGGCCAGAGCAGCAATTTCACAACCAACAGCAGGTCTTTCCAGGACCACTACTGGAAGCCAAGCCTCCTACAACCCACCTCTCTATCCTGCTGCCCACACCGAACAGCAATTGACAGATGGGGCGAATGGCGTGGACCCCACACCCCAACTTGCTGCCCAGACAGCAGATGGCTCTCCGGGGCCAGATGACAGGAGGCAAAGAGAAACAGCATTTCCCCCGCCCCCCCAAGAAGGGTTCACCTCCACCCCGCCTGCGGATGTACTGCAGCACCCGCTCGCCTCGGCTTCCAGAACCAGCCGGCCCCACACCTGCAACTGGCCTCCTTCCCCACTGCTTCCTGGAGCCCCTCCAACCTCTGCCCCAATGGGGTTGGAACATTTGGGCCCCAAACCAGCAAGAACCCGAAATCTCAAACCCCTTCTTCTTGTCCCCCAGACCCAGAAGTCTCCCCCCCACCCCGCCACAAGCCCCATTTGAGGCCTCCGAGTTCAAAGTCCCCAACCCCCCTCCCTCCATCCTGGACACCAAGTCTGGACATCCATGTCTGGACACCAAGTCCCTTCTGTGTGAGGGATTCAGGGGTACAGGCAGGAGGCTCCTGCCCTTTAAATACCCGTGGTCGCACCCTCTGCACCCTGCCCCTTGCCCCCCACCCATCCCCACACCCGGGGTCCCCTTCCAGTCCCAGGCTCACCTGTCTGTCCTTTGCCCAGAGTCTTCTCCAGCCGATAGGGGCCCACATATTGGGCGTGTTGGGGTGGGTGTGGGTGTGGGAGGTGGTAGGCGGGGGAGCCCCCGCCACCCTCCTTGGCACCAGACGACATGGTGCCCTTGGTCCCGGCCCGACCGGTCCCCCGGCCGCCCCCCCCGCGGCCGGTCGCCCCGTTCCTCCGGTGGGGGCCGGCGACAGCTCCGTCCCGGCCCCCCCGGCTGTTCCCCACCTCTCCGGGAGTCCCCAGGGGGACTAGGTTGGGCCCCCCTCCTCAATCGGTGGGCCGCGGAGCTGGGGGAGGGGGGATGCCGGGGAGGGGGGGGTCAGGCCCCTGGAGTCAGCATGGCCAGGGGGGCTGCGCGGCCCCCCCTCCCCAGCCTGTCCCTGGCCGTCCCCCCCCTTCCTGCGCCTCCCCCTGCCGGGGGGAGGAGGTCTGGAGCGCGGGGCCGGCGGATGCTGCAGGCCGAGGTCCCCCCCCGCCCCCCCACGCGCCCTCTCTCCTCCGCCTCCTCCTCCTCTCCGCCTCCCCCCGCCACCTCGTCCTTTCTCTCCCGCACGCTGACATCACCATCCGGGGAACTCCGGGCCCTTCCCCAAAGTTAACCCTTTCGGAGGGGTTGGGGTGGGGGTGTGGAGGAGTGGCGGGGGGGAGGCGGGCCCGGGAGCCGGAGGGATGGAGAAGAGGTGGGAAGATACTGGGAGGGATGCAGGAGACCGAGATGCTCGGGAGAAGGATGCCGGAGTAAGGAATGTGGGAAGAGAGAAGATGGACGGAAGGATGGAGAGAGACACACACAGAGCTAAGCAGATGGAGGCTGGTTTGTAGACAAAGAAAAGTGAGGTATAGCGACAGAGAGAGCGAGAGGGGTGCAGAACAGCCGAGACTGGGCTGAGGAAAAGAGAGAGAGAGACGTGGAGAGCTGCACAGATAAGGGCGAGCATGAGAATTATGGAAAAGCAGAGAGCAATCCGACTTGGTGGTGCATGCCTGTAATCTTAGCCTTTGGCAAGTGGAGGTAGGAGTATCTGGAATTCAAGGTCATCCTCTGCTACATAGTTTGAAGCCAACTTCGGCTGCATATAGCCCTGTCTACAAAACAAAACAACAAACAAAACAGAAGAGTGCCAGGCGTGGTGGTGGTGCGCGCCTTTAATCTCAGCACTTGGGAGGCTGAGGTAGGATGGCTGTGAGTTCGAAGCCAGCCTGAGAATACAGTGAGTTCCAGGTTAACCTGGGCTAGAGCAAGTCCTTACCTCAACCCTTCCCCCTCCCAAAAAAAAAAAAAAACAGTGAGAGAGAAAAGGAAAGGCAGAGATGGGAATTTGTAGTGAAGTAAGACGTTGAGAAAAGCAGATAAAAGAGATGACTCAGCGGTTAAGGTGTTTGCCTGCAAAGTCTAAGGACCTGAGTTCAATTCCCCAGCGTCCACATAAAACCAGATGCACAAGGTGGCCCGTGCATCTAGAGTTCATTTGCAGTGGTTAGACGCCCTGGCATGCCCACTCTCTTTCTCCCTTTACCTGCCTCTTTCTCTCACTCCCTCTTAAATAAATAAATTAATTATTTTATTTTTTTATTTTTAAAATATATTTTATTTATTTTATTATTTATTTGAGAGAGAGAGAATGGGTGCACCAGGGCCTCCAGCCACTGCAAACAAACTCCAGATGTGTGCACTCCCTTGTTCATCTGGCTTACGTGGGTCCTGGAGAATCAAACCAGGGTCCTTTGGCTTTGCAGGCAAGTGCCTTAACCACTAAGCCATCTCTCCAGCCCTAATTAAATATTTAAAAAAAACAGATGGATATCGGGCATGGTGGCCTACACCTTTAATCCCAGAACTCGAGAGGCAGAGGTAGGAAAATCGTCCAGAGTTGAGACCATCCTGAGACTACATAGTGAATTCCAGGTCAGCCTGGATGAGAGTGAGACCCTATCTTGAAAAACCAAAAATTAAAAAAAAAATAGAATGACAAAACAGAGAGATAAAGGGATAAAGAGAGAGACAGTGATGCCATGGGTCCAGGGGATTGACACAGGAGGAAGAGCTGATGCTGAGGAGAGATGGGGACAGACTGGAGGGGACTGGGGGAGGTAGAGGCACAAAAAGGAATCTGGGGAGCTGCTGGCTATGCCCTGTGTTTCCCCAGGTCTCCTAAGCTCACCATCCCTGGACTTCTTGAGGCAGGATCTATGTTCTCACCCATATAGATACACTGCCTAGGGTGATTTTGAATTCTTCTACAGAGAAACTTCCAGAACTCTCTGAAGTGTACACACACTTTTATAGTTCTGGAGGTTGAACAAGGGCTTCATGCATGCTAGGCAAGTGCTCTACCATTGAATCTTCAGCTCCATATTTTATTATGGAATTCACTATGTAGTCTCAGGATGGTCTCAAACTCTGCATGATTCTCCTACCTCTGCCTCTCGAGTTCTGGGATTAAAGGTGTAGGCCACCACGACCGGTATCCATCTTTTTTTTTTTTTTTTAATATTTAATTAATTAACTTATTTAAGAGAAAAAATGATCCTCCTACCTCTGCCTTCCAGGTGCTGTGATTAAAGGTGCGTGACACCACACATGGCTTAAAACTATTTTTATTTATTTATTTGCAAACAGAGAGAATGAGAGAGAGAATGGGCACACCAGAGCCTCTAATCAGTGCAGACTAAATCCAGATGCATATGCCAGTTTGTGCACCTGGCTTTATGTGGGTACTTGGGAATTGAACTTGGGTCCTTAGGTTTTACAGACAAGCACCTTAACCATTGAGCAATATCTCCAGCACTAAAAATATTTTAATTTATTTGAGAGGGTATGTTTGCCATCAGGACCTCTTGCTGCTACAAACGAACTCCCAACACTTAAGCCATGTTGTATATCTGGTTCTATGTGGGTACTGGGGAATCAAATCCTAGGTTAACAGGTTTTGCAAGCATGTGCCTTTAACAACTGAGCCATTCCTCCAATCCCACCACCTTGTTTTTTGAGAAAGCTCACTCACTGAATCCAGAGCTCTCCTATTCAGCAAGACTGGCTAGCCAGAAAGTCCCAGGAATCCTCCTGTCTTCGCCTCCCAGTGCTGGGATTATAGGTGTGTGCCACCATGATTGAGCAACAAACACTTTACACACTGAACCATCTCCCCAGCCTTCATATATGTTTTCAGAGACCTATGTATTCTGTGCTTGTCATAAGTCCTGTAAACCTTTGTGCGGTCCCCCTGCTATAATCCATACAGATCTGTGTTCAGTTGTGTGCAATCTACATTGCCATTAAGCTTTTGACACAGGGCTGGAGAGATGGCTTAGCGGTTAAGCACTTGCCTGTGAAGCCTAAGGACCCCGGTTCGAGGCTCAATTCCCCAGTACCCACATAAGCCAGATACATAGGTAGCGCATGCATCTGGAGTTCCTTTGCAGTGGCTGGAGGCCCTAGTGCGCCCATTCTCTCTCACTGTCTTTCTTTCTTTCTCTGTTTGTTGGTAATAAATAAAAATAAACAAAAAAAATAAGATTTTGACACAAATTCAAAATCTCCTCTATGTCAGGTCCCCAAAACTACTGGGCACCCTTTTAATCTCCAAGTCTTCTTTAGGATGTGCCATGAGGCTTTAGGTTAAACCCATTCAACTGCCTTTATTTCATGAACTTAAATTGAGTATCAACCCTGAGCCAGCCAGGCATGGTGGTGCACACTTTTAATCCCAACACTCAGAAGGATGATGTAGGAATATCGCTGTGAGTTCAAGGTCAGTCTGGGACTACATAGTGAATTCCAGGTCAGCCTGGGTAGAGCTAGACTCTACCTCAGAAAACAAACAAACAAACAAAACCAAAAAGAAAAAGAAAAGAAAAGAGGGGTTGGGGATTTAGCTCAGTGGATGAGCACTTGCCTAGCAAGCGTAAGGCCCTGGGTTCGGTCCTCAGCACCAAAAAAAAAAAGAAAAGAAAAGAAAAAAAAGAAAAGAAAAAAAGAAAAGAAAAAGAAAAAGAAAAAGAAAAAGAAAAAGAAAAAGAAAAAGAAAAAAAAAGCTGAGCCAGCCACTGTAGTTGGTAAGAATATAACAGGGAGGTAAATTGGCAAAAATGCCTGTCTTGGGGCGGGAGAAATGGCTTAGTGGTTAAGGTGCTTTCCTGCAAAGCATAATGACCTGGGTTCAATTCCCCAGTACTCACATAAAGCCAGATGCACAAAGTGGCACATGCATCTGGGCTCTGTTTCCAGCTCTAGAGACCCTGGAACACCCATTGTGTCTGTCTTTCTTCACTCTATCTCTGCTTACAAATACCTAAATAAAAATATTTTTAAATTTAATTTTATTTGCTTAGATACACACACACACACACACACACACACACAGAGAGAGAGAGAGAGACAGAGACAGAGACAGAGACAGAGAGAGGGAGAGAGGGAGGAAGAAAAGGATGAAGGGAGGGAGAGAATGGGCACAGCAGGGCATCTAGCCACTGCAAACAAACTCCAGACATATGTGCCACCTTGTGCGTCAGGCTTACATGGGTTCTGGGGAATCAAATCTGGGTCCATAGGCTTCTCAGGCAAGCTCCTTTGCCCCTAAATCATCTCTAATTCGTTTTTTCTTCAAGATAGGGTCTCACTCTAGATCAGGCTGACCTGGAATTTACTATGTAGTCTCAGGGTGGCCTTGAATACATGGCAATCCTTGAAGCCAGGCATGGTGGCACACACCTTTAATCCTAGCACCCAGAGTCAGAGGTAGGAGGACTGCCATGAGTTTGAGGACACCCTAAGACTACATAGTGAATTCTAAGTCAACCTGGGCTATAATAAGACCCTACTTCAAAAAACGAAAAAAATAAAATAAAAATAAAAAATAGGGCTGGGCGTGGTGGCGCATGCCTTTAATCCCAGCACCCAGAGTCAGAGGTAGGAGGACTGCCATGAGTTTGAGGACACCCTAAGACTACATAGTGAATTCTAAGTCAACCTGGGCTATAATAAGACCCTACTTCAAAAAATGAAAAAAATAAAATAAAAATAAAAAATAGGGCTGGGCGTGGTGGCGCATGCCTTTAATCCCAGCACTCAGGTGGCAGAGGTGGGAGGATTGCCATGAGTTTGAGGCTACCCTGAGACTACATAATGAATTCCAGGTCAGCCTGAGCTAGAGACCCTACCTTGGAAAACCAAAATAAATAAATAAATAAATAAATAAATAAATAAATAAATAAATAAATAAAATAAAAAAATAGGGCTGAGCTGGGCATGGTGGCATAGTGAATTCCAGGTCAGCCTGGACTAGAGTGAAACCTTAGCTGGAATAACAAAAACAAAAACAAACAAACAAACAAAAAAAAACCCACAGGTCTGGAGAGATGGCTTAGCCATTAAGACACGTGCCTTCAAAACCTAATGCCCAGGTTTGATTCTCCAGGTCCCACATAAGCCAGGTGCACAAGGTGACACAGGTGTACAAGGTTGCACGATATAGCACACATGTCTGAAATTTGACTGCAGTGGCTGGAAGCCGAGGTGTGCCAATTCTCTCTCTCTTGTTCTCTCTTTTACTTAAAAAAAAAAAAAAAAAAAAAAAGAGCCGGGCGTGGTGGCGCACGCCTTTAATCCCAGCACTCGGGAGGCAGAGGTAGGAGGATTGCCATGAGTTCGAGGCCACCCTGAGACTACATAGCTAATTCCAGGTCAGCCTGGACCAGAGTGAGACCCTACCTTGCAAAACCAAAAAAAAAAAAAAAAAAAAAAAAAAGCCAGTCTGTTGGGCTGGCCTAAAAATAAATAAATAAAAATAAAAAAGATTTACTAAGGCCAGACATGGTGACACACACCTATAATCCCAGCACTGGAGAGACAGAGGTAGCTGGATCACCGTTGAGTTTGAGGACACAATGAAACTAAATAGTGAATTCCAGGCCAGCCTGAGCTAGAATGACACCCTACCTGGAAAAGCAAAAATAAATAAATAATAAAGATTAACTGAAAAGAAATGCTTGCCCTATGGGGTTTCCATGCTAGTGGAAGAAGCAGCTGATGAGCGAGGTAAACAAATTGTTACAGATGTCCGACAGTCACGGTTTATGCTGAAGAGATGGTTGATGGGGCTAGCAGGGTTAGGATGTGGGTTTTATTTGTTTTTGTTCTTGGGGGCTGAGTTTAGATACAGTACCTAGGAAGTAAAATATTCCAAGGAGATGAAAAGACAAGGCGTGGAAGGTGTGTTAGAAATATTTCAGTGCTGAGCACTCCTCTGTCACTTCTTCTGAGTACCATGGTGCCTTCTGAGTCATCCCAAGGTCACCGCCATCTGAAAAGAGAAGCTTCTCTAACCAAAAGTGAGAGTAGCATTAATATATGGGTATGAGCTGGGTGTGGTGGCGCATGCCTCTAATCCCAACACTCGGGAGGCAGACGTAGGAGGATTGCCGTGAGTTCAAGGCCACCCTGAGACTACATAGTGAATTCCAGATCAACCTGGGCCAGAGCGAGACCCTACCTTGAAAAAAAATATATGGGTATGAACATAAGAGAAGTACTTACTGGGCAGTTTGGTGAGCATAGTATATACATTTAGCCAGACACCAGCAGAAGTTACACCCCCAGGGCTCATGACTACCTCTGTTGTAGGTTTTCAGTATCAGGCATATATTCCCTCCCATGGAGTGGGTCTCCAGTCCAAGTACAGAGCGGTGGGTTTCCCTCATAACAGGCCACTATTGCACCCATTGGCTCATTTGGCCTGGCTGGCCAAATTTAAAGCTTGCAGTGTCCACTGTTGAGTATTCACTGGTGTTTTCTCTCTCCCACTGAACTGTATGCAGCATAGCTTTTTCCAACTTTCTGTCAGCTGGTCCACATGGAGGAGGCTTTCAGCTCAGCTCCAGCAGGATTTCTCAGGGACCTTGCAGTGGAGTCTTCAGCAATAGGGTCTCCTCATCTATTCCTAGTGGGAAACCAAAGACCTCGGCAATGGTCTATAATGTTTTGGGGGTATCTGTGACCTCCCCTGCCAACAACTCACTGGAAGGTATCCCATCCCTGGCACTGAAAATTTTCTAGTAACAATCTATGGCTTCTGAGTGTTCCATTGTCCAGAAAAGTAGGTTTCCCTATGACTTATTTATATCCTGTTAAGATTTTGATTAGCCCTGCATCCACCTTTCCTTTAATTATTTTAGTTTTTTGAGGTAGGGTCTCCGTCTAGCTCAGGCTGACTTGGAATTCACTATGTAGTCTCAGGGTGGCCTCGAACTCAAACGATCCTGCTACTTCTGCCTGGGCTAGAGTGAGATCCTACCTCAAAAAAAAAAAAAAAAAAAAACCCAATGTCCAGTGTTACCAAAATAAAAGAGAGACTAATTGAGAGGGGGAGGGAATTTGCTAAAGGGTAGATTTGTGAAAGGGAAAGTGGGGGAGGGAATGAAATTATCATGGTTTATTATCTATAATTATGGAAGTTGCCAATAAAAAAAGTTAAAAACAAAGTTAGCAAAGAGAAAATACTGACAGAAAGAATGATTCAAGATGCCCAAGGAAAGCCAGGCGTGGCGACGCATGCCTTTACTCCCACCACTTAGGATGCAGAGGTAGGAGGATCGCAGTGAGTTCAAGGCCACCCTGAGTTAATTCCAGGTCAGCCTGAGCTAGAGTGAGACCCTGCCTCAAAAACGAAAAAACAAAAAACAAACAAAAGCAAGATGCCTAGGGATCAGCAAATGAGGAGTCATTAAAGTCATTACATCATGGGTACAATTTCTGTTTGGGGTAAAATACATACTGATCAGGGTTACATAATATTACATATATTATATATATAATACATACAGGCAAGAAAAACAGAGTAACCTTTAATTTTAATTTTATTGTTATTATTTTTTAATTTTTATTTTTATTTATGTATTTATTTATTTTGGTATTTCGGTGTAGGGTCTCACTGAAGTTCAGGCTGACCTGGAGTTCACTCTTATTCTCTGGGTGGCCTCGAACTCTCAGCGATCCTCCTACCTCTGCCTCCTGAGTGCTGGGATTAAAGGTGTGCGCCACCTCGCCCAGCTCTTTAATTTAAATTTTAACTTTATTTTTTGTTTTTTCAAGGTAGGGTCTCACTCTAGCCCAGGCTGACCTGGAATTCACTCTGTATTCTCAGGGTGGCCTCAAACTCATGGTGATCTCCTACCTCTGCCTCCCGAGTGCTGGGATTAAAGGGGTGTGCCACCCCACCCAGCCAGAGTACCCTTTAAAAAAAAAGAGCAGGGCTGGAGAGATGGCTTAGCAGTTAAGGTGTTTGCCTGCAAAGCCAAAGGACCCAGGTTAGCCAGATGCACAAGATGGCGCATGTATCTGGAGTTCCTTTGCAGTGGCTGGAGGCCCTGGCGTGACCATTCTCTCTCCCTCTTTCTGTTATATATATATGGCTAGAGAGATGGCTTAGCGGTTAAGGCGCCTTCTCCTAAGCCTAAGAACGCTGGTTCCAATCTCCAGCGGTTCCAATCTCCAGGTCCCATGTCTAGCCAGATGCAGTGTCACAAGGGCGCAATGCCACACTTGACCACAAGGGGGCTCATGCATCTGGATTTAGTTCACAGCAGCTGAGAGACTGCTGGCGTGCCCATCTCTGTCTTCCTCTCCCTCTCTCTCTGTGTCTCTCTGTCTCTCTCCAAAAAATAAATAAATAAATAAATATAAATAAAATATTTTTTAAAATATTTAAAAAATTAAAAAAAAAACAAAAATCACCTTCTGCTGGAGAGATGGCTTAGTGGTTAAGCACTTGCCTATGAAGCCCAAGGACTCTGGTTCGAGATTTGAGTCTCCAGTACCCACTTAAGCCAGATGCACAAGGTGGAGCATGCATATGGAGTTCATTTGCAGTGGCTGGTGGCTTTGGTGCACCCATTCTCTCTCTCTCTCTGCCTCTTTTCTCTCTGTTGCTCTCAAATAAATAAATAAAAATAAGCAAAAAAAAAAAAAAAAAAAAAAAACTGGGGCTGCAGAGATGGCTTTAGCGGTTAAGGCACATGCCTGAGAAGTCTACACCCAGCCAGAGTACCCTTAAAAAAAAAAAAAAAAGAGCAGGGCTGGAGAGATGGCTTAGCAGTTAAGGTGTTTGCCTGCAAAGCCAAAGGACCCAGGTTAGCCAGATGCACAAGATGGCGCATGTATCTGGAGTTCCTTTGCAGTGGCTGGAGGCCCTGGCGTGACCATTCTCTCTCTTTCTGTTTATATATATATATATATATATATATATATATATATATATGGCTAGAATGGCTTAGCGGTTAAGGCGCCTTCTCCTAAGCCTAAGAACGCTGGTTCCAATCTCCAGCGGTTCCAATCTCCAGGTCCCATGTCTAGCCAGATGCAGTGTCACAAGGGCGCAATGCCACACTTGACCACAAGGGGCTCATGCATCTGGATTTAGTTCACAGCAGCTGAGAGACTGCTGGCGTGCCCATCTCTGTCTTCCTCTCCCTCTCTCTCTGTGTCTCTCTGTCTCTCTCCAAAAAATAAATAAATAAATAAATATAAATAAAATATTTTTTAAAATATTTAAAAAATTAAAAAAAAAACAAAAATCACCTTCTGCTGGAGAGATGGCTTAGTGGTTAAGCACTTGCCTATGAAGCCCAAGGACTCTGGTTCGAGATTTGAGTCTCCAGTACCCACTTAAGCCAGATGCACAAGGTGGAGCATGCATATGGAGTTCATTTGCAGTGGCTGGTGGCTTTGGTGCACCCATTCTCTCTCTCTCTCTGCCTCTTTCTCTCTCTGTTGCTCTCAAATAAATAAATAAAAATAAGCAAAAAAAAAAAAAAAAAAAAAAACTGGGGCTGCAGAGATGGCTTAGCGGTTAAGGCACATGCCTGAGAAGTCTAAGGACCCGGCTGGATTCTACAATACCCACAAAAGCCAGATGCACATGGTGGTGCACGTGTCTGGAGTTCGTTTGCATTGGTGGACGCCCTGGCGTGCCCATTCTCACTCTCTCTCTCCCTTTCTCTGTCTTAAATAAATAAATAAATAAATAAATAAATAAATTTTTTTTTGGTTTTTCGAGGTAGGGTCTCACTCTAGCTCAGGCTGACCTGGAGTTAACTATGTAGTCTCAGGGTGGCCTCGAACTCACAGCGATCCTCCTACCTCTGCCTCCAGAGTGCTGGGATTAAAGGCGTGTGCCACCACGCCGGACACCTGGCTTAATTTTTTTTTTTTTTTTTTTTTTTGGTTTTTTCGAGGTAGGGTCTCACTCTGGCCCAGGCTGACCTGGAATTAACTATGTAGTCTCAGGCTGGCTTAATTTTATAAAAATTTAAAAAAAAAAAAAAATCACCTGAGAGTGAAGCATGGGCCCTACCTATGAAGGGGCGTGGCCTCAGGAATGGTAGCCGTCCCAGATGACCAGGCGGGGATTCGGGGCTTGGGGGAGGGGACGGGCGGGGCTTAACTGGGAGAGACCGAAACTCCTAGAACAGGGGCGGGGCAGGTGAGTGTGGGCGGGGCTCACCGCCAGGCCATGGTGAAGCTTTATACTAAGGTGCGTTCCCTGGGCCAGGGGGCGGGGCCTATGCGCGGGCGCGCACGTGGGGCGGGGCCAAGGGAGGGAACTCAGCGCCTGGGGGCGGGGCTTAGCGCGCAGCCAGCCACCCCGCGCGAAGGCTCGGTGCAAACGTGAGGCACTTCCGAGTGAGACCTGCGTATTTCCGGTCAAGATGGCGGCGCCCTATCGAGTCAGGTGCGGTCGATCCTGTCTGTAGCAGCGTGGTGGCTGCTTGAGGCCGGGCAAGGTGAAAGCTTCCCTCCGCTGTGGCGCCCCTCTTCAAAGAGGAAGGAGGAGACTTATTGCTAAGGAGACTGAAGGGCGGGCTCATGGCAAAGGAAGTCGGGCAGCGGGGTTGCTAAGAGACGGGGACGCTCTTGGGCATGGGGGAGGGGGCTCGTTGCCAGGGACAGTGGGTGGGGCCTGTTGCTAGGGAGGAAGGAGGGGCGCATGGATTTGGGGAAGGGTCCTGTTGGTACGGAGAAAGCAAAGGGGGGGGCTATGGTTAGGGTGGGTGAAGACAGAGTGGTCCAGGGTCATGGGGCCGCCATGAGCGTCACCCCAAAAAAAACAACAACACGCCACCCTTTCAGCAGGGTCCCAGGAATCGAACCCTCCGCACGCCGGAGCTGCCACCGCGCTGACCAAATTCCGTCAACACATCACCTTCCCTTCTCCACATTCGCTCCATGGCAGACAAGGGCTCGGGGGGCGGTGGTCGCCTCCCCCTGGCACTGCCGCCACCCTCCCAGGGTTGCTCTTCGGGGGGCAGCGGCTCCTCAGCTGGGGGCTCAGGCAATCCTCGTCCCCCACGAAACCTCCAAGGTCTCCTGCAGATGGCTATTACCGCGGGCTCGGAGGAGCCAGACCCCCCTCCAGAGCCCATGAGTGAGGAGGTAAAATATAGGGACCCCTGAGAAGATGGGGATGGGGAAGGGCTTGGGGACAGAGATTTCTTGGGAAGTGTGGCCAAGGCGGGGGGGGGGGACCTGGGTGGGTGGGCGGCATGGTAAACTGTCAAGTGTCTGAACAGATCACTGCAAAGGCTAAACCAGACAGACCTGTATACATCCTTGTCCCTGTGTGTGACCTTGGGTGTATGACTTAATCTTTCTGATCCTCAGGTTCTTCGTTCATTTGCAAGTTGATAAGAATAGGACAATACATCATAAAGTGGTTCTGAGGTTTCAGTTTAAGGAAGGCTGTACCTTGTGCAGTTACAGACTTTCAGGCTTTGCCAGATGTTTGCCGTGACCTTGCCTTGAGCAAGTCATAAACTTCATAAACTTTCTGTGCCTCTTCTCTTTTCTTTTTTTTTTTTTTTTTTTTTTTGTGGTAGGGTTTCACTCTAGCCCAGGCTGACCTGGAATTCACTCTTAGTCTCAGAGTGGCTTCAAACTCATGACGATCCTCCTACCTCTGCCTCCCAAGTGCTGGGATTAAAGGCATGCACCACCATGGTGCCATCACGCCAGGCTTCTTTTCTTTTTTCTTTTCTTTCTTTTATCTTTTTCTTTTTTTCTTTCTTTCTTTTCTTTTTTTTTTTTTTTTTTTTTTTTTTTGAGGTAGTATCGTGCTCTAGCCCAGGCTGACCTGGAATTCACTTTGTAGTCTCAGGGTGGCCTCGAACTCTCAGCAATCCTTCTACCTTGGCTTCCAGAGTGCTGGAATTAAAGGCATGCACCACCATGCCAACAGTTTTGTTTTTTTTTTTTAATCTGGGCATTAGAAATAACAGTAAGACCTCATGTATTTTGGGCTGGAGAGATGGCTTAGCAGTTAAGGCACTTGCCTGTGATGCCTAAGGACCCATGTTCGACTCTCCAGATCCCACATAAATCAGATGCACAAAGATGAGGCCAGCACAAAGTCACACATGCCCACTAGGTGGCTCAAGTGTCTGATTGCAGTGGCTAAGTCCCTGGTGCACCAATTCTCTTTCTCTCCCTCTGTCTCTAAAAATTAAAAAAATGTATTTTGAACATAATCCCCTTCCATCACTGTTTTGTCTCTCCTCACCCCATATGGCATCCACTGAACCCCTTCTTCCCTCCAACCAGTCCCTCTTCTGTTTTGATGGTGTTTGTCTTTTGTCTTCCTTCATCATCCATGACTACATGTTGACTGCCCAAAATTAAGCGCATAACCACAGCCGCTGTGAAGTCATGAATGCAACAGTCACCTCATGTTATGTTCAGAATACAGCATTCCAAAGCACTCCTTCTCATCCTTGCCCTCCCCTCCCGCAACATTACCTGAGCCTTGGAGAGTGTGAGAAGGATTTTTCATCGATCTTCTCTCAGCTTTTTTTTTTCCCCCGAGGTAGGGTCTCACTCTAGCTCAGGCTTGTGTGGAATTCACTATGTAGTCTCAGGGTGGCCTTGAACTCACAGCAATCCTCCTACTTCTGCCTCTCAAATGTTGGGATTAAAGGCATGCACCACCATGCCTGGCAGTCTCTCACCTTTTTGATGAGTTTTGAGTCTCCTTAATAGTCACCACCATTTGTGAAAAGAAGCTTTTCTAATCAAAACTGGGAGCAGCACTACTCTATGAACGTGAACATCAGTATTTAGAAGGCAATTTGATGGACACAGTGTTTCCATTTAGCCACACAGCAATAATAGCTTTCTTCAGGGACTCTGACCTTCTAAGTAATAGATTTTTGACTAGGTTTTCAGTACCAGGCATGAATTCCCTCCTGTTGAGCAGGCCCCAAATCCAATCAGAGATCAGTTGGTTACCCCAAGAACAGTCATGCCAGCATTGCACTAGTAAGCTCATGTTTCCTGACTGATTGGTAGTTTGCAGGATCCATTGCTGATTAAGACTGTTGAGGACTTTTCTCCCCCAGTAGCCTGCATAGCACTTTTCAGCACTAGCAGCAGGGAGATGTCTTCCACTTCAGTTTCAGCTCGATTTCTCACTGTCTAGCTTTTAAATTTTTTTTTTTTTTTTTTTTTGGTTTTGCAAGGTAGGGTCTCACTCTGGTCCAGGCTGACCTGGAATTCACTATGTAGTCTCAGGGTGGCCTCGAACTCTCAGTGATCCTCCTACCTCTGCCTCCCGAGTGCTGGGATTAAAGGCGTGCGCCACCACGCCCTGCTTCTAGCTTTTAAATTTTTAAAAGTTTTTTTATGAGAGAGAATTGGCACATCAGGCCCTCCAGCCACTGCTGTTCAAACCTCCAAAATGTGTGCGCCACCTTGTGCACGTGTGTGAACTTACATGCTTGTGTCACCTTGTGCATCTGGTTTATGTGGGACCTATAGTCGAACATGGGTCTTTAGGCTTTGCGGGCAAGCGCCTTAACAGCTAAGCCATCTCTCCAGCCCTCTCCTTAACTTCTGTTCTTTACTTCCTTCCTTGCTCACTCTGCCTTAGCCACCTTGGCCTTCTGGCTGTTCCCCATGACTGGAATATTCCTCTCTTGGGTATCTGCTTGGAGACTCCCTGACCTATTTCATTGCACACATGTGGCTTCAACTCTGCTCTCCTGGTCCAGCATTCTGCTTAACCTTCCCCATGGTGCTTGTCATATCGTCATACTTACCACATACTATATGCTGTGTTTGTTTACTCTGTCCTTTGTTTTGACACCAGAAAGTGAGCCTCTCCATCCCTGCCCCTCCCAGGACAGGAGTTTCTACCTGTCTGAACCAAATCCCTAGTGCCTAGAAAAGAGTTTGTGAGTAAAAAAAAAAAAAGTATAGTAATTCACACTTGTAATACCAGCACTTGCAATATTGAGGCAGGAGGATTGCTGTGAGTTCCAGGCCAACCTGAGCTACAGAATGAGCCCCTGTACCCCTCACCCCCAGAATGCTCTGTAGGCACTTGATGGGAGGAGCCATCAGCTCTCACATGTTGGCCATCCTATTAATGCCTCTTTCTTAGGAATCACTGAGACAACTACTCTTGTCCCCCAGAGGCGCCAATGGCTGCAGGAAGCCATGTCCGCTGCCTTCGAGGCCAGCGAGAGGAGGTGGAGCAGATGAAGAGCTGTCTTCGGGTGCTGTCCCAGCCTACGCCCCCAACGGCTGGTGAGGCTGAGCTGGCCACTGACCAGCAGGAACGTGAGGGCGCCCTGGAGCTGCTGTCTGACCTGTGTGAGAACATGGACAATGCTGCAGGTACCCCTCATGCCCCCTCCATAGTGTCCCATGCCCTGTACCCCTTCTTGGGAGGATCTCACCACCAGCCTTTTTTTAAGATTTAAAATTTTTATTTTATTTATTTGAGAGAGAGAGAGGCAGAGAGAAAGAGAATGGGCACAATGGGCACATCAGGGATTTGCCACCATATGCATCTGGCTCTGCATGGGTTCTGGAGAGTTGAGCCTGGGTCCTTAGGCTTTGTAGGCAAGTGCATCTCTTTAGCCCAGCCTTTTTTTTTTTTTTTTTTAATTTAAAATTTTTATTTATTTATTTATTTGACAGGGAAAGGAGAGAGAGAGAGAATGGGTGTGCCAGGGCCTCCAGTCACTGCAAATGAACTCCAGATGCATGTGCCCCTTGTGCAACTGGCTAACTTGGGTCCTGGAGAATTGAACCTGGGTCCTTTAGCTTTGCAGGCAAGCACCTTAACCGCTAAGCCATCCCTCCCTCCCAGCCCAGCCCAGCCCTTTCTATTCACATAGGAGCAATGCTCTTCTTAAACCTCACAGAGTCACTATGGTGGCTTGTCAGGTCTGCCATTTCCTGATAATAATGAGATGGGAGTACCACACAGGACTCAAGTGTCCTCAGCTCCACATGCACACATAGCAAGCATGCAGGCAGGGGACCTTTACTTTTTGGATGTGGGTGGGAAGAAATTTGGGAAGGTCTCTCCCTAGTCTAGTAGCATAATGGTGCATATGAGTAGAACGGTAAAGAAGCCTAGTATTGTAGCCAGGCGTGGTGTGCACATCGTTAATCCCAGCTCTTGGGAGGCAGAGGTAGGAGGATTGCTGTGAGTTTGAGGCTAGCCTGAGACTACATAGTGAATTCCAGGTCAGCCTGCGCTAGAGCAAGACCCTACCTTGAAAAAAAAAAAATTGAGGTTAGCCGAGCGTGGTGGTGCACATCTTTAATCCCAGCACTCGGGATGCAGAGGTAGGAGGATCGCTGTGAGTTTGAGGCCAGCCTGAGAATACATGGTGAGTTCCAGGTCAGTCTGGGCTAGAGGAAGACCCTACCTTGAAAAACAAACAAAAAAGCCTAGTGTTTTCCACACTTACGTGAGGGGCCCACAGTATACCTACCTTGCATATGCATTCCTTCTTTTTCACTTGATCACGCCATCTGTTGAACGACTGCCTGAGCGTTTATCACTGTGCTCAGTGTGTCTCCCCTCAGAGCAGCAACAGTGGTCTTTATACCTTCCTGGTCTCTAAGAATTAAGACGAAGCTTCACGTGCTCCCTGATGACTCTCTGTGCATATGTACACATGCATGCACACGCATAAATGTAGGAGTATCTTTTTCTCTCTTTCTTAGGTTTTGACATACATAGTCTCTTGCTTTGTAGGCAGATTATCTTGAACTTGCGATCCTCCTGCCTCACTCTTCCCAGTTCTAGGGTTATAAGCATATCCTGCCATGCTGGGCTTTTGTTTACCTGAGCTAGGGTGCACATTGCTGATGAAGATGGGACATTGAAGCCAGGCCTGATGGTGCACAAAGCCCAAGTTCAAGGCCAACCTGAGCAATGTTGAGACTGTCTCAAAAAACGGGCTGGAGAGATGGCTTAGTGTTTAAGGCACTTGCCTGCGAAGCCTGAGGACCCAAGTTTGATTCCTCAGAACCAATATAACCTAGATGTACATGATAGCACATGTGTCTGGAGTTCATTTGCAGTGGCTAGAGGCCCTGGTTCATCCATTCTCTTTCTCTCTTTCATAAATAATAAAAAATAAAAAATGTTTAAAAATAAAACTGAGCCAGGGCCTGGAGAGATGGCTTAGCGGTTAAGGTGCCTGCCTGCTAAGCCTAAGAACCGGGTTCCAATCTCCAGGTCCCACATTTAGCCAGATGCAAAGTGATGCAAGGGCGCAATGGTGCACTTGACCACAAGGGGGCACACATCTGGATTTCATTCACAGCAGCTGAGAGATTGCTGGCGTGCCCTTCTCCATCCGTCTCCCTCTCCCTCTCTGTCTCTCTCCAAAAATAAATAAAATAATAATAAAAAAAATTAAAAAAAAACTGAGCCAGGTGTTGTGATGCACACCTTTAATCCCAGCACCTAGGAGGCAGAGGTAGGAGGATTGCAGTGACTTTGAGGCCACCCTGAAATTATGTAGTGAATTCCAGATCAGCCTGGGCTAGAGTGAGACTCTCCCTTAAAAAAAAAAAAAAAAACTGAGCTGGGTGTTGTGGTACATACTTTTAACCCCAGCACTTTGGGAGGCAGAGGTAGGAAGATTGCTGTCAATTTGAGGCCACCCTGAGTCTACATAGTGAATTCCAGGTCAGCTGGGCTACAGCAAGACCCTACCTGGAAAAAAAAAATAAACAAAACAAAACAAAAACTGAGCTGGGTGTGGTGTTGCCTGCCTTAAAAACAAGAGAGAACCATTTAAAGTGTACAATTCCATTAAATTTTCTTTTTTTTTTTTTTTTTTTTTTTTTTTCGAGGTAGGGTCTCACCACTCTGGCCCAGGCTGACCTGGAATTAACTTTGTAGTCTCAGGGTGGCCTTGAACTCACAGCGATTCTCCTACCTCTGCCTCCCGAGTGCTGGGATTAAAGGCATGTGCCACCACACCCAGCTTCTTCTTCTTCTTTTTTTTTTTTTTTTTGGGGGGGTTTTTCGAGGTAGGGTCTCACTCTGGTCCAGGCTGACCTGGAATTCACTATGTAGTCTCAGGTGGCCTCGAACTCTCAGTGATCCTCCTACCTCTGCCTCCCAAGTGCTGGGATTAAAGGCGTGCGCCACCACACCCAGCTTCTTTTTTTTAATTAAAAAAAATTTTTTTTTGAGGTAGGTCTTACTTTAGTCCAGGCTGACCTGGAACTCAATATGTAGTCTCAGAGTGGCCTTGAACTCACTGTGATCCTCCTACCTCTGCCTCCCAAGTGCTGGGATTAAAGGACTGCGTCACCATGCCCTGCTTTTTCTTTTTTTTCTTTCTTACTTTCTTTTTTTTTTTTTTTTTTTTTTTGGCTTTTTGAGCTAGGGTCTCTAGCCCAGGCTGACCTGGGATTCACTCTGTAGTCTCAGGGTGGCCTCGAACACATGGTGATCCTCCTACCTCTGCCTCCCAGGTGCTAGAATTAAAGGTGTGTGCCACCACATGTAGTAAAGTTTTAAATATTTTTTAAAAGCTGGATGTGGTAGCGCTCGCCTTTAATCCCAGCATTTGGGAGGCTTTAATCCCAGCAGTTGGGAGACCCCACCTCAAAAAAAAAAAAAAAAAATTATTTATTTATTTTTGGTTTTTCGAGGACTCTAGTCCAGGCTGACCTGGAATTCACTCTGTAGTCTCAGGTGGCCACCTTGGAGATCCTTCACCTCTGCCTCCCGAGTGCTGGGATTAAAGGCGTGCACCACCATACCCGGCATTACAAATAAATATTTTTAAAAATATTTAATTTGGGGCTGGAGTGATGGCTTAGCAGCATTTGTCAAAGGATCCTGGTTCGACTCCCAGGACTCACATAAGCCAGGTGACTGAACAAGTGGAAACCCTACTTTCTCCCTCCGAAAAACCAAAAATAAATAAAAAATTAATTTTTTTTTTTGAGGTAGGGTCTCACTCTGGTCCAGGCTGACCTGGAATTAACCTGGGTCCTTAGGCTAGTGCCTTGCTAAGTCATCTCTCCTCAGAGGTGGCCTCTAACTCATGGCAGTCCTCCTTTACCTCTGCTTCCCCAGCCCCTTAATTTTTTTTTTTTTGCTGGGATTCCAGGCTGACCTGGAATTAACTATGTGCTCTCAGGGTGGCCTCTAACTCATGGCACCACCTCTGCTTCCTCTTTAAATTTTGTAAAAAATTATTTGCAAGTAGAGAGAGAGACAGACAGAAAGAGAGAGAATGGGCACTCAAACAAACAAACTCCAGATGCATGTGCCACTTTGTGCATCTGGCTTTACACAGGTACTAGGTAATCAACCCTGGATTGTTAGGCTTTTCAGCAAGTAACTTAACCACTGAGCCTTCTCTCCAGCCCTCCCTTTTTTTCCCCAAAATATTTTTATTTTATGTATTTGAAAGAGAGAAAGTGACAGAAAGAGAGAATGGACACAAACAGGGCTTCCTTGAAAATGAACTCCAGATGCATGGGCCACGGATGTGGATGCTGGTGTATTGAGCCCTGGGCTAATAGGCTTTGCAAGCAAGCACCTTTAACCTCCGTCCATCTTCCCAGCCCTATATTAGTTTATTTACTTATTTGAGAGAGAGAGGGGAGAGAGCGAGAGGGAGAGAATGGGTGTGTGCCAGGGCCTCCAGCCATTGCAAACTCCAGACACATCCGCCCCCTTGTGCATCTGGCTTATGTGGGTCCTGGAGAATTGAACTGGGATCATTTGGCTTTGTAGGCAGATGCCTTAACCGCTAAGCCATCTCTCCAGCCCCCAGTTGTTTTGTTTTTTACTATTTTATTTTATTTATTTATTTGAGATAGAAGAAGACAGAAAGAGAGAAAGAGAGAATGGGTATGCCAGGGCCTGGAACTTGATATGTAGACCAGACTGGACTGTAACTTGAGTGATCCTGCCTCTGACCTCCAAATGCTGGGATTACAGTTAACTGTAGGACCTTGACCATGCCTAGGCAAGTGCTCTACTATTGAGTACCAACTTTCCTTTGAGTGTTTTTTGTTTGTTTGTTTGTTTGTTTTGAGGTAGGGTTTCACTCTAGTATGGTACAGG